>CM072521.1:51229425-51829425 GCA_036898135.1 Oncomelania hupensis
TCGTCATCGTACAATAACATCATCATTCCCGTACAACATCATCAACATCGCCGTCGTCATGTTAATCATCACCATTGTCATCATCATCGCCGTCGTCGTTAACATCATCGCCGTCATGCTCGTCATCTTACCTGTCAGCCTAAAGATGTCGGCATAGGTGTCGGTATGACGGCTTACTAGCGCCAAAACCTGATAATTAGAAATATCATGGGATAATTAGTAATAATGTAATGGGATAATTACAATTATCAAGGAATAATTACAATTATCAAGGGATAATTACCATTATCATTGAAAATTATAAATATCTTCGCGTGATCATGTTTAATTGTCAGTTTTGGCTCAAGCAACCCGTCTGGAAATGCAGCAAAACTGCGAAAATTGTAATTATCACATAATAATTAAAAATTTAACTTCATAAATTAAAATATTTACGTGATCATGCTTAATTTTGACTGAGGCGGCTTACTAGGGAAAAAAGGCAATTTACAGATATCAGTGATAATAGTAATTAACACGTGTTCTGTGTAATTCACATTATGACGACCTATTAGCGCCAAAACCTGATAATTACAAATATCATGTGATTATTACAAAAGTCAAGACATATTTACAATTAACACGTACAAATTGCAACTATCAAGTGAAAATTACAATTTTTGGTTTTGGCTCATTTCCTGACGGATTTCTAGAGCCAAAACTGAAAATTAAACACGATCCCGCGAAAATATTTGTAATTTTTCAATGATATTTGTAATTATCCCTTGATAATTCTAATTTTCATATGATAGTTGTAATCATCTCATGATATTTGTAATTATCAGGTTTTGCCGCTAGGAAGGCGTGGCAAATACTGATAATTGTTAATTAATACTGTGGATTACCGGTATCTCTGTAAATTACACCGAACACGTGTTAATTTCAATTATCGCGTACCCGCCTTTCTGTTGTGCCAAAACGAAAAGTGAGTCAGTCAGTAAGTCGGTCAGGCAGGCAGTCAGCGAGTGAGTGAGCGAATGAATGACAGTTTCAGTGACTGAGTTTTCCATGTCTTCTTCTTCTTCTTCTTTGTCGTCGTCGTCGTTGTCATCGTTATCTTCTTCTTCTTCTTTTTCTTCTTCTTCTTCTTCTTCGTCGTCGTCGTCGTCCTCTTTTCTTTTGTTCTTTCCTTCTTTTTTTTTTTTTTTTTTCCTGAAGTACTTATGCAAGCGAGCGTTGTGGTCTAAGGCGGGACTAACTTGCCTTGTCCACAGGCCATAAACCAATGGCGCCTGACAGGTGTGTTCTCCGAATATTAATTACTTTCGACTCGGGCAACGTTTCGGGGGTTTTCTCCGGGTACTCCGGTTTGCTCCCCCAGCAAAATTTCAAAAACACAACTAATAGACTATTAGGTAGGGTGAGTGGGCGCGCCACAGGCTGCGACTACGTCTTCCCCAGGGAAGGAGGCCCAGAATTTCCCGATAAAAAGGGACAATTAAGCGTTACCAAACAACAACAACAAACAACAACAAAAATATTAGGGTAATATTTCTCCATCTTTTTTTCTTCGTCTTCTTCTGCTCCGCCTTAACTCTCCTCGTTTTCGTTTTCCTTCATTTATTTCTTTTCTTTCTTTCTTCCTTTCTTCTTCTTCCTCCTCTTACTACTTTTGTACTGCTACTACTACTACTGCTACTACTACTACTGCTTCCACTACTAATGTCCGCTGGACCCTATAAACAATGACTGACTAACTACCTACCTACTACTACTACTACTACTACTACTACTATTACTACTACTACTACTACTACTACTACTACTATACTACTACTACTATGTATAACGTGAAAAGTTTTTTTTTTTTAAAACAAACAAGCAAACAAACTATTGTAAGGTCCTAACAATACGAATCAAAACAACAGGATTCAAAATAAACATACAAACATACAGTATCAAGTACAGGAAAATAAATAAATGTAAATACGGAAAATAAACTTGACGCATATGCGTACTTCAGCAGTCTGAGTGACTGAGCAATCGATTTGTTTATTTGCTTTTAAAACAAACACACACGCACACACACACACACGCACACACACACACACACGCACATTCACACACACACACACATAGCACATATTACGCATCATTGTCCGACTCAGAAAGCTAACCCTGCTACCAATAATAAATATACGTGGACCAACAATAAAAATTGTTGGTCCATGCAATATAGAGGGAGACCGAATTACTTTGAGGCTGCTAAGTCAACAGTAAAGGGCGGAGAGGGCGATAAAGCGTAGCTGGCCTGGGGTGATTACACAACGCTTTGTTACGATACAGGGAAGAGGGGGGGGGGGGAAGGGGGCTGAGGGCACGGCAAGCAAAGAAAGGTCGGAGAGGGGGGTAACGTAGTAGTGAAAAGCGGAAAGCGAGAGGGAGAAAAAGGGATGGGGTGGTTGGGGAAGTGAGCGCGTTACAGGTTGGGGGTTGCTAGTGGGGTGCAGTTAAGGTCGCAGTATGTGGGGTGTGGGGTAGGGGGTGGTATGAGGACGATTTTCAGTCATGTTTACTGTTGAGAAGAGTGATAGCCGAGAGCACGAAGGTCCGCTTCATCCTCTCAGTCCTGCACTTGGCAGCGCGGTACCTCCGTCCGGATGGTAGGAGGCAGAACTCGCTGTGGAGGGGGTGAGTGGGGTCGTTGGCAATCTTTCGGGCTTTGTTGATTGTCCTCACCGTGCCCAGGTGTTCTAGGCTCGGTAGGTCAGCACCGGTCACTTTCTCAGCCTGCATCACCACTCTGTCTAATCTATCTCTGTCTTCTGAACTGAACGCATGGTGCCACATTGTCAGGTTGAAAGTCAGAATACTCTCAATGCTAGATCAGTAGTACATGGTCATAATGTCCGGACTGACCTTAAACTGTCACAGCTTCCTAAGGAAATAGAGTCTGCTGTGGCATTTGCTGATGACCTTGTCGATGTGCTGTGTCCACGTGAGATCAGCGTTGAATATGGTGCCGAGGTACAGGGTGACACACACAAAAACCGGTCATCACCAAAAAACGAATAACTTCCAAAATTTTATTTAGATCGACACAAAACTTTAGCTACATTAGGTCAAGCCTGTGTAGCAGACATCTCCAAAGTTTCAAGTCTGTACAACAAAAACTCTTTGTTTCACTGGCTCTCCAAAATGTGCTCCAAATGAGCTCCCCGCCCGCTGCAGGCACATTTGGATCAACACCGAGCGATATGTCCAGGTGCTTGGCAAGTTCTGGACAGCACTTGGTCGACGGAGAGGAGTCGTCAGGGTCCTCCAGTGTTTCCAGCAGGATGGTGCCACCCGCCACACTTCAAACGAATCATTGGCATGGCTACAGCAGCGTTTCCCTGACCGACTGATCAGCCGCAGGTGTGACACGGAGTGGTCGCCGCATTCACCGGACCTGAACCCCCCAGATTTTTATCTCTGGGGATACATGAATGACTTGGTATATGGCAACAACCTCCAGACTATCCCTGACCTGAAGGCAGCAATCACAGCAGCAATAAGAGTGATCCCAAGGGAGGAATGCGGGAGGGTCATCGAGAACTTTGCCCGCCAAATGTGCCTGCAGCGCCGGGGAGCTCATTTGAAGCACATTTTGGAGCGCCAGTGAAACAAAGAGTTTTTGTTGTACAGACTTGAAACTTTGGAGATGTCTGGTACACAGGCTTGACCTAATGTAGCTAAAGTTTTGTGTCGATCTAAATAAAATTTTGGAAGTTATTAGTTTTTTGGTGATGACCGTTTTTTTTTGTGTCACCCTGTACATGTATTCTATACTCATTATTCTACTGTCTTTTTGGTGTCTCATTATTCTACATTATTGTTGGCATTCTTTTTGTTTTCTCAATATTCTACATTGTTTGGGGAATTCTTTTTGATTTATCATTAGTCTACACTCTTTTTGGTATTATTTTTGGTTTCTCATCAGTCTACATTCTTTTTGGCCTTTTTTTGGTTTCTCATTAGTCAACATTCTTTTTGGCCTTCTTTTTGGTGTCTCATTATTCTACATTCTTGTTGGCATTCTTTTGGGTTTCTCATTATTCTACATTCTTTTTGGCATTCTTTTTGGTTTTTCAATATTCTACATTGTTTGGGACATTCTTTTTGATTTCTCATTAGTCTACATTCTTTTTGGCATTATTTTGGGTTTCTCATTAGTCGACATTTTTTTTTACATTTTTTTGGTTTCTCATTAGTCTACATTCTTTTTGGCCTTCTTTTGGTTGTCTCAATATTCTACTTTTTTGGGGGCATTCTTTTGGGTTTCTCATTATTCTACATTCTTTTTGGCATTCTTTTTGGTTTATCATTAGTCTATATTTTGAATGCTATCAGTTCACGGTTTTCTTTCCATTTTCCAAAGAAATTAAGACATTCTTGATTCTAGTGCACAGTTTTGTCTCATCTAATAAAAAAGATACAGCAGAAAAAAAAACTCAAACCCATTCGCAAAAATAGGAAAAAAGAAAGAAAAAGAAAAAATAAATTAAGATATTGTTGTACAGACCAGTTATTAAAATATCGTAAGACAATGCGTTCCTTCATATTTGGTTTATTAATAATCTTTGCGTCATATAATTATTTGTATTGCATATTTTACTAGGAAAATTTTGCAAGTAATGAAGCTGGAAAGACAATATCACGGAAGAGTATAGAATTTCCCATTTACAACTCTTCAATAACGACAATACAATATACAAATAACATTTTTTCAATACAATCGACAAGCAACATTTATCAAAAACAATACAGAAATGGCCACAAAGTACCTAAAACAATAATCGTTTCAGAAAAAATATAGAATTCATCAAAATGCTACAAATAATAAACACTACTTTTACAAATGAGTAAAAATGCATCACCTACAACATGAGTATCTAAATAAAAACAATGCAAACATACGGACCTCAAAGTACAGAGCGCTATACATGAACTAGAATGAAAAAGAATAAACATTATCCAAATGATAACAAAAGTAACTTAAGAATGAAATATATAAATATGTACTATATAATGAGCAGAATTACACACTAGCCAATAAATTAAAAGACAACAAAGGGTAAATCACTAAATGATTTGGATCGCCGTAATAAAATTCAAGAACCTTCTGGATAGCAACCTAAAATGGTTATATAAGGTAAAGGAATAAATATGACGATTGGAAACGGAGTCATGTTTTGCCAAAATGTGCTAATGTGACCCATACGTGAAACTGTTGTAAAGAAGCGGCACGGAATGGGTTCAAGGCAAAATCACTAAATTACTAGTACAGTGGAACCTCCGGTATCCGTCTCAATTGTATACAAGTACCTTGATTATGTAACCTCAAAATTTCTGACAGATTCACTTCCAATAGTAAAAGACCTCAGGTATGCGACAACCTCGTTTATGCGACCAGCAACCATGTCTTAAGCCCTTTATACGACCGTCTTAGGCAATTTAACAGAGATATCAGTTAATTTATTGATTGATTGATTTATTGTTGCTTTAGGTCCAGCGGACTCTTCCGAGCCAAATCAGGACCGGACAACCCCCGATCCGCATAAAAGATCTGCCGAAACAACCCTAGTGGGAAAATTGAATGCCCTCCACCGGCCAGTCACTTTACAATAAAGACATCCCACGCGGGGGACGGCTGAGGGTTGACCTCAACTACGCGAACACCCCGGTTACAAAAACAAAATAGAATACAACCATCATTATAAATCATCAACAAAAAACATGATACATATAGATATAAAATGCCTATAGTGCGAAATAATACAATCATAGGAAGCCCTAGTGACCACCCGGCAGAAAGCGTCCAACACTCCCAAGCTGATCCAACAGACCTCATACACAAACAAGAAGTCTTGTCCAGGAAGAGTTTTCAAGAAAAAAGGTAGGTCAGTGATCTAGCGAAGAAGAAGAAAGTATAGCAGAGTGATAGGACAGATCAGGAATGGGAAAGAGCAAATGATGAAGACAGCGACAGTGGGAATTTAAAGCACTAAATTTCCAGAAAGTGGGGATACTATTTATACTGAAACCCCCGGCACTCCAACGGGGGGAACTGTTGCCGCCGTGAATTAGTCATGCCTACAAAGGCAAGACAGGTTTTCAACTGGGGCTTTCACTGTTCCCTTTATAGGTTAGAACAATCTACAGTGACAAGATTGCTCATGACCCCAAGGGGTAGTTAATTTATTGACCGGACCTTTTGTTTTTCTCTCATGCTAGTGTACCCCTGCTGTTGTGTGCTATTTCCGGTTCGGAAGTAAGGGACATTACTCACGCAAGTAAGGGACATTACTCGTCTACACTGGCTTGTCACAATGGCGTCGCGCAAGAGGGAAAATGTTTAGTTTGGCAGAGAGAATGAAAGTGATTGAAAGAAGTTAAAAGGTTGAGAGTTGTTGGTCTATTGCTAGAAGTTGAGACGTTGGTAAGACCCAAATTCAGCTTATCATAAAGGATAAAAAATTATGACTACATACCCCTCCGACCCTGACCTCCCCCCCAGCTCCCTCCCCCCCCCCCCCCTATTTCTGGTATAAGACCACCTTTATTATAAGACCGTTTTTTCTCAGATTTTGGACGGTCTTATAAGAGGTTCCACTGTACTACTAAAAAAAATTCTAAAGTACAGCTTTAAATTACATTTAAACA
The DNA here is from genome assembly GCA_036898135.1 of Oncomelania hupensis. NCBI lineage: Eukaryota > Metazoa > Mollusca > Gastropoda > Littorinimorpha > Pomatiopsidae > Oncomelania > Oncomelania hupensis. The sequence goes on from CM072521.1 coordinate 51,236,110, forward strand.
ATTTATCTGAAATTCAAAGCACAATCTGAAGTCACCAGAATATAATTAAACTATGGGGAAAGGCAGAAAAAAATAGCACAGAAAGTTAATGATGGTTGAAAAATATTCCATAGCAACCAGAATTTTGGTAATCACAGTCTGAATGGAAGAAAATTAGAAAGACACATCACAATTTGAACAAGGCACTTCTGTCCACAAACACTGTTGTAGTATTCAGGTGAAAAAAAAACAACCAAGAAATGCTTCACAGAAAAGTCACAATGCAATCACAACAATGGTAAATAAGTGAATCAAATCAACAAATGGAGAAATATACAAGAGGAAAACATTTTGTTTGTCACTCAAAGCAATTACATTTTATATTACTCTGCCTCAAAAGGCAATGAAATAAACTCAGCATTTGGAATGTTATTGCTGCCTTGCAAGTATATAAAACTTAGTATGTATGTGTGCCTGTGTATGACTGTGTGACATGTACCAAAAACGGTGCGCACCTCCCCTCTCTCTCCGCCTCTCAATCCACCTCAATGGAAAATTGTTACTCAGTTTTCATTTAACTTTTTTTTAAATCAAAGGCATTATCTGGTCTATGAGGAAGTACTAACTGCAGTATGAGTTGATATAGGTCCCCATCCCTTTTTCTCTGGGATTGTTATCCCAGTCTGCCAAATATATCGCCAAAGGTGGGTGTAGACGTTAAAACTTTATTGTTCAAAACAACAAGACAAAAGCCTGGAGAAAGCAGTGTAGTGTCAGGCGCGCCCTGTGCCATTTAGAATACTTCATTACTACTAATACATGTGCTATACATGGAAAAGTACAAAACAACTTAAGACTAGTTTCGCCCGACATGGATATTTTCACACGAACTATCAGAAGGAGCTGGGACACACCACCCTCTGATTGTGGCAAGTGGCTTAGCAAACTCTATATTCAGCCTGGATATGCTGAGCGACTTGTGGGAGTTATGCTTGCAAAATACATAAAATGGCAATACATTTTTCCATGTCTGTCTCAACAAGGCAAAGTGAACATGACTCATGAGACTCAAGATCTAAATCGGTAAAGATACATTATGCAAAATAATATAAATGTATAAAGCGTACAAAATCATACATGCCATGGGCAAAAAAAATCGTTACACATTAAATTATTCAAATAATGTTGTCACATAAAAGTTTTAAAAATCAACTGCCTTAAGTGTCACAATCAATGTAGGCAAAATTTTTAGTGTGTAAAATACTAACTTAAGAGTACTGTAATCTGTATTCAATTAAAAAAAATATCTTATTCAGGAATGATCGTGCATTTCTGTAAAAGTTTTTTTAATATCTGAACTGTTGAACTGGTAAAAGATAGTATAACAAATAATGTTGCACACAATTTACATACGTTCAATACGTTTCAGTTCATACCACACACTAAACCATTACACATGAAATACTGTATATTTAAAGAGTAATTATAGAAAGTTGACTCCCGTGAGTGTTAGGTTAGATAGTTATTCATTGTTTATAGGGTCCAGCAGACTGCAAAGAGCCGAATCAGGACCACAAAATCAGGACCATAACTTGGTTGAACGAGGACTCACTACTGATCCATATAAAACTTAAAAGATCTGCTGAAACAACTCTAATAACTGCAGCACTGAAGGCACTCCACCTGCTGGCCACTTTAAAATAAAGGCATCCAATGCAGAACACAAACATCATTATAAAATATTAACGAAACATACATGTATACAAAATGCCTACATTGCTATAAATAATAATATCATAGGAAGCCCTAGTGACCATTTGGCAGAAAGCGTCCAATAACCCTAAGCTGACCCAACAGAAACCATACCACACATGAGGATATGTGGGAGACCTTTTAAGAAAACAGGTTGGTGACTGGTCTAGCGAAGAAGATACATGTAGTAGATTGATAGAACAGAGTAGGAATGAGAAAGAACAAAGGAGAAAGACAGCGACAGCACTTGGGAATTTAAAGCACTAAATTTCCAGATAGTTGGGATACTATTTATACAGAAACCCCAGGTACCCCCACAGAAGGTCCCGTGAGTGTGGAAAAAAATCACTTGTCAAACCTCAAGATACAAAACCATTGTCCATAGGTTGTAGAACCACTTGAAGATATATATATCCTTCAAAACATTTATAAAAAGGCGTCCCCCTTCCCCACCTCCCTCCACCATTGGAAGGAAAAAAAAAGCCCACATAGCAGTAACAATAACAATGATAATAAACAATCATACACAAAATAAAAACTGTCAACAACTAAAATAAATATAATTTTAAAAAATGATGCACTCATAGATATGGAACACTTCTGTATCATCAGAAAAAGTCCTAAAAATAAAATAACATAATACTGGTAACAGAAATCATATTTCTTTACCAGTTACTGAACGAGTCGCTCACTTATCACACGTAATGACGTAAACATCTATAACAGGCGCAATCTGTCAGTTTATAAACTCAAACTATCCCAATGGGCACAACAAGTAAGGATTTCTGGATGATTAATAGTCAAGCATAATTTGCAAATGTTCAATAAGTACAATGTAATGATAGTGCAAGAGTTCCACATAACGAACACTACAATGTCAACACTGCACCATAATGTAGATGGCAAAAACAAACATAATAAACACTACAATGTCAACACTGCACCATAATGTAGATGGCAAAAACAAGGCAATCAAAATGTTTTAAAAAAAGGCACCCCATATCCATCATACTTACTTAAACTTACCCACTGAAAAAAAAAAAATTAAGAAGAGAAAAAGATGGCAAGCCATTCAAATGTATTTCCAGACATGCACGCACCTACACACACAAAAAAAAGAAAGAAAAAAAAAGAAAGCATATAAATTACAAACGTTAATTTTCTTGGAGCTGTTATGACTTGGCCTTATCCTAACGAAGCAAAAGGAAAATAAGGAATGGTAGGCCACTATCTGAACCATCTGTATGCTAAACAATTTTTCAAATCTGCTGAGCCAATGTTTAGAAAAGGCGCAAAATGGGTTTTAAAAAAATTGTGACGCACAATGACCTTGACCTTTGAGAAAGTACAAATTACGACTGATCTAACATGCTTAACCCTAGTTAAAGTTTCCGTAAAGTAAAAATGATGAATTTCGGTTTTAGTTATTCCTGAGATAACTCAGCAAAATGTCTTTTGAATACAAAAGTTAAATTGGGAGTGACCGATCAACCGACTGATCAACAACCACACTGCTACTGAAGGATGGTCCATGAATTGAAGTACCTGTGGACCAAAACTCAACCAAATTTGCTTCAGCCGTGTTTCAGATATGTTGACTATTGAGCAAAACGTGTGTAGCAATAAATAGACTCCCGTGATCTTGACCTTTGTGTTAGAGCACATACGATAGTTCTGGAGGCAGATCACTAACCTAGCCAGTGTTCCTATGAAGTCTGGTCAAAATCCGTTCAGTGGTCCTTGAAATATGGCTTCCAATAGGCCGACCGACCAACATTTGGCTCGATCTGATTCCTTTTTATTTTGAAGTATTTCCAGATAAATCTGGATATTTTTACACACACCACCACCAACAACAACAAAACAAGAAGAAACAAACCAAACACTGCACTATTATGTAGACTGAGTAAATCAAATCAAATTCAAAACATTATAATAAAATTAATGTTACAGACATTTTTTCATTCACATTGGAGCCAAAAGCAAAGAAACAACATTGCCTTGCTCTTGAAAATTCTTAATACAAAGTAGTATAATGTATTGCAAAATAAGAAAACAGCTTGCGGTTCAAAACATTAAACAAAAATTGTACTCCAGCGCATGATGCAAATAATTACTGAGCAGGTTTCCTTTACCCAAACATGTACGTTTTTCACAGACATAGTGTGATGGTTGATAAACTCTGATTGTGATTATGTGGATCTGTATAATCACACTGAAACTGACCTTAGTTGTACTGAAGAAGGACCTTAATTTAAAACACAGGTTTTACGTTTAACTGTCCTCTCAACACAAACAGAAACACCATCTGGCAAAGTCAACATACAAATAACAAAATCACTGAGGAAACACTATATCACTGTAGAGACACTACATCACTGTAGAAACACAACATCGCTGTAGATTTAAACTTGAAGCCAAACGATTCAAGAAGAGAGTATATATAGAAAGCATAATCCAGATGAACCGACCATTATATATCAACACAATCACAAAACACAGCAAAATTGCGCTAGACGTGCTGGACGCCGCGGTAATCTCCATGGTTCTGAGTGTCATTCAGAGCTTCAGTCATCTGCTCCAGCTCCCTCAGTCCCTCCTCGTGCCTTTCATGCTTGTGCGCCATCAGCTGCCTATAAAACATCAGTGAGAAGATGACGAACATAATGGCTGCCGGGATGACAATGGCAGTAGATGCTGTCGCTGCGTTTTTGCTGCGGTCGTAAAATTTCACCCACAACAGCAAAGCAATCTCCACCATGAAAAGTAGGATGCCTATCCCTGTGGAGCAGATCCAGGCCATCTCTACGCAGTAGCGCATCTTGTCGTGCGGAGATTCGTTGACAGCCTGAACGCTGTGGACGTTGCTGATGGCTTCGATGTTGGGCAGGATGCATGTGGAAATCATCAGGGCTACCAGGTGAACGGTCACCAGCAGTGTGGTGCAGATGCCAAACACGATCAACAGGGCATCTGGCACTGTATCACCCACCGTGATCTCCACCATTGCCACCTGCAACCAACAATAATTTGCTGTAAATTAAATCACTTGGAAATAAAACTGCCAAAACTCATAGCAACGCTAAATTTGAAGTAAATTTTTAAAGTATGACAATTAGTTGTCATTGATCATTTTATCACTTTTGCACTAGCGTGACCCATGCATATGATAAAGGAAGAGGCATGGAAAAGACCACAAGGTTAAAGTTAGGCTTAGCCTCTTATCTACTAAAGTAAGTACAGGGGGTCCTCGAGTTACGACGTTGATCCGTTCGTTGGACGCGTCGTAACCCGATTAAATCGTAAGTCGGAACGTAAGTTGGAACACTTTTCTTTGATGCACTACCATCAGAAGAGTCTGACTTACGTTTGGGAGCCATAACCAAGGGCAAAAAACGATAAAACACGTGAGAGGGATAGACGGTGTAAACAACCAAACTGGCGTATGTACAGTGACTGAGCGTATGAAGCGACGCCGTCTTCCCTGCCATTTAACCACAACAAAGCGTATTTTTCTGCCGCTCGCCAGAAACTAGCTCCTGTTTGTTTACGTCGCTTACGACACTAAACCTCGTAAGACGGAACTAAGCGTAATATTATTTATTATATTTTTATGGGGAGGAGCGTCGTAATTCGAGACCGGCGTAACCCGAGGACTTACTGTATTCATAATTTATTTATTTATTATTAATTATTTAATCGTTCTTATATAGCATTTTTCCAGCTCAAGAGCAGCCTAATGCGATCTAACTCAAGGCACCCGAGTTGCCTTTGGGAGCATAGCCTGACTGAGAACAACCCTGAGTGACTGGGGATGGGAGAGAATGGACCTACTATGTGTTGGGTGTATTTGTGCCGCCAGCACCCGCCTGTCTAGGACATGAGCATAAGGATCTGTAAAGTCCATGTGATGGAATGCATGCGTACACAAACTAGACCTCGGTTTATACTCTCATCAGATAGATTGAACTAAGGCAGCCTTTTTCCGGGTGTCAAAATAATATTCTATTTTTTGTCACTTGATCACCGTTCACAACTTCCAAATATTCAGTTTACTCTGGATAAATCCAAGTCCATTCATCGTCTAGAGCATTACTGACACTGTAAATCTGAGGCATGTATGCTGTTGTAATCTGAACTTTTTGCAACATTTTACAAAGAAGAAAAAAAGAGCAAAACACATGTGAAACCAAAAGCGGCAATACTGTATCTGCTTTTAATTTTTATGCCCATGCCAAAGTGGTACACAAACTAAACTATTACCAATTACTGTTTGCTCTATTTCCCTACAAATTAAGCATAAAAACAGATACTGCCAATATACCTAACATCACATTGTAATACTAATACCGTCTAAAAAAACAAAAAATGAAAATAACAATGCTACGTAACAAAACTGAACAGGTTGCCGATTAGGCATAGCCCTATCTGAAAACGAAACCTGACGCCACGAAAGCTTGCTCTCCCTGTACCCGCGCTAAATTTTAAGTAAACTGATTGAACTGAATAAATCGTATTTACCATTGCAAACCCTGACAAAAGGGCTGATGTCCGGCTGCTTGCCTTCAGTTTAGCCCTACTCAAGTAGAGCCTACGCCAAGAAAGAGCAGTGTTCGTGTGTTGGTTAGACATTTGTTCCACGTATGAAGACAGCAGCCACTCTTGATATGAATAAGGTTTCTGTTGCGCCTGCATCGAGGTTAGTCCCGCCTCTACTGTCAACTGCAGGTGTAAATGACACTAGCAGACGACAAACTAGACAGTAGGTAATTAATTACGGGCAACACAACTTTGACTTGTCAAGCGTGACAGATACCAGAGAGATTCCATATCCGGCAGTGCGGCTTTCACTACGCATGCTCCATGACCGGTCACGTGGTTAAACCTGACCGCCCTTGGTGACGTCACGGATTTGTATACAAAAAAGTTCGCAGCTATCGAAGATCGTTTTCACAATCATCATTTGCAAATTCTTTTCCTGGTCCGTCCGAAGGTTATAAGCACCGTCAGTCATGGCTGAGACCGTGGAAGGTGGACGAAAACTGGTGAGTAGAACACGATTATCGCAAGTTTTCACTAAAGCCGTTTGCATTGTGTGAGCATGGGTTGTAAGCAGCCATTTTGCCATGTTGTACTCACATAGTGAGAATGACGAAATTTTAACGCGGAATGTGTTATTCTCCAGAGCTAACCTCACATTATGATTGGAAAAGCAAGATTACAACCTTTCCAAACTTTTGTTAGAATTTCAGACATGCATGTTGAGTGCTTGCTTTGCAATTTCATTTTTTCATGACCTATTCGACACTATTTCTTCATTGTCTCTGTATTTTGAACCAAGCCCGGAAAAATCCTCTCCCAGAAATTTCGAATATCGTTTTATTACAAGGCGCTTAGTGTGTTTAATGCATGGCAAAAGCTTGAGAAATCATTTATGTAAGTGTTTAGGAAGAAGTTTGACGATGAAAAGGTGTTTTTCCCAAAAATTATTTGAAACGGCAAAATCCATGCTGCTGTTAGGCTCGTAAAGGCGGTATTGCGCGAGTTACCAAACACAAACTATTGTACGGAAATTTATATTTACACATATTTCCATCGTTTCTTTATTTTATAAGGTACTTAACAACTTTTCCAAAGAGAGACAAGATCAATTTGGAACGTTTTTGATATACATTGTCTCTTTTTCACACTTTTTTCATCTTGCTCGGTTTGTCGCATGGATTGTGCTTACGTGCACCGTGTCACGTGCCAGTATGACCAAAAAAGGAACTTGTTTTTTTATGTTTAAAACTGTCCCGGTGTATAATGTCTTTGTATTGTTTATCTGAATGTTTTGTTACTGTGCAATTTCATTATTGAACTGAATGGATAGTTGAGCGGGTTTGTGTGAGTTCAGTTTGTATTTCTGGGTGGCCCCTAAGTCTGTAAGACCAAAATACTAGTTCTATTGTAAGCAGCACAATGCCATGGTGACGAAACCGTATTACGTCACGCTGTCCCATGAAGACCAAGTCTGTGGATATTAATCATATTAATTTTATTCTGTACATTATTGTTGTGGGTGGAGGAAATGGAATTACTTTGTATACTACACAGTTCCTGATTCAGAACGACAATGAGTACCATGAGATATCTTCCAGCTGCACCCTAGTAGATTTTTCAATTAAGGTGGCCGCTAGTGGATTTTATACCTGGTTTTCAGGTCCTTTATTGAGAACGATAGTTTAGCTTTTGTTGAATTTGGAGAATCATTGTAAAAATAACGAGTAGGTCAGTGCAGTTTGTATGTATTGTTTCAGCTGTGTAGGCTACCATCAATTCTAGCGTTGAAGGGGGAAATGAATAATAATTAATATTATGCTGTTGACTATATTTTACCCTTTCTTCTTTCTGTTTCTCTTTGTCTCCGTCTGTCTGTATCTCTGTCTCTATCTCCTGTCTGTCTCTCTTCTCTCTGTCTGTCTCTCTTCTCTCTGTCTGTCTCTCTTCTCTCTGTCTGTCTGTCTGTCTCTCTCTCTCTCTCTCTCTCTCTCTCTCTCTCTCTCTCTCTCTCTCTCTCTCTCTCTCTCGTGTTTCAGCGTGGGTGGAGTGTGTGAGTGTTCTGTTCTTTACTCTTTTCTTTTTCTTTTTCGCCTTTCTTCATTGATTGCAGCTTACATCAGGTTCGTCCAAGTTAGTTGTTTACACATTGGCTTTGTTCAATGTTGAATGACTATATATTCAAGCCGTGCAGACTGTATTTTTAAAATATTTAGTGATATTACCATAGACCGATATTGTCTAGTAAGCAAAAAAGTTAATTAAAATAAATACATTTCAGGGCCCAAAAGTCAAAACAATAGTTCTTCATAACGAAATTTTCGGAATGGAACTGTCTTTAGTTTGTGTTAGTGATGGGAGGAGATCGAGAGTGGGGAATATAAGAATTACAGGGGGGAAAAATTAAGATTTAAAAAAAGAAAGGTCTGTGTGATTGTTGGGATTTTCGGGGTAGAAGTATCTGGTTAGGAAGAGGTGGAGAAGAACTCAAATTTATGTCATCCCTCTGTTTCCCACGAATATAAATGGTAGACCGATAAACAAAAGGGGGTGCTTTGGACTTGTTAAATAATATCCGGTCAACCCAGGTCAACAAATCTGTAGCACCTCTTACAAGGCTCTGCCGTCTGTTGAAATGTCGTTTGGCATTTACCTAAGAAAAACACACAAACAAAATACAACAATAACAACAACAAAACGAACAAACTCCATCAGTTTTACTTTTAGGAATGCGAATACTTTATTATATAAAACACATCTAGAACTGTAGAACCTAGACAGGCTTTCTTGGGGAGCAAAACATAGTTTTATTTGAACTCACATTTAGTCTGGTTATCCTGAACAGGCGTTCACAGACAATGTAGGCGAAATCGCTTCGAGGCATAAAAAAAGGGGGGGGGGGGGGGGGGGGGGGGGGGGGGGTGGGGGGTTTGCTGTCTGGAATGACAGTTCTTTTTTTTTTCTTTTTTTTTTTTTTTTGGGGGGGGGGGGGGGGGGTCAAATTTTATGACTCAAGGTTAAACAAATTAATAAGATTTTTTTTTTAAATTGGATCGCAGGACACAATCAACAAGGTATTTAATTCTCCATCGTGGGTAATAACGTTTTATTGGCTTGATTGTAAACATCTAGATCGTAGATCTATCTATGCATCTAGATCGTAGATCTATCTATGTGAGTGATTCTAGCCACGCGCGTCTTCGGCGCAGACTGATTACAGATATAGGGGTCGCAGGTATAGTATAGGCTATTAGCGCTATCTTTGGTTAGGTACTAGCTTTTTAGTAGGCGGTTGTGTTGATTTCAGCCGGCGTAGCTGTAGTTACTGTGGTCGTACTTAGCGCGGTACTTAAGGTAGTGAGACAGATTTATGCTCCGTTACTTTTCTCTTGTGATTTTTGCGGTTCCAATGGTCTTGGTTGCTGGGGCTGGCATTCGCGGTCGTGTTAATTAAAATTACAGTGCAGGGAAATATAAAAGTAAAAACGTTCGCGCTACAGTGCTTAATGACGAAATTGTTTTCTTTATCGTAATTATACTACTTTAACTAGCTTGCCATATATTTTAGTGGCATTTTCAGTATCGTTCTTTCTTCTTCTTCTTCTTCTTCTTCTTCTTCTTCTTCTTCTTCTTCTTCTTCTTCTTCTTCTTCTTCTTCTTCTTCTTTTTAAAATAATTTTTTTAAAACATACTTTATTATTATATTAGTTTTTAATCTACTTCAGAATAAATTTCCGATTTAAAAAAAAAAGTTTCATTGACATTGCTACTTACGGAACATTTCCTTTAAGATCAATTAATTTATTTAGAAAAAGTGACATTAAGTTTTTATGAATTTACTTAAAAGGTTCACTTGAAATTTTTATATTATATATTATAGAATTTTATTTTATTTTTAAAATTTTAAAAGATTTATTTATTTACATAACATTACAAGGATATTTTCTGTGCAGTGTCCGTCTGCATATATCCAAAACTAGTATGAAATTAAATTATAGCAACATAACAATTGAGAATAAATAATAATGGTGATATTTACAACGATTAAAACTTGTCAGCCATTACACTATCACATATAGAGGATGAATATTATCCACCATGCACACACTCACACATATACACCCACACGATTATCTTCTAATTTATTATCGATAGATTATATATGTTTGGGGTAAGGTTTTTGTGCTGTCATATTCACATAATTATTACAACTTATAGAAAGGGCGCACATTTAGATATTTAGAATGAAGACTCCCGAGTTCTTTTTAGACGCTTGTTTGGCTATCCATCTGTCTTCCGTTGTCAGTTCTACTTCGTTATTTTTGTACCCACTTTAGTCATTATATCATCACCTCTCCCCCCCCCCCTCTCTCTCTCCCCACCTCACCCACCCATCTCCCTTCCCGTTGGCTCTCCCCCTTTTATTTATCGACTCACAAGTCAGGCACAGCAGAGTGACTCTCTGTACTCACCCAATAATTTTTGTCTCCCGAATTTTGCAAATATGTGGGAAATGAATCGTAAATAATCCCAAAATGACATTACACTTTAATAAAAAAAAAATTCCGTCCGTCTGTCTTTGCAAAACTTGCAAGTTGATAATATCTCAGAACCTATTTCAACTATCACAAGCAAACTGGGTAAGATGGTGTATATCCATGAGACCTCATATACATGATCATTGAATGACTGACTTCAATTCAAGGTCGCAGGGTCAACAAATGTTAAGTCAAAAAATGTCAATTTTCCACCAAAACAATTGTGTGCTTGCAAGTAATATATTGAACTTATGACTCTTTGATGCATGATAGATATATCAAAGAGACACACTTTGCAAATTTAGTCAACCTCACTCCAAGGTCAAGGTCACTGGAGCTGTCCAAAGTCTGTTAGTATAGGTACTTTAAAGTGACCTTCATCCTAAACTATGAGAGATATAAAGTCCAAACTTGTGTTTAGAGATGATAGATTGATCTCATATATATGTTCCGGTTTTGCATTGATCTTGAAGGTCAATGTCAAATCGTACAATGGAATGGCTCTATTTAATCCATAGTATGTAACGTGAAGGTCAAGGTCATCCAAAGGTCAAGGTCACTGAAGGTCAAAATCATCCGAAGGTCACTGGGTTTTTTTTTCATAATACAACTTTTGCTGTAGTTTATCTGATAGGTCTTTGCCCTTCTAGTTTACTTATTTATTTATTTTTAAATCGGGAGCTTTGTTTTGTTTTGGAAGACTGTCGTTGACTTTGAGAGGGAAACCCAGCTTTCTTCAGTCTTTCTTTGTTAAACACGACTAACTTTTAACGTTCTACTAGGCAAAGAGAAGGGGGCAGGTTAGGGTCGGGTATTGAACAGACAAGAAATGCGTGGATGAGTAGAGTGGGTTAATTACAGTATCCCCTGTCACAGCACGCGACGTCCTCTCTCTTTAAAAAAAAAAAATCCTCTTGTGCCAGTTCCCCTTTGTTCTTCATCGTGGAGCTTCGCACACGGAGCCACAGTATGTAGCCGAGGCTTGCAGATAGTAGTGGAGTAAAGGCGAACGTGAACTCTCGGCAAGTCCCAGCTACTTAATGTGACATGGAGCTTCCAAACAAAAAAATGTTATCGAGTTGACAAAGACGCGCGCATATAAAGGGGAGAATTGGAGAAGGGAGATGGGGAGAGAGAGAGAGAGAGGGAGGGAGGGATTATAGACTGGTTGATTCTGTAAACACTGTTGTAGCAGTTTACACAATCTTTCTTTTATTATTAATCTAATATCTTGACATGTTAATCTTACTTAAGTGTAGAAGATTATTACAATGATCACATGTTATGAAAATAATAATTTTAATCTTACAGCTTATTCTTCTTACAATTATGAGCCCTTGTTGAGAGAGAGAGAGAGAGAGAGAGAGAGAGAGAGAGAGAGAGAGAGAGAGAGAGAGAGAGAGAGAGAAAAATAAGGATGAAAAAAAAGAGGAAGAAGAAGGAATAAATATAAATACAAGGCTTCTAGCGATAGTCGAACAAGAAGCGTGGATTTGATTTGAATTTTTAAACGGAGAAGTTTGGGTTGGATATGAAGGTAGTGATTCAATCATTCATGCTCATTAGGAAGGACCAAAAGAAGAAGAAGAGGGGGTTCTGGGGTAATAGCTTTACACTTCGTTTAGCGTTCTAGAGAGGGAGTGTTTGCTTGAGCTGAGGGTTCCCGCTAGTTAATAAATTTGTCACGACATCAGCTTTTAAAAAATCAAGAAAAACTTACAGTAGTTTTCAGTATCAACCAGACTTGGTTAAGTTGATAGCAAGCAAGACATAATATATCCTGCTTGTTTAATTGATTTATTCCTTCATTGTCTTCAATGGCATACTTTTATTATTTTTAATGTTCACGTGTATTCCTTCAACTCCGGGTACTCAGAATTCTACATAATGAATGCCAGGAAGAGGGGTTGGGACGGGGTGGTGGGGGTTGGGGGTACGGGGAGAGTAGTTAGTCATTGTTTATTGGGTCCAGCGGACTGCAGATCCAGGGTATCGTGCTTTATGAGTCATTACCTGATAAAACACATACAAGACTTGTTTACATGACTAGTATATTTCTTGTTTTACATGACTGGTATTTTTTGTTTTACATGACTAGTATTTCTTCTTTTTTTTTTTTTTTTTTTTTTTTTTTTTTAATAAATTTACGTCCCCGGACACATTAAGCGTATAGGGGACGGGTGAACCACCACTTTTTTTATTTTATTTTATTTTATTTTTCTTCTTCTTCGTGGTGGTCGTCACGAAGAGTATCAATGATGACCAACGCTATGTTTAGGTTTTTCGTGGAGCATTTACTCGGCATGGGTGTTTGGGCTATTCAGCGCTTTTAGGGGAAGGAGAGGAGGCGGCATGCTGCATACTTCTTTGTTGTTCTGGGTCTCCCATCTTGTGAACTGTATTAGGCATATCGATCTCTAGTTCAACCAGCGAGCTGTTCTTCACAAGGGGCTGTTGGCCAGGAGAAAAGAGTCGCAACACTGCGAGGCAGACAGCGTAAAGGATGAAGCTGCGCATCACACCACACCACTGTATGTTCTTTGACCACACCGCAGCTGAGACTTGCCGAGGAAACGAACTAGTCTCAGCTATGCAGTGTCTCTGCGCATTGCACTGACGTTGTTATACTAGTTAAAAGCGCTATGGTAATTCCCTTTCTTCTGTTTGTTGTTGTTGTTGTTGTTGTTTCAGAGGGCGCCCTGCTACGCGGGTGGGAGTGATTCTCGATCTTAGACTCATTACGACGCTTGTCTCCTTACGCAAATCACTTTGGAATGGGATTTCCAGTATCATATGATTACGTTAGCGTGGAGTTCTCCAGTCTCAGATAGTATACAAGCTGGTGTAGGGTTCCTCCTCTTTTTCAGTAAGGTGGTGTGGGGTTCCTCAGTCTTATATCATTAAGCTGGGTTGAGCTGGTTAAAGAGCTAAATAAAAATAATTGATTTTCACATTTATATTTCTCGTCTGAGCGAAGCCATGAGGGTTGCTGAGGACAGGGAATAATGGAGTACGCTGGTTAAACGATAATCTGTGGTGCCCCAACGAGTTTCACGTTATAGGATAGGATTTGGTGGCCCGTCAATAGCAAATTCTGGCTCTTATGTTGAAACGAAATTCTTTTAATCCAGTGCACACTCGGGTTGTCTCAGATTCTCAGAATCTGACACAGGCTCAAATTAGGTCAGATCTCCGAATTCAGAGAAGGATCAGGTAGCACCAAATTCTCCTATTTTAGAGAAGGATCAGGTAGTCTCAAGAGTTTATATTTTAGAGAAAGGTAATGTAGTCTCAAATCTCGTAATTTAGAGAAGGATCAAGTAGTCTCAAATTTCATAATTTAGAGAAAGATTAAGTGGTCTCAAATCTTTTCAGAGAAGGGTCATGTTCTATCAAATTCTCCTAAACAATAAAGTGTCCTGCCCTCCCGGCTCTGTCTCCCGCCCGACTTCACAAGATATAGAGGCGACCTCTTAGTTATTTGGGTTGAATTTTTGGGAAGGAACTGAGTTGGAGATTACCCCTTTATTTATGTTTAGTTTAGTGTCCCCAGCGGGGAGTATCAACCAAATCGACTACATCATGGTAAAAAACGCATTGACGTTGAAAAGACAAGCATTTTTCCAGGAGCAGACATCGGAAGTGACCACGATCTCGTGATGATTTCTTTCCGGCTCCACTTGAAGAGAGTAAACAAAGCAAAGCGCACCAGGCTGAAGTTCGACAAGGACAAACTGCAAGACCCGGAGGTGGCAGAAATATTCCAAGCCACAACAATTAGAGGGAAATTTGCATTACTGCTCATTTTGGGAGCTGGGGAAGTAGATGTCAACGCCATGACCATCACCTTCAACTCAGCTGTGACAGATGCTGCCACTGAGATCCTGTCACGAATATAGGGGGTTGTGGGGATGTGGGTTAGCAATTACTCCCCCGCGCTGTGTCGCCTCCCTTGTACTAGGCCGACGTGCGGTGACGTTCAGGGAAATAATGCTTGGGAGTGCTAAAGAATTATAGATAGTTATAAGGTCAGACGAGAAGAGTACAGAATAAACTAGTGGAAAACTTGAACAGGGGAAGTATGGTGGTATAGTACAATATAGAACAATTTATTTTCTGGGTGGAGGTCAAATATGGTAAGTCGGTTTTACAACTGTATCCCGAGGGCTGGCTAAATAGGTACAGAGTATCTTGGCGTTATTCTGGATTATACGTATAGAGTCAATAGGGGCGAATAGGGACTGCTTTCATCATGTGGCACGATATAGCTGGTTGGCTTAGCATGGGTAGCCTGATAGCTACAGAGTCTCTGCAGAGTTGTGGTATGCGCAGAGGACAACTTAGCTGGAGTTAGTCGGCGGCGGTAGCTGCTGGACTGGATGGATGTTGCGCAATGGTCAGTTGATCACGCGTGGGCAGCCCAGTCTAGGTCACTGGGTCGAGGTATGGTGCAATAGTTGGCTTGGGGTGAAAACGGTCATCTGCCCTTAGCAGGTGGAGGCTGGTCTTCCTTCACGCGTCTCAGTGGCAACCAGAGTCAATGGATAGCACGCAGCGTGGCTGAGTCTCGCAGGGGCCCGTATAAGGAACCCGTTCTGCAAAGGAGTATTTCTCAGCATCAGAGGGGCACCCATACTCTGGATGCCGCGCCGTTCAGCGCGCATGCCAGTCAGATTTTGAATTTGGGAGCCCCGGCCAAGAATGACCAGTGCTTTCCAAACTGTCCATCAATATCAACAATGGCTACTAGGGGTTGGGAGAATCTAACGGCGGCCGATAATGGATGAGAGTTTCGGCGCCTAAGAGGGGTTATTAACAACAGGGGTGGATATTTATACATTCGGATCAGGGGTGAAGCAAAAGGGATAAATACAGGGCAATGGCTATTAGATGCAATGGGGATTAACTGGGGTACTTTAGGCTAAGCAACAGGGCAGTCATGGCATGTGGGATTTTATACAGGAATCTAGATAGGGGGGAATACATGTATAAATATAAGCATGTCATGGTTATGTACAACAATCAAACTTCAGATAGAGAGTACATAAAGTAAAATGCATATCACAAGCAATACATCAAGACGAACCACAGACACGGACGTAAATATCTACAAGACATACGAACATGTGGGGAAATCGACGGGGTGATGGGTAGCTAGATGATATGAAATAAATCTCCACTCTTACCTGGACCAGAGAACGGGGTTGAACACAAGAATACTGGCTGAGCTCAGAGGTCGCAACGTGGATGTGGACGTGTCTACAGCAGGCAGTGTGTTGTCGTGGGCATGCGGAAAGAGACTGGCGAACCTATATCCTAATTCTTCCAAGGTCCAGTCCCCGGGTCACGTGGGACTATCCGGAGGGACGGGGCTTGGGTCGTGTGGTCAGCCGGCGAGTGGGGGAATTTGCCGCGAGCAGGGCCAGAGCTGAGACGTCGGCCTGTGACAGATCCTCGGCAAGCTACGCCCAAAGAAGAAACCATAGATCACGCCTTAACTTTTGGACCTTTGTGACAAACGAAGAGAGGTGAAAAGGAAAATTAACACCTCAACGGGAGCTGAAAAATCAGCAGTGACATCCAAAAACACATGCACACAGCAAAGAAGAACTGGATAGGTTTCCTGGTTAAACGATCATCTGTGGTGCCCCAACAAATTTCGGGTTAAGGATCGGATAGGATAGGATTATATTTGGAAGGAAGACCGGAAGATTAGAAAATTCTAGACTTGGTCCTTTGTAATAGTTGCATTTTTTAAAATTTGATTTATGTATCTAGTTTTATTTTATTTTATTTCGTCGTGTATTTATTTATTTATTGAACTTAGTAGCAATTTTGGTAGAAAACGATAGAATGTGAATACTAGTGGACTTGTCGTAGATGCTTCACATGACATAACTTCTTTTTATTTTCACCTTCTACTCCTCCCTCCGTCCATCCGTTTCCTCTTTCTCTTTCTCATCCTTCTTAGTTTTCTTCTGTTTCTAGTAGTACTTGTGTTTACAGTTGTAAATGGTAAAGTCGGGTAACTTGACTTGGTCTTTTGTTTGTACTAGTTGCATTTATTTATTTATTTGATTTATGTATCTATTTTTATTTTATTTGTTTTCGTCGTGTATTTATTTATTTCTGGAACTTAATAGCAGTTTTGGGTAAAAATAACGATAGAATGTGAATACTAGTGGACTTGTCATAGTTGCTTCACAGGAAACAACTTTTAATTTTCACCTTCTACTCCTCCCCCCTTCCCCCCCCCTCCGTCCCTCCTCTTCCTCTTTCTCCTCCTTAGTTTTCTCCTGTTTCTAGAAGTAGTTGTTTTTACATAACGCGATTTATAATTGTAAAGGGTAAAGTCGGGTACCTTGACAGGGAGTGAATAATATGAAGAAACGTGGCCTTTTTAGGCGACGAGGAAAAACCACAGCTGTCATTTCTGTGACTTGCTTTCAAGCATATGTCTTACATTACTAGGCTTGAACCAAGTAGCAGAAATGACAAATCTAATGTTCGCTTGTCGCTGGAATGGTATGGCCATGTTTCAAATTACGCTCGGTTTTATATTACCCGACTTTACCTTACTTACTGTTTGTACTGTTTTAATCCATCTTTGGCGTGATGACATTGACCTAATGGTTGGCAGCGATCAGGAACTCCAAGACCTGACAGACAGACTCGTTGACCGGGAAGGTGCTTATAGCATGGAGATCAGCTCAGAAAAGAGCAAGGTGCTGGTGATCAGTCACAGCAACATCAGCACCAACATCACCATGAATGGGGAGAAGCTGGATGAGGAGGAATCATTTAAGTATCTTGGCTCCATCATAACAAAGGACGGCAGATCCTCCACAGAGGTCAAGACCAGAGTGGGAGTGGCCATGTCAACCTTGGCAGGCTTGAACAATAACTAGAAGAGTAAAGATATTCATTTCTGCACCAAGGTGAAACTCTTCGGGTCTCTGGTCCTGGCCGTTCTGCTGTACGGCTGCGAGAGCTGGACATTAACAGCAGAATTGGAAAAAACACATCCGGGCATTTGAAATGAAGTGCTATCGCAGACTGCTGCATATCGCCTGGCATAAACGCAAGACGAATGACCACGTCAAGAAGCTGGCCACGTCACTTGCAGACCATCAAGAACCCCTCCTTGACATTGTGAAAAGGAGGAAGCTGGCGCGGCTTGGCCATGTCACGCGACATGACACCCTTGGAAAAACTATCCTGCAAGTGAACAGTGGAAGGAAGTAGGCGCTCAGGACGACAAAGAAAGAGCTGTACAGACGATGTTAAAACATGGACGGCGCTAGACGTGCCGCGCCTTCTGACCATAGCTGCAGACAGATGGATGTGGCGACAACTCTCTTCGTCGGCATCCCTCATGTCTCCCTAACGACCTGTCCGGCTGCGGAACTGAACTGAACACAAAGCTTATACTGTTTATAGCATACTTTTACTCAATTTGGAGTTCATAAGGCTATTAAATTTAAGTGCATTCTGATGATGATTTTAAAAAATAAAGAACGAAAGATTGGAGGTAGGCGGATCTGGATTCTTGTATGACCGGGTTGGGGGAGGACACTTGAGGAGGTAAAGGAATTTATCACCATTGTCTTGCTGTTAACCCTAGGTATTCATTGTTGTGTGTCAACAGCGCGCCAAGGAGCGTAAGCACTACACGGACATGGACATCGACGAAGACGACATCGACGGCAAGCGCAGCTACAGCATCGAGGAAAAACTGCTGAGAAACAACTTCACAGGAGACTTCGTCAAAGAAATGAAAGGACACGGTAATCATCATCATCATCATCATCATCATCATCATCATCATCATCATCATCATCATCATCATCATCATCTTCATTATGTCATCATCATCAACTTCGTTGTCGTGAATTAGAGTTATCATCATCATCATCATCATCATCATCATCATCATCATCATCATCATCATCGTCATCATCATCATCTCTCGCATTTTGTTTTGTTATCATAAACACCGGCCCTCTCGCTGTCATCATCATCATCATCATCACTATCATCATCACCATCATCATCGTCATCACTTGCATCATCATCATCCTACACACCCATTCTCGCTCGCAGTTTCTTTCTTCATAAACACGGCCCTCTCGCTGTCATCATCATCATCATCATCATCATCATCATCATCATCATCCCCATTCTTGCAGTTTCTTTTGTTATCAAAAAACACCGGCCCTCTCGCGCGCCTCTCTTTCTCACCCCCTCTCGCTCTTCCTCCAACTCTCGCTACCTTTCCTTCCTAATCCACCTCCCCTCCCTCCCCACTCCGCCTCCCCTTCACCCTTCCAAGATCCGTCGCCTATCAGGAGGCAGCCGCGATGGTGGAGAAAGGGGGTGGAGGGGTGGTTAGGGTGAAGATACATGTAATACACCCTTTCGTAGAAATACTCCTATACTGTGCCAAGAATTCGAAGTTTATCAACATAGCGGAAATTTACATTATACTAAAATGAAATCAAATCACCTGAACTGAACTGAACGCAAAGCGTGTACTGTTGTTAGAGACACGTACACGCTATATTATTAGATTGGCTGTAAGGAATAAAAGCAGCAATCACTGTAGCTTACATGCGATCTAGCGCTTTCTTTCGGCGACTAGAGAACTCAAGTTCAAGTTTAGTTACGGCTCTAGCCTCTGAGGGGCATAGACGTGTAACCTGGTTTCCCTGTCAGCTGTGACAACTAATTAGGACTAGCATCTAAGGGCAGATGCCGCTAGCTGTATTCACGTTGAGCTGAGAGCGCTGGTGGAGGGAAGGGGGTGAGAGTGGGGTGGGGTGGGGGTGGGGTGAAGAAGAGGAAGTACTGTAGGAAAGGAGAGGGTGGCACTCCGAGACCTTTGTTATCTAATAATATTAATAATAATAGAATGTTTATATAGCGCTTTTTCCTAATGACATCAGTTCAAAGCGCAGTTCTCACGCATTTAAACTTAACGTGATCATCGAAATACATACGAAAAGAACTGAAACAAAAAAGGAGACACTAATAACGTATGCAAAGACATAATGCAAACAGGAACAATAATATTTACAAGTCAAATATAACAGACGAGGGAGGGAGAGGCAGGAGGAGAGCAGCTAAGGAGTGAGGGGGCTGGAGGCGTACGGTGTGACGGCGGTGGTCTGAATCACAAAAGAAGGAATAAAGATGGTGATGGGAGGCGAGCAGGCATTTTTAAAGGAAGAGATGACTTTTCAAGTTGGACTTGAAAGTGGCTTTGTTCGGAGAGCTGCGAAGAGAGAGGGGAAGAGAGTCCCAAGTTGAAGGACCAAGCACTGAGAAGGATCAACCGCCTGCAGAGAAGACTATTCTATTCTATGGTAGATTTGCTGTCCCCGGACACATTGGCATATAGGGGACGTAATTAAGATTTCAAGATAAAATTTTAGGACCACAATAAAAACTAGATACATAGCTTTCGGTTAAAACAACAAAGTAGAATAAAAACGAGGTTAAAATTCATTTAAAAAAATTGGTTCCCAAAGAGGAGAGTTTGTAGCGGGGTATTTGTAGCATGAGGGTGTCAGAGTAAGAACGAAGATTTCTAGGTGGCTTGTAGATGTGAATGTTTTGGGTGAGGTACGTAGGAAAGGGCTATTTCATGGGAAAGGGCTATTTCATGGAAAGGGCTATTCCATGGACGCACTTGTAACAGAAAGTACAGATTTTGTAGGTAATTTTCTGAGATACAGGAAGCCAGTGGAGAGAAGGTAGGAGGGGTGTAAAATTATCCGATTTTTTTTTTCATTTTGAGAACAAGATGATCGAGCAGCTGAGTTCTGAACACGTTGGAGCATGTGAACAGAAGAGGAAGGAAGTCCAGCCAGGAGAGAGTTAAGTAGTCAAAGCGTGACAGGACCAGAGATGACATGAGTTTGGCTGTAGCGTCAGTGGTCAGATGCGGTGTATCGTCTGCGTAGAAATGGTGGAAAGTATAATGTTTTTGGATGATCTGAGACAGAGGAGATGTGTACAGGTTGAATAGAACAGGGCTAGAACTGACCCCTTGCATGGTCGGTATTCAGAAAGACCCGCTTGCAACCCTTCGATAGATTATTTGTATCAAGATATAGACCTTGCGGTAGTTTTATCTTACCTCAGGGTTGGAGAAAACTGCCAGTAAACTTATCTCGGTATTCAAAAAGGCTTACCCAGAGATAGATATCCCTGGTCCTACCTGACGTCCCTACCTCGAGCTGAATTTGAATCCTCTATTACGCATGCGCTCTTCGATGACAACGCCACAACAGCTTTCTTGACAGACGACGGATCACACGAAAGAAAAAGCAACTTTTCCCCTAAAAATATTTTGTTTAAGTAGAATTGAAAGAGGAAACCCAAAACATTTTACTTTCGTACTTCGCTATGGTCATTAATCTACCATCAAAAAGAAAGTATTTTGCGGCAATTTTACTGGCACAAGGATAAATAGAACTGGAAAGCTAGTGCTAAACCAAAGAGTTTATTATTGTATACTAAACTCTTTGGCTAAACACAGTTGCAACGAAGGAAGAAGTGACGATGCCGTTTCTCATGTTGCAACTCCTCTCCTACTTCATCCACAATTCGCATGATGTCGATTCTTTGAAATTTAAATTTCCTGTAATGTTCTACATCATCAGGTATATTTAGAGAATTTCATCTGTCCCAAAAGACGTTGTTCCTTCGTCTCCGATGCAAAATCATTGCAAAAACAATTGCAATCGACATTTTTACCTCGGCAAGGGTACGAGTTCCCAGAGGGAGGGGGGTGGGGGAAGAGAAGGAGGTAGCGTCGGTAAAATTATCGGCCGCTTGGCCGAGTGGCAGGGCAGTTACAACTTTTCTTAATACCAGCAGATAAGTCCAAACCAGCGGAAAAGAAGGATTTCACTCCTCCTCATTGTAAATTACCGGCAGGTATTTACGGCGAACACCGAAGACAAGTCTGGACGGTTCAGACAGGTAGTTGTCGATGCAGATCTCCCCTCTCCTTACCTTCCACACCCCTCTACGCTCCTTCCCCACCTCTCCCATCCCCACTCCCTTCCCAGCTTCCACAACTTTCACTTGGATGATAAACATATGTCCACTATACGCTATGTGTCCGGGGACTCTAATCTACCTTCGTAACGTATTAGTCTCTCCTCTCTGGTAAAGGGATCGCGATGCTTGGCAAGACACCCGATATGTCCCCTATACGCATTGTGTCCGGGGACGTTAATCTACCTACCATACCATACCATGGTAAGACAGCCTACTGTTTGGCGCTCTGAGTATAACGGTAAGGTTAGTTAGTCATTGTTCATGAGTCCTGCAAAGAGCCGAAACTGGACCACAACGTTGTTGAAAGAGGACTCACTCCTGATCCAAATAAAAGATCTGCTGAAACAACCTTAATATAATGGTAACACTGAAGGCACTCCACAAGCCGGTCACTTTGCAGGGGACGCCGAGGCAGCACTTAGATTTATCGAACCCCCGTTTACAAAAACAAAATTGAATATAAACATCATTTTAAAATATTAACAAAACACATACATATAAAATACCTACATTGCTAAATAATAATACCATAGAAAGCCCTTGGTAGAAAGCGTCCAATATCCCCAAGCTGACCCAACAACCCCCCCCCCCCCCCCCCCCCCATACACAAATGAAGAGGTTTGAGAGAGTTTTCAAGAAAAAAGGTAGGTGACTGGTTTAGCGAAGAAGACAGTAGATTGGTAGAACAGGGTAGGAACGAGAAAGAACAAAGGAGAATGACAGCAACAGTGGGAATTTAAAGCACTAAATTTCCACAAAGTGGGGAACTATTTATACACAATTAAACCCCCAGCACCCCAACGGGGAGATAACGGTAAGGCAATAGTACAACGCAAGAGTATCCAGAGCGACGAATATTCGTTTGACTACACACGATGCTCTGGATTATAGCTTCTCCTCCCCCCTTCCCCCAACAACCCCTACCTCCCCCCCCCCAAAAAAAAAAAAAAAAAAAAAAAGAAAGAAGAAAAGATTGTGGAAATATTATTGTGGTTGAAAGAGGTGAGCTCCAGGCATGGCTATGGTGATTAGTATTCTGGTATAGCTTTGGTCCAGTGGCACTAGCATTGTTAAAATGTATGTGTGTGTTGGTTTTTTTTACTCACACGCCCAAAAAAAAAAAATCCAGATTTTTGCAAATCTGTGCTTAGTGAGTGTACCAAAGCTGAAATAAAAAAAAAAAGAAAAAAAAAGTTTCCCTCCGTCTGGCTGTCTACCTCATAAATGATCAGTGAATGAATGACTTCACTTCAAGGTCAAGATCACGTGGTCACCAAATGCTAGTCACAAAATTAAATTTGTTTAACAAATTTTTTTTTTGTTTTTTTGTCTACGGTATTAATATTGAACTTATGATTCTTTGATATCCAAGAGACACACATATTATGCAAATCTGGTCATTTGGAGCTGCCCAAAGTCGGTTAGTATAGGTGCTTTGAAGTGACCTTGACCCTAAACTATGAGAGATATATTGATCTTTCATTATGTTCCGTTTTTGCGTTGATCTTGAAGGTCAAGTTAATGTTGGGCTTTGCAAAAATATAAAAAAAATAGGTCATCGTACAGTGAAATGGCCGTTTATTCAACCCAAAGTATACAACAACATTGGGTTATTTGTTCAGAAATGCATGAGAGGTCACTGGAGGTAAAGGTCATTCTAAGGTCATCCAAAGGTCAGTTTTTTGGGGGCATAATACAACTTTTGATATAGTCTATATGATAGTACATGAGTGTATTTGGAGCCAGAGGTCAAAGTCATCTCAAAGTCAAGAGCATAGAAAGATCAATTCAATTCAATTTATTGCGTCAAAATAAGGCCACCGGCCTGTAGACTCGGGGTTAATCACGTGCCACAATACTAAAACAAAACAGAATTATCAAAAATGCATAAACAGAACAAAACTGAAGTGTTATGTACCTGGTTACATAATAGTCGGGCTGTCCTACAGTATTACCGAAGCGTTAGAATACTGTTCTCTTTTCTTCATGGAGTAAAATATATACATGGCCACATCTCTTGCAATGTCAGAATTTTTATTTGATACCAAATATTTTACCACAGATGGACAATTCCTCGTTACAGTCAAATATTTAAACAAATATTTAGTCCTCAAATCATCATACATCTTGCATTTGAAAAGAAAATGCGTCTCATCTTCAACCTCATCACAAAAAGTACACAAAGGGCTAACCACAGTATAACGTTGGTTTACTTTTAGATCATTTAGGCCCAAGCGAAATCTTGTAAATGCTATACAGAACTTACTAATTGAATAAGATATTGCTCAGGACATAAGAGTAATTTGAAAGAACGGTACGTCAAAAACCTGTCACTCCCATTAATCTTAGCATTCCATTGTTGGCAGTAGTAATCAATCATTCTTTGCTTAAAAATTTTCAAAAACAATTTCTCATTTTCTACTCCATTTGACCAAACAAATGAGAATCCATAATTGTCAAGTATACTTGGGGACGCTGAGGCTTTACTCTAATTTATCGAACCCCCGTTTACAAAAACAAAATAGAATACAAACATCATTATAAATTATCAACAAAACACATACATATAAATGCCTACATTGCTAAATAATAACATCATAGGAAGTCCTAATGACCACCTGGCAGAAAGCTTCCAATAATTCCCAAGCTGATCCAACAGACCTCACACACAAACGAGTCTTGTCCCGGAAGAGTTTTCAAGAAAAAAGGTAGGTGACTGGTCTAGCGAAGAAGAAGATAGTATAGCAGATTGATAGAACAGAGCAGGAATGAGAAAGAGCAAATGAGAAAGACAGTGACAGTGGGAATTTAAAGCACTAAATTTCCACAAAGTGGGGATGCTATTTATACTGAAACTCCCGGCACCCCAATGGGGGGGTGGGTGGGGGGGGGGGGGGGTTCTGGATTTGTTGGGTCACCTTTCTTCAGAAGAGGCACAATAACAGACTGACACCAGGCGTCTGGAAAGTGACCACAAACATATAGCTTATTAAAAAGCTTAGTTAAAAAAGGAGTTACAAAAGGCTCAGCTGATTTAGAAAAATTAAGCAATAACCTCATCTAGCGCAGAGACCTTCCCAGACTTCAGGCCACTGATGGCTTGTTTTACTTCTTCACGCGTGATAGGACTGTCTAATTCTGGAACAGGGTTTTCGTTATCCACTGGCATTTCATTCTCAAACTCACTATCTAAATCAGTTTCAGAAGCACTAGCACCCAAAATACGCTCAAAGTGCTCTTTTCAAATATTTATATCTACTACAGGAGTTACTTTCGGTTTCCTCTTCAAACGGTGTACTGTAGACCAAAATTTCTTACTATCATTTTTATTTTCTAGTAATGTCTCTGCAACCTTATTATAATATAACTTTTATTTTTTCTTTCAGTGTATTCAAATACAAATTCCTTTTTTCTTTATACAACCCCCCTCCCCCCCCCCCCTTTTTTTTTTTTCAAGCGCCTGTATCTTGCGAGGGAGCATCTCGCATCCAGTTTCATACTTTCACACTCGCAGTCATACCACTTACTGCAAAATGTGCCCTTCACACCACCCCCCACTCTAATCAGCTGTCTCATGGGATTATCCACAGCCGAGTCAATGCACCTTTCTAATAACAGAGTTGCTTCCTCTAAACAGAACTTCGCATAGTCCGATGCCATAAAATTTCGAAACCCCCATTCCTTCGAACAATCCCATTTTACCCTTGATAAGGTTACTTCTAATGGTTTTTCAATATTACTAGCAAACGGCAATCGTCTTCCAACCATCAAAATAGCAGGCGCATGAGTCGATTCAATACGATTTACCACATCCAATGAGAGCATAGAAAGATAAAATTCTGTATTTACATTTTAATGCCAACTTTTCTTCTTTTTCTTTTTTTTCTGGTCAATCATTTTCATGTGGAATATTGCGAGTTTCATAGAGAGCCTACAAGTCTTATGAGCTTTGCCCTTCTATTTAATTTTTGTTATTGTTGTTTATTTAACCAAAAATTTTTTATGATCTCCTTTATTAATATAATTAATTCATTCATGTATTATGTAATGAACACAATTACTTAATAGGGAATAGAAATGTGTATGTTTAATAATGTGTGTAATTTTGTAATTTCAGAATTCAACATGAAATACATACAGGAAAATGGACTGCAGACTCCCATTGTTTTCTATGACAAGACAGGGCTGGGAATGAGGTCTGTCTGTCTGTCTGTCTGTGTGTCTCTCTCTCTTTCTCTGTCTCTGTCTCTCTCTCTCTCTCTCTCTCTCTCTCTCTCTCTCTCTCTCTCTCTCTCTCTCTCTCTCTCTCTGTGCTATTATAAAACAAAATGTTGTTTGTTTGCTCCACAAGATTTGTAATCTTTGTTTGAGAAATAAAGATAATCAATTCAATATTTTAATTTAACGTCTTTTAACAACAATGTGATTTTAGACAACCATAACAAACAAACAAACAAATAGAAATTGTTAATTATAGTAACTTAAATAAATCTGTTCCGACAATAATACGCGCGATGTCCTGTAACATCAAACTATATAAGATGACTCTAACAACGTCTTGTGCACATAAAAGAATTCCATTTTCTTTGTACAGTGCTGTTAAAACGGTACAATCAAATAATATATGTATAAAGATCAATAAAGATAACTGAAGAGAGGGATAGCACTTTTGAAAGGTGTTCAAAGCTCAACAATTATGCATGAAATTTCAAATGTGAAAATAAATACTTTGATCGTACAAGTCAGTCGTTGTGTGCCAAATCTGTGGTCTTTGTCTCTCCCTCCCTCCCTCTGTCCCTCTAGCTCTCTCACAACCCACCCCTCTCCCTTCCTTTCTCTCTCTCTCTCCCTCCCTCACTCTCTCTCTCTCTCTCTCACCATCTCACCCTCTATTTTTCCCTCCCACCCTTTTTCCCTCTAGCTCTCTCACCTCTCTCTCTCCCTTCCTCTCTCTCTCCTTCCGTCACTCTCTCTCTCTCTCTCTCTCTCTCTCTCTCTCTCTCTCTCTCTCTCTCTTACCATCTCATCCTCTATCTCCCCCTCCCACCCTCTTTTCCTCTAGCTCTCTCACAACCCACCTCTCTCTCTCCCTCCCGCACTCTCTCCCTCCCTCACTCTCTATCTCTCTCTCACCATCTCACCCTCTATCCTCATCCCACCCTCTTTCCCTCTAGCTCTCTCACCAACCACCTGCCTCTCTCACCCTCTCTATCTCATCCTCTCTCGCCCCCCCCCCCCCCCCCCCATCCTTCTCTCTGTCTGTCTGTCTGTCTCTTTCTCTCTCCTTCTCTCTGTGAATGTCTGCAGGAAATGTAATTTGACTGTATTTTTTTTTCAGTGCTGTTGTAACTGCTTTGATTTCTTGGTTTGTTCTGTAGAGTCCCCAGTGAGAACTTCAAAGTCACCGATGTCAAGCAATGTGTTGGTAAGTTAGAGTAATATTTCTACAGCAAAACAAAAAAGTAAGATTTTGACTGGCATGCATAGCAATGTGAGTCTATGTACTCATCCCCTTTTCCCCTCACACCCACCCCCCTCACCTATCCCTCCCAAAACAAAAACAAAAATCCAGATTTTTGCAAATCTGTGCGGGATGAGTCCTAAATAGTCCAGAAATGATATACAAAGAACATGTCCGTCCATCTTTCTGTCTGCCGTCTGTCTGCAAAAACTTTAAAGTGGCTAAGTACTCTATTTCAACTATCACAACCAAACTTGGTAAGGTGGTTTATACCCAAGAGACCTCATAAATGATCTGTGAGGGAATGACTTTTTACCTTCAATAATGATACTGGACGCAGTTAATATAAAATTTCAAAAAATAAAAATTCGATTTTCTTTCCATCTTCCAATAGCGATTTCCTTGCCTTTACACCACCTGTTTGAGTGATGATGTGTATTTGTTGTTTTTGTGTGTGAGGGTGGATGAGACAGGTGAGCGTGTTTGTTGGTACAGATCGCCGCGCTTTGAGCCTGATTGATTTGGGAAAAGACGCGCATATAGCATCCAATCCAGCATTATTATATTATTATTATTATTATTATTATTATTATTATTAAGATCAAGGTCACAGGGTCATCAAATGTTAGTCAAAAAATGACAATTTGTCACAAGATTTCACTTTTTTTCTCCTAGATTATTATTAATATTGAACTTTTGATTCTTTAATACATGATAGATATAAATGAGAAACACATACTAGCAAATTTGGTCAACGCCACAATTTATGATTGTTTGATTCATGATAGATATCAATGAGACACACCTACTTTGCAAATGTGGTCAATGCCACTCCAAAGTCAAGGTCACTGGAGCTGTCCAAAGTTGGTTAGTATAGGTACTTTAAAGTGACCTTGACCCTATACTATGAGAGATATAAAGTCCAAACTGGTTGTATTTAGAGATGAAATATTAATCTTTCATATATGTTCTGTTTTTGCATTGATCTTGAAGGTCAAGATCATGCAAAAGCATACCAAACATAGGTCTCCGTGTAGTGGGATGGCTGTTTATTTAATCCATAGTATGCATCTACATTGGGTTATTTGATCAGACATGCATGAGAGTTCACATGAGGGTTAAGGTCATCCCAAAGTCAAGGTCTCTGAAGGTCAAGGTCATCCCAAGGTCACAGTTTTTGGGGGCATAATACAGCTTTTGCTTTATTTGATAGTACATGAGTGTGTGTCAAGGTCATCTCAAGGTCAAGAGCATAGAAAGATCACAGTCGGTATTACTTTGCATTTTAATGCCGCTGTTTCATTTCGTGTTTTTTTCCTGTCATTTTTATGTTAAATATTGCAAGTTCCATAAGGAGCATTTGAGTCATATGGGCTTTGCCCTTCTAGTTGTTTATTCCTTGTCAGTTCTTTTTGGTTCCTGGTGCCTTTATCCCTCCCCCAAATGTATTTGCTTGAAGCCATGTATTTGCTTGATGAAGTATGGTATTCTACCAGATCTTTTGATTGACTGTGTTTGGTTGTAGTATACTAAGAAGTGTTTAGTGTTTTGGTATAAATATTATATATAGCATAATTTTCTGATTGGCTGTGAAGGGCATATAATTTACTAGGAAATGTGTGTTTGGCTGTTGGTGGGTAGGTTTTATAGTACACATTTTCTGATTGGCTGTTGATGGGTATATTGTACAGTACACAGTTTTTAATTGGCTGTTGGGTTTGGAATATTGTATAGTAATAAGTGTTTGATTGGCTGTTAGTGGGAATATTTTATAGTACAACATTTTTGATTGGCTTTTGGTGAATATATTGTTTAGTATAAAGTTTTTGATTGGCTGTGTAGGCAGCAGACGAATGCTTGACGTGATGGATGTGAACACACAAAAGGGGATGGAGATGACGATGAAGGATTGGGTTCGGTACTACCTCAATCCCGACCGTGACAAACTGCTCAATGTCATCAGCTTGGAGTTCAGTCATACTCGCCTGGAGAATTACGTGGAATCTCCCACACTGGTTAGAAATGCTGTTTTTTTTTAATTTTAGAATGTTCACAGTTGTCAAGAATTGACAGTTCATGTTTGAAAAAAATATATATTATTTCTTTTTTAGCAGTGTTTAATGCTTGTTATAATTTCTTGTAAGAGATAGTACAGATTTGTGGAATTGAATTGAATGTTTTAATTACTGTTTAGAAATTCCAGTTGGCAAGAAATGCCAGTTAATGTTCAAAATTTAAATGACAATTTTATTAAATATTTGAATCGCGTGCATGCAGCAGTTTCCAGCTTTTGGCCAAACTGAGTGAAATGAGTTCAAAATAATGTATAAATACATTTCTGTCTAATCATCTACAGGTTTGAAACTTGCGAGATAAGTCATTTTGCTGGATGCAATTTTCTTTTCTTTCTTTTCTGTCGTTATTTTTCTGAGCGCAATGAGCATGATACCATAGCATGGAGTAAACGCACTATTCAAGTGATCAGCATCAACATCAAGGACTTTTTCTTAGGACGTAATGGTCCGTTGGTAATTAGGCATCAGTGCATGCTAATATTAATTATATCTGTAAATAAAAAAAATCTGTGCTGTTGACAGTTTTGTGAACTGTTGATGATCTGTGTGGTTGTGATTTCCAGGTGCGCCAGGTAGACTGGGTGGACCGGGTGTGGCCCAGGCATCTGAAGGAGTGTCAGACCGAGTCCACCAACATCATTGATAAGATGAAGTACCCCAAAGTGCAAAAGTAAGAAACAATAATTACAATCAAACACGGTTTTTTTCCAGGTGTTGCTTACCTTTTTTGGTAGCGCGTTGGGCGTTTTTGTCTTTACTGCATTCAAAAGAAACATAAACAATTATTTTCCAAAAAATCGAGATTTGTATCGGTATTTGATGACTAGAGTTTCGTTTACTCAGAGATTGCAAAACTTGTTATTGCCAGGTACTGCCTGATGAGTGTGGCTGGCTGTTACACAGACTTTCACATTGACTTTGGTGGCACGTCGGTGTGGTACCACATCCTGCATGGAGAAAAGGTGGGTAAAGACGCCAGCAGAGTGCGGCAGCGTGGTTCCATATTATTGGTCGGTTTATTTCTTTATTTCACCCTTCCTATATAGCCCCGTTCAAGCAAGAGCTGCTCCAAGGAGCTAGCACTGGCCGATACAGGATCTAACTGTACTAACTCAAACCGTCCACTTGATTCCTGTAGGTGCTCAAACAACTAAGCACAGTCCTGGGTGACAGAGAAGGAGAAGGAGGAGGGTGGTGGGTGGGAGGGGAGAAGGGCCCTAGTGCTTGTTGGGTGTATTTATGTAGCTAGCACTGGCCCATCTCGGGCATGACGTTGTTATCAATTGTTATTGTGTAGAGCTTTACCAGCTCAAAGAGCTTCTCAAGCCACTAGCTGAAAGCAGTCTAAACTCCAGCTGCCGACTTGACACCCACCCCTCTCTCTCCCCAGAGAACAGAGCGATCATCAATGACCAAGGGTAAAATAATAGGACCTACAGTCCTTTGCTGGGTGTGTTTATGTGTGCCTAGCACTCTTCCCCTGTCTAGGACATGAGCATCAGGATCATAAAAGTTGTGCAGTGGAATGTATGCATGTACAAACTGGAACTAAGTTTATACTTTTGTCTGAAGGCGTGTGGAACGCGTGCATGCACTGCAGACCACTCATGTGACTGAATCCGGCTGATTTTATTGTCACTATTATAAAAAGGGATTGTTTTGTTGTTTTGTTTTTAAAAGAGGCCGTGCAATTTTTTTACCTTACTCAAACTTATTTTAGTACTCGGTAATTCAATGTTTTACTGACAGAATATCATCATCTTGGAATAGCTTGCTTGCCGAGGCTGTGGATGCTGAATCACTGTGTGGATAATAAAATATATAAAGATAGCATCTGCTCCACAAATTTGGAATCAAAAACATTTTCTCAATTGGAAGGAAAGGAGACCAAAGGGTCTGTGTCTGTGACTCTTATTCTTGAGGGACAAAGACGGTTAGCCTGTATGCCAGACTTTGCTATAATATACTCTGCATGCCATGCTTTTCTTTTGATTGATATAAGCTAAGCCCTGTTTTGCTGGCAGGTGTTTTGGCTGATTCCTCCCACCAAGGACAACGTGGAGCGGTACGTCAACTGGGTGTTGTCGGCCAAGCAAGGGGACTACTTCCTGGCTGACCACATGGACCAGTGTCAGATGATACGCCTCCACGCTGGCTACACCTTCATCATTCCATCAGGTACGGAGCAAACGCTGAACCATTCCTCTGACCTGTAATGGACGTTTGCTAGGTCTGTAGCAGACCACATTCACAGTAGGTCAAAGGCGAGGCCATGCTAGCCAAGTACACTGTCATTACACCATCAGTTAAAAATAAACAAAACAAAAAAAGCTTGGGGCAATAATAAGCTGTTAAAGCCAGTCGTCACTAGGTACGTAACAACGTTAATTTGACAGTATAGTGGTTTGGCCGCATACTAGAAAACGTTTTGTTGAGCAACATGGAGCGCAGTTAGTACTTGGATTTGTGACCCTATTTTGGAAGGCAACCACGTAAACAATGAAACAGCGGACATGCTCTGCACCATCCTGGTCCACCAAGCTGTAAATGGGTACCGGGGTTTGCTTAGAACCAGAACCGAAGATGAGGAAGAGGAGGTGGGCACATGAAGCTGGCCCAGAGACAAAGGACATCCCGAACATCTTTCTGTCCCCAAGGCCTGTAAGGTTACCTTGTTTGTTGGTTGACCATTGATTGTTGTGTGCAGGTTGGATTCACGCTGTGTACACGCCCATGGATTCCCTGGTGTTTGGTGGAAACTTTCTGCACAGCTTCAACATCCCCAACCAGTTAATGGCCGCTGATGTGGAGGACAGGACTCACGTAAGTCGTCAGCGTCATCATCATCATCATCATCATCATCATCATCATCATCATCATCATCATCATCATCACCTCCATCATTATTATCTTTCATCATCATCATCATCATCATCATCATCATCATCATCATCACCTCCATCATTATTATCTTTCATCATCATCATCATCATCATCATCATCATCATCACCTCCATCATTATTATCTTTGTTACACTCTGTTTGATGTTGGTGTTTTCTATCAGTATCTGATTCAGCCCCGATGCTTGAATTCCTGATAGTCGTGTAACTCAGATTCGTTTATTCACACAGCCCGTCCAAACAGCATACAATTCACAAAGTCGACGTATGAAGTTTTCCACTTTTATTCAGCACACATCAACAACTGCATACAATTCTCAATTCAACTCAACAACTTTCACAGCAACTCTCCAAATCACTATCAACAACTTTTCTCTCTCAACAGCGACTCGGCTCACGATTAAATAACCTCTCTCTTTTCTGGAACGATTTCGTACATGGTAGAAAATGACGTACTGCCACCAATCGAATAAAAGATCGTCATCACTGACTTACGTCATTCACATTTTCTCTACTTCCGGGAACATTCACGACCTTCGATATCCATCCGGAAATTTCTATCAAGAGTAAACACGCATATCCAGAAGATTCTCAAATAATATCGACTAACGCAAATTATCAACGTTATACAAAGCCTCTCCTAACAACAATGCAAACTCAAATCAAAGGTAAATAAACTCCATTATTGAATACTTTGCAAAACGAAACGATTAGATCTATCGTATACGTTTCCGACGTACTACCATTCGCGTTTCAACGTAACATAACCCCCCACTCAAGAAGAAATTTACCTAATTTCTTTCAACAACGTTGAAACGTAATGCACAAACAAAGTTCAGAATTAAAACTTACTTCAGCCTGTCTGAACACTATCAACGTTCTCAGTTCATTCACACAGAGTCAATGGTTTTCATCTTCAAATCTGTCTGGATATTGTCAATGTTCACAGTTCATTCACACAGGGTCAAAGTTTCTCATCTGCAAGTCTTTCTGGATACTGTCAATGTTCACAGTTCATTTACCCAATCAACGTTTTTCATTTTCAATTCTGTCATTACCAATATTCTTAGTTCGTCCACACAGTCAATGATCTTTCATCCGCAAGGAAACGTCGCCCTCGTCAGTTGCGGTTGTCATCGGCCCAGGGTCAAAGACGACGATCACGTGGGTTTTCCTGGAGTCAGTGCATCCTCCGTTGTCTCCTCCCTCCGTCGGATGTCCGACGCAGTCGACGTTGTCAGCTCCCAGGATGCACTTGCTGGGTCTCACGATCAGGTTGGCTTCTGCGGGACGGTGGAACAGCTCCCTCAAGGTCTGCAGATGCTCCTTCCAGGTCTGGGTGTGGACTTCATGTTCGACCAAAGTCGTAGAGCCTGGGACATCACTGAAGCTATGGGGAAATTCGCCCATAAGGTCCTTGAGCTCCATCTTTTGACCTTCCGTCAAGCTTGGTCCTAGCTTAACA
This sequence comes from Oncomelania hupensis, assembly GCA_036898135.1. Classification (NCBI taxonomy): domain Eukaryota; kingdom Metazoa; phylum Mollusca; class Gastropoda; order Littorinimorpha; family Pomatiopsidae; genus Oncomelania; species Oncomelania hupensis. The sequence continues at coordinate 51,269,890 of CM072521.1, forward strand.
TCATCGATGCCTTCTTTGCTGTGGAAGTCTCCAAGTTCCAACAGTTCCTCGCTATCAAAGCTGTTGTCGATCTCAGCTGCTGTTGCCACATGCACAGTCTCTGATGGCCTTTCCACGTACAGCTTGAGGTTGGCATGGTATATCTTGGAATGCTGGCCGACCTTCACCTTGTAGTCGTTGATCCCCACCACGGTCTCCACTTCGTACGGGCCTTTCCACTGCATCAGCAACTTATTATGATCGGTAGGTAGCAGCACCAGCACTTTGTTGCCAGGTTTAAACTTCCTGTTCACAGCCCTACGGTCATAGTAGTGCTTTCCACAGTCTTGGGACTTCTTCAGGTTTTCTCTGGCTATCTCGAGAGTCTGCTCCAGCTTCTCCCGTAGCTCAAACACGTACTGGTAGCTGTTCTTCACCTCTGGGGTGTCTACTTCTTTCGTCCACAGTTCTTTTAGGATGTGCATCGGCCCTCGGATGGTTCTTCCGTACAGCAGCTCGAACGGAGAAAAGCCGGTGGACTCCTGCGGTACTTCTCTGTAGGCGAAAAGTAAGGCGTTGATGTAGCGATGCCATTGTCTGGGCTGCTCGCTGCACAGTTTCTTCAGGGTGGACTTCAACGTAGCATTGAACTTTTCGACAAGCCCGTTGCACATTGGATGGTAGGGTGTCGTAGTCAAATGCCGGATGCTCAGCAGTCTGTTGACCTCCTTCATGCAGTCAGAGACGAACTGCGTCCCGAGGTCTGTCAGAATTTCTTCAGGCACTCCAAGTCTACTGAACATGTCCACCAGCGCCTCTGCAACAGTTTCAGTGTCAATCTTCTTCAGAGGCACTGCTTCTGGGTACCGAGTCGCATAGTCCACTAAAGTCAGTACCCACCGATGACCTTCTTCACTCGGAGGTCTTATTTCGCCGATTAAGTCTAAGGCCACCCTCTTGAAAGGTCGGTCGATCAGAGGCATCCTCTGCATAGGCACTTTCGGGACCCTCCCTCGAGGTATGGTCTTCTGGCAAATGTCACACGATCGGCAGAAACGGCTGACGTCCGCATGAAGCCCTGGCCAGTAGAACACCGCCTGGATTCTGTCTGACGTCTTTCTGATGCCTAGGTGACCTCCCATGATAGAGTCATGAGCTACTTCCATCACTTGGCGCCTTAGGGGTAACGGTACCAATACTTGACGTAGTGGTTTCCCTCCATTGACCCTCGGGTGCTGGAAGATTCGGTACAAGATCTTGGCCTTCACCTCAAAGTAGACCGTACCACTGCCTTTGGTCACGTGGTCTTGGCGGTTCCTGTACTTGTTTAAAGTACTATCAGCTTCCTGGAGCTGGATCAGCTTATCTCGGTCCACGATGGCAGCTTTAGAGTTGTCGGCGACCTTCAGTGGCGTAGACGTCTTGTCTCTCTTGGCCTGGGCCCTGGTAGTAACAGCACCGACGATCTCTGGTCGGCAGGGCTGAGCCGGAGTAACCACATTGTCCCGTAGCAGCTCTGTAAGGTCTCCATCGGGAAATGGCAATGGATCCTCCTCCACAACTTCGACGCGTTGGGTTGAGGCAGGACTCCACTCTGGATCGGGGTTGTCGGGTCGTCTCGCGCCGTCGATATTCCCGATCATCAAATCATACAGCGGCTTCTTCAGGCAAACCGCTTCGACTTCGCCTATGTAGAAAGGGGTGTTGACATGAATCTTCGCAACTGGCGCTCTCACACATTTGCTGTCGGCCATAAGTGTCCATTTTGAATCGCCAGTGAACTGTTCTTTAGCGATTAGGTCTTCTCTGACGATGACCCCACTGCAGCCAGAGTCTCTTAGAACAGTCACTTCATGATTTCCGACGCGTCCCTTGGAAACAGGCATGTTCTGGACGGTCACAGCTGCGCTGGCGACGACGGGGATGGATTTTCCGCTGGCAAGGAGAAGTTGGCCATCAGTCATGCACTCTTGCACGTCCGCAGGGGTAGCTGTGCGCTTGGTCTCACTCGGAAGAATGACGCTCCCGCCGCACACTTGATGGTCAGATCTACTGGTTTGCCGTTGATTGGAGAACCGCCTCTGCCGGTTGCCCGCCGCTGCGTTGTCCGTACTGCTCCGCTGTCCGCTACTTTTGTTTTGAGGACAGTTAGCCGCTCTGTGGTCTGTAGCGTTGCAGGTGAAACAGCCCCTTGAATGCCCTTCCCTGGGAGGAGGCGTGGAGTCTGTCTGTCTCTGGCTCGTCTGGCTTCCTTGGATCTGGTTCACATGGTTTCCAGTCTTCTGAAAATGTTTCGTCGCGCTGGGTGGCCCCAGGGTTTTCCCATGAGCGATGAGATATCTTTCAGCAGCCTCAGTCACATCTTTAAGCGTCTGCAGCTTTTGTTCTTCTAAGTGGGTCGCTAGGTCCTTGTGACAGGCATTGAGAAATTGTTCCTTCACGATCAGGTCATGGAGACTGTTGTAAGACTTCGTTTCGCCTGATAACTCCACCCACTTGTGTAGATATGACGACAGGCGCTCCACAAACTGCTTTGGCGTCTCGCCTGACTTAGGCCGGTATTCACGGAAGCGTTTACGGTAGCCCTTCTCTGTAAAGTTGTAGCACTGCAATAGGGCCTCTTTCAAGACGTCGTAGTCTTTAGCGTCATCGTCCGACAATCTGGTGTAGACGTCGAGTGCTTCTCCCGTCAGAAGTGCACTTAGTCGAATCGCCCAGTCTTGAGGTTGCCAGTTAGAGCTTTTGGCAAACCTTTCAAATCTCGCCAGATAACAGTCAATCTGGTCCTTCCCGTCGACGAAAGCTGGCAATCTTGGAGCCGTATGGTCGTTGGTGACTTGTGGCGCATGCTGATTGTTCTGGATACGCGCCAACTCTAGCTGGTATTGACGCTCAGCCTCTCTTTCCTCTCTTTCTTCACGACGTCGTTGCTCTTCTTTTTCTTGCCGCTGCTGTTCAATTTCTAGACGCTTCTGTTCTAGTTCTATTTCTTTTTCTAGACGCTTCTCTTCCAATTCTCTTTCTTCACGGCGACGCTGCTCTTCTAATTCTCGTTCTTGTATTCTCTCCTGGGATTTGACGTACTCCGTCAGCTGTTTGCCTTTTAGATTCAGTTGAATCCCTTTCTGCCAGAAGTCAGCCATCTTGATGCTTCTGGAAAGTTCTTTTCTGGAAAGTTCTTTTTCTAGAAAGTTCTTGACTGTAGAGTTCTTTTTTCTGGAAAGTTCTTGACTGTGCTGTACCTTTCTAGACTGTTCTAGAACAGCACGCTTTCTGCAGTAGCGCTGATGCTTGTCACTAGTCGCCTTCGCTGACGCAGGCCCCGCTGTCCTCGTCGTATGCGACGCTGCACCACGCTGGTGTTGATGTATACGCTCCTGTGCTGAAGTAGACGCGACGTCCGCTCGACGCTCGCTGTAACACTGGCGATGTAGCTCCGAGACTGTCCCTTGACGTAGTCTTGCGGCAGCCACGTAGTCCCGACTTGTTGTTCGCTCACGAAGCAACTCTTCGGCGACTACACGCCCTTGCAGTCAACCCGAATCTATCGGATGTAGTCCCAGTATGTTGGCCCCTCTCGACGCAACTTGTTGGCGGCTACCCTCGATGACTGCCTCTCGTAACGTTGACTCGCTTGTTGTAGCAGTTGAACCCTTGGCTATGGCGTGAATCGCGGCTTGGCCCCCAAAATGTTACACTCTGTTTGATGTTGGTGTTTTCTATCAGTATCTGATTCAGCCCCGATGCTTGAATTCCTGATAGTCGTGTAACTCAGATTCGTTTATTCACACAGCCCGTCCAAACAGCATACAATTCACAAAGTCGACGTATGAAGTTTTCCACTTTTATTCAGCACACATCAACAACTGCATACAATTCTCAATTCAACTCAACAACTTTCACAGCAACTCTCCAAATCACTATCAACAACTTTTCTCTCTCAACAGCGACTCGGCTCACGATTAAATAACCTCTCTCTTTTCTGGAACGATTTCGTACATGGTAGAAAATGACGTACTGCCACCAATCGAATAAAAGATCGTCATCACTGACTTACGTCATTCACATTTTCTCTACTTCCGGGAACATTCACGACCTTCGATATCCATCCGGAAATTTCTATCAAGAGTAAACACGCATATCCAGAAGATTCTCAAATAATATCGACTAACGCAAATTATCAACGTTATACAAAGCCTCTCCTAACAACAATGCAAACTCAAATCAAAGGTAAATAAACTCCATTATTGAATACTTTGCAAAACGAAACGATTAGATCTATCGTATACGTTTCCGACGTACTACCATTCGCGTTTCAACGTAACAATCTTTCATCATCATCATCATCATCATCATATCATCATCATCTTCTTCAGATCATCAATAGATTTATATCCAGTTTATTTATTTAAGAAAAGTTAAATAAATAAGTTAACAAAAGCGCTGGATGCAGACATGATGAATGTCTATTGGACGGGAGATAATCCTGTGAAAGCTTTGACACTGATGTAGTGGATTCCACTGTGTGGGATGATTGCAGCTGAGGCGACCATTTTATGGACACTTTTTAGCTGCCAATTTGTTTTCATACCTGATTTTTTTGAAAAAAAGGTGGGTAATTCTTGTCACAGAGATAATGTTCTTGAAGGTCAAGAAGACTATTAAGAAGCAATAAGTTTGTGTAAAAACGCAAGGAATATCAGGTAGTCTAGCTAAGAGAAAAGGTTTGGAGTTGAGGAAGAATAATAGTCTGGGCAGTAATGATATCGAAAACAAACGATGCTCTGCTGGTTGAAGAACACTCCACCGGCAGCCATGCTCTTGTCCATGCTTTGATATGGCAAAATCTGTCCCCAGGTGCCTCAGAAGTTCCGGTACCCGTTTTTCAATGAAATTCTATGGTACGTGATGGATCGCTACCTTTGGGCGCTGGCTGGCAAATCCTATCTCCAGAAACCTGACCCCAAAGATGACCCTGACGAGCGACCTGACTCTCCAGGCTCCATGCAAGTGGACGATGATTCGCGACCCCCTTCCCGCAACCCTGACTCCCGACCCCCCTCACGCAGCTTGGACGACTTGACCCCTGTGAAACAAGAAGGCGAGGAAACGCCAAAATTGTCCAAGTCTATCACCATTGAACTGACTCGCATTGATGCAGGTGAATTTTTGACTTCCTTGTGTCTGTTTAAAAAAAACTTGATTAAAAAGCAACACATTTGAACAAAGGCATCTTTGAATCTTGATTTTATTTTATTTTTTGATAGCAATAGTAAAGGCTGAAACAAGTACTTTATTAGTACAGTAAAACTGTTGAAAGCTTCACTAGCTGTCATCTTGTCTGTACATTTTCCATTGCCAACACTTTTAGCGTTTTGCCTATGCCAAGATCTTCACAGTGCTTGCTCCACTTTGTGACAGCGAATGGACATATTTCTGTAAGCAAAGGCAAGCGCTTGCAAATATAGTTTGAAGTCAGCAGCTACCAGCAAGCGACTGTTACGATAATCAAAGCGACTGAACTGCTGGCTCTTGCTTCATATGCTTATCAAGCTGCTTTGACAAGTTATAACTTTCTTTTCTTTTTTTTTACATGGATCAATTGTGTAGACCCATAAAGGATTAAAGACACTGTTCGGCCCTAAGTTTGCCCTAAAACAACAGAGGGTGGCTTTATCTGTTCCATTTCTTTCTAGAATTGTCTGAAGCTCCAGTGTTGCCGTGATGTTATCTATGAACTTTAACTGCTTCCATTTACTTTCTGATGTTTTTTGATGACTCGGAGTAGTATATTCTGTCTCAAGTCCAAATATGATTGTTGTCTTGAGGGTCTATTTTTTGTTTGCAAGTGAAGTACTTTTCATGTGCTTCAAAAGTGTTCATCTTGAGTTTAGCACACCGCAGCAGAGAGATTATCACCGCCACAAGCCAGCAGGCAAGTGGATGCTGCGAAGCTGACCAGGGGCCAAAGCAGCTATCAACTGAAATCGAGGATTGAGGATTCCCTCCCACTCGTCCCCCACCCCTCTGCCCTATCCTTTCCTGACCGGTAAATAGAAGCCCTTAAGTAACACTGACCAGGGGTGCCCACAGCACTTTCCATGTGGCCAAATACAGGCAACCTAACAAAATGTGCAGCTCACTCGGCCCACTGCTAACCTTTTGTTCTCACTCAACCCTTCCCTTTTTCATAGCTGACGATACTTTGGTCAGGTTTTGTTACAATCGTTCGATGTTGGTGTTTTTCTATCAGTAGTTGATTCAGCCCCGATGCTTGAAGTACTGATAAAGTGTAACTCAGGTTCGTTTATCCACGCAGCCTGCTCACTCAGCAACAAGGCAAAGTCTTCGTATGTAGTTTTCAAACTTTATTCAGCGTTCATCAACAACTGCATACAATCGCCTTTTCACTCTCCTTTTCACTTTACAATTCTCAACTATCAACACACTATCAACACACACAGAGCATCGAATATATAGTTTTTCTCTACTCCAGAACACGGTGGAACGATCGAGTATGACGCAATTATAACCAATCATAAATAAATTCGTCATCACTGTTTTACGTCATACAATTTTCCTTTCTGTCCAAGAATGTTCTCAAATATCGCGAAACTTTGATCGATAGTAAACAAGCAGATCTAGAGAATTCTCCAATAATATCGACTAACAAAAATTATCAACGTTATACAAAGCTTCTTCTAACAACAACGCAAACTCAAATCAAAGGTAAATACACTCTATTATTGAATACTTTGCAAAGCAAAACGATTAGATCTATCGTGCGTGTTTCAGACATACTATCCTTCGCGTTTCAACGTAACAGGTTTTCATTGAATCATGCACTGTCTCTCTCATTCAGTACAGGCAAATTTCAGCTGTGTTGAAATTTCAAAGGTAGCGCAAGTTAACATTCTGGCAGAGTACTGCTTTTGGCTAGGTCACCCTGGTAGTCCCGCTATGGGCGAGATAACATTTCTGGCTTTCACCTCTCCACCCCCTACCTCCTCCCCTCCACTCCCCACCCAGTCTGATGTACCCTATGATTTATCTGTGAATTGCTGGCCTGATGTTGGTCTTCATAGCTTGTGTGTGTGTATGATTGTGACACACAGGTCTGAAGACGGGAGCGCTGGGTGAAGGGGAATATTCAAAGAAGTTGCTGATAAAGTGTGCGTCTGACTCTTCCCTGCTGGAGCGGGATGACTGTAGTGCGGCAGAGGATAAGGACAGGTCTAGTGTTGTCAAGACGGAGGACGGCCAAGGTGAGGGGGCTGGGATAAGCTTGCTTTGTAAACGTGTAACGTTGTCTCGTTCACTTCCAGCGTGTGGTAGTCGAACTTCATGTTGTGGTGAAGAGCCGTCGTTTTCTCTCATTCCTGTTCTTCGGGTAACGTTTTTTTGGTGCGGGCCTTTTTTTTCAGGTGACAGCAAGTCGAGGAAGCGAGCGCCGATCATACTGACGCGATGGGAGGTGGAGGGCTTGGTCAAGCTGATCAAGTACGTAGATGGTCTGTTGACCCTGCCTGTCAGCAAACGAGGCGTGCCTAAAGACATCACTGACCCTGCTGCCTTGCTTGCTGACATCAAGGTATGGCCACAACGCTGCAGGCATACACTGGACTGATTCCTTTGCTGACGTTGATGGACCATTTATATCTGTTTTTGATAATTTTATTGGCATAATAAGTTAAGTTTTTCCGAGTCTTACAGTTACTGTAGAACAGAAAATGAGACATTTCTTTTTGTGTCAACACTAGCAAATGTTCTAAATGAATGCCTAAATAATGAAGAGAGTGAGTGGGAATGGGAATCAATGACCCAATCTCTTACACCGATAAGCTGATAACGCCGCAAAATGTGGCTGTACTTTACGATGTCAATATGCCACAAAATATAACCAGAGCAGGGGAGAGAAAACTTCTTCCTATAATTCCTTTAATCCTTGATTGACGGCGTCTAAAGTTGCTCCAAATGCTCAGTGAAAGGATGATTGCTTGTTGTAGAGATTGACTGAATGCTGTGCTTGTTGTAGAGATTGACTGAATGCTGTACTTGTTGTAGAGATTGACTGAATGCTGTGCTTGTTGTAGAGAGTGACTGAATGCTGTGCTTGTTGTAGAGATTGACTGAATGCTGTGCTTGTTGTAGAGATTGACTGAATGCTGTGCTTGTTGTAGAGATTGACTGAATGCTGTGCTTGTTGTAGAGATTGACTGAATGCTGTGCTTGTTGTAGAGAGTGACTGAATGCTGTGCTTGTTGTAGAGAGTGACTGAATGCTGTGCTTGTTGTAGAGAGTGACTGAATGCTGTGCTTGTTGTAGAGATTGACTGAATGCTGTGCTTGTTGTAGAGAGTGACTGAATGCTGTGCTTGTTGTAGAGAGTGACTGAATGCTGTACTTGTTGTAGAGATTGACTGAATGCTGTACTTGTTGTAGAGATTGACTGAATGCTGTACTTGTTGTAGAGAGTGACTGAATGCTGTACTTGTAGAATGACTGAATGCTGTACTTGTTGTAGAATGACTGAATGCTGTACTTGTAGAGATTGACTGAATGCTGTGTTTGTTGTAGAGATTGACTGAAAGCTGTGCTTGTTGTAGAGAGTGACTGAATGCTGTACTTATTGTAGAGATTGACTGAATGCTGTACTTGTTGTAGAGATCGACTGAATGCTGTGCTTGTTGTAGAGATTGACTGAATGCTGTACTTGTTGTAGAGATTGACTGAATGCTGTGCTTGGTGTAAAGAGTGACTGAATGTTGTGCTTGTTGTAGAGATTGACTGAATGCTGTACTTGTTTTAGAGAGTGAATGCTGTGCTTGTTGTAGAGATTGACTGAATGCTGTACTTGTTGTGGAGATTGACTGAATGCTGTATGGCATCACCAAAAACACGGTCTTATGTGACATGATTCATCGGGCAGGAAAGTATCTTGATTTGACGTGACTTGGCTTGACCTAATAACTGTTTTGTCCAAAATGCTTTTGCCAGCTTCAGTGCTCTGTACCGCTCTCACAAAGTCTATTTACTCTTTTTTTTAATTTTTTGTTTACACACTTTTTATTTCTCTTTGTAATTGTAATTATACATCTACTACTACTACTGCTACTACTACTGCCACTACTACTACTACCACTGCAACTTCTACTACTGCTACAACTACTACTATTACTACTACTACTACTGCTACAGCTACTGCTACTACTACTACTACTATTAATAATAGATGTCATCTACCTTGGTCAATAATGATCTCGTGCCACTTTTTCAACTGAATTTTCTCTTCAGTACAATCATCCTCATTGTGTTGTCATGATCATCAATCATCATCACCTTAGTCATCGTCATCATTATTTTATTTTTATTTTTTGTTTTGTTTTTGTGCCTGACCAGGTAGCATTGCAGGAGCATGAGGGAGACAGCCAGCTGCTGGCCTGTACTGGAGAACCTCTCCTAGGGTGGCCGGAATCTGCCAAGGTCAGACGAACAAACTTTGTTTTTTTTCATTATTCTATTTTATTCTTTGAATTTTATTTTGATGGTGGTGGTGGTGGTGGTAGTGCATGCATCTGAAGCTCCAGTTGAATGTGGTCATCGTATGTGTAGTGTATATTGGGTCATTACTATACAAACTAAATTCTGGTTCTCATTTGGTATGGATTTCCTTTCCTGTCTTACACATTTGTTCATGTTCAAAACTGAAGACCTGACCTCTGACAAGAAGCACCCGTTCACAACCCCAACTTATTGCTGTTTCAGTTCAGCGTTATATGGTAGGTTAGAGAGGGAGAGAAGGTGCGCACCATCCTCATGAAGTTTGCCCTGTGCAAAGGGCCATTAGCGCCTCTCTCCGCAGTGACCGTGAAAGGTTACAGAAACTCCTTTACCTCTACTTGCCAACAGCCAGTTCCCGCTAAACAGAGGTCACTCTAGGCTTATGCGTTTGACACTCAGAATGGGGCCAGCTGCCTATGTAAGTTTAGTAGCAGCCTGACAGGGCCGAAGTTGCATTTCCCACTCCCTGCCAAGGCATCCTACTTATTCTAAGAGTTTCACTGTTGTTGGAGTTTGTTTTTTTTTTTGGTAAAAATAAGCATTAGAGATTTCTTGACTCTACCGATTATGGTGCTCTTCTTCCATAACTGAGTTTGATTCCCTGTGATCCACTGTGACAGAAGCAGAAGCAGCGCACCAAGGGCTACGGATCCGGAGGCTCTGGCAAACAGCCCAAAGCGGCGAAAGGCTCTGGCACATCCTCCTCCACCATCCGGCGCAGACGCACGCGCTGCAAGCGATGCGAGCCTTGCACCCGGTCCGAGTGTGGCGAATGCAACTTCTGTAAGGACATGCGCAAGTTTGGCGGTCCGGGCCGCATGAAGCAGACCTGTGTCAGTCGACAGTGCATGGCGGTGAGAGTTGTTTGAGGGTTTGTTTGTATAGAGTTCTGTCGCCAGAGGGAGACAGTGTTGTTTCTCTAGCTGGAGCCAGCAACAATTACAAGCTATTTTAGGTATGCGTTCAGGAACTATGTTTATCGGTTTACAGTTTGGAAGAAGATGGAACTAGTTCTTCAATATAAAGTGTGACGCTAGTACATAAGATTAATGCAAAACTTGGTCACATTGCCAAATGGTGGGTGTAGGCATGAAACTTCAATGTACATTCATGAACTGGGTGTTACTACAACCTTTGTGGCTTTTCCCAAACACAAAAAATTATTTAACAAATTTTGTTAGCTTTCTTGAAGTCTTTTCTATGAGTAGTTTATTGTATTGTGTATTGTATTGTGTTTTATATTGTATTGTCTAGTGTATTGTGTATTGTATTTATAAATGTTTGATGTCTTGCAGCCTATACTGCCTCATTTGGCAGTGTGCATGCACTGTGGGTTGGCGCGGAGACCGGACGATCCGCCTCCAGAGGATGACAACCCTACGGCCACCTTGATGGAGTGTGGCATCTGCTGGGAGATCTGCCACCCGGCCTGCCTGCGTGAGAAGTACGAGAAGGCGGAGATGGAGGGCGTCATCAACGAAGACCTGCCCAGCTCCTGGGAGTGCATCAAGTGTGTGAACGTCGGCAAGCAGGGGCAGCTGAAGGTGAGGAGGAGAGTAAGGGGAAGTGCATGCGTGTGTGTGTGTTTGTGTGTGTGAGTTGAGCGTAAACCACAGCCACTACAGCATACAGGAGATGAGAGAGAAACAGGCAGCAGCATAAGCAACTATTGAGGGGTGGCCCAGCCAAATGAGAGAGAGGGAGGGAGCATAAGCAGCTATTGAGGGGAGGCCCTGCCAAATGAAAGAGAGAGGGAGGGAGCATAAGCAGCTATTGAGGGAGGCCCAGCCAAATGAGAGAGGGAGGGAGGGAGCATAAGCAGCTATTGAGGGAGGCCCAGTCAAATGAGAGAGGGAGGAAGCATAAGCAGCTATTGAGGGAGGCCCAGCCAAATGAGAGAGGGAGGAAGCATAAGCAGCTATTGAGGGAGGCCCAGCCAAATGAGAGAGGGAGGGAGGGAGCATAAGCAGCTATTGAGGGAGGCCCAGTCAAATGAGAGAGAGGGAGGGAGCATAAGCAGCTATTGAGGGAGGCCCAGTCAAATGAGAGAGAGGGAGGAAGCATAAGCAGCTATTGAGGGAGGCCCAGCCAAATGAAAGAGAGAGGGAGGGAGCATAAGCAGCCATTGAGGGAGGCCCAGTCAAATGAGAGAGGGAGGGAGCATAAGCAGCCATTGAGGGAGGCCCAGTCAAATGAGAGAGGGAGGGAGCATAAGCAGCCATTGAGGGAGGCCCAGTCAAATGAGAGAGGGAGGGAGCATAAGCAGCTATTGAGGGAGGCCCAGTCAAATGAGAGAGGGAGGAAGCATAAGCAGCTATTGAGGGAGGCCCAGCCAAATGAGAGAGGGAGGAAGCATAAGCAGCTATTGAGGGAGGCCCAGCCAAATGAGAGAGGGAGGGAGGGAGCATAAGCAGCTATTGAGGGAGGCCCAGCCAAATGAAAGAGGGAGGCAGCATAAGCAGCTATTGAGGGAGGCCCAGCCAAATGAAAGAGGGAGGGAGCATAAGCAGCTATTGAGGGAGGCCCAGCCAAATGAAAGAGAGAGGGAGGGAGCATAAGCAGCTATTGAGGGAGGCCCAGCCAAATGAAAGAGAGAGGGAGGGAGCATAAGCAGCTATTGAGGGAGGCCCAGCCAAATGAGAGAGAGAGGGAGGGAGCATAAGCAGCTATTGAGGCAGGCCCAGCCAAATGAAAGAGAGAGGGAGGGAGCATAAGCAGCTATTGAGGGAGGCCCAGCCACATGAGAGAGAGAGGGAGGGAGCATAAGCAGCTATTGAGGGAGGTTCAGCCAAATGAAAGAGAGAGGGAGGGAGCATAAGCAGCTATTGAGGGAGGCCCAGCCAAATGAGAGAGAGAGGGAGGGAGCATAAGCAGCTATTGAGGGAGGCCCAGCCACATGAGAGAGAGAGGGAGGGAGCATAAGCAGCTATTGAGGGAGGCCCAGCCAAATGAAAGAGAGAGGGAGGGAGCATAAGCAGCCATTGAGGGAGGCCCAGCCAAATGAAAGAGAGAGGGAGGGAGCATAAGCAGCTATTGAGGGAGGCCCAGCCAAATGAAAGAGAGAGGGAGGGAGCATAAGCAGCTATTGAGGGAGACCCAGCCAAATGAAAGAGAGAGGGAGGGAGCATAAGCAGCTATTGAGGGAGACCCAGCCAAATGAAAGAGAGAGGGAGGGAGCATAAGCAGCTATTGAGGGAGACCCAGCCAAATGAAAGAGGGAGGGAGCATAAGCAGCTATTGAGGGAGACCCAGCCAAATGAAAGAGAGAGGGAGGGAGCATAAGCAGCTATTGAGGGAGGCCCAGTCAAATGAAAGAGGGAGGGAGGGAGCATAAGCAGCTATTGAGGGAGGCCCAGCCAAATGAAAGAGAGAGAGGGAGGGAGCATAAGCAGCTATTGAGGGAGGCCCAGCCAAATGAACGAGAGAGGGAGGGAGCATAAGCAGCTATTGAGGGAGGCCCAGCCAAATGAAAGAGAGAGGGAGGGAGCATAAGCAGCTATTGAGGGAGGCCCAGTCAAATGAAAGAGAGAGGGAGGGAGCATAAGCAGCTATTGAGGGAGGCCCAGCCAAATGAAAGAGAGAGGGAGGGAGCATAAGCAGCTATTGAGGGAGGCCCAGCCAAATGAGAGAGAGAGGGAGGAAATATAAGCAGCTATTGAGGGAGGCCCTGCCAAATGAGAGGAAGAGGGAGGGGATGGGGGGTGAGAGCATCAAGAAGGGATAAAAGTTAACATAGGGAGAAGATGAAAGGAGTGTAGATAACCAATTAGCATCGGGGAGTGTTTTAAAATTATTTTTAAAATGTGTTTGAGGGGGCGGGAATGGGGTGGGTGATAAGATGGTGAGCAGTTTTGCTGTGGCTGCAGGGGTAGATTGTAACCCAAATTCAGTGTGCAATTTTTTTTTTTAAAAACAAAAATATTTCTTGGCCTTGACTCTGTTTTACAGCCGAGGCAGATCAAAGGCCCGAAGCCACCGACGTTGGAGCGTCAGTCTTCGCTGACCAGCGAGCGCAGCACACCCTCCCCCCACGACAGACAGACCACCAGCCCACCTTCCACCACCGCCCCCATTTCTCCCAAGATCAAGAAGGAGGAGCCGGAGGGTGAAGGCAACGCCAGCCCCACTGAAGGCAAACGTGTCACCGCCAAGGAGCTGAAGCCATCTACTCAGGTTTGCGTCGCAGGTTTTATATTCAGTTAGGAATCCCTGTATCGGCCCTCTAAGAAGTATAGTCAAGTAACACGGATCCGGCTTTTTTAAAATTCAGTACAAAAATGTTTACCAGCTTAGTGTGGCCCGCGTAGAATGCTAGGGTGGGTCTGGATATGTGAACCTCATTCCTTCATGTTTTAGTACGGATAATGCACAAACTCATCTGCTGCAGTGTGAACGTGAGAAGGAAAGGCAAACACACACATACGCCAAACCCAAACGAGCTAATAATAAAACAAGGCTGCCGACAACAGTTTACAGGCAGCCGAAAAAGACGGTGGAAGGCAAACTACTTCGTTGAATGGCAGCACTAAAGCAAAAAAGAACACACACACACAAAAAGAATTATTAGGCAGCAATGCTCACTTTAATAGGGTGGAACTGACAGGGTACTCTCCCCTCCAAATGTCACTTGGTATTGGTTGATTTAGCTGCAGCTATGTCCCTTAGCCCTTGTTCACACCCCACAGCAACATTAGGGTCAAATTTGGTCAAGGTTATCTCCCAACCAAATGTCCCTGATGAAGCGTCATAGTTGTGCTCAGAAACATTTGAACAGCCATCTTGTGCGTTTGTGTGAAGTGACATTGTGTCATGTGTGTCTTCTTTTGAAAACTAACCTGTATGTATGTAAGTTGACAATGAAAAAAAAACTCTTTGTGTGTGTGGTAGGACCAGCCAGTGACGGCGGGCAGCAGGAAAGAGAGAGGGGACAGCAAGCTGCTGAGAAAAGCTATCAAACGCAGCATGGACAAAGGAAAGGTTGGTGCTGTCTGATATTTGGCAAAATGATTAGTGTCACTAAAGTAGCACAGTGACGTGCTGTTCCTATTATTTCATTCTACCTCACATACCGCTCATACACGCTTAAACCTCAAACCATGCCCCACACAGATTCGCCACACACCCACAAGAATTTTCGGAAGGATAGAAATAGCAATAAGAATTTTTAAAAAAAGAGCAAAATACTGGATTTTAACTTGTATACAAATGTATTGATCTCTCTTCCATGGGCAAGACGGTGGGGAGACTTTGAAATACAATGACATCTAATGTTCAACTTAAACCCTTGTTTTACAACCATTCAATGTACACAACACTCTCACAATATCAACCTCCAGCCTAAACTCTTAATACTTTTCCTAACCCTAACTACTGGTATTGGCCTAACCTAGCTGTATATTCATGAAGACGAACAACCTCCTAAATAACCCTAATACTTACCAATAACTATAAACTTAACCCAGAAACGACATTCAAAATACCCTAATACTAGCAAAAACCTATAACCTTGACTCCAGAATTACTAACAATCCTATAAAGACTCTCCGCTCTAAAGACCCACAGTGCTGCGGTTTCTGCCAATTTTTCCTCCGAGACAAATTTATGCCAGATGCTTCTCACTGAAGCGAATATGGCAGAAGCAGCAAACAAAATTACCTATCTTGCACCTCAAACTGGAAAATTTATAATATATTTGTATTAAAATCAAAGCACAAAACAAAACACAAAAAAATATAATCATTATTTATGACTATATAATTATGTTAAAAATATATTGTTTGCACTAAAGCCCGAAGTCAACTTCCTCCAAAGGGAACAACTCCAAAATGTTCATCACAAAATTATTGCTTCTCTTTTATAGTATAAAACATTTTTCCCCCACACTAAGATACCCATGTCTTTCCATTTAGCATGCTACCTTTAATATACATCACCAAGCCCTCTCTCTCCCCTAATCTGAGATAACTCGCCCTCTGATACCTACTATAAACTCTCCCTTCGCAACCATAGTTTATGCCCATACTGGCATTCTCATAACTTCACTTCCTGTTTGCAAATAGCAGATGAATCTTTCAGTGCATGTATACAAGTTTGAAGCTTACATTTTGCCGAGAAATTAGTTGTTTTTTTGTTTTTTTTAAAATTGTGATCGTATTTTACAAAATCGCGGATTTAGGCTTTGATGAAGACAAAATTGGGCTTAGGGGGAAGCATCAGTTTATGTGGAGTTAAATGATGTTGAAGTGAGTGATGTTTCTTTGTTTTTTTCCGATCATGAATAGGTACCCAACGCATGCAACCACAAGTGGCTGCAAGATTCTTTTTCTTAATTTTTTTTTGTTTTCTTTCCCACAAAATGTATTTCACATTAAACAAATATGATCACAGGAAATGATACACAAAACATTCGTCCACCCACACCCAAAATTTCATAAAGACAGGACTTTATTTGGCTGAGCAATATGGCGTCGAGTGAAGCGAGTCACGCGAGAAAACAAAACAAAACCAAGCGAGTACAAAGCTTTACAACAAAATATTTGTGGCCCTTAATGATGTTACCTCGTGAGTTGCTAATTATCAGGGCTTGTAATTTTCCGCGGTTCAGCGAATTTCTGCTATTGATAAAATATTTCAGTGAGCCTGAAGGTCCAAGACGGGTCTGCCAATCAGCTTGCCTGCTGCAGTCTTTGTGAGCTTTGCCAGCCTGGCCTTGTCCTGCTCTTTGAGGCTGCCGAAGAAGCACAGGCTGTTGTAGGTCAGTGTGGACTCCACCGTCGCCCCGTAAAAAAGCTCCAACTCCCTGGAGCTCACATTGAAGGCATTCAGCCTCCTCATAAAATAGAGGCCTTGGTTGATTTTCTTGTACTGGTCCACCACCTCGCCTCCAATGACCAGTGGGTCGAGTGTCGGAGCGCTTCTCCAGTAGTCAACAACCATCTCCTTTGTCATAGAGATGTTGAGGAGGAGATGGTTGTCATCACACCATCTAACGAGCTTTTCACCCATAGTATGCAACAACATTGGGTTATTGGATTAGATGTGCATGAGAGATCATGTGAGGGTCAAGGTCATCCCAAAGTCAAGGTCAGTGAAGGTCAAGGTCACCGATTTTGTTTGGACTAATATAACTTTTGCTATAGTTTATTTCATAGTACATTTGAAACCGGAGGTCAAGGTCATCCACAGGTCAAGAACATAGAAAGATCAGTCGGTATTACTTTGCATTTTAATGCCACCCTTTCATTTTGTTTTTTTCTCGGCACTCACTTTCATGTTAAATATTGCGAGCTTCATAAGGAGCATGTGAGTCATATGAGCTTTGCTCTTCTAATCTCCCCTTGGTATGTTTTCGAATGTGTGTTGTATACATTTTCTTTTTTCTTCTTCTTTTTGTCCAGAATCCATCGCCCTCACACTCATCATCCAAGAAGCAAGATTCAGAAACCGAGAGAGAGGGTTCCCCAGCCAGCAAGCGACCCAGACGTGAGGTAGTTGTCCCGCGACGCTACCTTGATTAGCTCAGCACCATTCAGCCCTCCTTCAAACTATTAACATAATAAAAATAATAATAATAATAGTAATAGTAATAATTCTGGGATTTCTAACAGGACAGCGACCCATAACAGACATAAAGAGCTATAATAATAATAATAATAATAAATATAATAATAATAATAATAATAACAATAGTGATGCTATTTAATGTGGGCTTGATATAGTACAGGTGCCCCATAACCAAAAGCTCTATAGCAACACCAGGAAATAAAAAAGCTCAGATTAAAAAAAAAAGAAATTGATAAAAAAAGCAAAATAAAGGTGTATCTGTTTAATATCAATACTAACGGGATATGGTCAAATCGTAGAGGTAGTAAAAATGAAGGCAAGCTTGATGTCAGGGATTAGACCCTTCAAACGCCAACTGATATTTAATTTTGTGCTCAAGCCACTTTACAACTACGTAAGCATAAGCCTTTATACAAAGTATATCTGACCAACGTATCATAGCCTGTGTAGGCACAGAAGAAACGTGAAGGTGGAAACTAAAAGGCCTTTTTCAGCAAGCTAAGTATTTCGGATGTACAGGAATCCATCCAAGACTTGCTTGGTTTTTGTTGGGTTTTGTTTGTTTGCGTGTTGGAAATGCCAGATGGGTACTGATGGGGACCGTGCAACGTTTGGTCAAGCCATTGTAGTTTGTGGAACCTGTAGGAGAGAGTATGTTGGTATCCCAGATGAGACTTTTGTGTGTGTGGGTGGGTTTGGGTGTGGGCTGAAAGTGAAAGGTAGGTCAGGACAAATGCTTATGCTGTAAAGGGAGATAATAACTGTTTTGAAGATGAAGAGAATGGTTAACTGTTCTTTAGTGTTGAAGTGTGCTTGTGAACAATAATTGCACTCCCAGTGTATGTGCCTTACATTCACCACTTCCTCCCCTCTCCTCCCCCCCCATCTCCTATACCCCCACCACCCAACATAAAAAATATATTTTGTTAAAATATTATTTTTTAATGCATGTTGATGTGGGATTGTCCCCTTTTCTTTTGCTCCCCAGTTACCCTCAAGTTTTTGGTTTGTTTGTTTTAAAAAGGGAAATAAAGGGGAGGTAAGTGGGAGGGTGGGGGGTCAGGGAGGGAGACAACAGATAGGAGTCTGGTGCTGCATTGTTGTGCGTCTTTCCAGTAGTGTGTAATATCATCATGTTGTCGTGTGCTTCATTGTGGAACCTTCCTTTGTAATATGTGTTGTGAGGAATTTGTGTATCGCGTCTTCCACTTGCTCAAACTTCAGTGATTTCTGTACTAATTTTGTAATTTATTTGGTTATATAAAAATATAAATTTAGTTGGTTATATAAAAAAAAAAAAAAAAAAAAAAAAAAAAAAAAATATATATATATATATATAATATATATATATATATATATATATATATATATAATATATATATATATATATATTTTAAAATAAATATATAACCAACTAAATTTATGTGTGTGGCAGTTGTTTTTTTTAAAAACTATATTATTGTTTTTTTGTTATTATTGTTATTTATTTATTGTTATTTCATTGTTCGGTAGAGTTTTCCTTTTAAAGTGTCTTTCAAAGTAACATGTTTTCCATGAGTAGATTGCATCGCGTTTGTAGCAAATTCATTACATAGAGGAGATGATGGGGACTTGGGCTTCTTGACCTAGGGCCTAGGGGAGATGATGGCAACTTTGCCTCAGAGGAGCTTTAGAACTTCCCATCAACATCATGAAGTTACTTGCCCTGTATTTTCTGCACTTCGTTGCTGTCTGAGATAACCTGTACATTGAGGTACATTCCTATTTGTAGATGATAAAGTTTAAAAAGCTAGTATGGTACCGTTGCCACTAACAAACTATGCACAGACAGCTGTTTGGTTTTAAATATCCCGTCTCACGGCAGCAATCATTATGTCGGAAAGTTATCAGCAGAAGCGTTCAACCAGTAATTTAGGCAGCAGCAGTGTTCTGACGCTATGTTTGAAGTGTTAAAATGATAATGTCTGTATTCACCATCATTATATAATGATAGCAGAATTGTGTTAATATTTTTTTAATATAGTAGTGTGAAAACGATGCTATTATATATTTGTGTACTCGTGTCTTGTTTGTATTCTAGTGGCTTTTGGGTTTGTTTTGTTGTTGTATGTTTTGTTTTTTATTTTGCTTAGTTTAATTGTGCATTTAAAAAAAATTCTTATTGACATATATTGTTGGTTTTTTATTTATTATTATTATTATTATTGTATTATTATTATTACTATTATTGTTATATCATTATTATTATTATTATTGGTATTATTACAACATTTATTATTATTATTATTATTATTATTATTATTATTATTATTATTATTATTTATCATTATTATATCATCATTAATATTATGTGCTATTCTTTTCTTTGTAGTTGTGTGTCACCCTAGGTATGTGTAATGGGTCAAATGAAAAATTTCATTTAAATTTGTGTGTTTAGATGGATGTGTCACTCTTTAACTTTTATTTGCAGGAAAATTCTCTCAAATCATAAAATGGCATTTTAACCATTGTATAGTTTTTTATTGTTAATTTTCTTGAGGCTTGCGAGTAACAGTTCGTTTTACACACATCAGGATCACAGCCACTCTACATTCGCATATATTTTAAATATGTTTTATCACAAATAATTCCAAGCCCCAACACCCCATCTTCACCCTACCATAACGATCTAACGAAGCGTCTCTACGGGTATTTGCTCCTCATCAGCGCTGTAATTGGAAATCCATAATCATTTTCTCTGTTCTTTTTCATTTTGTGTGTGGGGTTACGGTATGGGCGTTCCCTACCCCCCCCCCCCCCTCACCCCCCACCCCACCTCCACCTCTATGTCCCTGATTGGGAAGCTCTTAAAAAAAAAAAAAAAAACAAGGCCTGGAATCCTGCCAGTGTGGCAAGTAAAGAACGTGCTGTCTAAAGAAGCACGTCATATCAACTAGAGAGGCCCAAAGGCTGACAGGCCTATAGTGCCATCGTTACTAATGTATATACCACACCGTACCAAAGGGTGGTCGAAAAGTACCTCCCTATTGAGCATGGGCCGTTAGCTTGGGCACATGAGACTGCATTTGCATGAAACAACTACGCGTGGTCATCCTTACAGCGGTAGAATGTTTGTGGCTGGTCCCTCATTTTATCTGAACAGTGACAAAACAAGTAGCCCATAATGGTCCTTTGGAGAAAGATATCAAGTGGGAAAATAGTGTCGGACTAGGCACCCAAGGCAGCAAGTGGCTTGAGTAAGATCCTGTATCGGCCAGCGCCTTGAGCAGCTCTTGAGCTGGAAAAGCGCTATTTGATGACAAGGAAATAGGATCGAACTATTGGTTTGTTAAAAAGAAGAAGAAGAAGAAAAAAAAAAAAGAGTTTTGATGTAGCAGAAGTACTGTTACGCATTTGTATCTGTCTGGACTCCTTTTAGCTAACTTCTTTGAGCAAAATGACGGTGATGGGACCAGGGCCCCTATGCATGAAAAAGGAATAGCGTAGTTATTCTGGAATATGCAGTTATTCCAGTCGGGATAAATCTGTTATTCCTATTTCCTTCGCTGAAACAAAATGGCTGATATTAATGTGTATCGCCAAAATTCGCAGACGAGAATAGGCCAGAAATATCCTATTTCATGAGAATTCACCCCTTCAAAAAAGTTTTATGAGGTGGAACTAACGACAAATTCAGATTCAGGAGGAACAACATTACAGACCTAACGGATGAAATTTGTGAGGACTTACAACAAGTCGTGAATTGGCATCGATCTTTGATAATAATAATAATAATACTAATACCGGATGCTAATACGCGCTTTACTTCGAATGATTTCGAACTCAAAGCGCGGCGACCTATACCAACATACACGCTCGATCTTTGCCACTACAAGTTCTTTTGTACGTTAAATTAACATCCCCAGACATGTGAGTGCTTAGGGATGTAAATATTATATTAAAATTTATTTAAGATGTGAACTAAAAATGTTCTGAGGCCTCTTCCTAACAGGACCACATTAAAATCAATTAAAAAATCGGGGAAGGGACAGTCATTCGATATTCATTTCAAATACATTCGTTCTCATAGCACTTCGCTTTTATGCCAGTGGTACGGTGCTTTGTGGTATATGGTGCATGCGCAGTAGCAGGAATTCTTCTGTTCAAAATATAGCACATAGGGATAGCTATTCTGTAATGCCTATTCCTCTGGAGTGCGTCGTGCATATCAGTTTGTGCTGAAAAGTATTCTGGTATAGCTAACCGATATTCTAGCATAAAGTTATTCCCGTTTTGGTGCATACGGCCCCTGATCAATGGTTGAAACCAGAAAATGCCTGAGTGTCCAACAACTTTTTAAAAATTATGGCAAGATTATGATAAGACAGGTGTATCTTATTACCGATAAGACAGATGTATACGTATCTTATTACTGATAAGACAGATTTATATTATTATTATTATTATTTTTATTATTATTATTGTTTTAGAATCAATATTTATCTTATTGTTATTATTTTTTAAAGAACCACTATGATCTAATCTTATACTAACCCCAGTAATTTTGAGAAAAAAAGTTGGATTCTATGTGTACTTGGACACTGGGTGAGATGTGGAAGAATGAGAGAATGCCTAGTGTTATATATGTATTTACAAAATGTAAATATTGTACCCCTTGTATGTGCTTGTCTGTAAGCACAATAAAAACGTCTCAGGATTGTGGTAGCAAGTTATGCCAAAGGTTGAAGTAGGTGACATTCCTGTATATCATTTTTTAAAAATAATAATTTCCGTGAATTTTATTTAAATTTTTGGTATTATTTTGACTGCTTTATTTTTTTTTCTTATTTTGACTTTTTTTTTTGGTTGTTTTTTTTTTTTTGGGGGGGGGGGGGGGGGAGATGGAAGGGGAGTCTCTTAATTTAACTTTTATATTTAATTTTGTTGCCTTATTTTGACAGTTTTATGTTTTAAAAATTTGCTTTGGTCTTATTTTGACCTTTTTTTTGTGGTGGGTTTGTTCGATATTGTCAAATATTTTTTTTTTTATCAAACGACTCTTTGACTCAGGATGTTCCACTTGTAATCAACCCATTGCTGTATGCATATCAAGTAAAAAAGATATAAAAGGTATGTTATAATCATTCTCTTTCAGTGCTGAGCTCAGCGTACAGAATTATGTATTTTAATGGTTTGATTTTGTGTGTGTGTGCATGGTTGAATGATTTCCTTTTTGAGTTTGTTTTACATTTGAAACATGTTCCACTGTATTTTTTTTGTGTGTATGCTGTTATTTGCAATTGCAAAGCAAACGTTTTTTTTTTTTTAAATTTGTGTAAGTTTGTTTTGGCTTTTTATTTGTTTTTTAAAAAAGACCAAACTTCTAAGTTTAATTGTGGTTTAATTTTAAGCGTTTGAGTTCAACAGTTGCTGAACGAGGGCTAGAGTTTCAATTCTGCCAAAAAATATCTGCCTAGCAGAATGGTTTTTTAAAGAAATTGTTTTGATATTTTTTTTATGTAAACGACAACAAAATTTTTTTTTATTTTTACATTTAGATATATTTATTTCTTTTTTTAAATATTAACCAAAATGTTGTGTGTGTTTACTTTCACATTAGATTATAGTTTTTATAATTACTACAAAAAAGTTAAATTTTTTGATGTACCCATGCATTAGTACCTTGGTGGGCTTGCTGTGGTCATTTTCTAGGAGTTGGTTTTAACCATATTACCTCCCTTGCTCAAGTTCTATGAGAAGTAAAGCAGTAACGAATTGCTTTGCAGCGAGTGGCTTACTGGCATTGTTTTGAATGCAAGTACTCACAAAGCAACGTTGGGAAAAATAGCAATGTTCTGCCCCTGCGCATTAAGAGATCCTAGGCTAAAATCCAAAGGAGGATAAGTGTACAATATTGGGGACATGATGTACTCGCAGAAAAGTATCTATTTTTCCAACTTGCCTTGTTTTTGCCTTGTACAACGGAACTCGTCGGCCTATTTTCGCACGTTCTCGCTTCAAAGCAACTCGCTACCAAAGATTCAACTTAGGGTTTAATTTGTAATAGGTAATATGTAAAAACCATACTCCGATGATATTACCCTTGCTTTTTATTTTTATTTTTTTTGTAAGTTAAATCCAAGATAGCATTGTTTTGTTTTTATGTGTGCTTGAATAATGTGAATAAACTCCTTCAAAATCAAAAAGCATTTTTGTTCTGTCCTATGTTTTTTGTAACACGTTCTGTGTTGCTATATATATATATATATATATTTTTTTTTTTTAAATTTTATTCAGCAATCTGCGAAGTGTTGTTTTCTAATAAACAGCATGTATTTGTGTGTTTTTTTACAGTGGAACATGTTTCGATGTCAAATATTTTTCTTCTAAGCAATATGAAAAGTTTTTTAAATTTATATATTTATAGAACGTTTTTTCTTTGATTTGTTTTTAGAAAAGCTGGGATGTTGTTATTGAAATTCGGCTTACTTTTTGTGTGTGTTAATTTTATTGCATTTCTTGGGGGAGATTATTTTTCCTTCCCTTTTATTAATAACAGCAGTGATCTTTATTCTAAACATTCCCAGCGCTTTGTGGGTTTTACACAAACACACAAATTGTCGTTGTGTTAAATGAAACTTTTTAAAAAGCCACTCACTAAAAATCTTAGCTTTGTATAGTCGTACAGCAAAAGTTTTTGGGGGGGTATTCAGTTTCTTGTTTAGCGAATGTGAATAACAAGGCTGGGAGAGAATTTAACACTGTTGCATACTGGGTGCAGGAAGGGTGTATAATGCTTTGTTCCACTGTGAAATAACAACAGATTGCCTCCCCTTTTTCTCACACTCTCTCTTTGTACCGTGGTTTTCTGTGATCACCATACCATGAGCACCCGAAACAACATAAGTCGTTCAACAATATTGTAATGTACTGTCTCCCCACAGCCATGTCCGTTCAGACCACAATCACAACAAACGCTGAGAAATACCAACGGCTTGCCAAGAATCGAATAATAATTATAAATGCTTACCAAAACCAGCACAATTCCACACTCAAAGACAAACGCTATACACCTCCACACACATGCATGCCAGCATACGTGCACACACACACAATACACACATGCACAAACAATACACATGCACAAACACAAACAATACTATACACATGCACAAACACAAACAATACACACATGCACAAACAATACACACATGCACAAACACAAACAATACACACTATACTGCACCACACGAGTCACAACCACATTTACAGGTATATACAAATATTTAAAAATCCCCATCCTGCCCTCTCCCCCCCCCCCCCCCCCCCTTCACCCCAAAAAAGGTCAATAAACGGCGATATCGTTTCCAGTGGTGAAGCAATTTCAATGTATAAATTCTTATGTTATGAAATAATGAATGTGCATTGTAAGAAATGATTGTAAACGTTTTGAGAATGAGAGGAGCCAATATTTTGGGTATGAAATGAATGCAAAACCTTGATGAAGCCAAACGTTGATTCCAGGGTGGCAAGGACTTTGACCTTGACAATGCTGGCCGGCACTCGCGTGGGCAGTCACCGTCGGTGAAGAAACTTGGTCGAGGGCGTCGGGACCGTCTGCAGGATGAAGACAGCATGGGCTCTCGCAGCAGCCCCACCCAAGGACACTCTCGCTGGGGAGAGGGTCGCCGTTACCATGACGATCAGAAACCCGGGACCTCTCGCCAGGGGGTAGGGACAGGGGGAGGAGGGAGGGCAGAGTCAGGACAAGGGGGGCTAGGGAATGGGGCCAGTCGCAGTGGCACGCCTGACAAGTCTGGCCTGTTCCCTAGCAACAAGTCGCGGGGACTGGAGGAGGGTGGAGGGGCAGAGGACAAGGACCCCAGCCTCGTCAAACAGACCTTCGTCGTACGCCCACTGGCTCTGCCTCCTCCCCCTGAACAGGTCATGACGGTGTCCGGCAAGCCCCACCCCTTACAGAGGCTGTTGTGGATGAAGGTCTTCGCGTTCTTGCCGCAAGCGGACTTGTCGCGATGCTTGGCGGTGTGTCAGGTGTTCAACCGTTGGTGCATCCACCCCAGCCTGTGGCGGTCCCTCAACCTGTCTCGCACCCACATTCGCCAGCAGCACCTGTGCGGGGTGGTGCTGCGTCAGCCTCAAGCTCTCAACCTGGCCAGCGCCCACGTCTCGAACAAGCAGCTAGGCTGGTTAGTGGCACGTCTGCCGCAGCTCAAAACGCTGACGCTCGCCTCCCAACCCTGGGCCAGTGTGTGCGCCCTCTGCTCCCCCTGCACACCGCTGCTGCGCTCTCTGGTCCTGAGCTGGGCCACCGGTCTCCACTCCACCTGCATCAAGGAGCTGATTGAGCCGCCTGTGGGCGTACGACCTGGCCTCGCCACCCCCTACCTCTCCCGCCTGCACCAGCTGCGACACCTGGACTTGTCCGGCACTGAAGTGGGCGATGAGTCGCTGGCCCTCATCTCCGCCCACCTGGCCTTGCTGGAATCCCTGGACCTGCGGGCCTGCGTGCGCGTCACGGACGCGGGGCTGGAAGCTCTGGCCACTCCGGGACGCCCCTTGCTGATGTCGCTCATCTCCCTCAACCTGTGTCGCTGCCTGGCGCTGACGGACAAGTGCTTCGCCTGGCTGGCCTGCCTGCAGCGTCTCCGGCACCTGGACGTCAGCCGCATTCCCAACGTGACACGCGCTGCTTGCTGCAGGTTTGTGCAGCACTACACCTGGCGCACGCTGCAGATGTCGCCACTGGCTCACACCGTCTTCTCCGCTGTAGACAACTAACAGCTACTGTCAGCTTCATCCTAGACCTCCAGGATGTGTCTTCTGACAATGATTGCACAATCTTCTCTGCTGTAGACAACTAACCGCTGGTCGTCTGCTCCCCTGTACAAGAAATGGCCCACTGGCGCCATTGTTGTGGAGTACTCCAGCACCTTTTGCCAGACACCAACATTGAGCCAGTCATTTTCACTGCTGTATTCACAGTTATACCATGACAACTCTCCTTTATTTGTGTCAATCAAACAACCCTCAACAAGTAAAACAGCACTTTTATCAAGAAGTAAAACAGCACTTTTATTTTCCAAAGAGAGACAGATGTGCACATTGATAAATGAAATAAAATT
This sequence comes from Oncomelania hupensis, assembly GCA_036898135.1. Classification (NCBI taxonomy): domain Eukaryota; kingdom Metazoa; phylum Mollusca; class Gastropoda; order Littorinimorpha; family Pomatiopsidae; genus Oncomelania; species Oncomelania hupensis. The sequence continues at coordinate 51,296,114 of CM072521.1, forward strand.
AATTTATTATTATTATTATTATGATTATTATTATGATTATTATTATTATTAATATTATTATTAATTTTATTATTGTTATTATTATTATTATGATTATTATGATTATTATTACTTTTACCTCGTGGTGTGTGAGTCTGTCATCCTGAGTATCAGAGGCTACCTAGACTTGCAGTATACATCCAGAGTGATCATCATTACTGCAGTGTTGTCAAGCATATTCAGGACGTGTACAGGTACTAGTAAGGCAGGGCATAGATATCACTCCAAAATCTCAATCTTTAGATCCAGGTCACCACAATTTTCCCCAAGAGCTGTAAATGAACAATATTTCTTTTAAAATATTTGGAATTCAGTTTGTGTCCTTTAGAAGCTCTTTGAACGGGACAATGCTAAAGAAGAACAAGGTTGTGCTACTTATTGTTTGAGTTTTTCGTCTGTTGTGTTGGTGGGTGAATCATGCATAGAGCTCATTTATTAATGTTAGATGTCCAGTATGTTGTGCAAAGGGTTTTCAAAAACTAACTTGGAGGCAAACTTCAATGTACAATGTGATTTTTGACTCACATGCATGGCAGTGGCAACCTATGTATTCAACCAACAAAATCTTTGCAGGATGAGCCTATATAGTCCAAAAATTACATGTAAAATTTTTTTAAAATTATACGTCCATCCGTCTGTCTGCCGTCCGCTGTCTGGAGGTGCAAAACTTGCAAGTGAATTAATATCTCGGAACCTATTTCAACTATCACAACCAAAGTTGGTAAGATGGTGTATGTCCATGAGACCTCATAAATGATCAGTGAATGAATGACTACACTTCAAGGTCAAGGTCACAGGGTCAATAAATGTTAGTCAAAAAATGACAATTTTTCACAAACTTTCACCTTTTTTTCTTCTAATTCTTTGTTTGCATGATAGATATCAATGAGAAACACATCCTATACGCATTTGCTCAACTTCACTCCAAGATCAAGGTCACTGGAGCTGTCCAAAGTCAGTTAGTATAGGTACTTTGAAGTGACCTTGACTCTAAACTTGTTGTATTTAGAGATGATAGATTGATCTTTCATATATGTTTGGTTTTTGAGTTGATCTTGAAGATCAAGGTCATTTTAGGCTAGGTAATCATACAGTGGAACGGCTCTATTTTACCCATAGCATGCAACAACATTGGGGTATTTGATCATACATGAGCGTGAGAGGTCATGTGAAGGTCAAGGTCATCCCAAGGTTGAGATCATGGAAGATCAAGATCATCTCAAGTTCCATTATTTTTGTGACATAATACAAAATTTGCTGTAGTTTATTTGATATTACATTAGTGTATTTGGAGCCGGAGATCAGGATCATCTGAAGGTCAAGGGCATAGGAAGATCAAAATAGGACTGGTATTCAGAGATGAGAATCTTCCGCCTTTTAGCGGAAATCCGCTCTTTCTGAAGGTCCCAGGGTCATTTTTTAGATCGGTTTAAATCCGGTGAGAAAATTTTAGTGTATATGACTAGGGTGAGTTGTTGATTTTTGATCTCGCAGTTTATTCCCACTCGTTATTCCCATGCGGATTGTTGTTATTTGGTTCGCTCTCACTTCGTTTTCATCGATCCAAGCTGCCGTAAAAAGCCGAGATAACCCGATTTCTCTCTCCAATATCCTGGTAAACGTGCAGTTTAGTCCTCCCGTTTTTCTTCGCATAAGATTCCGGCTGTTCCCAGACACTCCCGCTGACGGTGACGTCACTCAAATAGGCGCTTGAAGCCCTTTCTCATGCGCTGAGCTGTAGTGCGAACGATGGAACAGCCAAAACATCACATGGTTGATCAGCCATTGTCTAGAACAAAGCGCGACTTGTAAAATGCTTCGAAAACTAAATCCTGGAGAAAAGGCTCTTGCTACCCACATCTACAGTGGTGTAAAAAACAAGTGGAACTTTTTTAAGTGGTTAGAAGAAAAGTTGAACACAACAGTCTTAATTCGTTTGAAGGACAAAAAGATCGAAAGAAATGTGGCGTTGAATGCAGAGGCATTGATGCAGAAATTGAATTGAATTGAACTGAATGCAGAGGCAGAGAAACAAGCCAGACTGGCTCATAAGAAAGCTCTGACTGCCCGACTTCAGGTTTTGGTGAGGAAGAGAAGTGAGATTAGAAGTCGAAAGCCACCAGCCAAGAAAGCAAGAACTGGATAGTTGTCTGGCTTCAGTTATAAAATACATGCATACATAGTTCATTCAATAATTGTGTGTGTGCAGACTGTATCATGTTGGTATCTGCCAGTTTTAACAATTCTTCAAAAACATGAATGTTGTATACACAAAGAACTGTAATCCTAGTGCATGACGTAATTGTAAACTTCAGCCTGACTTCAGTGCCTGACTGACTTCAAGACTGAAGTTGTTCATAATGTATATATATTTTAGCATCAGAACTGTTTTAGGAACTACTGCCTGAAACCATCCGTATTTCTGCTTTCCTTGTTGTGGTTTTTCCAAGATATTATCTTGAAATTTTTAAACCTTGTTTGAACAGTCAATTGAGGTATTTGTGATTTTATTGTTTGGTGTGACTGTGAAGTGTCAGTGAGGCTTCATACTGATCTATGTATAAATGTACAATGTTTTGGACAGTAATTATGTGCATTGGCAAAGCCTTGTCTTGTCATTGTATTTAAACCATTTCTGCAGTCAAAAGGAATGTTTGTTTTATATCTTAACTGATGTTTAAATAAATTCATTAGGCCTATGTGTTGAACTGTGGAGAGCTAACAACAGCATTTTAGTACCACAAAAACTACTGATCTGACCCCATAAAATAAGGCTCAGAATGCATAGATTTTAACCGTCTTTTCAAAAATTCGCCACTCGACAGACTTTAGAAGTTTTCCTCCTTTTTGTCATTTTAGGATTCTCATCTCTGGGTATTTGCATTTTAATGCCACTGTTTCATTTTGTTGTATTTTTCTGGGCAGTCATTTTCATGTTAAATATTGCAAGTTCAATAAGGAGCATATGAGTCATACGGGCTTTGTCCTTCTAGTTCTAACTGAAGGAGACGATGACACTTTTTATGTGTGTCAAATACATGGAAAAGGTAGTCTCGCCTCACAGTACGGGGACTGTGACTGGAGTTAATATAAGGATACTTTGTGTATGTAAAGTCACAAGCAAAAAGGTAACGAGACTAGCAAAAGCTGACTCTCTTGTTTGTGTAAAATATGTGCAAAAAAGGTAGTCTCACCACAGGAATGGAGTTGGCAAAAAACATCTTGAATATAGATGCCATTCCCAACATACACAAAATCGAGAGAATGATAGGACAGCTACCTATACTCTGCCAGTGGTGTTAAGTTGTGGAGTGCGGGTATGATGGCAGTCTGTGAAAGCAGATACCAAACACTACTTAATGATGCAGCTGGCATCTTTATCATCCAACACGTGGGCCAATTGTATTGCTGCATGGTCTATCGGATGCTGCGGACTTTGTGTCTTGAAATTTACAAGCATTTTCAAGCTAGATATTGTACCTGTACTGTAGAAGTGGAGGTCATTATGATTATCAAACGCTTCTATATGTATTAAGCTTGAAATGTGCAATGTTGTGCATGCCTACATGTATGTTGTGCTTGTGTGTGTGCCTGTGTGTGTGCATGTGTGCGTGCCTGTGGGTATGCGTGTATTTTTTTTCATGTAATTAGTTTGTTGTATTGAAATAAATGCACTTCAACCATGATTGAACATACATATGTATTTAGAAATTGTTTGTTGTTTATGTATCCATATATGCTATATTTTTCTCCCCCACACCCTTTCATCTTCTCTCCCCTCCTTTCCCCCTCCCCCTCCCCCTTCCATATGCAATGCGTCATTTTTGCCCAAATCTTCAAAAGCAGACAGAAAATGAACAAAATAGTGCAATATTTTTATATGATTGTTGGTTGTGAGTGAAGAGGAGCAATTTTATTTTTTATTTGTGGTTAAAAGTGCGATTTTAACATTTATGTAGTGCATATCTGATCTTGGATTTTTAATAACTAATATTATTTGTGCATTTTGTATTCTACTATTTAATTTACCCCATATCTTATTTACGTCTTTAGTTTATTAATATAAATGTGCATTCATTATTATTACTATTACCTCTAGCTTAGAACCCCCCTAGACTAGCTGGGATTGGACGAGGCTTAAATCTCCCTAGTTGGGAGTTGTAAATAATACAGTGTACAAATGTGACATAAATATGTGTGTGTGTGTGTGTGTGTGTGTGTGTGCGTGCGTGTAAAGAATACAATGTACAGTATGTCACGTATGTGTGTGGGGTTTAGTTCCTTTCAATAGGTCCACATAATTGAGTACTGTGAATGGTGAGCATTTGTGTGGGAATATGTGTGTTAGTGTTACAGCCAATAGACCATTGGTCGCTTGGGCTGCACTGCAATACTACTAACTAGCTTATAGAGGCAGGCAGCACAGCTGGCCTCAAAACAACGCAGACGCCAATCCTGAATGTCAGAGCCCATGTCTGATAGATCTCTGACTCTCCTTTAGAGTCAAAGCCGCCTCATTCAGTAGAAAGTGGTAGTTAGCGTTGGTTAAACCAAACTCAAGAGGAAGCCTGGTGTTATCACGTCACTGTCATCTTGACACTCTCCTTGTTGCATAGGTATGGACCCATTCACAATACTTGATTTATTGGAAAAGAACAAAGCAGATATGAGGCTTCAATTTTTATTTGAGCAGGTCATGGCACTATATCTATGAGAAGAGTTTATTTCATTATTTATACATACAGTTGTTTTGAGGAGAGAGAAAACAAAATTCACCATGAACAAGTTGGATTTTGGTTGTCTGTTACCCTGTCCCACCTACTCTTTTGTTTAAATGATGCGCCCTTGTTGAGAGTACTGGTGCATGTTAATAACTGAATTGGAAATAGAGAAAAAGTTGACTGCATGGGCTTAAAACAATACACAAGCACACACAAAAAAGATATAACCAAACATAAACCATTTTGGTGGTGGTAAAATGAAATCCTTTAAAAAAAAGAGAGAATTAAAAAAAACAAAACCAGTAATAATAAAGGCCTAAAGAAAGGCTAGCTAGGTTAGGCCTGATAGGTCAGAGAGCGTTTCTTTTACCAAGCACTTTGTTCTATCACAGCACAAGGGGTTTTACAACTTTTTTGTACTTGTCAACTGAACTGTAAGGTAGATGGTTGTAAGTTAGGTAGATAGTAGTAAGTTAAGTGTAGACAGTTGTAAGTTAGGTAGATAGTGGTAAGTTAAGTGTAGACAGTTGTAAGTTAGGTAGATAGTGGTAAGTTAAGTGTAGACAGTTGTAAGTTAGGTAGATAGTGGTAAGTTAAGTGTAGACAGTTGTAAGTTAGGTAGATAGTGGTAAGTTAAGTAGACAGTTGTAAGTTAGTTAGATAGTGGTTAGTTAAGTAGACAGTTGTAAGTTAGGTAGATAGTGGTTAGTTAAGTAGACAGTTGTAAGTTAGGTAGATAGTGGTAAGTTAAGTAGACAGTTGTAAGTTAGGTAGATAGTGGTAAGTTAAGTAGACAGTTGTAAGTTAGGTAGATAGTGGTAAGTTAAGTAGACAGTTGTAAGTTAGGTAGATAGTGGTAAGTTAAGTAGACAGTTGTAAGTTAGGTAGATATTGTAAGTTAGGTAAATAGTTGTATTGCATTTCGCTTAGGCCCACAATAATTGGCGGGGATTTCGTTACAAATGATTATTTGATTTAGAAATTAGCCTTCTTGTTTTTTTTTATAATAATGCCTAATCTGCTGAACACTTTATCTCCTCCCCACTCCTCCTATCTACCCCTGCCCACACCATCACTCCCCTTCCCCACTCCATCCCTCCCCCTTTTCTCACACTGCTTTTTGTATAGAAAGTATCATAGCATGATACAGTCCACCAACCATTCTTTTATGTCGTGTAAGTGATATCGGCCATTGAAAATTATTTTGTTTTAAGCTGACGATTTTCCCAAACGTAAATTAAGGTACAGCCGTTTATATAGCAGTCAGTTTTTGTTGGAAACTGTGTCCTTTGCCTAGCCAAAAGTGAGTGACGGAGACACTGACCACAAACAATCTTGTATCCGGTTAATGGTTTTAATTTTGTAATTACTGGTGACGGTGTTTTTGTTTTTTCTCTCTTGCATTAAGAATAGGGAAAGATTGACCACACATTCTTCTTGTCGTGAGCAGCTCTTGAGCTAAAAAAGTTCGGAATAAGAAGTATTAAATAAAGAAATAAAGTACCTGAGACAGTATATATATATATACTCTTAGCTAGCATTAGTGACATATCTACACTTTTTCCCCCAAACAAGCTGAAAAATAGCAATAAAAGTTGATGTAGTTGCCCTGATTTGACAGAAGTGAGTTGAGTATGTTACAGAGTCGGCAGAGGAGATAAAGTGTTGGCGCGCCCATGATCTGTTCCACCCGGTACCCAAAGTATAGAAAGTACTCTAAATTACAGGAATATTAGGTAAGGATATACCCATGATGACAGGCTTTGCCGATAAGATTTGTTTTTGGATGTTCATAGTTTTACTTTTGATTAAAAAAAACAAACATTAAAAGAAAGCAAAACGAAACTCTTCTTCATTTTGTAACCAGAGTATTAGGTGGTGGTTGGTGATTAAGAAGAATACAGGCACTACTTTCTTACTGTAGGCTAGGCTGCATTAGCTGGTGGCTTGCGAGTCTGATGGTAGAAGGTTTGAGCACCTTGCCCTGTGATTAATGGTGCAGGCTGCTTGTTTGCTAGTGACAATTGTCTATTATATTCACTTTGAAGTTTACAAAGAAATAAGTGAATGTAGTTTTTTCCTTTGATGATCTTGACTGATTGGGTTATATGTATGTGCAAGTACATCTGTCTGTAAGTCTCTGGATCTGAATTCCTGTGCCATGGTGGTGTTTGACGGGTCAGCCGAAAAAGCCAGTTTCAGTTAACTTTTTTTTTTTTTTAAATTAAAAAATTAAGGTCTGCATTGATAAAACGAATGAACGTTTCTTTGATAAAAGCCATTTATGACTAGAATTAGGACTTTAGGAGTGTTCAGTGTGTGCTTGTATGTGTGTGTGTTTTATGCGAATATGTGCTATCTCTTTCTTTTTGCCATTTTGTGCGGTAGAACTGTGTGATTGTTTGTGGTTGTACAAGTAGTACTTAATCATGGTATGAACATTACCGCAAATCAGATTTGTTTTGTGTATTTAGTTATTTGTCTTCGGACTCTTCCTTACAGTTGTTGTAATAATAAAGCGGGGGAAAATTACATAAATCGTTTTTTTGTTTTCAATTCGGAAAACATTTTATTTCTTTTTATATTATTTTGTTTGGGGGGAGGGGAGGGTGGGAGGAAGCCTATCCTATCCTATCCTATCCCGTAACTAGGAGGTCGTAGGGGCACCCCAGATGATCATTTAACCAGCGTACTCTATCTTCCCCTGTAGGAAGCAAGAAATGTAAATCTAAATAATCGTGTGCATGCCTTTATCTGCTATTATATAGGGCATCGGCAGTGGGGTTTTTTACCTTTAAAAAATATTCTATTTATGATATTGGCTGATGGAGGTATGAAAGATGTTTTTAAAATGTTCTGAATTTTATTAAATGGTTCAGTGTTATTTGGTGTTTTTTAAAAACACTTAATTTTTTGTCATTATTGCAAATGAAATTGAAATGGTTTTTGGATGAGTATTTTTGTTGTTGTATATAATTGTTTTGTCATCAGTAATGAATGTTGTTCTCGCTGATAAAAAACAAAACAAAACTTTTGTGTCTGATAATACACATTCTTGTATTGGCATAACAAAATGAATAAAAAGTCTTTATAGAAAAATGGACTTCATTGGGATATTTCTGTTTTGTTCTGTGATGGTATTTTGTTTGTTTTTGCTATTTCACATTACGTGTGACATGTACACTGCAAATTCCGAGGTGGATTTTGCTTTTATAGCCCTATCATTGTCAATAGCCATTTTATTTTTAGTTTTATTTTTTTGGCCAAGCAAAATTTTCTAGTGAATTTGGATTTTAGTGTTAACTGTTTACAGCTTGGATGTCAATAATGCTGATACAAATGTTTACTTTAAAAAAAAAGTATTTTATTTTTTTAATTGCCAATGAAATTTGCTAGTGAGTGTGTTATCTCTGTATTCAGAGCTACTGTAAAGTGTCGAGCAAAAGAACTCTCTCCTCTTTACGCTTATTTCCGCTGACTAACTAAATCTCTCTTGCACACAAATAGCTTGCTCATATATGCCGTTCACACTGTTTTATTGGTTGAAAGTATGTACATGAACCACCACAATGAAAGGAATCATTCATAATTTTATGCACAATAATATCATTATCAATCTTCACACATCTACGTACAATCACGCCAATTGATAACTACGGTAGTGGAACCGTCATACCTTCCTACGCACTTGTTCCCAAGTTTAGTTGCGCAAAACGAATGAACTAAAATATACAAATACAATAAAACGCAGAATGGAAATGGTCCTTAATTCCATCTAATATGTCTACTTAACTTGATTTGTCTTGGACATGCTCAAGGCATTGATTACTATAATGGCAATAAGTCGGGGACAATCATCATCATGAAACATAGCATATTACAGATAAAAGAAATCTGCTGACATCAGTATGATAGACAGGCTGTTGAACAAGACCAGTGTAATTAGTTACACTCACGCTATAACTTTGAAAGACCTCAATGTGTATTACCTAGCATGATTTCATTAACAAAATAATTTACCTAAAGAATCCTCACCTCGTCACACAAGTACATGTCTCTTTCATGGACACCCTAAGCAGAATTATTTGCAAGACGTCAAAAACCCTTATCAAAATTTGGCCAAAGATTCATTAGCTCCTTCCGGTCTGTACATGGAAGCAGTGACAGTATAATATAAGGCTAAATATGCACACACACACACTTTAAAAAAAAAAAAGTCTCGTGTTCACTCACATAACCATCCATGTACATGAGTTAGTAAACGTGGCCTAATATACACGTACACAAAAATCCAAGTATCAAGTACCAAAGTGTAAATGATAGTTCGACTGCTACTCTCGCAATGCTATTTTCATTGCAAGACTTTGTGCCTGGCAACACAATGCGAGCTTGACAGTATGTATGGATCAAAGCACACAAACAAATCATCTCAAGAATATTTGGAGAACAAACAAATGTGAACCAAAAAAATCACAAGTATAACAGGGTAAAAGCTTGTTCGACTCGCTTCAACAAAATTTCAAATTTGAAATGTCAAATTTATTTTTATTTTTAAAAGAACAAAGAAATGACAGCCAAAGAAACTTGACACAAAAGTAGGTCCAGAATAAGAGTGTTCATTTATAATATGAAAGCTACTACAGTCCGATAATTCTTCATTTACAAAATGAAGGAAATTGTTTTTCAGCACAAAGTAAATCATTGACAATCATCATCATCCTAAATTTAAAGCACACAATTCTTGAAACTAAATGAATGACATTTGCACACAACCTGAACATTACACACTACTGTAAAATAAAAGAAAATAAACAAATACACAATTTAAAAAAAAACAACATACAATAAATAAAACTGAATAAATACCAATTTAAAAAAAAACAATATAAGATTTAACATGCGTGCTTCCCATACCTGTTGCCTCCCCTTCAAACCACCAAACCCACCCACCCGCAACATAAGAAAGCCAGCAGATGGTGATGTCGGCGCATAAAAAATGATGTTAGCATATGGAGGCCCTAGAGTACAAGAAGACAGTTGTTTCCCATCAGCACAGACAACACTTTTCTACATAGCAGTACACACACACACTATGTTTGGTCCCACATTACACACATAGGCTTACATTACATTACATTATTATTGCTTTAGGTCCAGCGGACTCTTCCGAGCCAAATCAGGACCGGACAACCCCCGATCCGCATAAAAGATCTGCTGAAACAACCCTAGTGGTAAAACCGAAAGCTCTCCACCAGCCAGTCACTTTACAATAAAGACATCCCACGCAGGGGACGGCTGAGGCTTCACCCCAACTTATCGAACCCCCGTTTACAAAAACAAAATAGAATACAAACATCATTATAAATTATCAACTAAACACATACATATAAAATGCCTACATTGCTAAATAATAACATCATAGGAAGCCCTAGTGACCACCTGGCAGAAAGCGTCCAATATTCCCAAGCTGATTCAACAGACCTCATACACAAACAAGGAGTCTTGTCCCGGAAGAGTTTTCAAGAAAAAAGGTAGGAGACTGGTCTAGCGAAGAAGACGATAGTATAGCAGATTGATAGAACAGAGCAGGAATGAGAAAGAGCAAATGAGAAAGACAGCGACAGTGGGAATTTAAAGCACTAAATTTCCTGAAAGTGGGGATACTATTTATACTGAAACCCCCGGCACCCCAGCGGGGGTAACTGGTCTAGCAAAGAAGAAGATAGTATAGTAGATTGATAGAACAGAGTAGGAATGAGAAAGAACAAAGGAGAAAGACAGCGACAGTGGGAATTTAAAGCACTACATTTTCAGAAAGTGGGGATAGTATTTACACAGAAATCCCCGGCACCCCCATGGAGGGATGGGATAGGGGAAGGGGAGGGTGGCTGTGTCAAAAAACCGGAATTGCAGCTTTTGGGCATAAGCCACATGCACCTGTATAGAAAATTACCATCACCAAACATGAGGCGCATTGGTTCCTTCATTATAAAGATCGATGAAATAAATCAAGCAATGAGCGAGCAAACGGATACAGTTAATAAACTAAATCTCATCAAAACCAATCTCAGAAGGTAAACACAATACAAAAATAAAGCAATAAAATGCAACAATAACAGATAATGCCGCTTAATATCAATTGTCAATATATTTATTTTTATTTAAAACAAAAAAAACACCCCAAAACTTTCCTTAATAATTACTTTGCTTGTTTCTTTCTCTAGCAGGAAGACACATTATTTTTATTTGGAAACTAAAAGATGTCCCTTATTTGCCTGTTCTTTAAAAAAACAGTTTGTTTGATGTTCTTTTTTTATGGGGAGGGGAAGGGGAAAAGGGGGGAACGGGGGGTGGGGGCTGTGTGTTCTTATATTTAAATCTTTCATACATTTCCTTTTGAGCAGGAAAATGACGTAACATGCTTAATTATTACGATTTATCTGGGGTGGAAAAAGTCCTGGTTAAGCTTTGACGCAATGAATACAGCGGTTCTATCGATAGAAAAAAAAGCAAGCCATACCCTACTGAATCTCACCAACAATAGTTAACCTTAGGACATTATGCAACAAACCTAAACGCATCCAAGTTCACACACCAACAGCACAATTGGTATCAAACGATGATGGGTTTGTCACACTCCTTAATCCCCCCCCCCCCACCTCCCTTTCCCTCCCCCCCTGAATCTTATCAACAACAGTACATTAAACCACAGATAAGCCCAAACTTTTCCAAGCTGCACACAATCAGCAGTATGTATTTCTTTCTTTGTTATACAGTGCTTTTGCAGCTGAAGGCGCTGTCCACTACAGGATCTGACTCCAGCAACCTGAGACGCCAACTTGCTGCCCTAGGCACATCCCCCGATGCCCAGACCACTGAGCACCAACCTGGGTGACCTAGGATGGGGACAGGGGACCTAGTGCTTGCTGGCACTCGCCCGTCTAGGACAAACAGCGTCGTCATCTTTCAAATCTGTGCGTGCACCGACCAGACCATACTATTTAAGCTTTCACCCTAAGGAAATTCCCCCTCCTTTTTGCTTATCAGTATCAAGAAAACCATCACCACTCCCTCCCCCCTCAATTAGGCAAAGTGACGAAGTGTGTAAAGCTATTTCTTTCTTTCTTGTTTATAGAGTCCAGTGAACCGGTGCAAGGAGATGAATCAGTGTTGTGTACATGCAAGCAATAATGCCGTTCAGTATTTCTACAGGCAACAATTGCCATCTTGGCAAGCAACAGCCTGCGGTACATCCCAATACTGAAGCTGACTAGGCAATTCACTTTTAAAATAATCTCCATGACGCTCGCAAATACCCATCACTATGAGATCCATGTAACTATGACCAGAAATTATTCAAAAGCATTGATTGTAACGATCACATGCATAAAAGACAAAAGAATTCAATGAGAAGCAACGGCACACTTTCATTCCTACGATTTGTTCATATATTATGGTAATGCCGCTATGTCATCAATACAACCTGGTGTAATTGGAGGAATGATGCCACTATGAAAATGTGTGCCATTTTTGTTTCTATCCTAAATATATCAGTTTTATTTATTTATTTATTCTCTGGACCGCATTGAGCATGCTATTACGGCAGGGCCTGAATGTGCTATACGTATAGACTGACCAAAATAAATAGATATCATCACTACAACTAGTAGCTCACACACATCTTATCACCAAAACTTGTAATTAATAAACATCTTACCACCACAACTTTGTACTTAATAAACATCTTATCACTACAATCAGTAGCTAACAAACATCTTATCACTAAAACCTGTGGCAAATCAGATTAAATCAAACGGGTGCTTCGTCATTCTATTTTGATAAAATGTATTTGGACATCTGTATTTCCTTACTGCCTCTACAATTTACAAAAAGCTAATGACAATTTGGTTTACAACGCAAGCAAGCAATACATGTATAAGAATAGAAAATACCCAATCTTGTTTATTGGACAACACGCAGGCAACGATTCAACAACAGATATATGGCACTCAGCGTATTAGAAAGAAGACTGGGAAGTTTTATTTCAATGCCTGCCCAATGCAAGAAACTGGGGCCGACATGAGGTCACCACAAACAGCCAAATTGTCACCGTCTTTTTTTAAAAGAATGATTTCCCCGACTTTGTTACGGCAGAGGCCCAACATCAGAAGAGAAAGTGTGACATTGGTGTCCCCAGGCTCTTTCTCATCTTCATCACAAAATAATCCCTCTAACCTTCCCGCTTCTTGGGGAAAAAGAAAGACCCCTTTTTAAATTTAGTTCTTATTTTTTTAACCGTCCTTTTTTACATAAATATTTTATATATATATAAATATATATATTTTTAAATGTCTTCATTAGTTTTTTTTGTATCTTATACCGTTTTTTTTCTTTGTTTTTACAAACTCACACACACACAACCACGCACACACTTAATTCACCAGATCTTAAAATAATGCCTGTCCCTGCAAACAAGACAAAGCAAGCTCCATTTTGCATTCATCCTAGCTTTAATCCAAACAACCAAGCATTCAATCAATTATTACAATCCAACAACATAAGACAAACACCTTTCTGTTATACATTCTTTGAACATTCCAAACAAAAACTTATTTTTACCAGTAGAATATTTCTGTCTCGACATCATACGCATTATATATATATATATTACATTACAAGGAACTTGTCAAATAAAACAATGTAGATATGTGTTCGGATATATATATATATTCCGAACACATATCTACATTGTTTTATTTGACAAGTTTCTTGTAATGTAATATCGCCTTTGTTCCATTGTTCCTCCCTCTCTGCGCTTCCAACTCTAAATAAACACTGTGTGAGCTTCACACTACTATGTAAACTATACGTACAATTTACTATACGTTCAGTTTCTTTGTTAGTTTTCTTTTGTTTTGAAACCACTCTTCACAGCAGACTTCGCCCTGTTCAATTTGTTTGTCCTCTCTCTCATGCTTCCAAAGCTTAATAATAATAAATAAACTTGTTTCAACTTCTTCAATAATAAACACTGCCAACTCCTCAGTATCATGTACACCAAACTGAAATTGTTTCAAAATCACTCTCCCAAGCGTCCAAATACTGTTTTATTCGATTTTTTCCCCCCTGGTGGTTTCAATGCAAACAAAAAGCTTTCAAATCCTCACTACCATGCACATCATACGGACTTTGTGTTTAGTTACAATGCCACGTTTTTGTTTGTTTTAAATCCACCTTTTTTTTGGTTGTGAAACCTCACGTTTTGGGGGCATTAAAAATAACTTTTGGGGGGTTTCAAATCTACATTGTTTTGTTTCAAACCATTGTAACAAAACAAAAAAAAAAATTTTTTTTACCTCGCTTTTAGTTCCAAAACCACACATTTGTTTTCAAACTCAATGTATCTTATCATACCAAAGCCAAATCTCTCTCTCTCTCTCAAAGTGTGTAATCACACTAGTTGTTGTTTGAGGTTTCTTTCTGTTGCTATATTATTGGGGGTGCATCGGTGCCTGTAGTTAGATCCTAAAAGTCTCTTTGGCAGAGTCGATGTGGCCTAAACGCAGGTAGACGTCACAGCCGATGCCCTCCATCGTTTCTAAGGTCAGGCTCCCACCCAGGTAGTTGGCGTAGGCACGTGCTGTGGGTAGTCCGAACCCATACCTGAGAAAACACCCCCAAAATACAACATCCACCATTAAAAGCCTCCAGTATATCACCATCAAAAAAGATTTTTTTTTTTTAAAGAAAAAAAAAGACCAACAACCAAGTTAAATTTAACTAAAAACTTAAAATGTGATGTGCACTATGCAACTCAAGAGAAATAAGGACAGAAAAAAAACATGACAGTCAATCATATATAGCTGTACTGCACATTCACAGGGTATTAGGTCCCCTATGCACTCAATGTGTCCGGGGACACAAATTTAATACAACAACAACATTCACAGGGTTCATACTCTTAAAATCATCCCTAAACTTTTTCTAAACTTTCAAGACCATATACAAATTTTCCAAGACTAATAAACACAGATGAGATTGCTGAAATTTATCACAAATCATTAAAATGCATGATCCTGGCATCTTTGTAACCGACTTTTGCTTTCCTTCGGCAAGGGACAGAACTAATTTCCGGAGTTTTGAAAGGGAAATAACTCATTTCTTGTCACGAGTGAAAAAACCAAAGCACACTGATCGTCTCTCCTCCGACAAAAAAAAGTGAAATTAATTCAATGCACCTCCACTCTATCATCCAAATTTTTCTTGTCATCTTTGCTTGTGTTGTGTCAATCCGAGGAGCAGAGATTGTGCACTCTTGTCAAAATTCACAAACATTCACAAATCACAGACACTATTAAGTTTTCAAAGACTTTCCAAGGCCTGGAAAATGGAACCCAGTTTTTCTCACACTTTCAAAGACCTTCAAAGACCCTACAACCCTGTTAAAGTACTCCAATTATATCGCCTTCACCTATGCCACATGCAGGCCAAGTGAAAGCCATATGCCAGCGTCTAATTTTTATAATTCTTTAACCCACTACCACCTGAATTGCCCGACACAGCCTGCTGGAAGTGCATTATCTTTTCCCTGAATCGCCCAACATGGCCCGCTATACCTATAAACCTATACACGTTTCAGTCTACTTTTGGTTTCTCCGTATCCTACAATGCAATTGGAAATACTCATGCGCATCGAGTGTTTTGCTTAAGCTTCCTGTGTAAGTGTGTGTGTTTGTGAGCGGGTGTGTGCGTGATTACATGTATATGCATGCGAGGGTACAAATGTTGTGTATCTGGTATGTCTGTTTGTTAAAACGAAGAGCTGAATATTATATTGTAATAACGCAATTGTGTGGGTGTGGGTGTTTTTTTTTTCCCCTCAATGTTATGTTACTATTCCACTGCTGTCACTGTGTTTATTGCCACTATGAAATCCTGTCTTGTCTTGCAAAGCGACAATCCACATTTTTCTTTCTGAGAAATAAAGAATGCATTGACTTGACTTGACTATCATGACCGGGTCTGTGTGATGCAAATACTTCCATGCAAAAAAAAGCAAAACAAACCAAACTCCCAAGTCCCGTGACTTACCCATGCATTTTGCCTGGGTTAGGCGTGCACTGCGGGTTGTCCATGTAAGTGTCGAAGATGTCCACCTTCTTGGGGTCTTCCTGCTGGACCACCCCAGCCGTGGTGTAGTTGTATTCAAACACTTTGGAAGCCAGCTTCTGAGATATGCCCCCTCCACGATCCGACACCCTGTAGAAAACACACGCACACGCACCAGTTCTTCAACCAAGCAATATTCCACCTATTGTATTCAGGTGACAAATACAATTTTAAAATAACAATCAAACCAATGTTAACCTTTAGAACCCGAAAGACCGACATATCGGTCTAGCCCTTAAACAGCTGTGCCCCGATAGACCGATAAACCAGTCTCGTAACCTTACCTTAGTCTTGCGGTCCGTACAAAGCTTACTGTTCTTTCTAGTACTTGCTGTTTGGAATAGGGTTATTGGGAATAAGGTAAAGCAAAATGTCTGCGCTCTAGTGCACAGTGCGTGTTTTTGTGACGTTTTTTTCTCAATTTTGCGTCATGAAACGAAGGTCTACAAATCAAGGAAGCGTCGCTAAGCGACTGTACACAACTCAGGAAGTAATCGAGCAATTGTGGGATGATAATGAAGATGAATAGATGACATTTGAAGTACTTTGGGTTGTCTAACACTTTGGTTGATATGTTTTGGTTGTTTTACTAAAAGCATGCTAAAAATGCAATTTTTCTCCGGGGAGCCCAGGGAATGGGCTCAGAATTGGTGGGGCATCCAGGGTTCAAAGGGTTAATGAACTTTATTACAGCAAAAGGGATTTAACATCATATCTCATTAAAAAAAATCTACCAGTAGGCAACTTGACAATAATTTTCCCATTTGCCGTTACCTGTGAATAATATGTAAGACTTCTTCAAATGCAGGTGAAGGTGACAGTTTTGCAGTAAATTTCAACTGTTTATTCAATCTAACCAAGCTGCTCTAGCATTTTATTTTAAGAAGAGAGAGAGATGAGGTGAGATAGGGGAGGTGTTGGGGGAGGAGAGGGGTCAGGGGAGGGAGGGAGAAGGGTCATATGTTATGCAGTGCCCTACTTTACTGCCAGACATATCAGTTGCTGTCAGAAAAAATGAGAGGGAGCCGAGGTTTGATTATTAAACATTTATGACAGTGGACCGGCCTGTGGTCTATCAACTAATCTTAGGAGGAAGAGAGAGAGAGAGAGAGAGAGAGAGAGAGGGAGAGAGAGAGAGAGAGAGAGAGAGAGAGAGAGAGAGAGAGAGAGAGAGAGAGAGAGGCAGACAGACAAGATACAGAGACAGGGAGAAAAGAGAGAAAAAATGTTAAAAAAAAGAGCGTCAAAGTGAGAAAGGAATGAAAGAACACCGAAGTTTAACGTCTACACCCCATCATTGGCGATATGGCGGACGAGGATAACCATCCCAGGAAAAAGTAGTGACTGAGGGGTGTGCTTTTGTAACTTCTAGGACATGAACATCAGGATCTTTAAAGCCTGTGTAACAGAACGCACAGACTAGACCTACTGTAGGTTAATACTCTCTTCTAAAAGGGTAGGGGCTTGTTGGGATTGCGTTCATTGCTGATCTACCTATGCAGAACTACACTGTGGCTGTCAGACTTTCACTGAGAAATCAACACAAGCTTCACCCACATTGGTGAAAAGTATGTTTTAACATATCTAAAATCTAAACCTTTATCAACTTCCAAGAATAAATTTACTTTTTTTGAACTTTCACAGAAAAATCAAACCCAAATGTAACTTGCATGTTCTGATATATCTAAATTCCAAATCTAATGTAAACCTTTATCAACTTAAATGACCTTTTTTAAATGCATAATGCGCAAATTCAAACTAATCCTTTATTAACTTAGCATAGCGCCAAAGCTGTCATGGTGCATGATTGTTTGTTAGTTAGTCATTGTTTATAGGGTCCAGCGGAATGCAAAAAGCTGAATCACAACTCGGTTGAAAGAGGACTCACCCCAGATCCATATAAGATCTGCTAAAACAACCCAAATGGTAACACTGAAGGCACTCCACCAGCCGGTCACTTTACAATAAAGGCATCCCATGCTGGGCACGCTGGGGCTGTATTCTAATTTAACCCCCGTTTACAAAAACAAAATAGAATATAAACATCATTATAAAATATTAACGAAACACATACATATAAAATACCTACATTGCTAAATAATAATACCATATAAAGCCCATTTGGCAGAAAGCGTCCAATATCTCCAAGCTGAAACAACAGACCCACACACAAATGAGGAGTCTGGGGAGAGTTTTCCAAGAAAAAAGGGAGGTGACTGGTCTAGCGAAGAAGATAGTAGATTGATAGAACAGATTAGGAACGAGAAAGGACAAATGAGAATGACAGAAACAGTGGTAATTTAAAGCACTAAATTTTCACAAAATTGGGATACTAATTATACAGAAAACCCCGGCACTCCAAAGGGGCACACACAGAGTAAAACATAAACTTGAACACCACTTCTGAAGTACTACTATAATACAAAGACCCCAAATAACCCACGACCGTAAGCTCATCAGTATGACCTAGCACACCCAAGTCCGAGGTTCTTAGTGAGCAAGACAACAAGTGGCCATTTTTCACTGTCCATCTCAGCAGTATAATGGCTCTGGTGGTTGGTTCCAGTGATGATTTAGGCCCCTACCTCTCTGTTCTTGCTTCCACTTTGGAAGCAAGATCCGGAAGATGTTCGATGGTGATGGCTGGTTTGGATGGCTATTGATATGCTGAATATAAAAGGAATGCCCTGTCTCCAAATAAGTGCTGATGTTTGTGCGTGTTTTTGTGTGTGTCGCTGCTCATTGTTTTAATATCTTTTATCAAATCATCCCTCCTTGTTATTGTAACCAAGACAGCAGTGATGGGAAAAATGTATAAGGTATACAATGAAGAGCGGAAGTTTTAGAAATAACAAATCAACTTCGCACGTCACTCCCGTGCCTGTATGTCCTGTCCCCAGCAAATGTTTGACCTGAGTCGTCCCACGTGCACGGCCGGAGTATTAAAGCAATAGTGTTGAGTCATGTGACACTGACAGTTTGTATAATCAATGTTGGTTATCATTCTTGCATTTAGAATTTTTAATTTTTTGTATTTGTTGTATTAACTGGAGTACAGCAAGGTGACAATAATGAATGAAGAGGTATGTTTATTGG
This sequence comes from Oncomelania hupensis, assembly GCA_036898135.1. Taxonomy (NCBI): domain Eukaryota; kingdom Metazoa; phylum Mollusca; class Gastropoda; order Littorinimorpha; family Pomatiopsidae; genus Oncomelania; species Oncomelania hupensis. Next base: position 51,315,139 of record CM072521.1, read on the forward strand.
GTTAGTATATTGTTTAATGTAGTCATTGTGCATACTATCATATGTAGAAACAACCTTTATAACGGTGAATGCTTTGATTTGATTCTTTTAAGAGAGTGGGTTTCTGCCCAGGTGTTGAATCTAGGTTTGGGTTTTCCCCTGTCTGCGGGGACAGATAAGCGATGGAGTGATGAGACAAGATAGTTGGTTGCAAGGATTTGCTTGTGTTTTGTGTCGGCTGGTGCTGTCAACAGGCAGTGTCAAAGTTTAAAATAATGTAGATGTATATTTTTCACGGAAGAGGATGTCAGCACGAAGGGGACCATTGTTTTGTAGGAATTAAGGTGTTGGTTGAGAGGAAGAAGAGGGAATGATTAGGGAGAGGACAATGGTCGAGTTTTGAAGCCGAAATTGCGTATGGGATGATGACAATAAAATAAGTGCAGGACAAGGATTCGAGGTAGTTAGAGACAGAAAGAAATAGAAAGAGGGACGAGGACAGTCCAGAGAGAAGACGGGTTAGTTTAGTTAGAGAAGATAGCATTGGGGGAAATTAAGTTGGGTTGGATGTAACAAGGAACATTTTGTGTCTTCGCCGGAGGGTGCTGTGCTCAGGACAGTTTTTTTGTAAACGTTCACTGCTGTGTCTTTTGATTCACTTCTCTTTTTTGGTATTTTGGACATGATGTGTTTTGTGGACCTGTAACCAGTCTGCGCGGTTTTTGACCATCCATTGGGATTGAGCCAGAGGGTTAGTAAAATGTGCTTTTTTGATATGTTGTACCGAATACTTTATTTTGTGTGTCATTCTTTTTATTTTGCGTCTTATGATTTTTGAAATATTTGGTTGTCTTTTGTCAAGCTTATTTAAATATTGTTCTGATAACTTGTTCTATTTTTATTCTGCTGCTAAACCTTTAATTGATAATCTAGTATTTGGTGTTGGTAATTCTATTTACATGTGGCGCTTGTTTTCTGAAAATGAGTTGTTTGTTTTTTCAATAGTCCTTTTTTTGAAGTTGCAAAGCATAAAGTACTATTGATCATAGTGTGTATAAAAAGGAATAATGCGCACTATTCAACATTCTTAATTTAGAAGAATTTTGTTCTAGAAATTAGTTGTGTAGGTTTGTGAGCTAAATCTGTTTGAGTGTGACATGATTGTAGACTTGCCTTTGTTGTTTTTTGTGTTTACAGTTTCATCGCTCTCTTTTACGCGACTTCACGCCTTCTTCAATTCTTTAGTTGTTGTCACCCACTATTAGTTAGGTTAAACTCAATATTTTCAATTTGTTTTTAATTTGGATTTTAATTAGTTAGTTAACACTGTTTCTTAATGCAAAAATAAATTTTCATTTTTTACTTTCTATCTGCGTGTGTCGTCGTACTTTATTGAGCGCATGTGAAATCGTGGCCTTACCCCCTTGACTCGCCATTTTCCCAAATTCCGTCAGACGGGTGCAGGAACAATGAAACCTATGGCGTAAATGAGTTAAGAGGCCGATTTTGCATAACCATTAACAGAAAAGAACGTTATATTCATTAACCTTCTTGTGAACAAAACGTCCTTCGTAGCTAAGGTGCAGCGAATTGTGACTTAGTGTGCTATTTTAAACAATTATTTAAGAACTGTTAATCATGTTTTCAACTAGCTCTGGAAATCCAGAAAAGGATAGCCAGAACCTCCCCACGTCGGGAGCAAAGGAAGAAGACAATAATATTATGGTATCGGACGCTCGTAGTGACAAATCCGCAATCCAACAATCTGAGAGAGCCCTCTCCGTAGCCAGTAGAACAAGAACTCAGGAGGCCATTAGAGTACAACAGTTAGTCAAAGATTACTGGATCGCTTCCGAGAACTGCGGCGAAATCTTGCAGTCGTTTATATTAAAATTTTATCTCTAAATTTATTATTAATAAGCATACTTACCATGACTCAACAAGTGCAATGTTTTGGCGTTGCTAGGTGATAGTGCCCTTTTAGCGGAAGCTGGCAAAAACAAATCCAACATAGAGTTGCTTCCCCTGCACCAAACCGTCCCGTGCCCCACGTGCCACAATACGCGTCTAAGCGCTCACGGCAAAGGACAGCACACCTCATTTCTTATTTGGAACTGCGGGGAGGTGGGAGGGACATTAAATTGAGTCATGGTAAGTATGCTTATTAATAATAAATTTAGAGATAAAATTTTAATATTAATTACACATACTGTACCATGACTCAACAAGTGCAGATTAGCACGAAAAGGACGGAGGGAAGCAACTTTATCTGAAACAAACTTACCGTGAACAGGCTGGAGAAGAGGACCGGGACTGTAGGGCCATGACCACAGAACCGACTCCAAGAAGCCATCCTCTCGAGTATGGCAGGACAGAAACAGGAAGCAAGCTGGAACCGGCCGAGGTCTCCTGAAGCCCAGAAAGCCCCTATAGAAGGCCGGACAACAGCCAAGCGTGAAGACGGAGAACGCTTGGATTGCCGTGTGGAATCCCGGATCGAGGCTGCAGAAGCGATCGCGCCCCGAGAGCGAGAGGAATGCACCGCCCCTGGGAAAGACGAAGGAGATCGGGGAACCAGGGCTGAGCTGGCCAAAAGGGAGCCACGAGAATGAGAGAAGGGGACTCCTCTTCAGCTTTCCTGAGAACCCGCGGAAGGAGGGGGAATGGAGGGAAGGCATAAGCCTCCAACCCCTCCCAAGAAATGGACAACGCGTCCACCGCCCAAGCCAGGCAATCTGTGACCGGCGACACAAACAGGGGTAGCCTGGAAGAGTAACGAGTGGCAAAAAGATCAATCAGAGGTTTAAACCACGCCGCCCAAACTGGTTGAAGAACAGAGTGGGACAGCGTCCATTCCGTGTGGACCACACAATGAGGGCGACTCAGAAGATCGGCCAAGATATTGACAGAGCCGCTGACATGCTTGGCCACAAGCGTACAACCGAAATCAGCTAACCACAAAAGGGGGCTCTCCACCATCATGGAGAGAGCAGGGGAATGGGTACCCCCGAAGTGGTTGATGAGAGAAACCACAGTGGTACTGTCGGAGCGAACGAGCAAGAGGCCCCGAGGCAGGGAGGGAAGAAAACGATGAAGAGCCAGGCAAACGGCTTCCATCTCCAGGCGACTGATATGCCAAGACAGCTGGTCCTGAGACCAAAAACCGTGGGCTGAAAGGCTGCCAGTATGCGCACCCCAACCGACCAAAGACGCATCCGTGAAGATTTCGGCCACCGGAAGCGGAGGGGAGATAGGCACCCCCGAAGAAAGCCACTCAACATTCCGCCAAGGAAGCAGAGAAGCACGAAGGTCCGCCGTGACCGGAAAAAGAGCGTCCCAGGAATCGCTGGACTGACTCCAACGGGAAGAAAGCCAACGTTGAATCGGCCGCTTGCGAACTCCCGCGAGGGGAACCAGAGGAACCATAGACTCAAACGACCCCAAAAGAGAGGCCATAAATCTGGCTGACACGAAATCCTGACTCTCCAAAAGTAGCAGAAGGGACTGAAGCTTCTGCACCCGACGAGCCAAAGGGCGGACCGACCAATCGCGAGTGTCGAACGACATTCCCAGGTAGTTGAAAACCTGAGATGGAGACAACTCAGACTTGAGAGGGTTCATAGAGAACCCCAAGCGCCGAGCCCAAAGGAGAACGAGCCTGGTGTGCACAAGACAGAGATCGTGAGAACTAGCCTTGACCAACCAGTCATCAAGATAAGCAGAGAACCGCACCCCGAGTCCGCGGACTACGGCAGCAAGTTCTTTGACAATCCTTGTGAAAACCCAAGGACTGAGAGACAAACCAAAGGGAAGGGCTTTGAAATGAAAAACCCGATCTCTCCAGACGAAACGCATCCAACGCCTGTGAAGAGGATGAATAGACACATGGAAATAGGCGTCAGAAAGATCGATAGAGGTAGCCCAATCCCCCGGGCGCAGAGACATACGCACCGCAGCGGGAGTTTCCATGCGGAAACGAATGCGGCGAAGAAACTTGTTCAATGAGGAAAGATCGAGCACCGGGCGCCAACCGCCGGATGCCTTCGGGACAACGAAGAGGCGGCCGTAAAACCCCGGGGAGTGAGGGCAAAGGACCTCCTCTATAGCGCCCTTCTGGAGAAGGGCTATGACCTCCGCATCGAGAATCGCCTGAGCCTCAGGAGGAGACAGGGGGCGAAACAAAGGCGGGGAGCGACGAAGCGGGGGCCGAGAGGAACCCCACTGAAGTTTGAACCCCGACCGAATCACCTCTAGAACCCAACTGCTAGCAGAGGGGAGGCCGAGCCAAGCATGAAACTGACGAGCCAAGCCACCTGCCCGGAGGGGTAGAACACCTAGGGGTGGACAGGCAGGGATAGGACTGGTGGAAAACGCGCCACTGCGTAAACGCCCACGGCCTACCTCAACCCTGCCACGGGAAGAGGAAGTACCACACGGCCCACCCCGAGGAGAGAGACCACGGACCGAGCGATCTCGACACCTGTCAGGAAAGAAAGGCGGGGCCGAAGGGGTGTCTCGAGCCCAGAAGGCGAAACCAACCGACTGGGACCGGTCCGACTCCTCGCGAACAGCTGTGCGAACATAAGGACCAAACAGAGAGTCGGGTACCAAGGGTCCCACCCGAAGCGAGGAGGACAAGAGCGGAGGCAACGGAGACGCTGACTGAAGAAAAGCGTCACGACGCGCAAGAAGCAGGTTGACATAGGCAATAGCCTGCGATTCGCAACCCAGAACGATGGAGGTACAGAGGGCCTGCAACAAGGACCTCACCGAAATCAACGAACCCTCCTCGCAGAAAACGTGCCCAGAAAGAAAAGCAGAAGACAGCGCAGCAGAAAGTGCGTCAGCGAGAGAAGCATACTCAAGTGACCTAACAATAGCCTCCTCTATCTGTGCCAGACCACCGACTGGAACAGGAATCGATGAAGGAGGCAAAGGCTTGAGGCCCCCCAAAAGAGCAAGATCATCCTGGGAAACCGGGAGCGATGACTGCGGAAGAAAAGACCGAGAGAGGAACCTCCCGGGAACACCGGTCAATGAAGACAAACTCAAAAAAGAGCCCACAGCGGAAGCTCTAGGGAACCGAGGGACTTCCTCAAACGAAGAGGAAGGGGCCTCGCCCTCTTTAAGTCCTCTAGCCGTAGAAAAGGCCCAATCCACAAAACGTTTAACACTAGGAGACTCCCTGAATACAAGGCAAGCCTCATCAGACTCGGCAGAAGCAAGAGTCCCGCCTAGGAAGGAATGGAGGAGTGGTAGGGGCACCGAAACCTCCTCCACCACCTGAGGACAAAAAGCCGCAGCGTGTTGAACCGCCTCTCTAAAAAGAGCCTCAGGGTTAAGGGCTGGATAGAACGCCCCAGCACCCGAGAAATCAGGAACTAGGGTAGGAGGAACCAAGAGTGCCCCATCCCCACCAGAAGGCGGCGCGTACAAAGGCAAAGCGGCGTTCGCATGTAATCCGGAGGAAGGTAACGAAAAAATCGAACCAACAGCACCGGAAACCAGTACCCCCGACCCACAACCGAAACCGGAAGTGACAGAGGTCGAAGGGTGAACAGGGTAAGCTTGACCCAAACCGGAAACGGAAGGGGGCCACGGGCAAACCGTACCCCCCGATCCGGAAACCGGAGCCCCCGCCCCACGACCGCAAGCGGAAGTGGAGTACAAAGGAGGATGAGAAGGAGAATCCAAACCGGAAAAGGAAGAGGGTGACGGGTGTACCGTACCCCCCGTACCGGAAACCAGATCCCCCGCCCCACGACCGCAAGCGGAAGTGGAGTACAAAGGAGGATGAGGGGGAGAATCCAAACCGGAAAAGGAAGAGGGTGACGGGTGTACCGTACCCCCCGTACCGGAAACTAGAGCCCCCGCCCCACGACCGCAAACGGAAGTGGAGAGCAATGAGGGCTGGAGTGGGGAGATGAGGGACAAACCGGACGAACCGGAAGCCACACCCCTGTCGCAGCTGGACGTAACACTGCGTGCAGTGCTGTACGTGACCCAAGCTTGACAGTAGCCCGAAGGCCCGACCCGGTCTGAATCCCGCAGGAAACAGAAGGGAAGGCTTCGGCAGGGAGCTTATCCGGCCGTGCCGGGGCGTCCCTGCCGGACATTTAATGTGGTCCTAAACTAGGGCGACCACTTATATAAGCCAGAAGTCCCGACCCGGTCTGAATCCCGTAGGAAACAGAAGGGAACGGCTTCAGCAAGTAGCTGGCCCGGCCGTGCCGGAGCGTCCCTGCTGGAAAATGTTATGTGGTCCTAAACTAGGGCGACCACTTATATGTTTCTGGTCGAAACCTTGACCAGAAACGGCCCCAAGGTCACTTCTGGCAAGACCAAGGAGCCCCTCTCACCTCACTACCACCACTCCCCACCTCTTCACCACCACTTCTACTGACCTGAAAGGCAGAAGACAACGAAGAAGGGGGCGCAGGAGTGGACAAACAGCGAAGCCAACGAAGCAAAGCGGTAGTGAAGACGGCAGAAGAGGGGACGGAAGAAATCCCGGACGTAGCGGGAGCTGCGCTAACAGCAACAGAAGGGACCGTAAACCGACCTATCTAGCGTGAACAGACGACAAAGGAGAGACACGCAGCAACGGGGTGGAACACGACGAATCGCTGCGGTAATAGGATATTAAACCAGCAAAATGGAGAAAACCTTTCAACTCCGCCGGCAGCAGCAATAACGAACTACCGGGCGAACGCAGTAAGCCAGCAAAAAGAGAGCTACAATAGGCACAACCACTCTAACCAAGTGCCAAATAAGGAATAAGGTGTGCTGTCCTTTGCCGTGAGCGCTTAGACGCGTATTGTGGCACGTGGGGCACGGGACGGTTTGGTGCAGGGGAAGCAACTCTATGTTGGATTTGTTTTTGCCAGCTTCCGCTAAAAGGGCACTATCACCTAGCAACGCCAAAACATTGCACTTGTTGAGTCATGGTACAGTATGTGTAATTAATCCTATCTTTAGAAGCAAGGAATCCCAGTAGAAAGATCCAAAGGGCAATTAAGCACGAGCTGTCCGCAGAATTTTCCAAAGTAGTTCAAATACACCAGTTCTTGACTCCCTTGGCAACAGTTTCCGACATAGAGGAAAACTTAGAAGAGTTGAAAGAAAGGGTATCTGTGGCTGAAGATGCCTACTACACCATCTACCCAAAGACCTCGCCTTATGCCCCAACCTCGGTCACTTCGAACCTCACCCAGTCCTCCATTTCGGCAGCCGAATCCGTTGACCTAGCTGTGCAGTTCGGTGCTGTTAGGGAAGAAATCACGGAAAGAAATAGGGCCATTATTCAACAAGAGCACAACACCCTGGCTAGGATCGATGAAGCGAAGTCCGAAATCTTAGTGCAGCTATCTGTCGATGCTGAAGCCATTCAGGCCAGTAAAAGACTCCTTGAAGAAAAGGAAAGGGCGAGGATAGAGGCGGACAGAGCAGAGAAAGAGTTAGCCGAAGAGATAGTACAGGCCACTAAAAGACTAGCACAAAGGGAATTGCAGGCAAAAATAGACACTGAGAATCTAGAAGCAACCGAGTGGAAAGTAAAAGCTGAGGCAGAAACCCAAAGAGAACAGCTGCACACATTAGAGAATAAGGCCTTTGTGCAAATAGTTAATAGGGTACTGCAACCGGAAGTCGACGTCCCCGATCTTGATGATCATTCTCAAATAGCTAGAATGTTGAAAGCAACGCATGGTAGCCCTAAACACAGAACAGATGTGGGTGACAACATGATAGGTAGGTTTTTTGAGGGAGATCAGGACGAGAGGGAACCAAGGCGAACAGCAGAAGAAGTCATCGCCAGCGGTGTCGAGAAAGGACACCACCTACCTGCGGCAGCCTACGACCACCGCCCCACCATCACCAAGGGCGGAGCTGTTCTCGGCCCATCACAGCCTCTTACGACGTGGGTAGGAGCCACACCCTACCAAAGACTAGCGTCGATGGCGACAGTGAAAACTGAAGCACCTCCCTACCCACCTTCCTGGGAACCCCAACTCCCTCAGCTTCTTTCCTTACGCCTCCCCAATACCTCAACCCCCCAGCATAAGGAAGAGCCCATCCTGCGCTATCAAGCGCCTCCTTTTGTCCCTCGCAACCAGCAAGCCGAAGTCCCGCTCAAGAAAGAAGGCCAACAAGAAACTTACAACGGCTCTACACTCGAGCAACTACAGCAGAGACTCAACCTGATGGAGCGGGAGATCACTCTACAGAAGGAGATGGCCTTGAAGAAAGAAACAAGCAATCAAGAGGCGCTGGGATCTGCGTTGCAAGACAGCCTCAACCTAACCATGACACAGCGAATGGCGGACGTCATGACCCTCAATCGTCTACCGGTCCAGGAACCCTCTATCTTTCAAGGAGATCCGCTGTCCTACCCGAGTTGGCGCTCATCCTTCGCACTCCTTATCGAGAACCGTCAAATTCCCTCCACTCAGAAGCTGTATTACCTACAGAAGTACGTCGGAGGCGCAGCCCAAGAAGCCATCAAGGGATTCTTCATGCTGAGGGAAGAGACTTCATTTGACAATGCCCTCTCCCTACTGGAAAAAAGATATGGAAGCTCCTTCATTGTATCCAGAGCCTTCCGGGAGAAGCTAGATGCCTGGCCCACAATCAAATCCAAAGATGGAAACGGACTGAGAGACCTGGCAGACTTCCTGCAACAATGCCTCGTCGCCAGCAAAGTCGTCGGCCAGCTAGGAATCCTGGACGACTCGCAGTACCAGAAGAGACTCGTTGACAAATTGCCAGAATGGATCGGCCACAAGTGGGCTCGGCTGGTCGACATGACAAAGGAACGGAACCAGAGGTATCCCAACTTTGAAGAGCTGACCAAATTTGTGGAGAAGGAAGCCGACATTGCCTGCGAACCGGTCTTCGGCTTCGTGCAGAGAGCCACAACGACGCCAACATCAAGGTCAGAGCCGCACTATGGCAACCAGAGGAAACTGACGATGCTGACTCAGCCTAGCCAAGTACCTCAAGCAACAAGAGGAAACATCGCCAAAGAAGAACAACGCCCAGCACCATACCAAAATAGATACAACTCAAGCACTTTAAACAAGAAGTGTCTATTCTGCAAGACCATCACACATACCACCATGGAGTGCAGAACGCTGGCGAGTAAACCACTCCAGGATAGAAGAAGTTTCCTACTGAAGTCAGGACTTTGTTTCGGGTGCGGCAAGACTTCTCTACACTTCAGAGCACGATGCCCGGACAAGCAGAATTGTACAAAATGCGGCGAAGCTCACTTGACACTGTTACATGGGTGGACCAACCAGAGTCGTCAGTTCAAGCCATCTTCTGAAAACCCCGGTGTCGGAAATTTTCCGTCAGTTGGTACCGTCTTAAACACTAACATGATCAAGCGCACCATTCCCACCAGCAACCTGCTCAGCGGTACGTCTAGTGAGGCGAGCGCATCCGGACTTCACTACTCAGCCGAAGCACAGCCGGAATTTACAAGTATGATCGTGCCGGTGTATCTTTCTTCGCTGGAGGAGCCAGACCAAGAAGTTCTGACCTACGCGCTTCTCGACACGATGTCGGCTGTCACATTCGTCGCCAACACCGTGGTCAAATGCCTGAAGACGACACCAAGGAGAACGACGCTAAGGCTGCATACCATCACCTCACGCGACAAGACCGTGCCGTGCGAGAAGATCACAGGACTGCGGGTGAGAGCCATGGACTCCAGTACGTATGTGGACCTACCACCCGCCTTTTCCACGGACGCACTCGGTGCAAGCTCCGAAACCGTCCCTACGAGAGAGACTGCTATGAAATACGAACATTTAAAGCGTATCGCACTTGAGATGCCCACGTTCCAGCCCCAGTGTGAGGCGGGTCTGCTCATCGGCTACAACTGCCCTAAAGCCCTGATGCCGCTCGAGACCATAGTGGGAGATCCCTACGCCATCCGGACAGCTCTGGGATGGACGATCGTCGGCAGCGTGACCCCCAGAACTTTTCCCGGTGATGCGGCCTCCTGCCATTTGGTGAAGGATGGAAACGATGAGGCGGTCCACTCGAATGTGAAACACGTTTTTCGTACGAAGATCACCGAGGCGTCAACGACAGATGTTTTGCACCTGATGGAGAGAGACTTCACTGATGTCGAGCAAGGAACTCTTTCCCAAGACGATCAAAGATTCCTGTCCATCGTCAACAGCGGGATTAAGGTGAATGCCAAGGGTCATTACGAGATGCCGTTACCCTTCCGAGACGAAAACCCCGTGATGCCAGACAACAGAGACGCAGTGCTAAAGAGGACGTTGGGTCTGAAGCGTCAATTCGAGAAACGGTCAAGCTACCACTTAGACTATTCCAAGTTTATGATCGACATCATCAGCCAAGGGCACGCGGAGAAAGTCCCAGATTCGGAGCTCAGCGTTCCGACAAAATGGTATATCCCTCATCACGGAGTCTACAACGAGAACAAGCCAGAGAAGAAAATCCTGAACACAAAGGCAGTGTACGAGCCGTCGTCGTCCCAGCTTTGCCGACAGTTCGTGCGCTCCCGCCGATGGGCCATCGCCATCGTGGTAGCCATGGCGGCCTTTCTCATCCTGGTGGCCCTCGTCGCGGCCTTTGCCCGGTTGGGGTCCGTGCTTTGCACCACGGTTGGAGGGGGAAGCGAGAGCAGCGACGCGTCGGCTGCTTGTCACGGTCAGGGGGAGAAAACTCCAACATACATTGCCACTGACGGCAGGCCGTTTCCTTGGCGCAGTGCTCGGCTTGACCGCAAGATTCTTCCCGAATTGTACGAGCTACTCCTGCATCCCAACATTATTCAGTCGCTGTTCTACGAGGTCATGGCCATGGTCAACTCTCGTCAATTGTCCGTCGAGTCCTTGCAATATCCCACAGGCCCTCTCCCTCTAACTCCCAACCACATTCTGACGATGAAGACAACTGGCATCCTGCCTCCACCGGGCGTGTTCGACGACGCAGACATCTACGCCAGGAAGCAGTGGAAGAAAGTCCAGTGCCTCGCCGATGATTTCTGGCGTCTATGGAGGCGCGACTACCTCGCTACGCTGCAGAGAAGACGCAAGTGGCACGCTGTCCAGCCCAATGTTGCTATTGGTGACGTCGTCGTCCTGAGGGAGGAATCCGCCTTCCGCAACGACTGGAGACTGGGGAGGGTGAAGGAGACCTTCCCAGGCAGTGACGGCCTCGTCAGAAGCTGTAGATTGTTGGTGCCGTCTCCTTCTGCAGACAGAGATCTGACGTCATCAAAGACTGGGCACCTCATCGAGATCATCAGACCAGTGACTAAAATGACAGTGCTAGTTAAGGCCTAGTAAGGCGTACAGAGCGCAATGACAATAACTGTCTACAAATAACTTGAAGTAACTCCGGACAATCAAATAGAGCATCTGAACTAATGTCAGTGTATGTGTGAATCCTTTTTGCTGCGATCGTTTTAACATTGACTTTTTTACCTTTCGCTAGCGCTGTTTGGTTAACGCAATGTTTTGCGCATTATTGTTGTTCAATGTTTGTATCGGCAATCTATTTTAACGGTTTTTGTGTGTAATGAGAACTGTAGAATCGTTTGTATTGATTCGGATGTCTTTTTTACATGTAGGTGGATTTGAGTGGACATGACGAGTTTGTTGTAAATGGCTGGTATTTTGATAACATTTGTTTTGTTTGCTGCGGTTCGCTGGATGTAGACGCATCCTTTGGTACAGTGCTATAGTAGAGATACGTAAACATTGCTATGAATGCATACAGAAGATCCAAAACTGAACTGTGAACTGTTTGTGCTCCGAATAAGATTTTGAACTGAACTGTGAAAACCCACAGTTTGTGCTCCGAAGAAGATTTTGAATTGAACTGTGAGAACATATGTTTGTGCTCCGGACTGTGGCATGGTGCCAGAACAGTCTAAAGGTGTTGGAGAATAAGGGGATTTTATTTTCCAATAATGAAATGTAATTAATGTCGGAAATTGTGCTTGCAACCAAAATAGGTGTGGTTGCTTTCTTGAAGAAAATCAGAGTGATTTTTGGGGTGGGAGTGTTCTTGCTTCCACTTTGGAAGCAAGATCCGGAAGATGTTCGATGGTGATGGCTGGTTTGGATGGCTATTGATATGCTGAATATAAAAGGAATGCCCTGTCTCCAAATAAGTGCTGATGTTTGTGCGTGTTTTTGTGTGTGTCGCTGCTCATTGTTTTAATATCTTTTATCAAATCATCCCTCCTTGTTATTGTAACCAAGACAGCAGTGATGGGAAAAATGTATAAGGTATACAATGAAGAGCGGAAGTTTTAGAAATAACAAATCAACTTCGCACGTCACTCCCGTGCCTGTATGTCCTGTCCCCAGCAAATGTTTGACCTGAGTCGTCCCACGTGCACGGCCGGAGTATTAAAGCAATAGTGTTGAGTCATGTGACACTGACAGTTTGTATAATCAATGTTGGTTATCATTCTTGCATTTAGAATTTTTAATTTTTTGTATTTGTTGTATTAACTGGAGTACAGCAAGGTGACAATAATGAATGAAGAGGTATGTTTATTGGGTTAGTATATTGTTTAATGTAGTCATTGTGCATACTATCATATGTAGAAACAACCTTTATAACGGTGAATGCTTTGATTTGATTCTTTTAAGAGAGTGGGTTTCTGCCCAGGTGTTGAATCTAGGTTTGGGTTTTCCCCTGTCTGCGGGGACAGATAAGCGATGGAGTGATGAGACAAGATAGTTGGTTGCAAGGATTTGCTTGTGTTTTGTGTCGGCTGGTGCTGTCAACAGGCAGTGTCAAAGTTTAAAATAATGTAGATGTATATTTTTCACGGAAGAGGATGTCAGCACGAAGGGGACCATTGTTTTGTAGGAATTAAGGTGTTGGTTGAGAGGAAGAAGAGGGAATGATTAGGGAGAGGACAATGGTCGAGTTTTGAAGCCGAAATTGCGTATGGGATGATGACAATAAAATAAGTGCAGGACAAGGATTCGAGGTAGTTAGAGACAGAAAGAAATAGAAAGAGGGACGAGGACAGTCCAGAGAGAAGACGGGTTAGTTTAGTTAGAGAAGATAGCATTGGGGGAAATTAAGTTGGGTTGGATGTAACAAGGAACATTTTGTGTCTTCGCCGGAGGGTGCTGTGCTCAGGACAGTTTTTTTGTAAACGTTCACTGCTGTGTCTTTTGATTCACTTCTCTTTTTTGGTATTTTGGACATGATGTGTTTTGTGGACCTGTAACCAGTCTGCGCGGTTTTTGACCATCCATTGGGATTGAGCCAGAGGGTTAGTAAAATGTGCTTTTTTGATATGTTGTACCGAATACTTTATTTTGTGTGTCATTCTTTTTATTTTGCGTCTTATGATTTTTGAAATATTTGGTTGTCTTTTGTCAAGCTTATTTAAATATTGTTCTGATAACTTGTTCTATTTTTATTCTGCTGCTAAACCTTTAATTGATAATCTAGTATTTTGTGTTGGTAATTCTATTTACATGTGGCGCTTGTTTTCTGAAAATGAGTTGTTTGTTTTTTCAATAGTCCTTTTTTTGAAGTTGCAAAGCATAAAGTACTATTGATCATAGTGTGTATAAAAAGGAATAATGCGCACTATCTAACATTCTTAATTTAGAAGAATTTTGTTCTAGAAATTAGTTGTGTAGGTTTGTGAGCTAAATCTGTTTGAGTGTGACATGATTGTAGACTTGCCTTTGTTGTTTTTTGTGTTTACAGTTTCATCGCTCTCTTTTACGCGACTTCACGCCTTCTTCAATTCTTTAGTTGTTGTCACCCACTATTAGTTAGGTTAAACTCAATATTTTCAATTTGTTTTTAATTTGGATTTTAATTAGTTAGTTAACACTGTTTCTTAATGCAAAAATAAATTTTCATTTTTTACTTTCTATCTGCGTGTGTCGTCGTACTTTATTGAGCGCATGTGAAATCGTGGCCTTACCCCCTTGACTCGCCATTTTCCCAAATTCCGTCAGACGGGTGCAGGAACACTCTCCCTCCCTGGGATGGTTATCCTTGTCTGCCATATCATTATTGCTAAAGGTATACACTGAGGAGCTGAGAACACAGCCAAATGGCTGGCTGTATCATGGCACCAATCCTCAAATGCAAACCATTGGCAGCAGAGAACGGGAGAGAGAGATCTGTCCTCTCATTCCATCATTCCACGGAGGACAGCAACCTCTAAGGATTTTCACCAAGATGCTATCAATAAACATCTCTTTAGGCCAGCCATCTTTATCGCTTTGTGTTCTACAGTAACACACACGTTGGGTCTACCGTGGATGTGGACGTTAAACTTCAATCTTCGTTCATTCATTCCACGATCAACCCGATTCCCAAGCAAGTCTCCAAGCCAAGAGCTTGTGCATGATAAAAGTAAGAGGTGAATAGTGGACAGGATGGTGGGGGAAAGGGGTAGGGTGGGAGAGAGGGGGGGGGGAGGAAAGAGAGATGGGAGGGTTGAGCAGAAATGAAGCTCCATCTGTGTAAGTAAGACAAAACTAATAACGTTGCCAACGTGACAGTCACGTACAACTAAATGTTTAGGGGTTAAGAAAATAAAGAAAGAAAGAAAGAAAAAAAAAAGAGATTGACCTAATGCAGAAGTCGTTTTCGTTGCTAGCGATGGTCACTACGATGTCCGGCAAGTTTCCGTTGTGGCCATGCGTTTCTACTGTAGCCCTGCAACAACAAGGGTCACAGTGTGGTCACTCACTACCTGCTACATGCATTGCCCACACTCAATCACATTAAAATGTCAGGATTTTCTTCTCTGACAACAACAGGAACAAAGAGAAGCTGGTAAACATCAATGACAAATATAATGCAAGCATCACCATGTGCAGGCAAAAAAAAAAAAAAAAAATCTTGAAATCAAGACGCACATGCAAAATAGGCTACATAGATTTCAACAGTAAAACATGACTTGAATAGGACTTTCCTTTCCCTCTGTTTTCTCTCTCTTCACACACATTGTTACGTTTGAGACGCGCACGATAGATCCGATCGTTTTGTTTTGCAAAGCATGCAATAACAGAGTGTATTTACCTTTGATTTGATTTTGCGTTGTTGTTAGAAGCAGCTTTGTATAATGTTGATAATTTTCATTGGTCGATATTATTGGAGAATTTTCTAGAATTACTTGTTTACTATCGATCGAAGCATGTAGATAAATCTAGTAATAGCTAAGAGATTCTTCTTACCTAAATAAAGTTATATGACGTAAGAAAAATGCATCGTTCCGGTGACGAGTTTTATTTTGATTGGGCGTTATTGCGTCATGCTGGAATGTTCGAACTTTCTCTCGATTGTAGAGAGACTATGTAGGTGGTGCTATGTATCTGTTTAGGGAGTGAAAAAGTGAAAAAGTGATTGAGCGATCTTGTATGCAGTTATTAATGTATGCTGAATAAAGTTGGAAAACTCCATACAACGACTCCTGCCTTGTTGCTGAGTGAATAGGTTGCGTGGATAAACGAATCTGAATTACATTTATCAAGATTCAAGCATCGGAGCTGACTCAACTATTCATAAATTAACAACTTTGTAATACACACACACAACAATGTGTGGGCTCATGCACATTTCTCTTGATTACCGTCGAATGTAAAATCAGACAGTATGATTATCATAACGTTTTCCTTGTCAGAATACAGAGACTCCAATCAATCAGTAGGTTACATGGCAACAAGAAAATTGAAATTGTGCTGTTGCACAGTCAAATACATACGCATGTTCACACACACAGAAATTTGACCACACATACACCGACCTATTAACACACACACGTCACAACCTCAACCTCCTACAACGTTAGCATTACCCAAAAGTGTACCTGTAAGAGTTCTTAAGCAGCTCTGTCAAGATGTACTCTAAGGGAGGCTGGATGTAGGGAAAGGTAGCGTTGAGGTGACCGTTGATTACAAACTCTGGCGCCTTGCCGTACTTGTGTTCACATATTGTCCTACAACACAACACATGTCATAACCAGGTATAAACTATTTTTATATTATTTTTAAACATTTCTTTCTTTATTATTAATTATGTATTTATTACTTATAATAATAATAATTATTATTATTTATTTATTTATTTATCTGCCTAATCTACAATTTGAACACAGAAATAAATAAATATTAATATTAATTTTGTCAACATGGAAAACAAAATGAAAAATAAATCCTTTCAGCACATCCATGGTTTCAGTGACAATATACAAATGAACATTTTTGAGAACAACAAAACGATTCTATGCTTTCAGCCCCTGAGGATCTTCCACGTATAATAATACTTAAAAATAATAATGAGAAAAATAAATTTAAAAACAAACAAAAACAACAAAATAATAATAATATTAATAATAATGTTATTTATAAGGCACCTTTTCCTGAAAAAAAACCTGTACAAAGCAAATATAGACCATGCTCATTTAGTCACTATGAAACATTCACATTAGTAATGACATATTGGGTAATTTTAAAAACAAATCTCTTGACAGTATCAAAGAGAGATAGTACCCTAAAAGAGAGATAAAACACTTAAAGAGAGATTATACCCTAAAAAGAGAGATAACATCCTAAAATAAAGATAGTACCCTAAAAGAGAAATAGTATCCTAAGAGATAGTACCCTAAAAGAGAGAAAGTACCCTAAAGAGAGACAATACCCTAAAAGAGAGATAGAACCATGAAAGAGAGATAGTACTCTAAAAGAGCGATAATACCCTAAAAGAAATAATACCCTAAAAGAGAGATAATACCCTAAAACATAGTACCCTAAACGAAAGATAGTACCCTAAAAAAGAGATAGTATGTTGTACACTAAAATAAAGATAGTACCCTAAAAGAGAGATAATGCCCTAAAAGAGATAATACCCTAAAAGAGATAATACCCTAAAAGAGACAATACCCTAAAAGAGAGATAATACCCTAAAAGAGATAATACCCTAAAAGAGATAATACCCTAAAAGAGACAATACCCTAAAAGAGAGATAATACCCTAAAAGGGATATAATACCCTAAAAGAGAGATAGTAACCTTAAATAGAGATAGTACTCTAAAAGAGCTAGTACCCTAAAAGGGAGATAGTACCCTAAAAGATAATAACCTAAATTGGAGATAGTACCCTTCAAGATAGATAATGCCCCAAGAGATAGTACCCTAAAAGATATATAGTACCCTTAAAGAGAGCTAGTACCCTAAAAGAGATAGTACCCTGAAAGAGATAGTACCCTAAAAGAGATAATATCCTAAAAGAAATAGTACCTTAAAAGAGATAGTACCCTAAAAGAGATAATACCCTAAAAGAGAGATAGTACCCTAAAAGATAGAGATAATACCCTAAGAGATAATATCCTAAAAGAGATAGTACCCTAAAAGAGATAATGCCCTAAAAGGGAGATAGTATCCTAAAAAGATAGAGATAATACCCTAAGAGATAATATCCTAAAAGAGATAGTACCCTAAAAGAGAGATAATACCCTAACAGCTTTTAACCTTTTGCAGATTATTTCAAAATGTGGTTCCCTCCATTCAACTGTTTTAGAGATCAGTTGTAGTCAACTTTTTTTTTTTTTATGCAAGGAAGTTAAGATATATGTGTGCGCACGCTTAAAAGAAAAATATGTGGTGGTAAACTTCTGAACGCCAAGAGAATTGTTACTTACGCTCTCCTTGCACTTACTTGACATACTGCGCTCTCTTCTCAATAAGCTTGCGAGGCGAGAAGGCCACGTTGACCACCCCAACATGGTTGGGCTGAAACAAAACCATCAACTATTAGTAAACGTGTCATTGAACTCTTGTTCAATTTTTTTTTGTTACTACAAAAAAATGTTATATTTTTACATCTTTTTAAAAAAAAAATATTTATTTGTCTGTCTAGCTCAACAAATTTTGCTTGGTTTTGTTTTGTCTTGTCAAAAGATGCCTTAAAAAAAAGTTTTGGTTTCTTTATCCATTCTGTTTTATCCTTGTCAAGGGAGAAAACTACTGAACTGTTTGAATCGCCTGAGATTTGAGAATGAAATAGATTTCCTTCTTTATCTTTTTTAATCTTTTATACTTAAATAGTGTACTTGTGGCTTGGGTTCAGAAGAAAAAGTTTGATTTTTAGAATGTAAACTGTTTTGTTGTCCTTGTTTTGTTTTGCACCCTTCATGTGTAAAAAGTACAATACTGTGCTTTTCACAGTGACAAGAGTCTTTAACAATCAAAATTATCTCAAATGTGGCCTTCACCTTTTCATCGTGCTGGGAGAGGTGGTGTTCGCAAAGCATACGGATACCGAGACGAGAAGTCAAAGTTCGATCCAAGAAAGTCCGAATCATAGTTTCATCCTGCAGACAGACAGACACAAGACAGACAACACATGTAAAAACTAACAAAGGATAAAAAAAAAAGGTCTTGTGTCTTCTCATGTCTTACGTCAACTGAGCTCGCTCAAACAGAATCAGGCGACAGGCCACTATGGGATGAAATCAGCAATTCAATCCTACCACTGTAAGGATCACAAATACATGACTGTGGTTTCATGCAAAAATGCAGTACCATTAACAAACGCAAGCAGCCATTTTTAATAGGGAGTTACTTTTCAACCACTCTGTATAAAGGATCCCAAATTGTTAAAAAGTTCAGAAAAGTAAACTGCTGACACTGATGTGTTTGGAGACTTGTCACAAGCCTTCAAAAGCCAACCTCGTGACCACTTTTAATGTTATTTATTTCTTTATTAATTTCATCCTTCTTATAGAGCGCTTTTCCACGCTCAACACCTGCTCAAGGCACTCCCCGATACAGGATCTAACTCAAGCTTCCCCCAGACTACACCTCAGTGTATATTCTCATCCGAAGGAGTAGAAGTGCAGTGGCAGGGTGATTTGTACAGGGTCACGCTATGTTTTGTTACGGCACTCCAGGCTAGCAATGGGCTTCGATCCATTGCCTGCATGGGCTGCAATGTTATCGTTTCAAATTCAACGTTTCCATTGTTTTGACGCTTCGCACACCCCTTGAGCCGACTGAGCTAAAATGTTCTGAGTGGATACTGGCAGTTTACATACACCACGCTCCAAGCATCAAGAAAAGAAAGGGCCAACTAACGCTGATGTGCTTGCGGACTTGGGCAAAGCCTTCAGCCAGCATGGTGACCACTTCCTTGTGGTCGTCCAGCAAGCCTCTCACTGTGGTGGAAAACTTCTCCTCCTCCTCCAGATTGCTGATCTGAAAACACCATGCAAAGAGTCGTCACTCAATGTGCAGTGAAGTCTAACAGCAAGAGACTGTTCTCTTCTTTTCGAGAAAATTCCCACCCCCCTACCCCTCTACACCCTATTCACCTCCACACTCCTACCCCCACCCCTCCCCTCCTCCAATTTCTGCCCACTCTTAAAAACAAAAAAAAGAGTTGAATCTGAAAATAAACATGTAAAACTCATCACTGCACATTACTTTTATTTCATGTTTTCAACTTTGTATACAAAATTTTTAAAAAAATCTTACAAATCACCGGGTAAAATGCATCCTTATTTTTGTCTGTGTCTGATGTTTTTGACTTCTTTTTATTTTATTTTTATACAGGGACATAAACTGTTTTGTGTAGCTTGATCCGAAAATATGGTCTGGATTTTTTAATAAATACTTTGTCAAATACTTAAAACACATTCATAGTCGTTGTGTTTGTTCTGATTTGGTATTTCCTGCTTTGCTATTGTTTTATTTTATTATTTTTTTAATTGTTTTTTTTTTCTTTCTGTAAAGCGCTATAAGCTCCAGTGAGGAAAGGCGCTGTACAAATGTTAAATATTATAATTATATTATTAAAATATTTGCCATTTATGGGCATTACATTTTGGGCTGCCTTCTCCATGAAACTGAAAACAAAAATTTCAAATCACCACGTAAAATGCATCATTATCACTCTCTGTATCTCACATGTTTTACTTAAATTTTTTTTTATATATGCAGTGACACAAACTGCATTGTGTAGGTCGATCCTAAAACATGGTCTGGATTTTTCATTTTCGGAGAAATATTTGCCAGTCATCATTTTGAAGAAATTTTGGGCTAACTCTTTGTATAAAATTTAAGACAAAACCTTAAAATCACCATGTAAAACGCATCATTATCTTAGTCTTACCTCATGTTTATTTATTTTTTATTTCGCTTCATACAGTGACACAAACTGTCCTGTGTATGTCGATCCTAAAACATGGTCTGGATTTGGGATAAATATTTGCCATTCATGGGGGTGAAATGTTGGGCTTGCTTTCTCAGTGAAAACATGGCAGCTGCAGAGCAGTCCACCCTGGATGAGGGGGATGGAGAGGGAGAGGGAGAGGAAGGTTGTGTGGGGGTAGAGTTTACAGTGCTTTAGGTCTAGGACGTGAGCATGAGGATCTTTAAAAGTCATACATGTGTGAAACAGACTAGACCTCAGTTTACACCCTCCTACGACAGCACCACACTTACCACAGTAAAGGTGGACAGGATGTGGAATGCTCTGATGTACAGCTCATGCTGTCAAAACAACAAAACAACATTTAGCTTGTAATAGCTTTTATACTGTGCCATAGCCTACAGAGATTGAGCTCAAAGCGTTCAACACATCCTCTCACATACTCAACAGAAGACTGACAATAGGTAAACCAACAAACACAATACAATAACATTTACAAGATCAAATGAGGACAATCATGTAAGCCAGTTTTAACTCCTTTTACCGCCCAATATTACAAAACAGAATTTTACAGAAGTCTACTTCAGCGTCCACAAGCAAGTCAATTCAAAGTCAACTACAGCAGTAAAAGAGAAAAAGAGGAAAATAAATGGGTCTTCAAGAAAAACACATCTCACTAAAAAAAAAATTTAATGTCTATGCAGCCCTGTATAATAAACAAAGAAAAACAAACCAGAAAGAAACAACAATAGGCTGTTGACACTCAAGTCTTAATCAAAGGTTGGGCGACACATTGTGCATAGCATATCAAAAACATGTTCTAAGCAAGTTCACAAGAAGTTCACAGTAAGTGTAACAGATAAGACTGTTTACCTAAAGCACTAATAAACTAATAACCTAAGTGCACTATAAAACATATGGCATGCAAAGTAAACATTCAAAACTAGATCTGTATGGATTTGATACACCTTTTTATGCAGTTACATTGTGAGTAAACACTTAAGAAACATAATATATGCTCTCTGCATAAAATCTGAATTTCAATATTGAATTTATGCACCAGCATACATCTAGTTGAAACTGACCTATCCTATCCTATCCTATCCTGTCCCATAACCCGAAGGTCGTAGGGGCACCACAGATGATCGCTTAACCAGCATACTCCATCTTTCTCTGTCCTCAGCAGCCCTCATGGCTTCGCTCAGTGTCAAACCAGTCCATTCTCGAATGTTGTCCTCCCACCTCTTTTTCGGTCTCCCCCTTCTTCTACCTCCTTGCACTGTGCCTTGCAGAATGGTCTTTGCAAGGCCTGATGATCTGGTGACGTGGCCATACCATCGGAGTTTCCGTTTCTTCACCACTGTGAGCAGGTCATCGTGTTGTCCAATGGCTTGTGTGATGGTCTGTCGGACTTCAACGTTGGTGATGTGTTGGGCATAGGAAATGCACAGAAGTCTTCTGTAGCACCTCATCTCCATGCTTTGTATTCTTCGTTGGAGATCTGCTGTGAGGGTCCATGCTTCGCAAGCATATAGGAAGATGGAGATGACCAGAGATCGCAGCAGTCTTACTTTGGAATGTAGACTGATGGTTCTGTCTTTCCAAATTGGCTTCAACCTTGTCAGGGCAGCAGTTGTTTGTGCGATCCTGGAGAGGACTTCCTGTCGAGACCCATTGTCTGACACAATGGCTCCTAAATATTTGAAGCTGTGCACTGTGTTGAGGGATTGGCCTTGTACTTTGATGTCCGTGTTGATGCCATTGGTGTTGTTGGTCATCATTTTGGTCTTCTCTGCACTTATTTCCATTCCATAAGCTCTGGAGGTGGTGTCAAGCCTCTGTACAAGCTGTTCAAGTTCTTGTTCCTCTCCAGCCAATCCATCAATATCATCCGCAAAACGAAGATTGGAGATTGCTCTGCCCCCTATGCTGACTGTGCCTTCGTGATCTGCAAGAGCATCTGACATGATGCGCTCTAGGAAGATGTTGAAGAGTGTTGGAGAGAGTAGGCATCCTTGACGCACACCGATTGTTGTTCTGAACCAGTTCCCGATGACGCTGTTATGGAGGACTGCACTGGTAGCCTTGTCATACAGGCTTTTGATGACTTCTATGATTTTAGGGCTGATGTTGTACACTTTCATGGTTGCCCATAGAGCTGCATGCCAGACTCGGTCAAATGCCTTCTTGAAGTCTATGAACACATGATATAGATGTTGTTGGTGCTGTAGGTATTTCTCACAGATTATTCTGAGGTTGAAACTGACAGTCATTGGCAAACACTTAACTGCATACATTTAATATATCAATGCGTAGCTATTTTGTAAGGGTAAGATTTTGACACTGTACCAAAAAAGCTCAAAGTGACGTCGGGGCTGTGAAACAGGATAATAATATCATTCTTTAATCTTTTATTTGATTTGATTTTACCATTCTTTAATCCTTTATTTTATTTGATCTTATCATTCTTTAATCTTTTATTTTATTTGATTTTATCATTCTTTAATCTTTTATTTCATTTGATTTTATTATTCTTTAATCTTTTATAATATTTGATTTTATCATTCTTTACTCTTTTATTTGATTTGATTTTACCATTCTTTAATCCTTTATTTTATTTGATTTTATCATTCTTTAATCTTTTATTTTATTTGATTTTATCATTCTTTAATCTTTTATTTCATTTGATTTTATTATTCTTTAATCTTTTATAATATTTGATTTTATCATTCTTTACTCTTTTATTTGATTTGATTTTATTATTCTTTAATCCTTTATTTTATTTGATTTTATCATTCTTTAATCTTTTATTTGATTTTATTT
This sequence comes from Oncomelania hupensis, assembly GCA_036898135.1. NCBI lineage: Eukaryota > Metazoa > Mollusca > Gastropoda > Littorinimorpha > Pomatiopsidae > Oncomelania > Oncomelania hupensis. Next base: position 51,338,127 of record CM072521.1, read on the forward strand.
TACCATTCTTTAATCCTTTATTTTATTTGATTTTATCATTCTTTAATCTTTTATTTCATTTGATTTTATTATTCTTTAATCTTTTATAATATTTGATTTTATCATTCTTTACTCTTTTATTTGATTTGATTTTACCATTCTTTAATCCTTTATTTTATTTGATTTTATCATTCTTTAATCTTTTATTTGATTTGATTTTACCATTCTTTAATCCTTTATTTTATTTGATTTTATCATTCTTTAATCTTTTATTTTATTTGATTTTATCATTCTTTAATCTTTTATTTCATTTGATTTTATTATTCTTTAATCTTTTATTTTATTTGATTTTATCATTCTTTAATCTTTTATTTTATTTGATGTTATCATTCTTTAATCTTTTATAATATTTGATTTTATCATTCTTTAATCTTTTATTTTATTTGATTTTATCATTCTTTAATCTTTTATTTCATTTGATTTTTATCAGTCTTTAATCTTTTATTTTATTTGATTTTATCATTCTTTAATCTTTTATAATATTTGATTTTATCATTCTTTAATCTTTTATTTTATTTGATTTTATTATTCTTTAATCTTTTATTTTATTTGATTTTATTATTCTTTAATCTTTTATTTTATTTGATTTTATCATTCTTTAATCTTTTATTTTATTTGATTTTATCATTCTTTAATCTTTTATTTTATTTGATGTGATCATTCTTTTATCTTTTATTTTATTTGATTTGATCATTCTTTTATCTTTTATTTTATTTGATTTGATCATTCTTTTATCTTTTATTTTACTTGATTTGATCATTCTTTAATCTTTTATTTTATTTTATTTTATCATTCTTTTGTAGCGCTTTTCCAGCTTAGGAGCTGCTCAAGGCGGTGACCGACACAGACTCTAACTCAAGCAGCCCAGTTGCTGCCTTAAGGCTCTGCCACACATGCCGATTGTGCAACAATTTTGTTTGCGATCCGATCCCGGTCGCTACGTGATGACGTCAGAATTCTAACTTGCCTGCGGTCCGATAGTATCGTGCGATTAGAGCCTGTTCTATTCTGCCGTGCAAAATCGGCCCGGTTGTAAACTTCCAACCAATCAGAATGCATCCCGTGTTCATTGTCAACTTGGCGGCACAAACGAAGCTGATAACAGGTGAGTGGAAATGCAAACACAGGCTGGGAAGTCTCGTCTTTCGTAAGCATCAATTACATACTATATATTATATACTATACTATGTACCTATGTAGGAGGCCCACGAGTTTTCAAAGACGAAATAAAAGACTTCAGAGCCTATGATGCAACCCGCGATGTTGTGTATGGTTTTGATTTGGTTTTCCATTACGTTTTTATTTTTAAATAGTTTTTGTAGCATGTAGAGACATTATTTCTGCTGTGGTTTCAGCCTAGATGGTGAGCTGTTGGATGGGGATGGTGAACTGTTGGATGGGGTTGGGGATCGTGTACACTGACACTATTGAAAGTGAATAAACAATGCACATTGTGTGGAAGTTTTGGGTCGACTTGATCGGAAATGTGTGGCAGTGCTACCGGTTTTGGAGTTCGGCCCGATCGCACTTCAGTCGAAACGGATCCGAAATCTTATCTAGAATCGGCCTTCAAACCGGGATGTGTGGCGGGGCCTTTAGGCGCATCGTCTGATGCCCAAGACCACAGCACAATCCCCAGCTATCGGGGATGGGGAGAAGGGACCTAGTGCTTGTTGGGTTTGTCCCTGTAGCTGGCACTTGCCCGTCTAGGAAATAAGCCAAAGGATCTTTACAATCCGTGAGACGGAATGCATGGAAGCACAGACCTGACCTTGGTTTATACATTCTCACCGGCAGGGGTAATATGTCACGCCATGCCCCCAATACATTCCCCATACAGAAGTGTGTAAATCTGAATAGTAAACGCCGATCTCGTTTCATCAGCAAATGACCACCATACGAAAGGAGCATGTCTGTTGACGTGGATGAATGCGCTATTTAACTAAGACAGCATCATCATCAGCCGCACATACCACTATACAGGAGTGCCTAGCCTACACCCTACATTATGCTATACTGTACTTTGGCAAACTACAGGAAGCTCAATGTGAACGGGGAAAGTTCCAACACACTGAGAACACAATGTATCACGGATGTTTCATAATATATAACACACACTCAATCATTAATTATTCAACACATTTTTTTTACACATCAACAATGCTGTAAGAAACGGTTTAGTACTGAACATGGAATGACAACACTGTAACATGGTCCTTTAATTGCTATATCGGCAAGAGATGTGCACATTATAAATCAATGCATAATTATAAACAGTAGTAGTAGTAGCAGCGGAAGTAGTAGTAGTAGTAATAGTAGTAGTATTAGTATCATTAATGTTTAGGGGTGACTCACCACTTCAAGAAGGATAGGATTACAGCCAACAATGAAGGGAAGATGTCGAAAGCCATTAATGCGGTGTGCGATACGTACAGGAAGTTCTTTACACAGGTACTGGGCGCTCCGCTGTGTACACACACACACACACATGTATAAAAAAAGACGCCCTTGAAATAATGTTTAAAAAAGTTTTACATTTTCTGTTTGTATTACACTAAAACGTAAAAGGCACAGATCAATTTATAGGTACAGTGTAATAATATTCATAAGACTCAAAGTCCATAAAAGGCCGAATCAGCAAATAACACCAGAGAGACCCAAAGATCATCATGGTGTGTACAACTCCACTGCCGAGCCACCACAGACAGGCAGGTTAACCACAATATCATAAAAATGATGAGAAAAACGGGGAAAAGGGATTGATGGAAAATACCGGTGAATGACTTATTGCAAGAGCAAATACGGTAGACCACTTAAAAGAAAAGCTAAGGCAGAGTGATAGAAAAGAGGACATTTGAAGCACTAAACTTCCACAAAGTGTGGGAACAATTTATACTAAAAGATCCCCCATATCCCTTCAGGGAGGAGGGGGGGGAGTGAGATGGAGGAGTGGTGGAAATAGGGAGAAGAAGTGGGAGGGGTGGCGGAAGAGAGAGAGATGTCTGCAAAGTGCTATAAAAAAACAAAAGCAGGAAATATTATAAAGCTATTGGCTACATTGGATTGAATTATACTGAATGGTTACATTGTACATATTTTCACAACAAAGTAATACTCTCAACAAATAACAACCAACCTTAAAAATACATGTAAATCAAATTTTTTTTTTATATACTAAAACAGTTTTTTATGACGACAAGACACCATTTCATACATTATAGCTATCTAATCATTGAAATTAATAAAATTTCAATTTGAAAAAAAATCTATACCAACACAAAACACCTGTTCTTTTATCTTTCTGCCTACAGTCATCCTTTGGAAACTATAATAAATCTAAACAATGGCAACCCCAAAGAAAACAACAATGAAGCTCACCAGTATATGACTCTTATCTGGACTTCGCCCTGCGTACAAAATGGCAGCAGGAGTCAGACGCACTGATGGCTGAAAAAAGAACAAACAAATCAATATTAGTTAAAATATCACTTTCTTAGAAACAAACTGTGAAAGCTCTCTGATAAAGAGTATAACAGTACTATAAACTTTTTTTAAAAGTCACTAATATCCCAGACAAACCTAAAGGGTCTCATTAGCCATTACATCCTGTTTATGGTTATTCAGCGTTACTTCATACAACAGGCACAAAATCAGTTGCACGGAAACAGCCACAGCAAAACCCACACAGTGTAGACAAGATTCGCTGAGGCTTATGCTTACTTGTGAGGAGCACTCAACCAGTCTCGGCTAGGCTGCTTCAGCAAAAGCCTTGTGGCCTAATTACATGCTGGCAATGTTGGTTAAAAAGAAAGAAAAGATAATTATATATTTAGCAAGCAAGTCAACTCCACTATTCTGGAGGACCTAAAAGGACTTTTCAAATTTATTAGAGCATGCAGTAACCTTTGGTCACAAAAACATAACAGGAGGACAAAGGGTTTTTTGAATGCCTGCAAGCTATGCTAACTTGCTATGCTATTTATTTTTTTTTTAATTTAAAAAAGACAGAAAAAAAAGGAAGTAACAAACGCAGTAACTCAAACATGCGCACACACCCATAAATGCACACACACACACCTACAAGCTCACACACACACAAGAAGAGAAAACAAGAGAAAATATTATTGAACTATTTATGTTTGTTTGCTGGTTACTTGGTACACTGTGATTGCAGTAGCCACATTTGCAGACGACACACAACTTTATAAATCCACAGCCCCCTCTCTCATTAATTCCACTGTTCAGACTTTGGAGAACTGCATCTCAGACATTAAGTCATGGATGACACGCAACAAGCTTAAGCTTAATGACGATAAAACCGAAGCCCTCCTCATTCACAAGCACAACACCTCCTCCTCACTCCCGCCTCTCCCAACATCGCTTACGGTTTGATTGATTGATTGATTTATTATTGCTTTAGGTCCAGCGGACTCTTCCGAGCCAAATCAGGACCGGACAACCCCCGATCCGCATAAAAGATCTGTTGAAACAACCCCAGTGGGAAAATTGAATGCCCTCCACCGGCCAGTCACTTTACAATAAAGACATCCCACGCGAGGGACGGCTGAGGGTTGACCTCAACTACGCGAACTCCCCGATTACAAAAACAAAATAGAATACAAACATCATTATAAATCATCAACAAAAAACATACATATAAAATGCCTATAGTGCTAAATAGTACATTCATAGGAAGCCCTAGTGACCACCCGGCAGAAAGCGTCCAACATTCCCAAGCTGATCCAACAGACCTCATACACAAACAAGGAGTCTTGTCCAGGAAGAGTTTTCAAGAAAAAAGGTAGGTCATTGATCTAGCGAAGAAGAAGATAGTATAGCAGAGTGGTAGGACAGATCGGGAATGGGAAAGAGCAAATGAGGAAGACAGCGACAGTGGGAATTTAAAGCACTAAATTTCCAGAAAGTGGGGATACTATTTATACTGAAACCCCCGGCACTCCAACGGGGGGAACTGTTGCCGCAGTTAATTTGTCATGCCTACAAAGGCAAGACAGGTTTTCAACTGGGGCTTTCACTGTACCCTTTATAGGTTAGAACAATCTACAGTGGCAAGATTGCTCATGACCCCAAGGGGTATCGCTTACGGTAGGGACAACAAACATTCAGTTCTCATCCTCAGCAAGAAATCTCGGCTACATTCTCTCCGATGACCTGTCACTCAACAACCACATCTCCAACATCTGTCGCTCTGCATACACGGCCATACGCCAAATCAGCTCCTTTCGCCACTATCTTACGCTCACTGCCACCAAAACCCTAGTCTGCGCTCTCGTCCTTTCTCATCTTGACTATTGCAACTCTCTCCTCGCTGGCTCCCCAAAACACATCATTGACAAGCTACAAAAGGTTCAGAACTCAGCAGCTAGACTAGTATTCTGAGCTAAGAAACGCGATCACATCACACCTCTACTACATTCCCTTCACTGGCTTCCTGTGCAAGCACGCATAGAGTACAAACTCTCTGTTCTCTGTCACAACTTCTTCACAGATTCTTGTCCCTCCTACCTTGCTGATCTACTGTCTGTCTACTCCCCTTCACGCACTTTAAGATCTTCTGCTGACACTCGCACACTCAAGGTTCCCGTCACCCGCACTAAGACATACGGCCAACGTGCATTCGCTTACTCCGCACCTAAGCAGTGGAACTCCCTTCCCTCCCATATCCGCAACATACAATCAACACAAGCATTCAAAAAGGCCCTCAAAACCCACCTCTTCAAACTTCACTATTCAGAATGATTTGTATCCCGCTGCCATTCTCTCCTCTTTGTCTCTGTCTGATCCGTAAGTGTATACACGGCTGTACATATTTATACTGTTTTTCCTCCTGGGCCTAACCGGGCATGTAAATAGCTGTGAATATGTTTTTGCTATTCTATTTGTCTTTTCTGTCATTTGTGTACATAGTTGTAAATTGTAATTTGTGTACATAAGTGTAAATAATTTGTACCCTTACTGTTCTGTCTTTTGGTGTATTGTAGCAAATGCGATGTTTTATCGAGTGCATGTACTTATATGTAATGACTATGTAAAGCGTGGTGAGTCTGGTCATAGGCTGGAGTATCCGCTATATAAAAATCCGTTATTATTATTATTATTATATTAATGCATGGCCTGTATGGCATCATGGAGTCAGCACAACGCTAACAAAGCCACACTCTGATACTGCTAGAGCCAAGAAGAATAGGGAGTGGCTGCATACTGCGAGGCTGAGACTTGGCCAGGACTGCTCCCCTCCCCTTCTATTAGAGGTAGCAGGTTGCAGCAATCTCTGTTACGCTGTGTTGCATCCAACATTTTCCCATTCTAACCCCTACTTCATAGGCACAAGGGGAGCATGCAGTGTTAGTGGTACACATGTTCTATTGGGGAAATGGGTGCAAGGGCACCTCCAGTCCACCAAGGGAAGATAATTAATAGTGCCATACTTGACAAGAATCCTTTGGCAGCTTTCCTGCTACACAACCAGCAGAAAAGCAGTGCAACTGCACCAGGGAAGAGATCTGTGCCACACTTGAGAATGTCCTTTTGGCATAACCTGCAGAGGCATGCTCTTGCAGTAGGGTTAGAGATACATTCCAATGTTCATTAGGCTAAAACAAAAATCTGCCAAAGGTGCATGCAGAGTTGCCCCTTTTTTTTTTTTTTAACAAAACAACAACAAAGAAAGGGTTTTCACACTCCCAATGAAAACTGTTGGGAGGTTTCCATTACCTCCATCAAACCTCTTAACTGGTATTAAAACCTCCGCAATATTTTATAGTATAGTACAGTATAGTATAGTATAGTATACTGTAGTATAGTATAGTAATTAGTATAGTATAGTATACTGTAGTATAGTATAGTATAGTATAGTATAGTGTAGTGAAGTGCAGTAAAGTCAGTATAGTATAGTATAGTATAGTATAGTATAGTATAGTATAGTATAGTATAGTATAGTATAGTATAGTATAGTATAGTATAGTATAGTATAGTATAGCAGTGATCAGGATGGACGTCCGGTTTTCGGCATTTTACCCATAGAATTTTGAAATGACCTATTGACTTGACAGTGAGTCGGTCATACGACCTATTGATTTTCCAGGCAGTCAGTCAAGCCTATGACCATTTTCAAAAGGATACATCATCCTCGCTGACCTCAATTTATTCAGATCTTTTTTTTTTCTGAGCGAAGTTTTGATTCAAAACAATGAATAGAAAACGGAAATGGGTTTACCTAACGAACTGTCTTTTAAGACAATAACTTGCCGAAGTGAAACGAAATAAGTAACCATACAGTCTCTGCTTGCTTTTGACACAACGCAAAGTGTACACGAATGTCTGATTGGCCGAGACTACTTTCAGTTTAGCTCCGATCCCAAATTTTAGTAGGCGATGATGTCATTATGTCACTTGCCGTCTGCAGAGTCGCGAATCGTGATATTTTAAAATGCCTCCCAAAAATTGCCCAAAGATGATAAAAGGCCTAATTGTTATTTAGCGTTTCGCGCGGTGAGAACCTAGAAAATGTCAGCGCATCGCGGGAACAAGAAGTTCCTGCTCAGGCCGAAATGCATGTAGTGCTGAGTAACAGTTGACAGTTCACTTCAGTGGTAACTGATCGAGAGAGAGAGAGAAAAAAAGAGAGGAGAGAGATAAACATAATCTCAATTCAACAAATTAAAACCGTTAATTGTCTTTGTTCGTGTTCAGTGAATGAAAGTTTTTTTCCATGGCGTTAATATAACAGCTTTTTTTTTTTAAGTATTGATTTTAAAAAGGACTGATTGATTTTCTGATAATTCAGTTTTTTGACCTATTGATTTTGAAAATGACCTATTGATTTTCTGATCAATCAGTCATTTACCTATTGATTCCTCAAACCAGCCTGATCACTGGTATAGTACTGCTGCCATCACAGGCTGTTAAGCCTCTTGCTCTTTGCTGACAGCACACTATCAACCTACTCAGGGAGATATTATACTACTGTCACTACTTTTTAAATGCCTGCTGCAAGTAGATTGTTTCCGCTATAAATGTAATTCACTCGGACATAATTAAAAAACATTAGTCTCACAAACAAACAATAAAACAAAGGCGGGTATTAAACCACACATGGTGGGAAAATAATACTAGAGAGCAAACATGAGCTGTTGTATAGCATAGCAATACTATAATCATGGCATGCTAGAAGCCTTTTAGCCCTCTGAATGAAGATCTATTGGTCACTGTGTACCCTTGACCCAAGCTTAGTGCCTGAACAAATTTGTATACATTCTGAACTTCCACCGCCTTGGTGTCCAGAGTATATTATTTCTGAACGCAAGGAGTGAATCTGCATTTAGCTCAGGAATAAAACTACCAGACAAATTTGCTGCTTGGTGACTGTCGCTATTTGGGTTCACATCCATGATGTAAGCTGTGCAAGCTTGAGTGCACAGGGTGGAGTTTTAGAGTGGCTGTGTTCCTGTGTATAGGCAAGGCAACGCATGACAAAGGTACAATCACAGGCCTCTCTGTCCTTTGTATACTTTTGTGACTTGCTATTTCTGTTTAGGTACATGCCAACTGTGCACTTCTAAGGAAACACATGAATGCTGCTCTACTTTTGAGATTATTCTTAGCCACACCTCGACCTTTCAGCAGGTGGTGAGTCCTGTAAGGAAAAAGACTCGGGTTTATCCATCATTGAATCAAGTCAACAGATATGGGATACTTGTCGGTAACCGACATTGACAGAACTTTATATTTTATTTTTGTAAGGGAAGGCAGAAGAAAGTGATATCATTTTATGTATCGATTTCCACAAGGGTCTTATATTTTAACTGGCCAAGAAGAGTGTGACCAAAACTGATACGGTAATTGAGCAATCACAGACGACGATGTTTCTAGCAAGCTGTGAAATCTAAACGTCATAAGAATACAGGGCCTATTTTAACTCATTTACCAATCGCAGTCTCCTATGCCTTTTCTGCAAATGGCTGAAAAAAACCAAATGGTCTTCTTGTATTTTCTAAGACGGGCTTAAACAGCACAGTTTTATTCCCAAACCGTCACTAATCCACAAACACTACCGCAACAAGCATCTCAAGGAACGTGGGAGTCAAAAGAGTAAATGAACCCACTGAATCAGGGAATGAAACTGGCATTGTCTTTCATTGGCTGCCTAATCTAGAGTTGACTGAAGATAAGGTCCATATTTTTAACGAAGCGGAGGTGAATCAATGGAAGAAACTGGCATTGGTTTTCACTGGTCAAGTTAGGTTGAAAATCCCTGTCATGTGTCAAGTTCTGGTGTTCTTTTTTCTTTTCCTCTGTGTATCATGTATGTATGTGAATGGACAGGTGGGTTGTTGGGTGGGTGTGCATGCGTGCGTTAATGCTCAAGTGCGTGCTGACTAAATGTAAAGGAAATCTGATTTTGGGACTATTTTTGGTTACGCATTTGGATGACATTATTGGAAAGTAATGTGTAAAGTGGTACTTCACATACACCTTTCTCTTCTAGTCTAATTTAGATCCTCTTCGTTTTCCAATTACAGAAATGGATATATGTTATTCACATCTTAGACGTGGAATATTAAAAATGGTCACATCTCGATCGGACAATTTTGCACTTACGCGTTCTTGAATATTAGTTTTGATCTCGATATGACAATTTTCCATATCCTACGCCAAGACGCGAATAATACATATATGTTACACTCAGTTTGATGTTGGTGTTTTCTATCAGTATCTGATTCAGCCCCAATGCTGAATTCCTGATAGGGTGTAACTCAGATTCGTTTATCCACGCAGTCCGCTCAAGCAGCATACAAGTCACAAAGTCGACGTATGAAGTTTTCCACTTTTATTCAGCACACATCAACAACTGCATACAATCGCTCAATCGCCTTTCCACTCTCAAGTTTACTTTCCAACTTACTATCAACAACAATCTCTCTCCTATTTTTGAAACAGCGCGGCACTTAAATAGTCTCTTGATACTCCCGAATAACCTGGATCAATCTCGTTTGACGCAATTTAACCAATCGCTTCTAACTTCGTCATTACTGTCTTACGTCATACATAATTATTTCCCGTCCCAGAATATTCGCCATTATCTACGTCCATCAAGAAACTTCGATCGATAGTAAACAAGCCGATCCAGAGAATTCTACAACAATATCGACTAACGAAAATTATCAACGTTATACAAAGCCTCTCCTAACAACAACGCGAACTCAAATCAAAGGTAAATAAACTCCATTATTGAATACTTTGCAAATCGAAACGATTAGATCTATCGTGCGCGTTTCCGACGTACTACCATTCGCGTGTCAACGTAACAATATATAATATGGCCAACAGTACAAAGTGTTTTATGTTTTTCAGTAAACCTGCTCTTTTATCTTCTTTTTCTTTATTTTATTTTTTTTTTAATTTTTTTTTTTTTGGGGGGAGGGGGGTTGGGGGGGATGGATGAGGAGTGGGAAAGGGGGAAGGGAGGGAGAAATGGACTTAGTGTTTTGTGGTTGAGTGAATGGTGCTACTCGGTCTAAGTAGTAAAATCATTAGGGCTCAACACAGTGTATTCAGGACAATTAATAATAATAATAATAATAATAATAATAATATAATAATAATAATAATATATTTATACACTGATTTATAATGTGCATGTCCCTACACTGTGACAGTGATTCAAGGGGCAAACAAAGCCAAACAAAGCGAAAAAGCATAAAAAAAATAATGCAAAAGTTTCACTTTTAAAATATTACAGATCAGTAAAAATTTATAAAATAGGGGAGGAAAAAGAAGAAGGAGATATTACTACTACTTCATTTGTAATATCTCCTTGTATGCATGCGTCATTAGTGTGAAATGCTCCAAGCATACAACCCAAGCAACCAACAAATTAAATAAACAAAACATTTTCAAATGATGGTAGTTGCCTTGTGCATTCACCTGAGCTTTTTTCTTATCTTTTTTTTAAAAAAGGAAATGGTAGTAGCAGTGCTTCAGATTGTTTTCAGACATCATGGGCCCAATGAGTGATGACCCATGGCCATGCAAAATGATGGGTCAATTTTGAAAAAGATATGTCATTGACAATCGAAGGTATTCGTATCGTATGTTCACCTAGTCCTTCTTGATTTTTATGACGCGCCAGGCTGGCGCATTCACGTTGACTGTTACGCGCCATTCTGACAAAATATGCGCCAATGGCGCGGGCGCTCCAACAATCTGAAGCACTGTAGTAGTAGTAGTAGTAGTAGTAATAGTAGTAGCAGCAGCAGCAGTAGTAGCAGCAGTAGTGTAAAGACAACAGGTTGTGAAGCATTTCTTCACGTCCTTTCTTTGCCTGTTTATATTTTCTTGTGTCTGTATGCAAGCAAGTTTTTTTAATTTCTGAAACTGTTAATTCACTAACAAACACTCAGCTTGTCGGCCCTTCACACTAAACGGTCCATGCATTCGCTGAACCGTGCAATATGCATGACATGAAAATAAACTTGGGTAAAGTAAATTTGGGCATGACACCCAGAGATATTATATTATTAATGAATATTTACTTAAGTGCATTTGTCTCATTGGAAAGAGAACGACTGTTGGCAAGTTTTATTGAAAGATTATGCCACTGTTGCTGTTGTGCTGTGCAGTCACGTTTCCTGAGACAGGACAAACTCCTATTTTAGCTTGGCAGGTGCACAGCTTTTATTTTCCCTGACATAAGATATGTCACATGGGTCAGACTCATAAAGATACTAAATATGCCAAATATATTTATATATCTATATATATAAACATGACAGATATTTTAAGAAAAAAAAAGATAATTCTTCCTGAACTCTTTACGTGACAAGGTCAAGTACAAAGCTATGCACTGATGGAGTCAGGTAATGGGGTTGGAGGTAGCAATGTAACAGCTGAAGAAGTAGGTTACTGCAAATGGTGAAACGTAGGCTACATATATGCCCTTGGGACTGTGAGGCGTGTGCAAGTGAACTATAAATCATTATACAGATCAGTCCTATCAAGAATCAAAATGGAAGCTTGAAAAAAGTTGTGACAAGGCAAAATAATAATGTTAACAAAACCTGACCAACTAGTTTCACAGAAAACTCATTCCATGGGCCATTGCAGGTAAAAAAAAAAAGGGGGGGGTGGGGGGGGGGGTTTCAAGTCCTACATCAGTACATGTCTCCTGGCGCAAGCTAGCATTTTAAGAGGGTTTGTGAGGACATGCAGGGGAATAAACTATGAAAGAGGATTGAGGCACATGTGTTGCTCGAACATGTACATTTGTAATACAAGTTTGTCACTGCACATGCAAACATGGGTTTTCCTTTCTCAAATGACCACATCGCAGCTGCATTGTACTGGTCATTCATTACAAAGAGGAACTTGTCCATGAACACTAACACCTTTCATTTATTTTCACAGCTAATCCCACCCGCCATGCATTGACTACCAAGCTATTAGTATCAGACCAATTGCTCCGACAAGACAGCCAGTATCTACTTTAACCCTTTTACCGCTAAATGTTGCATTAGTGTGACTGTAGGGATGGCCTGAAGTTGCATTTCTGCAACGAGACTACCCATGGGAGAGAATATTATTGAGACTCTAGGGTTCTCTCCCATGGGTCATCTGCAGCATGAGAAATGTGACTTTGGCACTCAGCCCCACACACTGTAGATAAAATTTGATGTAGGTATGAGAACAACATGCCGGACAGCTGGCACTGGCAATTTCTGCGATTCCAGACAGCTGGTGGTGAAAGGGTTAATGTTTGTTGAGGCAATTGGAACATCGAACTCATGAACCCACTTGGTGCTCTACCAGTACCAGCAAAAAAACCTGTAGTGTTAAAGATCTGAGAAAGAATACACGGTCAGTGTCACTAACATGTTACTGACAGAATACTTAATATGGTAGGCGTCATTTCAGGGGTTCTGAAGTCACTGAAATGCATGTGAGAAAAACTGTAAGCATTACGAGATCTAAATCTGTCAGGAATAACTATTACTAGATCTTAATCTTTCAGGTTCCTGTGTGCATCAAAGTGATTCACTGATTTCTTTCTGGTTATATTCTGTGATCAAATAACAAGAATGAAGCAGCATTAAAACTGCCCATTGCTAACGATGCACAACTTTACCCGAGATATAACCTACTTTTATCAAGTTTGCGTATAAATATATACAGAGTGTGTAATCAGTACCTGGCTTAAGCATTAGGCTATATTGTATTCCACTAGTGCTACTGACCTACATGATAACATGCTGGCCTGCATGCACTCTCTCTTTATAATTATATCTAGCAGTGTAGTGTTAAAACCCCACACACCCAGAACATACATTTGACAAACACACTCACAACCTTGCCTTAGCTTAGTTTGATGCATGGTGTTCATTCTTCGTGCCCTGTGGCATATTTTGTGTAAAACAAATGTAAGTCTTCATCACCCACCCCATCCCCTCCCTCCTCAAGCCACCCCATGGTCCAAACACAGCTGACAAATTTGTAACACAAAAGAACAGTTAACAGGAAGACTTGAATTCAGCTTGAACTATCACTTTAAAGTAGGTCCAGATATATACAAACTGTTAAATGAGGGCATTTGTCTTTGTTAAATTAACTACAAGATGGATCTGGATATTTCTGGCCGGGAAAAGGTTAATTTGCTCATAGCCACAGGAGAGCTATATCATTGTGAACGTGACAGTGCGCACAAATGTTTTGCAAGAATATTGTTGTAGTAAAAGTCCATCTGGCTTACCTTGGCCGCTGCCTGATCTATACCACTTTGGAAGTAGAAAGAAGTCACAGACTGCGACCTTTCCCTTTCAGTTTCATTGTTATAGGTGTACCGTGTTGAAATCGAAAGCTGTGGGACGATTATGCGATGCGAGCTCTGTCCAGCAATTTTTAACAAGTTGTTGGCATTCTCCAGTCGCATATTCCTTAGGAAAGCCATCTTCATTTACACTGTTTCAATTCACTGACACTTCACACATGCAGGAAATAGAACAAATCACTTTCTGCTTCAACAGCGGAGTATGCAGGTTTCAAGGCCACTCCGGAGGCTCTGAGGGGGAGAAACCATGAAACTCGAAAGTGTTTCGAGACTTCCAAATAAAACTATTTCAAACTATGCAATTCCTGAAGCACTTAGTGGTTTAAGAAACGTTTGTGTCGGTAGACAGAGTAAATACGAAGAAAGGACGGTCTGTTGTGACCCATCCTACGCCCATAAGAACATACAAGCTATTCCTCACCAAGTTGCAGATGCTGAGAGCAAGCACGCCTTCAATGTGTGGGTGCATATGGCGGAGAAGTACCACCAATCGTCTGATTGGTCGGGAGCGCCAACCGGCATTTATTTTCGAGCTTTTCATTGGTAGATTTTTTCCTGTATGTTCCAAAAATAGACGAAAGCATGTCGTCGTCCCTTGAACAAATGGTAAACGAATACTTGCCAAGACAGTACGAGATCGTCACAGCTGTTTTAGTGCTCTGCCATAATATTTTGATCAATACATTTTTTTAATATGTTTTCTTGTCTACATTATGAGTAAATCCAAGATTTTTTATAATGCGTTTTTAATTAAGAAAAACCACTTCTAAGTTCATCATTATAGAGTCAGAGCACTAGGTCAAAATGTGTGTCATGTAAACATTCGGTTCACGCCCGGGCTAGCGGTCATCGACCCCATCCTTCACTCCATAGATACTGAATATCAGTAATGGGTTGGTTAGTACTAGAGCAGTTGTTATGACTCAACAGATACTCGCGGTGCTGTTTGTATTTCTCCAACTAGCTCTCAGATCAACAATTCATTCACACCTGCGCAGGTGCACGTACAGCGTGTCTGACCCTGCTGAAGCATTTACTGTCTCCGACACTCTGCACGGCATATGCACTCCCTCACAATCAGCTGGTAGAAGACATCAAAAGTACTCCTCATCTGAACTTTCTATGAATTTTATTTGAAGTTTCCCAACAACAATATACAATTTTATAAAGCGCCTGGTTTGTAATTAGCTACCAAAATATGAAACTGCAGCTGGCTATACAACTCTGGCATCACAATGTCTTAATTTTCAGTACTCTGCATGGTTAGCGTCAAGCCTATAGTTTAAAATCTGACAAGTGTTGGTGCTTTGTTTAAAATCTAAGTTACGTGAATAAATGAACAAATAAATAACATTTCTAAAATTTTATTTAAACATTCTTATATAGTGTGTTTCAAGCTCAGTAGCTGCTCAAAATAAAAGGTAGTTGCACAAAGCATGAGACACACTCAGTTTAGAGGAAATTTACTATTATGCAGAGAGAGAGAGAGAGAGAGAGAGAGAGAGAGAGAGAGATAGAGAGAGAGAGAGAGAGAGACAGAGAGAGAGAGAGAGAGAGAGAGAGAGAGACAGAGAGAGAGATAGAGAGAGAGATAGAGAGAGAGAGAGAGACAGAGAGAGAGAGAGACAGAGAGACAGAGAGAGAGAGAGAGAGAGAGAGAGATGTGTGTGTGTGTGTGTATGACTTGAGTGTGTGTATATATGTGTGTATATATGTACATATATATACTGAAGTTTACTATCATGAGCATAATATATCTGTATTCACCTGCTATAAACAATCAAAGAACATAAGTTCTCAGGTACAATTACATATAATTATTGTAAGATGTGTTAACTTGATGTGCTAAATTGTCATGGTTTGCCAAAAAGGCCATTACAAACATTCACCCAATAAAAAGTTGAAAAATGCATTAACTATAACAAAGCTGGCCACAGACACTAATGAAGTAAACTAAAATGCTCAAAAACAGTCCCCAATGAAAAACAGTTGTATATGGTAAGAAGTGTGACTTTTTGCCTACAACAATAATTATAACTGCTATGGATTTAAATAAAACGGCTAAAAATTAATAATTAAGGTGTAGCAAGGGCAGAGGAAAAAATCCGTTTAATTTTAAAACGGTATGAATCTGTTGGGGCAAGTTTTACAGTACCAAGTGGGCTAAGGCGGGACTAACTTGCCTTGTCCACAGGCCAGAAACCAATGGCGCCTGATAGGTGTGGGATCGATCCAGCACCTGGGCGTTATGTTTCTCCGAATATTATTTACTTTTGACTCGGGCAACGTCTCAGGGGTTTTCTCCTGGTACTCCGGTTTGCTCCCCCAGCAAAATTTCAAAACCCCTCCCACCCCCCACCCCCCCAAACAATCCAACACAACGAATATCAGGTAGGTTGGGTTTTGGCGCACCACAGGCTGCTATGCTACTACGCCTTTCCCAGGGGAGGTGGCCATGAATTTCCCAATAAAAAGGGACAATAAAGAGTTACCCAACAACAACAAAAAAAAGAAATGGAAAAGTACTGTGATGAGTATTAGTGTTCAGTTTAACACAAAGAAATACTGTCGAGATGTATACAACTTTACTCTACACAAAGACCAGGCAGTGCAAAAAAGGACACAAAACACAGGAGACCAACAGATCCCTTAACCATGTATTTTCCCACAAGCTTCTTCGGTAGTTAAAAAGCCAACTTGACCCAAGTTCTGTGAGACTGTTTTTGCAAAAGACACCAAGATTTCCACACATTCTGTGAGATTGTTTTTGCAAAAAGACACCAAGATTTCCACCAAGTTCTGTGAGATTGCTTTTGCAAAAGATGCCAAGATTTCCACTAAATTCTGTGAAAATGTTTTTGCAAAAGACGCCAAGATTTCCACCAAGTTCTGCGAGATTGTTTTTGTAAAAGATTTTTCCTCCCATAACCTGAAAACAGATCTTTCTTTAATTTTTGTTCAAATTCTTTTCTAGGTAAATGACAGCGTCACCTGATTAAACCTTAATAAAAAGTTTCATTTACCCCAAAAAATTATTTGGGCAAGAATACTTTTCGGTAAATTGTTTTCCTTGCACCAAGCTACAGAGTCTTTATATCTGAATTAAATAATCACAACCTTTAAGACATAATGTGGATACCTTCACAGTGAAATAGATAACAAAAAAATTTCACAAAAATGACCCATTTTAACACCACATTTATGGCTGGGGAATGAAAAAAAAGAAAGGAAGATAAAAAGAAAGAAAGAAAGAAAGAAAGAAAGAAAGAAAGAAGAAAGAAAGAAAGAAAGAAAGAAAGAAAGAAAGAAAGAAAGAAAGAAAGAAAGAAAGAAAGAAAGAAAGGAATGAAGAAAGAAATAAGAAAACATTTGAAAAAATAACATACCCTACTTTATTTTCCTCAGCAGTAGAACACATTAAATAAAACCATAGGAAAAAATAATGTTATGATCATACAATGTGGAATGATATTATTCCCACAAATAAAGCACAAATAAACCAATTTTGTTACAACTATTATCCTCCATTTGAAAAAGTCAGCCCTTCACATCATTATTTGCCAATAATCATGACTGGAAAACCCTGCAATACGTCAAATAATAATGGACAGTATTCAATCAATTAAACATTTTTGGTGTAAACAGAAAATCTATAAATTTAATAGTATCACATAAAATAATTTTTGTCAGTTTTAGTACTGATTTTCATTTTTAAAAATACATGTATAATATATATATTTTTAATTATGACATTATATTATATTTTAAAAAGGTAGTACACAAACCCAAAAAATGAACCTAATGGAACCCGCAACACACATTCACATGATTCCTTCAGTAAATAAAGCCACTTGGCACATCAAAAATAAATGATGTTCATTATGAACCAATATTTTGGGTGAGTTGTCATTTGCAATCATGCAAATTACCACATTTAGTCAATGGCAGTGGGCAAGAAAACACTGGAATGAAATCAACTGTTTATAAATGACAATTCAAGACAGGCATTTTTATTTGATTGCACGACATTAAGATTGTGATATATGTACATGACTTTCAAAGCACAAATATGTATTATAATGATTGCATCAAGACGCACAACCAACAAACTAAATATATGAAATCGAATGCACCCTTATTCAGGATTTTGATTACATTAACTCTTTCCCTGCCAATCGACGATATATTGTCGATCTGAGCTGCCATGTTTGTGCCAATCGACGATATATCGTCGATTTCAGTATTCTGTTTCGTTCCGGTTTTTTGCGCAGTCCAATCCAAGTTTTTTTTTAACCAAAGAGAGATAACTCTTTCTACTTTCGTTCTCGATCGACACGTGCGTGGTTTCTTCAAATTGATTCGTTTTTAGAGTGTTTTTTGTGCATTTTACTAAGCATGGTGATGGGCACAATCGACAGTGTGTCAAACTCTGCTAATAATCAATATAATTTCAAACTGTAAAGTGTATTTTGATCCTAAATAAATTTTCTTTCTGGTGTGTGAAGCTGATTCAGTGATTGGAATTATTCCTCCAGATTTTTTTTATCACTGTGGTATGTAGAAATATTTTTATTTTATTTTATCATTTCAAAAAGATCAACATGCTTTCAAAACACATACTTCAATAACATAATCAAATTAACATTTTTGTGGGTTTTTTTCTTATTCTTCACTCTTTTACCTTTAATTTGATACGAAATATGTCTATTTAACAACTATTATTGAAAGAACAGTAGCTTAAATGCCTAAGGTCCTGAACTTTCTTTCCGGTGCCAGAGAAATGTCTGGCACAAACGTGGAAACATGCCTGGCAGGGAAAGAGTTAAACTAGCATTGACCAGCACGGGGCATCAGTCATGCAGCAGATGAACAGAAGCCTTAGCTTGTCGCCTTCATGTCAATACATCCTTTTTCGTAACCCAACAGAACCCAACCCTTACAGAACAAAATACAACAGCTCAGTATTTACAGCATGTTCCCACCCCCCCCCCCCCCCCTCCCTTCTCCTCCCTTACCCCTTCCCCATAACAAACGACACTGATAAATGTTATCCCTTTTTTTCCCCTGCTGTATTTCTCTCATAGGTTGATGGCAAGAGCGATCTCTTCAACCCACAATGACATCTGGCGGCACGGTAGCAGCAGACTGATGAACTTGGGTAGCGTTGGCTATCTTGATGTATCTGTCGCGAAGCAAATGACCCGCAGCTTTAGGCTGTCTCTGGCGCGTCAGCACACCCTTGCGGTTTCCCACCACTCTGGTAATGCCTGGTTAGAAAGGAAGAAAAACAAATGAAGCAAAAACTTGGTTAATAATTCAGGATATTTCGTTCTGAGCGCAAGCGCGTCAAAATTATGTTTCTTTTTTTTGTGTGTGTGGGTTTTTTTAAAAAAAGTTTTGTAAAGATATGTTTGAAGATTACTGTGAAGACATCCAAATTGAGCATTCTCTTCCCTGGGCATGAAAAACAGCAACGTGTATGTCCGATATACATATATAACATACTTTAGGCATGTTTCTCGATGTCTCTGCTTTTTTCTGGTAAAATACCATTTACTGGATATCATTACCTTTATCTTGTTATTGCAACAGAAAACATGTTCACTTAGCGTCAAAGCTGTGCAGGGCCAATTATGTTAGACACTGTACATCAACAATATATATATATATTTTTAGTGAATTTATTCAGACTTTATACACCTACTGTTGTTGTGTAGTATAAATGGTGTATGGATGTGTCAAGCGCGGAGAGCACAGCCACTTGTGGCTGTGATGCGGCGCTATATAAATCTACATTTATTATTATTATTATTATTATTATTATTATTATTATTATTATTATTATTATTATTATTATTATTATATTTTTTAAAGGGCTGTTATTTCATCGCAAGGGGCGAACTTATGTGACTAAGGTACGAGACTGTTCAGGTCACTAAGGGCTTTCTCCGGGAACTCCGGTTTCCTGATGCAGTCAATCTAGTTAATGCACACACAAAAAATTGAGTTTCTTTCCCTCTTATAATAAAGACTGCCTTTACACCACATGTTTGAGTGATGAATGTCTGTTTGTTGAGTACATAGGAGTGTCTGTAACATGTGAGCATGTATGTTGGTAACAGATCGCCTCACTTTGAGTCTGATTTAAGAATAAGACGCATATAGCATCCAGTATCATTATTATTATTATTATTATTATTAGTGCATTTACAGTTGAAGAACTGCTCAAAGCGCTGGCCGGTCCAGGACCCAACTCAATCTACCTGAGGTGACCACTTGCTGCCATAGTATGATGCCCAGACAACTGAGCACAATCCTGGGTTAACTACAAAAGTCTGATCACAGAAGCATACCTTCCACAGTCATGAAGTCGGCAAAGTTCCATACCATCTCGCCCACCAGAAAGTCGGCACGGTACTTGTCAAAGGCTCGGTGGTACTCCGACATAAAGTCCACTTGGTATTCCTCGGTGAACACGAAAGAGGACTCCTGAAACCGCCACAATAAACGTAGGCAGTAGTCAGCACCGACAACCATAATGAAGAGTCTGTGTTGCTGGTTTCAGTTTCATTCATACTGAGGCAAAGCTCTCTCTAATAATAATATTTTATTTTATACAGCACCAAATTAGTTTGCTCCAAGCGCTGCCCACCCGCTTCAATTGTGATCAATCGCTAACGCATAACATTAAGCACATAAGCAGGCAAAAAGGTACAAACAAGATGCTATAACACAGCATAGGTATTAAAGCATGGGAAGAAGGCAACAATATGTAATATATTTCATTATCACAATATTGCAAACAATAGTGCAACTGTCATGCATGCCATACTGTAGTAAAACAAATAAACTGGAAAAAATCATACACCAAAACACAGAAAACACACACACACACACAAATTAAATAAATTAAAAAAAAAATTTAAAATAGCAAAAACTCACTTGATGAAGGCCAGCAATGGTGTCAGCACCGTACTCTGTGATCATGATCGGCTTGTTGTGCTTGGCCCGCCATCCAGCAAAATCTTGTGCAATCTGCAACCCGATAACCTCGGTATGACCGCAATCGTCGTACCAAGCATAGTAACGGTTGATGCAGATCACATCCACAAACTGTGCCTGAAACAAAAATACCATTGAGTGGTGCGAGGAAGGGATGGGTACTTGTACAAAATAATGTATAATATGTGGGCATGCTGCAAGAATTCCCAATTCAGAACTGCATTTTATACCCATTGTTTAGAATTCCCAATTCAAAAATGCATTTTATACACATTGTCTAGAATTCTCAATTCAGAACTGCATTTTATACACAATGTTTATAATTCCCTTCAGAACTGCATTTTATACACAATGTCTAAAATTCCCAATTACAAACTGCATTTTATACACATTGTTTAGAATTTCCAATTCAGAACTGCATTTTATACACACTGTTTATAATTCCCAATTCAGAACTGCATTTTATACACATTGCTTAGAATTCCCAATTCAAAAATGCATTTTATACACATTGTCTAGAATTCTCAATTCAGAACAGCCTTTCATACACATTGTATAGAATTCTCAATTCAGAACTGCATTTTATACACAATGTTTATAATTCCCAATTCAGAACTGCATTTTATACACAATGTCTAAAATTCCCAATTACAAACTGCATTTTATACACATTGTTTAGAATTTCCAATTCATAACTGCATTTTATACACACTGTTTATAATTCCCAATTCAGAACTGCATTTTATACACATTGCTTAGAATTCCCAACTCAAAAATGCATTTTATACACATTGCCTAGAATTCTCAATTCAGAACAGCATTTTATACACATTATATAGAATTCCCAATTCAGAACTGCATTTTATACACACTGTTTATAATTCCCAATTCAGAACAGCATTTTATACACATTGTTTAGCATTTACTTTATTAATTTTAAACATTGTGAGTTTAGACTACTAATACAAAACAAATACATAAATAAAATAACAAGCCTAAACATCAAATTACTGTAAATCAAACTGAAGAGAAACTATAAAGTCTTACTTATTTTGACATTATTTCAAATGAAAATCATTGTAAATCAAAACAAAGGATAAATACTAACTAAACTACCCCTTATTTTAACATAATTTTTGAAACTAAATACAGCATACATTTCTGAACAAAGCATCATGGAAGGTACATGCTTTAATTCAGTCAGTCATGCACTGTTTTCGCTAGTTTGCTAAAGAACTATGAACAGATGATAAGTTCTCTGCTATGGATACAAAATAAATGAGTGGTTTGAACTATAAGTCAACAAACACAATAAGCAAAATAAACACTGTACATCAAAACGGAGTCAAGTCAAACTGATACTCATTTTCAAATGCTGCCGTCCAAGTCCTGTTGGAGATCTAACTTCAGCTGGAAGTAAATTATCCACAAAGAAGGAAAATATACACATTTTCTATTAAAAAAAACTATTGCTGTGTACAATTTTAATATTATTTATTAAGTATTAGTATTAGAATTTCATGTCCTTTCATATTTAGAAAACTGTTAATTGCATGCATGCGTCTTGAGTGTTTGACATTTTGCGATAAACCATCCATGTATAATAAAATTTAAGATAAGTAAGATAGATACAAGCACAAAAATAATGTGCAAAATACACAGAAACATAACAGTGCATGCGTTCATCATACTGGTAAGTACAACTTCCATAAACAATCACAATATTTTATAGACACTGTCAGTTCTGAATTTTAACATAGAACAGTAAAAAAAGACCCACCCAGCATTTGGTTTACTAGCTCCACCAACCAAATGATGGACAACTTCAAGCTTCCTCCACTATTCAAGCTCCAACCACCCTTTGGTGTGCCAACCAACACCCAGCATGTTGTGAATAAGTCCTGACTACCATTTGGCATACTGCCCTTCAATGCTTTATATAAGCTTTCACCAATTCATTGTTGACTAAGCTCCACACGCCATTTCAGCTCTACCCACCACTGGTGTACAAGCTTTCACCAATTTATTCAACAAGCATTTTATCTCCACCCTTCCTGTGGTGTGAAAGCCCCTCCCTTCATATGGTGTGTATAGGCATCTCCCACCATTGGGTTGTATAAGCTCCACCCACCATGTGGTGTATAAGCAACACCCACCCTACTGTGTATAAGCCCACCTCCACCATTGGGTTATAAGCCCCGCCCACCATTGGGTGCGTAAGCCCTGCTCACCAGGGGCGCATGTAACAACAACAGACTCACTGCTTTATCATCATTAGAACGGTGATTGGATACAAAAGTTACAAGTCGAGAAGAGTCCAGTCCACGCACATGCTCAATCACTTCTCTGTATATGGAGCAAGGGAAACAAGCAAGTGAAAGCCATAACGTAACATACATAGATTAAGAAAGCAATCAGTAACAAAACGCCACTTGTAACAATAAAAGAGAACAATGGTAAACTAAAAGTCCTTTTGCACCAAAAGTAGACACGAATATACAAGCAAGTCGTATCGAAAAACAAAACAATCCTATAGAGGTGTTCCAAGGGTCAGCTAGGGGGAGCAACACTGACCAAATTTGCATGGAATGTGTATTTCATTAATATCTATCATGCATCCCAAAAAGTTCAATATCAATAACCGAAAGAAACAAAAAAAAAGAAATTTTGTGAAAAATTGTCATGTTTTGATGAACGTTTGCTGACCCAAGTTTTGGACAGATGGACACTGGACAGCGGAGGGAGGGAGGGAGGAGGAAGGAGGGGCCAGGACAGACTGACATCTTTTTTCTTTTTTTTTTAATATCATTTGCAAAAATTATACACTTTTGGGGGAGGGGGAGTACACAGATTCACACTGCTACATGTGAGTCAAAAGGTAACAGCACCATCACAATGAAGAGGATGGAGAGGACAGAAGAACATGAGCAAGTTAAACATCCATGCTGCTTTTGAGACTAAATACAAATAAAACACATCAAACTTGTTAGGCACCATCAAATTCACAATTCTACTATAACATGCAATCAACACTGAAAACCCCAAAATGCAACATAGTCTTCAAATCTGAGGAAGTTGGCTGCCTACATCAAAGAAGAAAAAAGAAGAATGCAAAATGCAGCTTTACAATCAAGCAGAGAAACCTATAGAAAAGTGCACAGTGTTAGTAATATATTCGTATACAGCTTGTGTCAAATGCCCCATGCAAAATGCTCTACTTTTGATATTAAAGGTTAGGGATCATCATCAGGGATCATCATCAAAAACTAACTAAACAGAAAACTACTGCTACAAGCTAGAGCACACCAATCACATGCAAAGGAAAAACTATTTTACTACAGTGCTTCAGACAAAGAAAACAAACTCTCTACTTTGAGGTGGTTACATTATAAAACAAAAATAAAATATAAATTTGAGTTTAAAAAAAAAATTTAAACCACACCATTTACATGCAAACAAACAAACAAAAATATATATAGATTAGGGTGCATTACACTCAGCAACCAGCTCCATGGCTGCTGAATACTTACAGCTACATCACTGTAATAGTCTTGATTTGATACGAAGGTGACAGGTCTGGCCTGCTTGTCAAGACTTCTGGTATGAGATATTACTTCCCTGATGATTATTACATTATTGTTATATTAATTTCATGAAGAAATTCAGGCGTATCAATTACAATCAAACAGAACAGCACTGTATGCTGCAGGTTTTTGAAGCTACTTAACATATTAGTTCTTCTATAGTGCTCTTCCTGCTGAAGAGCAATCTGTCCTTGTATCTGTACAATTACATCACATGAGCCTTTCATGGCCGTCGTCCAGTTATTCCAAGACAATGTTCAGTCCTTAGGTCACTATGAAAAAAATCTTTGTCGGCAATTCATTTATCACTTACCAGGGGTACAGCATGCTCGTCTCTTTGACATCAGACTTCAACAGTAATTTAATACACAGTTTTCCAAATGTACCCGCAATAGAATCCAAACACACCTACTCAACCAAAGCTTTTAGGTTTTGAGGTTAGTTCAGCCAGGCTAGCTATAAATAGCTTCGCCATGGCTTCTTTCCTTTCCTTTCACTGGAAGGGAGGGTGTAGGCAAGCTATAAATAGCCCGCAGCCAGCAACATGTGGGGGAACCTAAGAGTGCTGCTCACATAGGCATTGAGCTGGTGTGAAAACAAGATATTTGTTATAAGATTCAACCGTCTAGTCTTGTATCACAAGATTTACTTATTTTTTAATTTTTGTTGCTCAAAAACACTTCATCTAAAAGACTGAACATCTCCAAAATTCAAAGTTAAGTTTCGTAAGGTTCTTGGCATAGAGGATTTGTGTGTGTAAAGGTAACAAGATCCAACTTACCTGAAATAGTTCTCAGCCCAGGGCTCTTGAGAGGAGGGTTCATTAGCCACCGACCACATGACAACAGCAGGGCGGTTCTTGTCACGCTGCACCATTTCTGTCATCACGGCTTTATGGTGTGCCAGTGAAATGCTGCCAAAGTTTTCTGGCCTGAAAAATGGAAAGATTCCCTAGTCCAATGCTGGCATCTGTCTTTGGTTCTCTTGTGTACGCTTTCACCTCTTGCTTGTCACAACAAGTCAAAAGCAATAAGCACTCATTTTGTTGGTTCGTATATGCTATTTTATAGACACTTGTAATTGAATGCCGCATGTGGGTCCGTGTGTGTGTGTGTGATAGCGTCATTGTCGAGGGATCTTAATCACTGTAGACATCACCATCATAATTATTTATTTTCACTTACGTGCTGATGTTACGGTTTCATTGCTTTGAGATTTTATATGCAGATGAACACTGCAGGAAGAATTTCCTTGCAGGTGTTTGTGGGGACAATAAAGAATACTGTATTCTGTATTATTCAAAGAAGGAGAGTAATGAAGCTATTACTTTTATTCACCACCATCACCACAACTATATTAATATGAAATAAATTATTTAAAATAATACTAAACAATAAAACACAACAAGAGCAACAGCTTTAACATCATATTGCAATCAGAAAATAATAAAAGGTGTATCTCATTATTATGTTATCATTATTATGTTATTGTTCTGTTAAGGACCTGGGGGTCTATCTTGAGAGATCGCTGTTTATGGAAAGTCACATTAATATGCGTTGCAAAACGATTCTTCTAAAGCTGCGCAGAATCAGTCATATTAGACCTTTCCTCACTGTTGATGCTACAAAGAGGCTGATGTCTGCATTTGTGTTGTTTCGAATGGACTATTGTAATGCTCTTAGGGTGGGTCTTACCAGCCACGCTTCTTGACAAAATTCAAAGAGCGCAGAATAATGCAGCTTACATTGTTCTACCTAAACTTGATTATGCCAAACCAATCCTGAGAGAGTTGCATTGGCTGCCAGCATTTAAAGTTAAAAACACTTCAATACATAGAGAAAACTTTAAAACTGTATACATGCATACACACTTCAAACATTTACCAACAAAATTTCAGACATAATAAATCAGCCTACCCTACCCCCTAACTCAAAAGTCGTTGGGGCACCACAGATGATCGTTTAATCAGCATACTCCATCTTTCTCTGTCCTCAGCAATCCTCATGGCTTCGCTCAGGGTCAAGCCACTCCATTCTCGAAATTGCAACTATGTGCTACTGCTGCTTGAACGACATTAGCGCCTTCCAAACTCTTGCAGCTCCTGACACCTTATGCGCCATATAGATCCCTACGCTCATCCAAGTCTGGCCATCTCTCGGCACTACGTGTCCATATCGACACTTCCGGAAAGCGCACTTTCACACTTTGTCGGCCCCATAATCTGGAATGCTCTTCCTGTCCCTCTCCGAAACAGCCCGACACTGCAGTCTTTCAGAACAGGTTTAAAAACCCATCTGTTTCACATTCACCTAGTGGAGTGATGTACGTAGCAATAACTTATCTTTTTGTTACAGTTGCCTACTTTAGTTGTCGCTTAACAATCAAATGTGCATGTAACATGCAGTTTTATTGCTTTTTAAATTATGGCTGAAACGCAAACTCCGATGGTATGGCCACGTTACCAGAGTATCAGGCCTTGCAAAGACCATCCATGGGAGGACAACATTCGAGAATGGACTTGCTTGACACTGAGCGAAGCCATGAGGATTGCTGAGGACAAAAACGTTTGTTTTTTTGTTTGGGAAACTTTTTTTTTTATTAGGGATACAGATTTTAGACTAATAAGAAGTCTAATCTTCCAATCTGTCTCTTAACAAAGAAAGATGGAGTATGCTGGTTAAACGATCATCTGTGGTGCCCCAACGACTTTTGGGTTATGGGATAGGACAGGGTAGGATAGACTGTTTTTTTATGCCTGTAAATATTTTTGGTAAGCGTTTGAAGCATGCATGCATGTATATAGTTTTAAAGTTTTCTCTATGTATTTAAGTGATATTAACTTTAAATGTTTTTTATTTTATTTTAATTTTATTCTAAATTTGCTTGGCATTGTACCGCGCTTCGAACCTTTACTAGGGATGAAGCATGTTTTTAAATGAATTCAATTAATATTACTAAAGAAGTATTATTTCTCAGAAAATATATATATATATTAATTGTTTCAAACATCTGTTACAATCTTTAAAGGTTATATAAAACACCCCAAAATAAGATCAACAACAACAAGTACTACAAACAACCATGACCTGATCGACTCACTTTTGAATTCCTACGCCTGGGCACTCATCGATGACCACAATGCCTTGTTCATCGGCCTGGTCCATAATTTCTTCAGTGTAGGGGTAGTGTGATGTACGGAAGCAGTTGGCACCCAACCACTTCAGCATGTTGAAGTCACGAGCAATGAGAGGGTAGTCCAGGCCCTTGCCGCGAATCTGCAAAGAAGGAGAAGAAGACGATTACTTTATCTTGAAGTAATGCTAAGACTTCATGAAGAGATCTTTGACTAAACCTCCATATATATATATATCCATTGCTTAACAACTCTTATTTACCAACAAACAACAGGAAATCTAGTCGACATCTACTAACAGGAATCAACCCTCCATAGACTTTTTGCAATAATTGGACTGTTGGATTTTTTTAGGCCGTCAGCCCGAAAGCAACGCTGATCCCATTGTGAGTGTTAAGAGGCTGCTGAGGAAATAGGCCTGCACACTGCCTATGTTTGCTAGATCTGTGAGGAAATAGGCCTGCACACTGCCTATGTTTGCTAGATCTGTGAGGAAATAGGCCTGCACACTGCCTATGTTTGCTAGATCTGTGAGGAAATAGGCCTGCACACTGCCTATGTTTGTTAGATTTCTGACACTCGGCTCACAGCATACATGTCGCGCTTAATGTGATGACTTTAACCCTCGCTGCCTGCACCTAAAAATAGCCTGCTTTGACCTCGCATAGGCAGCACACTTCCAGAATCCTTCAATGGTATTGTGATCTCAGAGAACACGATGTGCATTTCCCTCATCAATTTTTGCTGCATTTCTTAACTTTGCTCGATTCAGTTTGTGTGTTTCGTTATATAGATAAACAATCTCTACGTTGTGATTTTTTGGTGATTCTGAATGAACAGTTGTTTTTTTTTTAAAATGTATTATGTTGAACAAGATAGTATTTGTTTGAGTTTCTGCTCTTTGTTTTATAGTATTTTGCATGTGTCGGATCCTTTCCTTTTTTTTTTTCTTTTTTAACCTGTATAGAATGTTGCAAAATTCTGTGAGGCTTAATTCATATTAGTATCCACATCTTTTAAGTATACACGTGCCATTTGTTAAGTATTGTCGGAATGAATCTTATAGATAGAAAGTTTTATTTTTGTACTTTTTTTAAAACTTGGGACTCCACTTTCTAATTGTACACGCTCTGCACTCTGTGCTGGGATGGTGCTTAAAGAGATCTGATAGCATGGCCTATGCTACCTGAAATGCAAGTAGCAGAAAGAAAGAAAGGGGAAATGAGGGGCAGGGGAATGGTTGGAAGAGGTAGTAGTGGAAAGGCAGTCTATTTTTATCTCCATCCTTAACCACAGCATTTGAGATGGTGTGAGTTAGCTTCAAGGTTGCCTGTTTAGTAGAAACTGGTCTATGACAAATATAACTTCTTTCCCTTCCAACCCCACAGCCTAAAAAAAAAAAAGATTATTGTCTTGCATTATAAATGTATGGAAATCATACTAGTGAACACTGTAGAAAAGGTGTGCATTTTTCCCAACACTGGATGATCATGAAGAAAAAGAGCAATAACTCTTGAAGACTTCCTGTCAAAGTTGACTATATGACTGCCTTATGCTATAGGTAAGGTGAAGATCTTTCTGGAACACTTCCCTCCCTTCTATATAGGAGGACCACTGCTAGGAAACAATGATTAGAAATTCGACTTACATCAGAATCTTCGTGCTTGGCCACGCCATGGCAGTAAAATGGGTGACCGTTGATCAGAAACTTATCACTGGTGACGTTCACTGTGCGGATGCCAAAAGGCTGGCGATAAATGTCGCCGGAGATGTTCACCTGAAGAGAAGAAAGTGCAAGAAAAACTAGGGTGAACAAAACACAAATGGAATATTGAGAAGAAAAACCAATATTCAATAAAACGATAAATTTGAAGACGTACAAATATGTTTAAAAACGACTGAAACATAGTGTAGATGTTATAAAACTGTGGTAACAAACTTTTCGAAAATATAATTTCTCAATTTGAAAGGAAGAACAACCAGAGTAAATGGGTACCCAAATGAATCCTGTACAAGTGAGAGTCTGCTATGCTGTGCTTCACAACAATGCCACGACAATAATGTGCATTATATTACTGATATTACTGAACCAAAATATTTAGTGTAAAACAATGTTTTAAAAATGGGTACAAGAGTTTGATTGATTGATTGATTGATTGTTGCTTTAGGTCCAGCGGACTCTTCCGAGCCAAATCAGGACCAGACAAACCCTGATCCGCATAAAAGATCTGCTGAAACAACCCTAGTGGGAAAATTGAATGCCCTCCACCAGCCAGTCACTTTACAATAAAGACATCCCACGCGGGGGACGGCTGAGGCTTTACCCCAACTAATCAAACCCCCGGTTACAAAAACAAAATAGAATACAAACATCATTATAAATTATCAACAAAACACATACATATAAAATGCCTATATTGCTGAATAATAACATCATAGGAAGCCCTAGTGACCACCCGGCAGAAAGCGTCCAACATTCCCAAGCTGATCCAACAGACCTCATACACAAACAAGGAGTCTTGTCCAGGAAGAGTTTTCAAGAAAAAAGGTAGGTCACTGATCTAGCGAAGAAGAAGATAGTATAGCAGATTGATAGGACAGAGCAGGAATGAGAAAGAGCAAATGAGAAAGACAGTGACAGTGGGAATTTAAAGCACTAAATTTCCAGAAAGTGGGGGTACTATTTATACTGAAACCCCCGGCACTCCAACGGGGGTGGTACAAGAGTTAAAATTCATTGAACACAAAAGTTCCGGTGAAAAAAAGTTCAACTAAATCAAAGTTTACAGAGCCACTACTCACTTTGAGTACATACAAATAGCCAGGGTCATCAGGGTTCATGGTCCAGGGCCACCACAGGCGCGCGTTTTGAATGACTATGGTGTCCTGAAGACGGCTGCTGGGCTGTTGAGAGACAGGCTGACCGTCGCGGTCTTCCACGCTGACCTCCACTTTGGGCGATGAAGACCCGCCTGTCGCAACACTGTAGCTGATAATACCTGCAACAGGGTCGATCAACAAAAACAATATTATGTAAGAAATAGCGAGGCCATCATCATCATCGTCATCATACTTATGACCCACAGTTGCCAAAGGTAGTTGATTTGGGACATTGCTTAGCTGAATGCCAAGAAAACCGCAATGGACCCTGGACATAACACATACCAGCACCTAGGGGCCACTTCAGCTGGCATGGCCAAGCAGCAGTTCCCTATATAGTATATATCATTTATTAAAATTGGACTTTCTGGTGGCTAAACGTTTTGCTCTCTAGTGAAAGCCTGTGCCTTTATCGTAACCCTTAAGCTGGTTGTCACAACAAAAGTCAGGCTATACAAGTCAGTTCATTGTATTGATCGAGGTTTATTTCCATTGTACTGTATTTGAAAGGAATGGCTTCTTGTTTTATTACCACATTCGACGAGGACAACCCTGAACATGGACTTTAACCCTTTAAAGACAGTTATGTATTGTTTTCAAATAATTGAACAAAGAATAATTTCTTTTTTTAATGAATGTTAGGTAATCATACCAAAATAAGGGTTAATATCATTTTTGGAGGACAAATTGAGAAAAGATGGTGCTTGGTACTGGTCTAATTAGTATAAAACGTACTTTTAAATTTTAAAAAGGATGATATCAAAGGTTGTTTTGGGGTAATTTTTGTGACTTAAGTGCACTCTCATTGGCGTTATCCTGAGATGAAAATATTTAGTGTGTGTGTGTGTGTGCATATGTGTGTGAGTGACAAGAACAAACTTGCCAATTAAAAAAATTCATTAGGTTCTCTTTCTCTCTTTCTCCCTTGTCAAGGATGTGATGAAGAGGGACTGAGTGGAACATAAATAATGATTGATCTGTGGTGGGTGGAGCATCATATTGTGCGTGTGAATAGCTTTTCCTGCTATTTCCACGCTATTGACTGTGTTATCTAACTATATTGCAAGCCCAAGTGCTGTAGCTGAGAGATGGGAGGAAACAATGATTGATCTTGTTGGTGCTGATGAGCGTGCTTGGTGCATATATAATACTATGACATATTTACAATCAGTCATGTCTGAGTGTGGGTGTGTGAAGATATCCTCTCTTGCTTTAGTACCTGACAAAACAGCGATTCATTTCTCACCTTTAAATAATTCTAATTTAAAACCTGGACCATCGTTTCAAATGAGATGCTGGCGCTGAGCTTTCATGGTCTAACCATTTAAATACCAGCCCAGTTACAGGCGTACCATCTCTGAACTATCAGGTCAAGGAAAATTACTCTGTCAGCCACTTGGTTTTGAACTTTAAAAATTAAACTAAAATACAAAAACAATTTTTTAAGTTAACAAATACATTTTTTTAAAAATAGTATTTCCATCATACCCTTCTTTTATTTTGAAACGCATATATTTATTTTGCACCTTGTCACAGGTTCTCATGTAAATATCTACGTCCCTGCTACAATTTAATACGGAAATAAACAAAGGAGAGACATTTTATGAGGTGTGATGCAACAGTAAAAGCCCTGAGCATGATGGGTGATTTATTGTAAATACTGAAAAAAATTTGTAGCACAGATGGTGATGTCCACTTGTAAAGCGCCAGACTCCATGCTGCCTCAGCACGCTTGGTGCGCTCAAATATAAAATAAATAATAGCAACAATAATAACAACAACAATAATAATGCACCACAGATAAAACTGAATTATTGCATAAACTAAAATGTCTTCAGCTGTTTTTTGAAAGTGTTCTTGGAGCTGCATCCCATCAAGTGCAGAGGTAATCTATTCCACACAAGTGGTGCAGCACATTCAAATGATCTTGCTCTGAGAGTTGTCTTCCTATGCCTCTCAACACTAGGCACACGCAGCAAGGACTTGTTGGCAGATAGGAGACCTGAGAGAGAACGCGCTGTTGAACAAGCTCACGTAAATAACTTGGCACACTCATTTTCATGCAGCAGCAGACAAGTGACAAAGAGTTTATGCTCGGAACGCTTGTGAACAGGCAACCAATGGAGATCCCTTAGAACGGTTGTGATGTAGGCATGCTTCTTGGTCTTGGTGACAATACGGGCTGCAGTGTTCTGGACCTTCTGCAGTCTCTGAAGCTGAAACTGAGGAATGCCCCAAAGGCAGCTATTGCAGAAGTCCACTGGTCACATTGAACTGATTTACTCAGGATATGATACCACAGTAAATGGCCAGAAATAACAAAAGCAAGGCTTCCGGGTTGGTTAGAATTCTATTTATAGAGCCGACACAATAGGCATCAGTAGTGAGTAGATGTATGTGTCTGTGGAGGTTTCCACTGTGAAAAAATATTGGTCGCTCTGCATTCAACAGGGTTAAGGCCGCTTATGCTTACGCAATAACCATAAAGAACAGCCAGTGTGAAGATAATAATAATAACGGATTTTTATATAGCAGGTACTCCAGCCTGTGACCAGACTCACCACGCTTTACATAGTCATTACATTTAAATACATGCACTCGATAAATAGAATAGCAAAAACCTATTATCTACCTACTAAGATGTGGACCACTTCGCTGTCTTTTCACGCTGATGGAAATCATTCACTTCAATAAAAATGAATGCTGTTGTTTACCCAGCCGTAATGCTCAAACAGACAAACTTGAAAGCAGGCCCATGCCCACCAGGCAATGCACTGACAGAGCTGTGAACACAGCACAATGCCAGTAATCTGTTCTAATGGCACAACCCCGCACACCGGAGCCACTGGCAACAGAAGAAGGAAGACTCATCTTTGCTGTCCGTTACTCCTTTACTCCCTGCAGTGTAGCATCTAACAAAGAGCACACGATGCTACCGCTAAGTCCAATTCCAATTTTTTTGTAGGCGAGGCAACCTGCGTCCCGCGTTGTGCGCGCATATTTGGTGGTAGGCCTACGAGTCACAAATCCTTACCATTGTGTTTCTGGAGGTCTGTAACGATGGTGATGTCGTCGACGTACGTGGTTGGTGTGGAGTACAGGTGGACATGCCTGTGTATGCCAGCGTAGTTGAAAAAGTCCATCTGTACATTCTGAACAAAGTAGCCTGCTGGATACCTGTCAAAACAAACCCATCATACACATACAAACTGGCTAAACACATTTCTCTACACCAAACATGTTTCGAATTATAACTGCTGGCTTCGAATCATTGTTGGCCAGAGATGTGGGCATTGCCTCATTACAACCATGAATTTTATTGCGGTTTAATAATAATAACCGTAATAACAATTCTACTACCACTGCCGTTACAACTACTACTATTTTTTAACTCTTTCAGATGAGAGTATAAACTGAGGTCAAGGCGGGGCACATATGCATTCCAAACCAAGGACTTTAAAGATATTGACGCTCATGTCTTAGAAGGGTGCCAGATACACTGAAACACCCAACAAGCACCATCCCCATTCAGCAAATTATTACCTCCCTTCTCCATAATTATCAACAGAATAAAACATACAACACCCCTTGCTGTTGCACACCCAGCTGTAAGGCTCTAACAGATAAACTGCTGCCTAAGTATACTATTATTATTATTACTATTATTATTATTACTATTATTATTATTATTACTATATAGTCAAAACATCAGACACTGTACACTCCTGCTCCCACTTGTATATTTTTATTATTTGTTTTTGTTAACGCTCCAAATTTCTGCTCGTTATACAGGGCTTCATCAAGGGTAGCTTCAGGTTCACAATCAACACTAAACTGTTGCTGTATTGTCACTTCAGGTGCACACTCAACGCTGAACTGTTGCTGTATTGTAGCTTCAGGTTCACAATCAACGCTGAACTGTTGCAGTGTTGTAGCTTCAGTGCACAATCAACACTGAACTGTTGCTGTATTGTATCTTCAGGTTCACAATCAACACTGAACTGTTGCTGTATTGTATCTTCAGGTTCACAATCAACACTGAACTGTTGCTGTATTGTATCTCCAGGTTCACAATCAACGCTGAACTGTTGCTGTATTGTATCTCCAGGTTCACAATCAACACTGAACTGTTGCTGTATTGTATCTTCAGGTTCACAATCAACACTGAACTGTTGCTGTATTGTATCTTCAGGTTCACAATCAACACTGAACTGTTGCTGTATTGTATCTTCAGGTTCACAATCAACACTGTTGCTGTATTGTATCTTCAGGTTCACAATCAACACTGGACTGTTGCTGTATTGTATCTTCAGGTTCACAATCAACACTGAACTGTTGCTGTATTGAATTTTCTTATGCACAATCAACGCTGGACTGTTGCTGTATTGTATCTTCAGATGCACTATCAACGCTCAACTGTTAGCAAAAACAAATAATGAAAAATATACAAGTGGGAGCAGGAGTGTGCAGTGTCTGATGTTTTGACTGTCTTTCGTCTGCCTTGGGTGGTTTTAACACTTGCACCTCACAACAGTTTAGTAACAGGGTGTTAGCAGCTGCCAGAAGTTATTGCAAAAGGTATTTATTATTATTATTATTATTACTATTATCATTATTTATTATTATTATCATTATTATTAATATTATATTACTATTACTTTTATCATTAAAAATATTATTATCATTATCATATTTCACAAGTATTATTATTATTACTTCTATCCCATAACTCTGAGGTCATTGGGGCACCACAGATGATCGTTTAACCAGCATACTCCATCTTTCTCTGTTCTCAGCAATCCTGATGGCTTCGCTCAATGTCAAGCCAGTCCATTCTCGAATGTTGTCCTCCCACCTCTTTTTCGGTCTCCCTCTTCTTCTACCTCCTTGCACTGTGCCTTGCAGGGTGGTCTTCGCAAGGCCGGATGATCTGGTGACGTGGCCATACCATCAGAGTTTCTGTTTCTTCACCACTGTGAGCAGGTCATCGTGTTGTCCAGTGGCTTGTGGGATGGTCTGTTGGACTTCGTAGTTGGTGATGTGCTGGGTATAGGAAATGCCCAGAAGTCTTCTGTAGCACCTCATCTCCATGCTTTGTATTCTTCATTGTAGATCTGCTGTGAGAGTCCATGTTTCGCAAGCATATAGGAAGATGGAGATGACAATGGAGCGCAGCAGTCTTATCGTGGAATGTAGACTGATGGTCCTGTCTTTCCAAATGGGCTTCAACCTTGTCAGGTCTGCAGTTGTTTGTGCAATCCTGGAGTGGACTTCCTGTCGGGACCCATTGTCTAATACAATGGCTCCTAAATATTTGAAGCTATGCACTGTGTTGAGGGATTGGCCTTGGACTTTGATGTCTGTGTTGATGCCATTGGTGTTATTGGTCATCATTTCCATAACAGCGCTATCGGAAACTGGTTCAGAACAACAATCGGTGTGCGTCAAGGATGCATACTCTTTCCAACACTCTTCAACATCTTCCTAGAGCGCATCATGTTAGATGCCCTTGCAGATCACGAAGGCACAGTCAGCATAGGGGGTAGAGCAATCTCCACCCTTCGTTTTGCAGATGACATTGATGGATTGGCTGGAGAGGAACAAGAACTTAAAACAGCTGGTACAGAGGCTTGACATCACCTCCAGAGCCTTTGGACTGGAAATAAGTGCAGAGAAGACCAAAATGATTATTACTTCTATTAATTTTACTACTACTATTATTATTATTATAAAATATTATTATAATTATATTTTACTATTATTATCATTATAAATTATTCTTAGTCTTCTTATTATTATCTATCAGGGCTTCCAATGGTCTGAGATAAAAAAGGAGGAAAATGACCGAGTGACGAGGTCACGAGCGCACGACCCCAAACACTGTCACAACACTGTCAGCTATAAAAGAAACAATTTTATTAGTGAGAGTGAAGTAGAAGAAAGAAAATAAGTGATTTACAAAAGGTTTGATGTAAGGTCTCACATGAATAGAGAATAATTAAGGCAAATATGGAATTTACCACATTTTAACGATCTTAATTGCTTCATATCTTAAAAGCAAAAACTGAAGATGCCTTTTTGTGTTGATTTGTCTTGAGGTGATTTTCAAGTGCAATCCTGCCTTTTGATCCGTAATTGATTTCGTTTGAGCACAAGACGCAAAACGCATGTCCGACACGTGGAATCTTTCGGATATGTTGACTCAATTTTTCTTCTTCTGCCTCCACCTCCATCCAGTCCCATCTCCACTTGTTTTTGCAAGAAACATCGTCAAACTTTTGGCCGCGTTGAACAAAAATTCGACCCGCCATTTTTGCCTATTCGCAAACAGAACGATGATCCGTTTCCAGTCTTCGAAACCAGCCAATTACAGATCAACCAAACTGAGACTGTGTTACGGATATTTTGGAGCCCCTATGAAATTTTTACCTCGGCAGTTTTCTACGGCGGAACTTTAAAATTTTTCGGCTGAAATTTTTTTTAAATGGCGGAAATTCGCCGAACGGCGGAAGATTGGAAGCCCTGATCTATTTATCATTATTATTACTGTCATCATCATCATTATTATTATGCCTACTCTAAGCAATAGCACTTGAACGCTTACCTTGACGTGTCAGTTTGAAAGGTGAGACTGCCGGGTGGGAGTGTAGTTGGCAGCAAGGTGTTGTTGACGGCCACCGTCACACGGTTTAGACCATTCACGTTCAACACAGCGTTGATCTGCGCCTCAAACGGCAAATGTCCGCCATCGTGAGTAACCATCTCTTTTCCGTTCACCCACTGTCAGATACAATACATCAAAATATATATTTCTTTAATTTAAATTGTGTGTGTGGGAAGAATACTTATTGCCCCTGAGACAAAATTTGGGTTGCTTTCTCAGTGAAAGCATGGCACTGTATATATAATTATATAAAATGTAAATCACAATACCTTTTATTGTATTGTAGTGTATTTCATTGTATTGTAGTGTATTTCATTGTATTGCAATGTATTTCATTGTATTGTAACCAGGTAGCTTATTTCATAGTGAACTGGTTTCCTAAGCCGAAGGTCACAGGTCTGAACCCTGCTTGGGACAAACCTATGACACTTTTCAGGACACCGAGGGTTTTCTCTGGGTACTCTGGTTTCTTCCCTCCCTTCAGTAATGGTATTGGAAGCAGCCAATGTCAAATTGATTTATATTCCGACTTCTGGAAATAGTTGTGTCTTAGTATTGCCGAGCTTGGAGTTCGATTGAAGAAAAAGCGTGTGACAGCATTGTGTATTATTATTGCAGTATTGTGTTGCATTGTATAATTGTATTGTACAGCACTGTTGTATAATTGTGCATTGTATTGTACTGCACTGTTGTATAATTGTGCATTGTATTGTACTGCCCAATATTGTGTTGCTTTGTACCATTGCGCATTGTACTGTACTGCACTGTGGTATAATTGTGCATTGTACTGTACTGCACTGTGGTATAATTGTGCATTGTACTGTACTGCACTGTGGTATAATTGTGCATTGTATTGTACTGCACTGTATTGTATAATTGTGCATTGTATTTTACTGCACTGTGTTGTATTGTATAGTTGTGCATTGTATTGCACTGTACTGTGTTGTATTTTATAATTGTGCGTTGTATTGTACTACACTGTATTGTGTTGTAGTGTATTGCATTGATTTTGCGCAGATATTGCAGGTATTTACTTGACCGTGTGACGACCGTGTTGTTAATACACTTTTGATACAAAGTTCCTAAACGATGGTGTCGGAAACATTGTAGCAGAATTGTTGCTCATGTGACTTCAGCTTTAGCAGCATTCCACCCGTGCTCAAACTTAGTGTCAAACAGTAAATTGTGTAACACTGGGTCACACAAATGGTTCAATGTGTGAAATTTAAAGGTCAAGGGTCAACCTACCACCATGGCAAAGTAGTGGGCACTGCCAAATCTGAGCATAACGCGTTCACTGGTCCATGCCTTGGGTACATAGAACTCCTTGTCATACCATACCCACCCCACAAAGTTTCGCAAGCTCTTGTCCGTCGTGATGTCATTGTAGCTGGAGGGCACAGGCATAGGAATCACACTGCCAGTCTGCAAAATAAAGTGTGAGTTGTTATATAGTCAATCGTTGCTTAAAAGGTCCAGCGGACAACTCCAGACCTTGGCCAAACATGAGATTCATTTAATAAAAATCAATAGTTTTCAAACTGATCTGGAAAGCGACACAACTTATACTGAAACACAGCTAGATGGGCACAGCAAATGTGACTCACATGCTCCTTATGAAACTGGCAATATATTTAACATGAAAAAACAAAATGTAACGGTGGCATTAAAATGCCAAGTAATACCAACTTTCATCTTTCTATGCTCTTGACCTTAAGATGACCTTGACCTCCAGCTTCAAATACACTCATGTACTATCAAATAAACTACAACAAAAGTTGTATTATGCAACCAAAAAAAGTGACCTTGGGATGACCTTGACTTTGGGATGACCTTGACCTCACGTGATATCTCATGCATGTCTGATCAAATAACCCAATGTTGTTGCATACTATGGGTTAAATAAACACTGTACGATGACATACTGCATGTTTTTGCAAGGCCTAAAATGACCGTGATCCTCAAGGGGAATTTAAAAACAGAACACATATATGAAAGATCAATCTATCATCTCTAACTACAAGTTTTAGACTTTACATCTGTCATAATTTAGGGTCAAGGTCACTTCAAAGTATCAATACAAACCAATTTTGGACAGCTTCGGTGACCTTGACAATAGAGTAAGGTTGACCAAATTTGCAAAAGTATGTGTTTTCATTGATGTCTATCATGCATCAAAGAATCGTAATTAAGTCCAATATTAATAACCATTGGAAAAAAGTAAAATGTTATCATTTTTTTTACTAACATTTGCTCACATTGTGATCTTGATCTTGAAGTGAAGTCATTAATTCACTGATCATTTATAAGGTCTCATGAATATACACCATCTTACCACGTTTGGTTGCGATAGATGAAATGAGTTCTGAGTATTTAGCCACTTTAAAATTTTTTGCACAGAAAGACGGTGGAAAGACACTGAGACGGACAGATTGACATTTGTATTTATGTAATTTTTGGACTAAACAGGACACCCCTCACACAGTTTTGCACAAATTTGGAAAAAAAATGTTTTTTGGGTGAGCACATAGATCACATTGCTATGCAAGTGAGTCAAAAATGGCATTACAAAAGGAAGAGGAGAAATATTTATAACAATATTGCATGCTGGTCACTAACTTTTCCTTGTATATGAGCAACCATGAGAGTGTACAACATCAGCCCCAAAATTACTGAAGTCATCAAAAGCTCGTATGACAAGACTACCAGTGCAGTCCTCCACAACACTGCCATCAGGAACTGGTTCAGAACAATCGGTGTGCGTCAAGGATGCCTACTCTCTCCAACATCTTCAAAGAGCGCGCAATGTCAGATGCCTTGCAGATCACAAAGGCACAGTCAGCATGAGTGGTAGAGCAATCTCCAACCTCGGTTTTGCGGATGACATTAATGGATTGGCTGGAAAGGAACAAGAACTTGAACAGCTGGTACAGAGGCTTGACACCACCTCCAGAGCCTATGGAATGGAAATAAGTGCAGAGAAGACCAAAATGATGACCAACAACATCAATGGCATCAACATGGACATCAAAGTCCAAGGCCAATCCCTCAACACAGTGCATAGCTTCAAATATTTAGGAGCCATTGTATTTGACAATGGGTCCTGACAGGAAGTCCACTCCAGGATCGCACAAACAACTGCGGACCTGACAAGGTTGAAGCCCATTTGGAAAGACAGGACCATCAGTATACATTCCAAGGTAAGGCTGCTGCGCTCCCTAGTCATCTCCATCTTCCTATAAGCTTGCAAAACATGGACCCTCACAACAGATCTACAACAAAAAATACAAAGCATGGAGATGAGGTGCTACAGAAGAATTCTGGGCATTTCCTATCTATACCCAGCACATTAACAACAATGAAGTCCGACAGACCAACAACACACACCGCCATTTGAGAACACGA
Organism: Oncomelania hupensis; assembly: GCA_036898135.1. Taxonomy (NCBI): domain Eukaryota; kingdom Metazoa; phylum Mollusca; class Gastropoda; order Littorinimorpha; family Pomatiopsidae; genus Oncomelania; species Oncomelania hupensis. The sequence continues at coordinate 51,378,677 of CM072521.1, forward strand.
TGACATGCTCACAGTGATGAAGAAACAGAAGCTCAGATGGTATGGCCATGTCACCAGAGCATCAGGCCTTGCAAAGACCATCCACTGTGCAAGAAGGCAGAAGAAGAGGGAGACAGAAAAAGAGGACAACATTCAAGAATGGACTGGTTTGACACTGAGCGGAGCCATGAGGGTTGCTGAGGACAGAAAAAGATGGAGTACGTGGTTAAACGATCATCTGTGGTGCCACAACGACCTTCGAGTTACGGGATAGGATAGGATAGGATATAATCTGTGACTATGGCTCGGCTAAACAACTTTTCCCATAACAAATAGTTTTGCTTTGCACTAACCTTCTTTATTCATTGTAATTAAATTGATTTATTTAAAATTAACCAAGTAATTATTATTGCTAATTATTTATATAATTAGGTACATCAGACACTTTATTTCAGTCCGATTTTTGCAAATATACAAAGAAACTGGCTGTGATTGTGAAGTCTATGAGTTACACTTTCAGTAACAGCCACACAATATAGGTTAATGATAATTACTATAAAAATATATAAAAGCTTAGTTCTCAAGCACTTATACATACAATGATACATACTCCGCAGGCCTTGACTTACAGCTATAGCACAAAGTTCAAACTAAAGACAATGCAATGAAAACTGGAGCAGTGTGAGAGTTTAATAAATCTATGAATGTCCACAATCCAGAAACCATGGCCTATTATGCCATATGATAAGGTTATAATTCAAGCTATTTTCTTTATCTTCAAAATTAACAGCTATTTACAACCTATTTACAAAAACTAAAAAAAAAAAATTCAAGATCTTTTCTGTTATTTTCCATAGCTTCCAAATTATAACAGCAATTTCTAGCCCAATTTTTTGCTATTTATTTTGAAGGTAGTTTGTGCCATATGCTTTATCTTCAAAATTAACCACACATTTTCAGCCCAATTTTTTTAACAGCTATTTTTGAATTTTAGAAACAAACATGCATGCAGGTATTTTTAGCTATGCCTTAAATTAATAACCCCACTTATTCAACTCCCTAAAAGTAAAGCACATCTAACAAATTTATTTTCTTGATTTTTTTTTCTCCTAAAATTGAAACAAAATATAATACAAAACATTTTTTTTTAATCTATAAGAACTATAAAAACAAATATTCTCCTCACCTTTCTCAAAACCACTTTAAAAAAAATAAAAATAACATAAATGTCTTTAAAATTATATAAAATAAAATACAAATACCAATCTGAGAGTTTGCAACAAAACATTTATTCAAATAAGCCAGCAAACAAATTGCCCCTCCTCCCCTCCCTGGATGTTATAATGTTTAAAGAATGTGTGATTGCATGAGGGAGTGATTCAAACTGTTTATAGGAAAGGGGTCTTATAAAAATAAAAATGATTATTATTTAATAATAATAGTAGTAGTAGTAGTAGTAGTAGTAGTAGTAGTAGTAGTAGTAGTAGTAGTAGTAGTAGTAGTAGTAGTAGTAGTACGCACACAAACAAATGCCTAGTCATACAATCGTGACTTCAAACTGGTGGGGGTGTGGGGTGGAAATAGGCTCAACACAAGGAATATAAACTTACTAGGCCTACTTAGAAGAGATGCCACTTACTGCAGAGAGCGGTTTCAGCCACCACTGATCCACAAAACTCTGGTTCCGCGACGGAGAAAAATCAGCCCTGAAATTCCACATTCCATCAAGTGTTTTGACGATGCGACTTTCTGAGTCTCTTGGATACAATATTCCTTTCGATTTTGCATTTTGAACTAAAAAGTGCAAGAGAGAAAGTAGCAACACCCACCCCACATCCGCCATTTTGCCTGTCACTGATCATGTGACTTTTGCGTTTAGGCCTACTTTTTTTTTTTTTGCAGGGGAGGTAATCTCAACATAACTTCCTGTTTAAAGAGCACCTTGGATGACTGCAGCGATCGTAGAACACAATCCATAAAGTTATACTATAGGTTTAGCAACATGTTCTTTACACGTGTTCTTCAGTTGTACAAAAAGCATAGAGGCACCCACGGTTTGCTGCGAGCTGGGTAAGCTTTAATTTAAAAGTTTTAGAGCTTCAGATCTCTGCTTTACGCCTTAATTTTTACGTTTCACTTCCAAACACAGGCGCATTACTAGTCATTACATCATGAGTTGCTTGCTAGTTTACTGAAAACTACAGATCACAGTTATATTTTATATTATATATTAGCTACAGCCAAAAACAAAAACTACAAATCGTGTAATGTGCCTGTGCTCTAAGTTGCCCTAGCCAGTAATAAATTCACACAACAAGTTGCCAATCTGAATTCGTGTATAGTTATGCCTTTTAGTTTTAACTAAGCGAGCGTTGTGGCCGCGTAGTGAGTAGTCTACTAAGGCGAGACTAACTTGCCTTGTCCACATGCTAGAAACCAATGGCGCCTGAAAGTTGTGAGATCAATCTCGGCTTTACCTTGACAGTCTTCAACACTGGTCAGATAATTGGCTTTTACGTTTCCACCCTGAAAAATGCCATGTGTTGAAACTGGGTAACAGGAAGTCTGATGCGAGCTACTTTATGAGAGGAACACGGAATGGGGAGGACCATAGCGTGAAGTTGCAGGAAAGCGAGGTGGAGAGAGATCTAGGAGTCTTCATCGACAACAGCTTGAGCTTTAAGCAACACGTCGGAAGTGCCACAGCAAAGGCTAATCAAACTGTTGGTATTATAAGGAGAACATTCGACTTCCTCTCTGAAGATCTGTTCCTGCGGCTGTATAAGAGCTTGGTCTGCCCCATCCTGGAGTACGGTCACTCAGTTTGGCAGCCACATCATAAAACACTATGTGCCGAAATCGAGGCTGTCCAACGCCGTGCTACCAAGCTCCTGCCAAGCATCAGAGACAAACCTTATAGTGAGAGACTTAGAGCCCTCTGTTTGCCCTCCCTTGAACATCGTCGACTGAGAGGGGACATGATCGACGTGTTTAAATACGTCCACGGCTTCTACGATGCTGACAGACCACTCTTTGAGTTTGCTAAAAGTGAAATAACTAGAGGTCACTCACTGAAGCTGACTAAGCAGCACTGCAGGCTGAACCTAAAGCGCAACTACTTCTCACAGAGAGCCATCGGCACATGGAACAGCCTACCAGAGACAGTGGTTACAGCCCCCACTGTCGACTGCTTCAAAAGCAGGCTGGATGTATTCTGGAAGGACCGCCCGGAGATTTACGAACCTAGATGCCACTACTAGATTTAGCTAATTGCCACGCATGCAAGTCTAGCAGTTTTAGGATCTATGTAAAGGCCAGTTGGCCTATATCATTGACTTTTTCAAGTTCAAGTTCAAGTTTATGTTTCTCTGAATATTATTTACTTTCCACTAGGTCAACTTCTCGGGGGTTTTCTCTGGGTACTTCAGTTTGCTCCTCCAGCAAAAAAATTCAAGTAATATTAGTTAGGTTGGGTTTGGGCACGCTAGGACCTGCAATCATGCCTTCCCCAGGGTAGGCGACACAGAATTTCGCAGTATAAAGGGATAATAAAGTGTCAAAAATATAAAAATCAAAACATGACCAGGTGTAACGATTTTAGCTCAATAGACTGGATTTCGTTTTTCAATATTTATATTATTATATTTAGAATGCTAATAGATTTACATCTTTCAAAATATATTCTTATTTTTACCTGTTGCCTTACCGGTATAATTCAATGTAATTTGCCTAATTGTCTCATTTTTTCCCCTAATAGAAAGAACCGAGCACTGCCCTACATCAGTGTGTCTCTGAAGAAGCAAGCACTGCGATGGATGTTGCTGGAGCAAGAGAATCTGGAACTTCTATCTAAGCCTTACCTCACACAGGTCAGTCTGGCTGCAGAGGGTCTAACCAAAAAATAAATACAAATTAATTAGACATCAACTGATCAAGGGAGAAACAGAAAGCTCCCGATGACTTCCTGTATCATGCACAAAACATCCAACCTCTGCTTTAATTCTTTCGCTGATCCTTACTTCTCTGTCTATCTCTCCGATCCTCTACCTGTCTATACTCCATCCCGACTATTATGCTCTTCCTACGACACCAGAGTGCTTTTCATTTGTCGGGTTAGAACCAAGACGATTGGCGAATGTGCTTTCTCTTTCTCTGCTCCCACTGTCTGGAACCAACTACCCCTCCAAATCCGTCACTTGCAGTCATCATTTACCTTCAAAAGGTCTCTAAAAACACGCCTGTTTAAATTGTCATACGGCCTCTGACCTGCATGCTATCTGCCTCCTGCTCGCTTTCAGGTTCTGAACAGCCCGATTCGTGGGTGTAAACGGAAAGATAAAAGAATGTGATGTGGTTTGTGTGTGTGTGTGAGTGAATGTGGGTGTGTATTTTAGGTAAGGTAAAAAGGTAAAAATTTATAGCTACTGTTTTTTGTATGTACTTTTAATGTAGTATGTATTATTCTTATATATTTTATTTATCATTTTTCTTGTGTGTTTGCACCTGTTTTATGAGACTGTTTATTTTACATAGATGTGCTCACTTAATATGGCACAACTATAATAGTTTGGAGCGCGAGGCCTCGGTCGGGGAGGGAAGGTGCATTTGTGTGTGTGTATGCTTGCATTTGGTTTTAAATTATAAACAACTATATCTTATAAACTGCATTGTTAGTCTGTTGAGTGTAGTATCATTGTAAAGTGCATTGAGCTGTTGGATATATGCGCTATATCAAATTGCCTGTAATAAATACATTACATTACATGATTATTGCTTTAGGTCCAGCGGACTCTTATGAGCCAAATTAGGACCCCAATCCGCATAAAAGATCTGCTGAAACAACCCTAGTGGTAACACTGAAGACTCTCCACCAGCCAGTCACTTTACAATAAAGACATCCCACGCAGGGGACGCTGAGGCTGTACTTTAATTTATCGAACCCCTGTTTACAAAAACAAAATAGAATACAAACATCATTATAAATTATCAACAAAACACATACATATAAAATGCCTACATTGCTAAATAATAACATCATAGGAAGCCCTAGTGACCACCTGGCAGAAAGCGTCCAATATTCCCAAGCTGATCCAACAGATCTCACACACAAATAAGGAGTCTTGTCCCGGAAGAGTTTTCAAGAAAAAAGGTAGTTGACTGGTCTAGCGAAGAAGAAGATAGTACAGCAGATTGATAGAACAGAGCATGAATAAGAAAGAACAAATGAGAAAGACAGCGACAGTGGGAATTTAAAGCAATAAATTTCCAGAAAGTGGGGATACTATTTATACTGAAACCCCCGGCAACCCAACGGGGGTCTGTAATAAATAAGACAAGAGGGTTACGATCAATGCAAAACACAATAATATGCCAAAGTTGAGCAATGAAGTTGTGAACACACATGGACAACATCTGTCCCTTTGGCATAAACTCATTTGAAGAAACTGCGTCAGGTACAAAACTCTTGTGTGCAGCAAGATGGGCAAGATCGACAATTTTGTTTTACAAACACTGAAATAGTTTGTTTTATTATTGATTTTGCACCTTCTGTTTTCTAACCAAACCAAACTGACCCACAGATGTTCAAGGATGCTGTACGCATTCTTCCAGTTACAAAATACGTGTAAAAATTAGCTCAGGCAGCCTAAAACTTGCAGCTCACGCGTCTGAAATCTAATTCTTCCTGCCATTTTTTTCATAGCTGATCATATTTTTCATGTTTTACTGAATCATGCAATGTCTATCAATATCATCACGTGCAGGCAAATGTCAAACTTTCAGTTTCATTTTATGTAAATTTTGTGAACGTGCTTGTATATACTCTGGACGAATAACTTTTCATTGCAGATCTTCAGTTTTAACATTTGTACAATGTGTTGATCTCTCCTGATTATTTAATCGTCTTTCTTTCTTTGTCTGTTGAACCAGGAAGAAGAACATGGGTCAGCTAAAAGCCGAAAAGCAGAGAACAACTTCCTTAAGCGCAAGATGCAGGAAGCCCAAAGCAACATGCTGCCCCACAGAACAGCTAAAGACATTTTCACTAACCTTTACAACCAACGCAAATGGGAATGACAGTGTGCACAGGACTTTTAGCTTGGGCGTTTCATTGTGTGCGGACTTGCTGCTTCTGTGAATCATGAATACTGTACGTTTGACGTTAACTGATGTAGGAATTATGAATGCTTTATGTTGCGGGGGTTAACTCATAAATCATGGATGCTGTATGTTGATGGGGTTAACTGATGCATGAATCATGAATGCTGTATGCTTGTGGAGTCCATGTCACATAGACAATGGTATTTGTCATCACCAACATCATCTATTGGCATCATATTTATGAAGCTTATAGGTGTACATGTTTTTGCATACTTATTGTTGACTCACATGCATAGCATTTTCACCCCCCTTTTCCCTTACCCCTTCTCCACACATACATGCACACACACACATCCACACACACACAAATCCAGACTCGGGCAAATCTGTGCGATATGAGTCCTAAATAGTCCAAAATGGGTATCGAAAAAAAAATGTCCAGCCCTCTGTCTAAGTCTGCCGTCTGTGCAAAAGCTTTAAAGTGACTAAGTCACTAAGTAACTCAGAGCCCATTTCAACTATCCCAACCAAAGTTGGTAAGATGGTGTATACCCATGAGACCTCAAAAATGATCAGTAAATGAATGACTTTACTTCAAGGTCAAAGTCATAGGGTCATCAAATGTTGGTTAAAAAAAAAATACAAATTTTCACAAAATTTCACTTTTTTTCTGGGTTATTAATATTGAACTTAGGATTCTTTGATGCATGATAGATAGCAATGAGATACTCATAATACGCAAATTTCATCAAACTCGCTCCAAGGTCAAGGTCACTTGAGCTGTCCAAAGTCGGTTTGTATAGGTACTTTGAAGTGACCTTGACCATAAACTATGAGAGATATAAAGTCCAAACGTTGTAATTAGAGATGATAAATTGATCTTTCATATATTTTCTGTTTTTTGTGTTGGTCTTCAAGGTCAAGAGTCATTTTAGGCCTTGCAAAAACATACAAAAATAGGTAATCGTACAGTGTAGTGGCTGTTAATTTAACCCATAGTATGCAACAACATTGGATTATTTTATCAGACATGCACGAGAGATCATGTGAGGGTCAAGGTCATCTCAAGGTCAAGGTGACTGAAAGCCAAGGTCATCCCAAGGTCACTTTTTTGGCGTAATAAAACGTTTTCTGTACCTTATTTAATAGTGCATGAGTGTATTTGGAGCTGGAGGTCAGTGTCATCTCAAAGTCAAGAGCATAAAAAGTTTAAAGTCGGTATATATGCATTTTAATGCCACCATTTCATTTTGTTTTTTCTGTGCACTCATTTTCGAGTTCATAAGGAGCATGTGAGTCATATGGGCTTTGCCCTCCTAGTTCAGTATGTTTTGATTAGGCATGTTATGGTGTAGAAGACTGAGAGGAAATGTTTGTTGAATGAGAGGAGTAAGGTGCTTCTTAGTTTCTAATATGGCCCAGCTGTGCAATTGTTAGTGGGTTTGTTGTATTACTGTTGCAGAGAAGTGATAGTGTCTGTTTGATGCTAGATTGCCAAACCTGCAGTTACTTGAGATGGGTGGGCTGTGGATGTGTAGAGTGTTGACATTTGGAATAAACTGTGTTGTTTTACATGTTTAAACAATGAGGTTACCTTTTATTGAATGTATTGTGCAAGATTGTCATGAATGAAGAAAGATCGTGTGAACCGTTAAAAGTATTACTAATACTGGAGTGGCACAGGAGACAACATTTGTTAGCATTCCATACAAATTTCAACAACATTTCAGAAGTGAAGAAAGTTTAAAAGCCTCACTCATAGAATAACATAAGAACAGCTTATTCACGTTGCACATGCAAACGGAAACATGTTTGTGAACTTGCTTCAAAATCAAGATTGTCGATTTATTCAAAAATAGTCATTTTCATTATTGCAGCAAAATATTGCACACGTGCGTGAGGCTTACGAGGGTAAAGTACATCTTTGGGCATTGAACTTAAAGAATAGGCAGTTTTAAAAGTCACAGATTACACATTTTTCACTTCTGAGTGGGTAAGTCGCCCATGAAGGCCACATTTTTCAATGGATCAGTACCTCACATTTTCATCGTTTGTTTTGAGTATGTGTACAGGGTGGTGCATATCTTGCAGGCGTTGGAAGTTTCTCAACACTTACGACTGCATGAACGTACCTGGGAGCATTGAACTGTCAACACTTAAGTTAAAACACATTAAAAGCTGTACAGAACGCTAAAGCAGAGCGTTCTGAGATCACTCGAGTTCAATGTCAGAGCGTGACAGCTCTGCCAGAATGTCTGTACAATTGACAACGATGCTTTCCCTGTTGGTGGCGCGTTGAGAGATCTGGCTGCCAGGGAAGGCGTAGGCTTCGGGCAGTAAGAGACAGCGTTGCAGGGTTGTGATTTGAGCAAGGTTTTCCAGAATCAACCGCAACTCTGCCAGTTTGGGTGGCGTGAACGACTGCAATGACAACATGTACAATTTTTTTATTAGTGACTATAGATTTATATAAAATCAAGAGCGAGGTATGTCTCAATAACCCCCGTTGGGGTGCCGGGGGTTTCAGTATAAATAGTATCCCCACTTTCTGGAAATTTAGTGCTTTAAATTCCCACTGTCGCTGTCTTTCTCATTTGCTCTTTCTCATTCCTGCTCTTTTCTATCAATCTGCTATACTATCGTCTTCTTCGCTAGACCAGTCTCCTACCTTTTTTCTTGAAAACTCTTCCGGGACAAGACTCCTTGTTTGTGTATGAGGTCTGTTGGATCAGCTTGGGAATATTGGACGCTTTCTGCCAGGTGGTCACTAGGGCTTCCTATGATGTTATTATTTAGCAATGTAGGCATTTTATATGTATGTGTTTTGTTGATAATTTATAATGATGTTTGTATTCTATTTTGTTTTTGTAAACGGGGGTTCAATAAGTTGGGGTGAAGCCTCAGCCGTCCCCTGCGTGGGATGTCTTTATTGTAAAGTGACTGGCTGGTGGAGAGCTTTCGGTTTTACCACTAGGGTTGTTTCAGCAGATCTTTTATGCGGATCGGGGGTTGTCCGGTCCTGATTTGGCTCGGAAGAGTCCGCTGGACCTAAAGCAATAATAATGTAATGTCTCAATATCAATGCCTGTTTTATACTTCAAATTTCCAACAATTTCTTTAATGTCTGTCTGGACAGCACCACTCTCTCTGTATTTTATTCCTCCCTCTCTCTCTCTCTCTCTCTCTCTCTCTCTCTCTCTCTCTCTCTCACTCTCTCTCCTGTCTCTCTCTGTCTCTTTCTCTCCTTCTCTGTCTCTGTCTCTCCTACTCTCTGTCTACTTTCCCTGCCTCGTTTTCTTCTAAGTTTTTTTTGTACTTAAAACAATAACCTTTGCAGGTCTGTGCCTATTTCATTCAAGACAGTGTACATTTTATTATAGAGTTGGAAAACATAGCTTGTTTACCTGTATTGCCAAAATCTTGAGCCTGTGACATTCCTTGCACTTAGCCACGATCTGTTGCATGTCTGCCACGGACAAGGAACAGAAAGACACTGAGAAGCAGACAATGCTATCGGCCATTTTGTCCAACAGAGCGTCTACAAGGCCAGTCATGGCCTGAAGGTTGTTGCGACTCAGGTTCAGCTCATTCATCCCTGAGATTTTGGGCCACTGCGGGGAAAAATAAAAACAATACAAGTTAATCTCCCAGCTGCCCAATACTGTCGGGCTGTTAATGATCCAGTTCATGTGCTGCATAGCCTACCCCACCATCATATCTAAGGCCATGGATGTGAGCAATGTAACGACCCTGTGATACAGAAGCTCTGGGAATGAAATAAACTGTTTGGCACAGTTGTAAAAACCTTTTGTGATAATAAACAAAAAACCTTGGTAAAAGAATGGTCTCCAAAGTTTCAGGCGGAACCTTTTAACAGGCTAGGCCTGAAATGTCAGTGAGCATTCTTTTACCAAGTTTCTTTTTTACCACCGCGGAAGGTTTTCGCAACTTTTTATTTGTCAATCATTTTAAGATCCTGAACTGAAGTCGACTTCTATTGTGACATGTTACTCACTCTCGAAACATCCTTTACAGGAAAGTATCAGAACCTTTACAGGAAAGTATCAGAGGTTTGATAATGTTAAGCTATGCTGGTAAGGTGGAAGAAGAGTAGGTCAAGTTCAGGAAAAATAAAACTGTCACTGACCTGTAACAAAGCCTGCACGTCAACAGCACTAAGGCGACAGTCTCTAAGACTGAGATAGGTGATCTGTTGTCCCAGTTCCTGCAGCAGCTGGTCCAGGCCGTCCTTCAAATTGCAGGACGACAGGTTGAGGCGGTAGAGTTTGGGGAGTCCTTGGATGGTCTGAGCCAGCTCGTACAGGGCATTGGGGTGGATGTTGAGGTGCAGCGTGTTGGGAAGGGACAGAGCACGCAGCTCCGGCAGAAGCAGGATTGTCGCCAGCAGTTGGTCCCAGCGACTGAGGTCGTTGAGCACTTCGGGGTCTTCAATCTCCAGGTGGGAGATACACTGCAGACAATAAGTCGCACTGCTAAGAGAACGTTTGATTATGTAGGCAATTAATTCATTAAATTGAATTCAGGAGTCTGCAGTTCAAACAGCATGAACAACAACAAACGGGTTGTTTAGTGTAGTGGCACGTACGTATGCGACATGTTCTACAAGAGTAACTGTTTCATGATGGAAGGCTCGCAATAGATTTTTACAACTCAAGTTAAAAATGGTACTAAACTTCTTGACAATGTTATATGATGGTGCTGTAAAACATGAAGACATCTAGAATTGTTCATTCTGATTTGTAGACATCCAAGATCGAAGTATATATTGTAGCCCAGATCCTGCTAAACGACTTTTGGATGCAGAATCGCCTCGGATCCTACTGCTAGACTGGATGATATGCTGATTGTAATCCATGCATAGCGTACTTTGTCTTGTCGTTGTTTAGTTACTAACCTTAGGGTCCAGGATGGTCTGAATGACAGTGAGCGGCACGTCCATCTCGGAGATGGGCTCAGTCCACACACGCTGACAGCTGTACCGGAAGGGAGTTTCCTTCTGAATGGCAAGGCCGATGGGCACGTCATCCAAGGTCACCTTGCAGTCGAACACGATCGTCACAGGGCCTGCATAGAGGACAAAAAAAGAAACATGGGCATTTCATGCAGACTCCCAATGCAAGGCTAGCCCATGAGGCAAAGTCCATTAGGACTGGTCCAGCCCATGATGCTTAGAACCGGAAAAGATGGGCACTGCTCTCAATAAGCTGGCCCAGAGAACAGTGAAGTCCACACCGCCTATCTCCTCAACAACCGTAGGGTTACGGGAACACATTTAGTTGTACCTATCTACTCTTAACTGTGCTGTACATGCATGCGTATGACTATATCAGCCATTACGAGGAAAGATCCTTGACCTTAACCCATAGTGCTACCACGATCCCACATCATTTCAAGTTAAGACATTTTTATTTATAAAAACAATGTGAAAAGTTGGTGTGTCCATTGATAAAACAGAATATCACCCTTTTTTCATCACCACTTTGTTTCCAACTTGCTCATTGGCTAACGCCAGTCACATGCAATGCTGATAAATATGTTATCATGCATCCTGTGCCCATCTCTCTCTCTCTCTCTCTCTCTCTCTCTCTCTCTCTCTCTCTCTCTCTCTCTCTCTCTCTCTCTCTCTCTCTCTCTCTCTCTCTCTCTCTCTCTCTCTCTCTCTCTCTCTCTCTCTCTCTCTCTCTCTCTCTCTCTCTCTCTCTCTCTCTCTCTCTCTCTCTCTCTCTCTCTCTCTCTCTCTCTCTCTCTCTCTCTCTCTCTCTCTCTCTCTCTCTCTCTCTCTCTCTCTCTCTCTCTCTCTCTCTCTCTCTCTCTCTCTCTCTCTCTCTCTCTCTCTCTCTCTCCGTTAACAAACTCACAAATTAAGCAGAAAAACAGAAGCAACATAATCGCCAACAACATAATCATTTCAGAAAAGCAGCAGCTTCAAGAGAATTCAGTATTTTGCCGACTGCATATATAATTAGGAACTTTTGAACCTGTGGACACATTTTCGCCAAAAGTCTGCCTAATACGTGAAATCGGGAGCGCTTTGCTCATTCCGTGTGTTAGGTATATGTAATATGCTTACCGAATACGCGTATTCGGCAATTACGTTAATTCGGCACAATATATACAAGCTTATACCGTCAGACCCTACAACAGTCTAATACAAGCATACAATCAGACCATACAAAAGTGGTACACACACATTCGCATTCTAAATTAATGTCCCCGGACACGATGTGTATAGGGGACAACGTGGTACACACTTATACAGACAGAATATACAACAGATTTACGCAAACATATAGTCAAGACGACACAACAGATTTACAAAGGCATACAGTCGGACCATACAACAGATTTACACAAGCATATGATAAACACATTAATTGTACACGCATACAATCAGACCTTATAAAAGATATACATAAGCATAAAATCATACAGTATAACAGATACACACAATCATACAATACAACCGACTTACACAAGCACACAACCGGCTTATTGTATTAGTACCCCCTGTGGGGGTGCGGAGGGTTTCTTTATAAATAGTATCCCCCCTTTCTGGAAATTTAGTGCTTTAAATTTCCACTATCGTTGTCTTTCTCCTTTATTATTTCTCATTCCTACTCTGTCCTATCAATCTACTATACTATCTTCTTCGTTAGACCAGTCGCCTACCTTTTTTCTTGAAAACTCTCCCAAAACTCCTCATTTGTTTATGGGGTCTGTTGGGTCAGCTTGGGAATATTGAACACTTTCTGCCAAATAGTCATTAGGGCTTTCTATTGTATTATTATTTAACAATGTAGGCATTTTATGTGTATGTGTTTTGTTAATATATTCTATTTTCTTTTTGTAAACTTTGTAAACTAATTTTGATAAATTAGAGTAAAGCCTCAGCGTACCCTGCATGGGATGCCTTTATTGTTGTCAAAGCCCCCCCTTACGGTCCTTCGTTTCACTTACCATAAAGGGGAACTCTGAGCAGTGTATGCAACCATACGTGAACAACGGGTGAATAGATAGAGACAAGTATTACGTTGACAAAATAAAACAACAATTTATTCACATGAATATAACATGGAGTCGTAAATGAATAACTAAAATTTATAAAGGTGATAAAATCAAACGACAGAATGAAATGTTCTTTGTTTTAAATAAATTAAATGGTTCTACACAGTATTCTCGTTCAGTCTCTTTGTTTTCCTTTTCTACTGTTCACTCATTGTTCGCACACAACCTATGCACTGTTTACAAATTTGTTGCTACTACTGTTATAACGATTTCAGTTCACAAGTCCCGTTTTACAAATACATATCACACTCCTGCGATCAAACCTTTGCAATACGAAATTGCATAATAACAAAAACGTCCCGAAGACACTAGAGCATGAACTCGCTCAACGCAGGAGTGAAATGTATATATGTCCCGGGAACACAGTAGGCAAATAAACTAAAAATTGTCAATGCACTAGATGTAATCGATAAGTGCATACACCTCGAATGTCACTGGGACTGTAGCTGCTACGATTAGATGCATCTGCCGTGGTCATCCAATATTTCAAAGTCTGTGGTGAAGAAGCGAAGGCAAAAAGTTCACTGGCAGAAAGTCTATTATAATACAATCGGTGAAAAGTGATGGTAAACCCAAAAACAAAGTCGAAGTTAAAGTTGAAGTTGAAGGTAAAATCGAAGTTGAAGATGAAACCAAAGGCAAAAAGCGAAAGGTACACTGCAACATAACCCATACAAAATCTTCTAAGAATTTGAGTAACAATTTATACATGCTTCCTGATGCAATTGAAAACTCAACCATTTTCCTTAATAATAATAATCGCTAACTCTTGTATTGTAACAATCACAAATGTAAATCTAACGCATGTATGAATGAATGACTGCAACCTTGAATGTGTTGTATGCTTGGAAGAATAATGATTGTAAAAAATATGGTATCACTTATTCGAGTATAATACTTCCCCATAATATTTTAGCCCCACAACATAATGATAACCAACAATGACACGACAAAATACGGACCACAGAAATAAATGACAACAAAGAGACACCCGACTAGCCAGTGAAAACACCCAAGTCCACACTTACTCAACTACCCGTGGATACGGTGATGCGGCTAAGGTCGGATACGTCTCTTCATCCGCAGCATTCCTTTTGGTACAGGTAGGTCAACGGTCAGGTCTACTAGTCGTCTCGATCTTCATTGACTAAAACAAACAGTCGAACTTGCACCAGTTTCAAGGTCGAACTCTTTCTCCCTCATCGTTCTCAAACGACTTCTGGTGAAAACTCAAGTTCTTGTCGTAGGGCACCGCTACGTGAGGATATCACGTACGTATTTCCTTAAGCGTACAGTTGACGGATAAAGGATTAGCAGGGACGAAAAACGATTCAACACACTGCTCCTAGATTCACTGTTCCTGGGACCTCCATGTAACGACCAAATACCTGTCTTCTTTCTCTTTCGTCATTTCCTCTTTTCTACGACAATAAGTTACGTCACACTTTTCATTTACTTTTGTCCCGGCTTATTCAAAGGCACACAAAACGATGATTCATAGGCACTTGCGAGAAGACCACCTATCTACAACACAACAATATAAAGTTCAAACTGAGTGTGGGTCGTGACATACCCCCCCCTCAAGACAAAACCTTGGTTTTGTTCAAACTCAAAGTTCACGACTTACACGTTTCTGCTCAAAAAGTCTGCAGTGACGTTTTCCTTTCCAGGAATACTTTCAATAACCAGTGGAAACGACTGCATCAACAGCGCCCATCTCATCAACCTGCTGCTGGTAGTTTTCGATTTCTGAAGGTATTTCAGCGGTTGGTGATCAGTTTGTACGATGACTGTCCGATCGTACACATATTGCTGAAATCGTTGAAGTCCCCAAATCAACGCTAAACATTCCTTCTCAATCGTTGAGTAGTTCTTTTCTGCGGCAACTAACTTCCGGCTGACACAAGCCACTGGTTGGAGTCCGTGACCCTGATCTTGGCATAGTACTGCTCCAATACCTGTGTCTGACGCGTCTGTTTGCAAAACAAACGGTTTTTCGCCATCTGGCAGACAACATACAGGACTAGAGCACAGCCTTTCTTTCAAAGTGTTGAAAGCTCTTTCGCATGCTTCCGTCCATGCGACTGGTCCTGTTTTTCCTCCCTTCGTCAGATCGGATAGAGGTGCGGCTATGGCTGCAAAGTTTGGTACAAACCTCCTGTAGTAGCTCGCTAACCCCAAAAACGACCTCACTTGTTTCTTTGTAGTTGGTTGTGACGTTTCTCCGATGCGATCCATTTTCTGACGGTCTGGTTGAATCTTACCTCGCCCTACCATGTGTCCCAGATACTCCAAACTCTGAAATCCTAGGAAACATTTTGACGGTCTTGCAGCTAACTGCACTTCGCGGAGTCTCTGACACAACGCTCTTAGACATTCCAAATGCCTTTCTTTTGTTTGAGTAGCTATCATCAAATCATCCATGAAGTTGTCTATTTCAGGCATGTGAAGGGGTGCCAATAACTTCCGCATCATTCGGGAAAATATAGCTCCGGCAGTCTTCAATCCAAAAGGCATCACGCACCATTGGAACTGACCTTCAGGAGTGGTGAACGCTGTCTTTTCTTTGTCCTCTTTTTTCATTGGAATTTGCCAATACCCTTTTGACAAATCTATTTTGCTCAGGTATTTCGCTTTTGCGAGCTTCGCGAACAAAAAATCGATATCAGGTAGAGGCTCAGCGTCGAAGACGATGTTACGATTCATTTTGCGAAAATCAACGCAAAATCGTATTTGTCCATCTTTTTTTTTCACTAGCACAATCGGTGAGCTATACGGTGACGTTGCTCTCTCAATGACCCGTAATTTCATCATCGTTTCTACTTCATCCTTCACCACCTGCATTTGCGAATGAGGTAAAGGGTATTGTCTTGTACGGACTGGCTCTTCGTTGATCATCTTTATCTCGCACGTATCCAAGGTGCATCGTAAAGGGAAATCAGTGAAAATGTCTGCATAGTCTGACACTATGTTTAGGATGTCCTCATGAATTTCTGGACATTCTGGGTCAACGTGTACAATCTTTCGGACCCTCGGTCGCCACTAACGGACACGTTGGAATGTCGTTGCCCACTTGTTCTTCTTTCCATTGATCGTCTTCTGTCACTACTGTATCGACTGTCACTCTTTCTCTGCATTCTTTCAGCAGATTGACGTGGAAGAGTTTAGTTTTCCGTCCTACTGATATGCGATAATCGCATTCGCCAACTTTTTCTATGACTTCATAGGGTCCTTGCCAAGCCATTTGGAGTTTATTATGTTTAGTGGGTAGCAACAGCAACACTCTGTCGCCTGCTTTGAAGACCCTGGGTTTCGCTTTTCGGTCAAAGTAGTGTTTCTGGCGCTCTGCAACACCTTTCATATGTTCTTTTGCTATCTGGCACGTCTCCTCGATGCGATTGCGTAGATCGACTACGTATTCACTGCTTACTTTCACTTCTTCAGCAGCAATCTCCTTCGACCATAGCTCTCTCAACACGGCCATCGGTCCTCTGACTGTTTTTCCGTATAGTAGCTCAAACGGTGAAAATCCAGTAGCCTCTTGAGGTACCTCTCGGTAGGCGAAAAGAAGAGCTGGTATGTACCGGTCCCACATCCGTGGCTGTTCTGTAGTCAGTTTTCTCAGCATGGTCATCAGAGTGCCGTTAAACCGCTCAACCAGCCCGTTACACTGAGGGTGGTAGGGTGTGGTGGCTTTTCCATGGATGGCCAACAATCTGTTCATTTCATCCATGACTGCTGACATGAACTGCGTCCCCCTGTCGGTTAGTATTTCACGAGGGATGCCTACCCTCGACCATATGGTCCACATAGCCTCTGCTACTTTTTCAGTGTCAATTCTTTTCAACGGAACTGCTTCTGGGTATCGTGTGGCGTAGTCGACAACTACCAAAATGTATTGGTTACCTTGTTCCGACTTTGGTGCAATCGGACCTACAATGTCGATAGCCACTCTTTGGAATGGTTCGTCCATCAAAGGCATCTTTTGTAGGGGTACCTTGCTGACTCGACCCCTTGGTGTCACTCTCTGGTATTCAATGCATGATGCACAGTACCTGCGAACGTCTGCGCACATACCTGGCCAGAAAAACGTATTCCATATACGTTCGCGAGTTCGTTTTCCTCCTAGGTGTCCTGCCATGGGAGGATCATGAGCTAGCCTCATGACTTCTTTTCGTAGTTTCTTGGGAACTACTAGCTGCGATGTCTCCACTCCTCGCAACTGATGCAACCTGTATAGTAACCCTTTCTTTCGCGTGAATTTTACTGTAGCATTTCCTGACTTCAGTTCGCTCTGGGCATCAGCCAACGCTCGAACTTTTTTAAGACTATCGTCTTCTTCTTGCAATGCAGCCAACTCTGACGGTGTGACTTCCACTCCTAGAGTTTTCGATACCTGCAAAGGTACTGTCGCTCGTTTTTCACGTTCTATTTGTCCTCTTGTTTCGACTGCTGCTGCCACGGCACATTCACTACCATCAATGGTAACTGGGCTTCGGTAACCAGATGAAAATGTAATCCAGTTACCCAGAAGAATGTCAGGTCCCATGTGGTCAAGGACGAACAGTTCAACAGTCCCTGTCACAAAGCCTGATTCAAGTTTCACCCATGCTGTAGGGTACTTTCCTGTTTTTGTCTGGTCTGCTAAGTACACTTCAACACTCCTCCCTGTGTAATCTTCAGGTTTGACCCATTTTGAAGCAACTGCTCCCATCTCTGCTCCAGTATCACGCATGATGCGTACTGTATTTTCGTTGATCCGACCCTCACTCCACGGGTTATAGGGTTTAATAGATCGGACGTCTATTGGCGGAGTATAGATCGGTAGGGTGTTGGTCGCAATTGTAACCTGACTGACTGCATGCGTTTTCATGCATTGCCTGGCGAAGTGCCCCTTACCCCCACACTTATAGCACTTGTCTGAATTCCTCCTGTCTCTTTCATTTCTACCGACAACTGGTCTCCTAATAGGTTCCCTCAATCTCGTTTGTGACTCGTTCGGTCTACGCTCGGGTTGACTGCTCGGTGTTCGTGGACTCGCTCTTTGGAAAACAGGTCCTCGGGATACGGCTCGTTTTACGTCCAAATGCAGTTGAGCATATTCGGCTGCTTGTGCGGCGTCTGTCGGCAATCGTTCACGCACGAACATCTCGAGCTCAGGATTCATTACTGAATATATCTGTTCAGCCAAAAACATGTCTAACACAGACTTCGCGTCATCGATGTCTTTGTCTGCCAAGGAAAACCATCTTTCTACAGATGTCTGCAACCGGATGAGAAATTGCGGAAAAGTTTCATTTTGTTCTTTCTTGGTCTCTCGGAACTGTCGGCGATACCATTCCGCATCGCGGCGAAAACGACGTAACAGCGCGTTGCGTACTTCTTCAAAATCTTGAGCCTGTTCGGGTGTCAGACGCAAATACGTATCGCGCGCTTCTCCTGACAATAGTGGAGACAACCTTGCTGCCCAGCAATCTCTATTCCATCCTTGTGATTCAGCTATGAGTTCAAAATGACGCAGATAAGCTTCGATGTCTTCTCTACCATCGAAAGGGTGAATTTTCAGTCGGTAACCATCATGATGTTCTCTACGAGTTGAACGGTCAGCGAAAACTTCGCGTTCTTCTCTGATCACCTCCATCTGCATTTTCATCCGTTCTTTCTCTGCCTCCATTCTGATTTCTAATGATCTTCGTTCTTCTTCTTTGTCTTCCTCGCGTCGGCGACGTTCTTCTTCTTTCTCTTCCTCTCGTCGGCGACGTTCTTCTTCCATTTTCCTCTCCATCAGACGTCTGTCTTCTTCTCTTTCCTCTTCTCGTCGGCGACGTTCTTCTTCCATTTTTCTCTCCATTAGACGTCTGTCTTCCTTTTCTTCTTCTCGTCGGCGACGTTCTTCTTCTTTTTCCTCTTCGCGTCGGCGACGTTCTTCTTCTTTTTCCTCTTCGCGTCGGCGACGTTCTTCTTCCATTTTCCTCTCCATTAGACGTCTGTCTTCTTCTATTTTTCTTTCCATTAGCCGCTGTCTTCTTCGCGCTCTCTTCGCTCTTCTTCCTTTTGGATGCCATCCACGACAAATCTCGCTAGCGCCTCTTCTCGCAGGCCTAGGCTCATACCTAATTCTCTATACTTCACGGATACGTCAATCACTTCGGACGTCTCTTGGTTCCTTGACGGTTCTACGGCTACCGCCATGCGAGGGAAACCTAAGACAGACGTACTCAGAGTCTCTTCTCTCGTCAAACTGGACATGGTCGCTTCTCCCGATGCTCCCAGTACAATATCGGCTGAGTCGCTGCTAGGGGTGATCGATGTCCCTTCCCCACCAATCGTTTTCTTGGCTCCAGCACGTTTTGTACCTTTCCGGGTGGCGGACATTTTGCTAGCCGACCACCTTTTCTTGTATAATTGGTAAACAACAAATCTATTTACCAACTATATATCTCAGAGTTCAAATAACTCAACAGTTATACCACGGTTTGGCTCAGATGACACTAAGTTGTATTATAGTAAAGTGTGGGCTTGGTTGCCTACCTTATTACTGTCGGGTGCTCTAAGTGCGCCCACGCGATTCAAAACGCTCCAGCACCCGCCAACCACCCACGTCACTTACTCTGATTGTATGGTATAACACAACAATGTCAACGTAATTCTATCTCCTCCATTCATCCGTTCGATCCCACCGCTGCCACCAAATATGTCAAAGCCCCCCCTTACGGTCCTTCGTTTCACTTACCATAAAGGGGAACTCTGAGCAGTGTATGCAACCATACGTGAACAACGGGTGAATAGATAGAGACAAGTATTACGTTGACAAAATAAAACAACAATTTATTCACATGAATATAACATGGAGTCGTAAATGAATAACTAAAATTTATAAAGGTGATAAAATCAAACGACAGAATGAAATGTTCTTTGTTTTAAATAAATTAAATGGTTCTACACAGTATTCTCGTTCAGTCTCTTTGTTTTCCTTTTCTACTGTTCACTCATTGTTCGCACACAACCTATGCACTGTTTACAAATTTGTTGCTACTACTGTTATAACGATTTCAGTTCACAAGTCCCGTTTTACAAATACATATCACACTCCTGCGATCAAACCTTTGCAATACGAAATTGCATAATAACAAAAACGTCCCGAAGACACTAGAGCATGAACTCGCTCAACGCAGGAGTGAAATGTATATATGTCCCGGGAACACAGTAGGCAAATAAACTAAAAATTGTCAATGCACTAGATGTAATCGATAAGTGCATACACCTCGAATGTCACTGGGACTGTAGCTGCTACGATTAGATGCATCTGCCGTGGTCATCCAATATTTCAAAGTCTGTGGTGAAGAAGCGAAGGCAAAAAGTTCACTGGCAGAAAGTCTATTATAATACAATCGGTGAAAAGTGATGGTAAACCCAAAAACAAAGTCGAAGTTAAAGTTGAAGTTGAAGGTAAAATCGAAGTTGAAGATGAAACCAAAGGCAAAAAGCGAAAGGTACACTGCAACATAACCCATACAAAATCTTCTAAGAATTTGAGTAACAATTTATACATGCTTCCTGATGCAATTGAAACTCAACCATTTTCCTTAATAATAATAATCGCTAACTTTTGTATTGTAACAATCACAAATGTAAATCTAACGCATGTATGAATGAATGACTGCAACCTTGAATGTGTTGTATGCTTGGAAGAATAATGATTGTAAAAAATATGGTATCACTTATTCGAGTATAATACTTCCCCATAATATTTTAGCCCCACAACATAATGATAACCAACAATGACACGACAAAATACGGACCACAGAAATAAATGACAACAAAGAGACACCCGACTAGCCAGTGAAAACACCCAAGTCCACACTTACTCAACTACCCGTGGATACGGTGATGCGGCTAAGGTCGGATACGTCTCTTCATCCGCAGCATTCCTTTTGGTACAGGTAGGTCAACGGTCAGGTCTACTAGTCGTCTCGATCTTCATTGACTAAAACAAACAGTCGAACTTGCACCAGTTTCCAAGGTCGAACTCTTTCTCCCTCATCGTTCTCAAACGACTTCTGGTGAAAACTCAAGTTCTTGTCGTAGGGCACCGCTACGTGAGGATATCACGTACGTATTTCCTTAAGCGTACAGTTGACGGATAAAGGATTAGCAGGGACGAAAAACGATTCAACACACTGCTCCTAGATTCACTGTTCCTGGGACCTCCATGTAACGACCAAATACCTGTCTTCTTTCTCTTTCGTCATTTCCTCTTTTCTACGACAATAAGTTACGTCACACTTTTCATTTACTTTTGTCCCGGCTTATTCAAAGGCACACAAAACGATGATTCATAGGCACTTGCGAGAAGACCACCTATCTACAACACAACAATATAAAGTTCAAACTGAGTGTGGGTCGTGACAATTGTAAAGTGACCGGCTGGTGGAGGCCGCCTTCAGTGTTACCAAAAGGGTTGTTTCAACAGATCTTTTGTATGGATTAGGGGTGAGCCCTCTTTCAACCAAGTTGTGGTCCCTGATTCTGCTCTTTGCAGTCTTCTGGACTTTATAAACAATGACTAACTAACTATTGTACATACAATCAGATCTTACAGAAAAGTGTACAAATTAAAACATACAATCGATCAGACCATACAACATATGTACACAAACATACAATCAGACAATACAACAGATGAACACAAGCTTACAATCAGACCTCACAACAAATGAACACAAGCGTACAATCAGACCTTACGACAGATGAACACAAGCGTATGATCAGACCTTACAACAGATGAACACAATAAGCTTATATTCAGGCAATACAACAGATGAACACAAGCGTACGATCAGACCTTACAACAGATGAACACATGTGTACAATCAGACCTTACAACTTATGAACACAAGCTTACAGTCAGGCAATACAACAGATGAACACAAGCATACAATCAGACCTTACAACAGATTTACCCAAGCATACAATCAGATCTTACAACAGATGAACACAAATGTACAATCAGACATTACAACAGATTAACACAAGTGTACAATCAGACCTTACAACAGATGCACACAAGCATACACTCAAACCTTACAACAGGTTTACCCAAACGGACAATCAGACTTTACAATCGATGAATCCAAGTGTACAATCAGACCTTGCAACAGATGAACACAAGTGTACAATCAGACCTTACAACAGATGAACACAAGCATACAATAAGGCAATATAACAGATGAACACAAGTGTACGATCAGACTTTACAAAAGATGAACACAAGTATACAATACAACAGATAAAAACATGCATACAATAGACTTTACAACAGATGAACACAATTTAAGCGTACAAAACAACAGACGAACACAAGTATACAATACAACAGATGAGCACAAGTGTACAAAAAGTGTACAATACAACCGATGAACACAAGCATACAATACAACAAATGAGCACAAGCGTACAAAACAACAGATGAACACAAGTGTACAATACAACAGATGAACACAAGGGTACAATACAAAAGATGAACACAAGCGTACAATACAACAGATAAACACAAGCATACAATAGACTTTACAACAGATGAGTACAAGTGTA
This sequence comes from Oncomelania hupensis, assembly GCA_036898135.1. Taxonomy (NCBI): domain Eukaryota; kingdom Metazoa; phylum Mollusca; class Gastropoda; order Littorinimorpha; family Pomatiopsidae; genus Oncomelania; species Oncomelania hupensis. Next base: position 51,401,435 of record CM072521.1, read on the forward strand.
CAATACAACAGATGAACACAAGCGTACAATACAACGTACAGATGAACACAAGCATACAATCAGATCTTACAACAGATGAACACAAGCATACAATCAGACCTTACAACAGATAAACACAAGCATACAATCAGACCTTATAACAGATGAACACAAGCATACAATCAAATCTTACAACAGATGAACACAAGCATACAATCAAATCTTACAACAGATGAACACAAGCGTATAATACAACAGATGAACACAAGTGTACAATACAACAGGCTATAATCGTACAAGCACACAAGCGTACAAAGATACAAGAGATAACAAGAGAGAATCATACAGGCAGAGTGTGAGTGTGGTGGAGCTGGGACAGTGAGGTACCTATGTTATGGCCGTGACGCACGCACAAGTCCATGTTGCTGTAGATACAGGTGATGTTGTTAATGTAGCGCTCCACCTTGTTTTTGGAAACACCTGGAAATATAAAGCGTCTAGCGCATTGAGCCTGTTTTTATGGATCACTGAATCTTAAAGAACTGCAATCGTCATCATACGAATACGAATCTTTATTGTCCATAGTTAAAATACAATAACATGGAAATTTGTCTTTAGTAGCACAAAGGCTAAGACGGAAAGATTAAAAACTAAAAGAAATATTAACCTTTTTTGTTATATAAAACATTAATTAAGACATACGCATTTATAACAAATAGCTTACTTCATTGCACAACTCACATCATATTACATTACATCATCACAGTACACAGAAGAAAAATGTAGGTAACTGGGGGTATTACAGTTTGCTTAAATTTAAGATGTGGATTGCACTTGGTACATAAGAGTGGCCATACAAGTTTCTTTTCCAGGCCGGGGTTCTAAACCTCCGACCTGAGGGCAACAGTTCAAATGATCTACACATGGAATGACTGTTATCAGACATAATCTTTCTAGCTTTACTTTTTACAAAATCTTTATATATTTCTGTTATTGGCTTTTGTGTCTTTCCTATCACTCTGCTAGCTAGGTTTACAATGCGGTTGAGTCTGTTCCTGTCTCTAACGCCAAGATTTCCGAACCAGGTAACAATGTTAAAGCATAGAATACTTTCTACTAGAGATCTGTAAACTATTTCTAAGATATGTACATTGACCCCAAAATTTTTCAACTTTCTTACTAGATACATCCTTTGATTGGCCTTTTTGCAAATAAAACCAACATAATCACTGAACTTCAAGTTCTTGTCTAAAACCGTCCCTAAATACTTAAAGGTTTCAACCTATTCTACATTTTCAGATGCAATTTTCAGGGGGCGAAGCAGGGCAGGATCTCTCGCACGGTGTTCTTCAAAGCAAATTTCTTTAGTTTTAGTTACGTTTAGCTTTAAATAACTTCCACTGAACCAGGTAAGAAGTGATCATTATCGTTTTCGTGCATCATCGTCGTCGTCATCATCATCACCATCATCATCATCATTATTATCCGCAAGGTTACAGCAAAAATAAGTATATGTTGTCCTACAGTTATGATCACGTCCAGAACTAATTTGTTTTCGTGGAATCAACAGCTTACAAACCTCGCTCATCAGGGAATAGAGACGTGACCTTGGGAGGAAGGAATACAGACCTGAGGGAAAATGATCTGTAGGAATACGTGATCTGTGTGGCAACACATAGACCTGGAAACAAACTTGAGGAAAAATAGGCCTAGTGGAACACAGACCTAGATTCGAGGGATCGTGAACCTATGGAAACACAGACCAAGACCTGAGGAGAAACAGACCAAGAGAACGCAGGGTTGGTCTCTTATATTGCATCATAACCTTTCTCCACCTCTACTACTGTTTTACAGGTCCCCAGTTGGCAGCAGATTCGGTAGCTAGGGATAGCTGAACACAGTTACACGTGGTACGACGCCTTTAAAGATTTCAGTACGTTAGTTTAAGAGGCGTTAAGTTTAACCTCACAACAGAACGCTATCTGGAGCATTGAACGTCACAACACACGTCAACTGGAGCCTTGACGTCACAAGCGCGCCGTACGTCTGACTGAACGTCATAAGTGTACTTAGTGTATACGTATGTTGTGATGTACGATCATTTCAATCTCTTGGACTATGTAGCTAGATATGGAATCATACCATAGACCTCTCATGGGTCCTCCTCACCACATACAAAAGCAAAGTCAGGTCTGGCGCCAAGGTAACAACTATCTATGACATAAAGCGATGAAGTCTCTCACCCAAAATGTGACGAATAAGACTGTGGATATAACCAGGTTGTCTGTCGGCCGGCTTCATCCACAGAATGGGAAGACGGGCAAGTTCCCGACAGAGTTTGCGATCTGGAAACACAACAACAAAAAAAAGAAAAGAAATATAAGCTTTGGGCTGCATTTTAGAACTGAGGTAAGTTCTTTCAAAGTCTTTGCTAATGTCACAAAGTTGACTAACTTTTCTTCCAACCGTCAACACGTCAGTCATATTATATGACTTGAATTCAACTGGTGGTCGCGTGCACTGAACTCCAGTTCACCTCAGTCGGCATAAAGAAGCTAAATTGTAAGTAACCATATAGGTTTATCTCCTGGCGTGAAACCGTTTAGATTTCTTCCAACCATCACCAACCTTGTTTGAAGCCAGTGAAGTTGATGAGTTTGAGCTTGGAGTGAGGTTTGAGGTTCAGCAGGCCCATCATGAAGGAGTCCAGGAGGGACATGCCCCCTGTCCCAGGTTGGGTGGTGTCAAACGGCGTCGTCAGCTGCTGACATCTGGCCAGATCCTCGGCAGGTAACACCGACTTTATGTCCAAAGTGGCATGCGGCCAGGTGGACACCAGGTGTGCTACTGTCTGGAAGAATATATATATATATATATATATATATATATATATATATATATATATATATATATATATATATATATATATATATATATAAAGAAGCAGACGAAGATATGAAAATTGAAACACAGTTATGAAAATTACTGGCGGGATAGAGTTATGGGATTCACACAAGCACGTCAAATTTCGTGGAAATCCGTTGTGAAGAAGCAGCGTACGTAAGGTGAGTTTTAACGAAGCAAATTCACGTACGCATATACAGTTTACGATTTTAAAAAAAAAATTCCCATGGGTAAAGTCTACGAGACTAAAAGAAACAAGATGGCGAGCCCTTCGAATATATTTCCAAACATTCCCACCCGTAGCCGATAACTACGCCATTTTCAAAAGCGTTTTCTTGGCGGGGTTGTGACTCGTCAAATCACTAGCTGTTGGCGTTGAACGCCACGTACTTACTTTCAGTTTCGTTTGTTTTAAAGTAAGCCTAACTCTGTCCCTTGAATTCCGTTCCCGTCTTGGTTGCTATATGTTAAGCATGGCCACAACCAGCAACACAAACGAGAACAGACATTCGCTGCATCATAATTATTAAGATACCGAGGTGAAATAAAAAGCTTATTATTACACAAGCTTGAAACAACGTTGGGTCACTAGGGGTGACCGTGACTTCCTGATCACCTCGTTACAAATATCACAGGCCTTGCTTCAAGCTTACAACAGGTAGTTCGTGCGCGCCTTGCGCAGCAAATTTGTGGGCTGGAGAGTGCGCTATGTAAATCAGTTGGCTTGTATTTACCTGGAGAGAGCGTTGAAAGATGGCCTCAGTGAGCAGAGAGGGGTAGAGGTCAGAGGGCACCTCGTACCCCATCAACAACTTGATCCGTGAGGGAATCACTACTACTTGCTGCATCACAAGTTCTTTCAACGGCCTGTAACAACATTAGCACCGTCAATCGTCGTGAGTTAGAGAGAGAGAGAGAGAGAGAGAGAGGGATGGAGGGAGGGAGGGAGGGAGGGAGTGGGAGAGAGAAATGGAGGGAGAGAGAGAGAGAGAAAGACAGAAAGAGAGAAAAAAACAGAGAGAAAGACACAGAGAGAGAGAGAGAGAGAGAGAGAGAGGAAGAGGAAGAGAGAGGAGGTGCTCAGATATTTTATTCACAAGGATACAGATTTTAGGCGGGATATAGATAGACAGACAGACAGACAGACAGACAGACAGACAGATATATATATAGATAGATAGATAGATAGATAGATAGATAGATAGATAGATAGATAGATAGATAGATAGATAGATAGATAGATAGATAGATAGATAGATAGATAGATAGATAGATAGATAGATAGATAGACAGACTACCTGGGTGAACACAGCGGCTCTCCGTTAGAGTCTCGAAGGAACTCGAGATGGCCGTCCGAGGCACGCACGAGATGGTACACGAAATGATTCTCGGTCAGCCATAACGGATGTCGCATGAGGGACTCGTCCTCGTTGAACTTGTGACGTTCATAGTCCACGTCATCCATCACGTCCGTCAGCGACATCCTGACGGGACTGTATGACACACTTCCTGTTTACCACCAAGCCAAAAAGAAAGAGAAAAAAATAGAGTAGCCTATCAGACTCAAACTCAAAGCGCGGCGATCTGTCACCAACATACACGATCATAGACACACACACACACAGACACCCCCCCCCCTCTCTCTCTCTCTCTCTCTCTCTCTCTCTCTCTCTCAGTCGATCGTCCATTTAAATAGGCCTGCACCACAGGTGTCAAAAGTACTGAGGGACGCGCTCTGTAGAGAGGATGCTATCGTATCCAGCTACGAGCGCCTGTGAAATAGCCTAAACGTGCACAACAAAGGCAAGTTCATCACTCAAACGTGTGGTGTAAAGTCAGGCAGCTCGCTATTAGAAGATGAAAATGCCGATCCCCCCACCCACCCCCCACCCCCACCCCAACTTGTTTAGATCGACTTCATGCATTCCATAGGCATTTCATTAGTCACACATGCATCCCATTATGGTCACACAGTGTAGCTGAGATTAGCCGAGGCTTACGTTGGCCTCTCCCATACTAGACGCCTACTTGGCGAACATAGACATCGGCCAGTTTCAGCTACATAGTGTGGCCATAAGTAAGGGCTTATTAGTTGACAATGGAGCCTAGCGGTAAGGGCTCTGCATGAGCTAGAGTCTTGTTCTACAGTATTCTTCCTGAATTGAAAGTGCGTTATCACATGGCAAGGATAACACGTAGAGTCGTAGACTTTACCGGAATAGGCATACCCGTAAGCAAAGGGTAATTGTAGATTATAGTCACACGACACCGGAGTGTACAGGCACTGACCTGTATTCTAAGAATAGTGGTATAGGCGACTACTGGTCACATTATTCTGACACCAGCGAACCAGTTGATGGTAAGGGGAAAATAATATGGTCACACGTTGGCCAATCCGGGATTCGAACCAGGTACCTTTCGGTTACTAGTAAGCCGCTCTACCAACTGAGCTACCCGGCATCTGGTCACACGTAGGCTACTGATGCATACATAATAGTAGTTGCTGGCAAGCCGCAGGCAGGCAGGCATGTAGATTAACGTTCCCGGACACATAAGCAGGACTTGGATAGGAGAAGGCCGTTGTAGTAAGATGAGGCGCGAAGAATTAGGAAGTCATGTTGCAGGAGTTGAAGCATGATAAAGTAAGAAGTCATGTTGCGGTAATGGAAAAGTCACTTGAAGATAGAGCGCACAAGGCTGCTGCTACAATCGGTAGAAGAAATCATGATGAAGCAAGGTAGTAGTTGTAGTAAAAGTGCCAATGGTGAAGAGCGCAAAAGTGCGCAGCAGAATGCCGTAAGGGTGCCAAACAGGACGCAGGGCCAGTCCTGAGGAAGTGTGCCGATGAGGCTCTTGAGGGAGGCGCCGACGAAGCCGCAGAAGGGTGACCAAGCAGTGGCCGTGTGAGTGTAGGTAGGCAAGGCGCGGGGTGCCACTGGTGGTGTAACACCTGTAGTCCGGAGGTCGCCACTCTCCACAAGGAACCCCAAGTCGCCCAATCGTAGAGAAAGATGGAGGTCAGCCGGAGGCCGAGCAGACGGAAGTCAAGCGAGGAGGGCCCTTCCACGCAGCACGACCGACGCCGGGACCGGAGCCCTATACAAAGAAGATGAAGGCCAGGGTGTAGGTTGAAGTGGAATGACGTGTCGGAATCTCCCACAGTCTGCGTCATCAGCTTCGACTTCTGTACTGCCACCCCCGGGTTGGCCCCCGTACCCCACCGACGGTGCGTCCTCCTCATCTCAGCATGCTGGGCGTCTGTGGGACTGAACGTCTCCGTGAGCAGGTGTGAGCTCGAAGCCTATGAACCGCCGCAATGGTAAACGCTGGTTGGCAGACCGCCGCAGGTCGGCTAGGCAGGCTGAACAGACAGACCGCCACAGTAGTAAATGCAGGTCGGCAGGAATGGAAGGTGCTCAACACCTCAGCGTGTGGAGAATGCTGGAGCTTGAAATAGACAGACTCCTGGAGATGCCAACCTCCTAGGAGCTTGCGCTGCCTCGTCCTGAGCTGGCATGCCCGTCCTTGACTGTCGCTGTTCAGCCGTGATCCACCTGGCAAGCCGCAGCGACAATAAGCTTATGATAACATCAAATGGAGGGCAATCATAGCATGTTCCCTGTGTAGGGAATCTCTGTTGACAAACGGCAATGAATATGACGGCCTACTAGCGCCAAAACCGATAGTTACATTATGACGAGATAACTTAACATTAATACGTGTTCTGTGTAATTTTCAGAGATACCGGTAATCCACAGTGTTAATTACCAATTATTAGTAGTTGCCACGCCTTCCTTGCGCCAAAATCTGATAATTACAAATATCATGAGATAATTACAAATATCATAGGAAAATTCCAATTATCAAGGGATAATTACAATTATCATTAAAAAAAATTACAAATATCTTCGCGTGATCATGTTTAATTTTCAATTTTGGCTTTAGCAATCCGTCTGGAAATGGGCCAAAACCGAAAATTGTAATATTCACTTGATAATTACAATTTGTAATTTTAAATATGTCGTTGATATTTGTAATTATCACATGATATTTATAACTATCAGGTTTTGGCGCTAGTAGGCCCTCATAAAGTGAATTACACAGAACATGTTTTAATTACTATTATCACTGATATCTGTAAATGCACGTGTTGGCGCTAGTAAACCTCTCTGTTATCTGTCACAACTTCTTCACAGATTCTTGTCCTTCCTACCTTGCTGATCTACTGTCTGTCTACTCCCCTTCACGCACTTTAAGATCTTCTGCTGACACTCGCACACTCAAGGTTCCCGTCACCCGCACTAAGACATACGGCCAACGTGCATTCGCTTACTCCGCACCCAAGCAGTGGAATTCCCTTCCCTCCCATATCCGCAACATACAATCAACACAAGCATTCAAAAAGGCCCTCAAAACCCACCTCTTCAAACTGCATTATTCAGATTGATTTGTATCCCGCTGCCATTCTCTCCTCTTTTGTCTCTGTCTGATCCGTAAGTGTATACACGGCTGTAAATATTTATACTGTTTTTCTTCCTGGGTCTAACCGGGCGTATAAATAGCTGTGAATAGGTTTTTGCTATTGTATTTCTGTCTTTTTTGTCACTTGTGTACATAGTTGTAAATAGTCTATTTCTGTCTTTTTTGTCATTTGTGTACATAGTTGTAAATAGTTTGTACCTTTACTGTTCCGTCTGTACTGTTGGTGTATCGTAGCAAAAGCAATGTTTGATCGAGTGCATGTATTTATATGTAATGACTAATGACTACGTAAAGCGTGGTGAGTCTGGTCATAGGCTGGAGTACCCGCTATATAAAAATCCGTTATTATTATTATTATTATTATTATTATTATTATTATTATTATTATTATTATTAAACCTCATTAGGAGGAATTAAGCATGATCACGTAAAAATTGTAATTATGAAGTGAAAATTGTAATTATTAGCTGATAATTACAATTTTCGGTTTTGGCGCATTTCCAGGCGATTGTTAAAGCCCAAACTGAAAATTAAACATAATCACGCGAAGATATTTATATATATTTTTTAATGGTGATGGTAATTATCACTTGATAATTGTAATTATCACTGGATAATTGTAATTATCTCATGATATTTGTAATGATCTCATGATATTAGTAATTATCAGGTTTGGGCTCTAGAAGGGCGTCATCATTGAACACATTGCTGGAACACGTCGCTGCCTACTTAAAATTAAAACCTCTTAAGGTTGGTACATGAGAGTTGGAATCGAGGAGGGTGATCTAATTTTAGAAGATTAAGAAAAAATCAACACCAGGTGCCATGTCACCACGTTCATCACCACACCCACTGACAAACAACAACTGAGAAGGAAGAAGAAGAAGAATATGATGATGAGGAGGAGGAGGATGGTGGTGGTGGTGATGATGATGAAGAAGAAGAAGAAGAAGAAGAAGAAGACAATTAAAAAGAAGATGATGATGATGGCGACGACGACGAAGATGATGATGACGACGACGAATAGTAATAATAACTTAAGATGATGATGACGACGGCGAAGATGATGATGATGATGATGATGATGACGATGAAGAAGAAGTAGAACACAAGGAGAAGAATAACATCAACAGCAACGGAAAGAAAGATAGAAAGCAAGAAAGGCAGACAGCAACAAAGAAAGAAACAAGAAGAGAACAAGACCAAGAAGAATAACATCAACAGCAACGAAAAAACAGAAAGAAAGAAAGAAAGAAAGAAAGAAAGGAAGGAAGGAAGGAAGGAGAGGAAGAAGAAAGAAAGAAAGGATGAAAAGAAGAAAAGATAGAACGTAAGAAGGAAGCAGACTCCTACTTTTAGTCTTAACATTGAATGGATGTTGTGCCGTGCTGATAGATTTGTACATCCTTATGAATAGGAAAGTCTGAGGTTGTGCCAAATCGCTGGGCTTCTTTGTGTGGGAATCATAGTCTTTGTGGGAAGGCAGGCTGTACGTACACACCGACAGATAGATATAGGCTACGGCTGACTAGCTGGCTTCCCTTCGCTATGCGCGTAAGCTTCTGTTTCTTTTCACAGGCACCCAACTAGTCAGATGCTTTGTGCTTTCTCTGAGAAAGCATAGCTGTTCCTTCCCTATCGCAGGCCACAGCTGCAGTGACAGATAGACTGGCTCAACTTGGCTGATTTGCCTTGTTTGCTAGTTCCTGCATACTTCTTCTTCTTGACATAGGAAGCCAGCTTCAACTGACTGCAGATTACGACGCACTTTGAAATATATGTTTCTTTTTCCGCAATCACCCAGTAGTCCGATGTCTATAAATGCTTTGTCTGAGAAAGCGTAGTACCTGCTATGCTGCGCCAAGGCTGGACAAAAATTGTGCGAACTCGATTCATCATCCCGCTTGGTCTCGATCCTATCACCAACGATCTAAAGAAGACTTCCAACAATCTCTCCTTATCACGATGCAATGCTAAAATTGAGGTAAACAGCTGAAGCAAGCGTGAAGGTACACATTTCAATCCATTATCTCGGTGAAGCAACGGTACGCTATCAACACACACACACACACCCACACCCATAAAAGAACACACATCCCTATACAGATATAGTATGATTGACTCGTACTATGGCAGGTACAGACAGACAGATTGACATACACCAACAGTCAAACGTAGTACACACGCGCGCTCCCACGTACATATAATTATATGACACTGTTGGCATGCGCTCGGCGCCCGCACACACAAACACACGCACACACACAGAGAGACATTCAAATATAGCCCTGTTCCACAGCAAAACGCCTACACACATTCAAAGTCATCATCATCACATTCCCACACGTGTACAACTACCATCGCGTGACGTTTCGTCTGTTAATCGTTTAACTGGGCTAATCTCACAAACTGATCGAGCCATATTAACAATTTACTACACAAATAAATAAAAAACAGTAGGACCAATAAATAAATAAATAAATATACAGTTTACCAAAATATGCACAAGAGATTGTGTGGATCACACAGTGCCAGAGTTCTACGCTAGAACTGTCATCCATATAGGTCTACAGGCAATGTGATTTATAATACAATGGCGATGCCTCGGCTGCCTCAGAATTTCTATGTGGGAACCACAAGTTCGTAGACTTGTGTGAGTCTGGATGCTCGATCCCCAAGCTAAACCCTTATGGGTGCATAATATTCATGCCCTGATATGATTTATAATACAATGGCGATGCCTCGGCTGCCTCAGAATTTCTATGTGGGAACCACACGTTCGCAGACTGTGTGAGTCTGGATGCTCGATCCCCAAGCTAAACCCTTATGGGTGCATAATATTCCAGCCCTGATACTCCGCAATCCCGGCTACTGGAATGCCCAAGAGGCTTACAGAATCGTCATACAATAGTTATAGGCCTACAATATAGCCTACACTGGATCTTACCATGGACCCTATAATACTTATTGGTACAATGGTGGGCCTTTACTCCGCACTTACCTCTCTCGCTGTCTCTCTCTCTCTCCCTCTCAGCTGTGTAAACTGACGAACAGTTCAAAGCTGTCATTCAGTGGAAACAGGAAGACGATCTGCTGGTGATACTCTTCCTCGATATGGACACAATACTGAAAGTCCTCCGCTTCCTGGCGCTTCTGGCTGCCACCTTCATCTATGAAACGCGTTCCCAATCCGCAAGACCATAAACAAAACAAAGCGACCTAGAAACGACCGTGAAAAAGTTTTGAGAAGTTTTCGCTGCTTGGTGAGCAAGTCGTCTATGTATAGGTATAGCAACATCAGCAACACCCTCACCAGCCAAGGCCAGGCGCCGCGCGTGCGCTGTGACGTCATAATTTGAGGTAAATGAAACTGACGCAGTGGAGAGGGTTCAGTAAAGAGGTTAATTTTAGTTTATGAATAGTAAGATAGTATTTTTAAAAGAAATAAACACGCTGAATGGAGAGACACTAATGTTTTCAATTTTAGAGCGTTCTCATATTTAGTATAGTATGTTGAAATAGTGTACACTGTCGTAATTCCTTCCTATCTCACCAAGAACATTCACTTCTACAAGCCGTCTAGAAATCTTCGATCTTCCTCTAACACCCTCATGCTACTTAAATACCCCCCTACAAACTCTCCTCTGCAGTCCCACCGCCGTAGCTCAAGTGGTAGAGTGTTCGCCTGGCACATCGATGACCCAGGTTCGAATCCCGTGGTGGGTGATATAAAATGTGGCCATTTTCACTGTCCATTTTAGCAGTATGATTGCTTTGGTGGTTCAGTGTTGATTCATGTCCCTACCCCTCTTTCCCTGGGATGGTTATCCCCGTCTGCCACATGGCCAATGGTGGGTGTAGACGTTAAACCTCAATGTTCATTCACTCATTCATTCATTCTCCTCTGCAGGCTGTCGATGCTTCTCAGTTCTTAGAACTCTCTCTCTCTCTCTCTCTCTCTCTCTCTCTCTCTCTCTCTCTCTCTCTCTCTCTCTCTCTCTCTCTCTCTCTCTCTTCGCGGCTCTCCGAACATAGCCACTTTCAAGTCCAACTTGAAAACCAAGTTCAAGTTCAAGTTCAAGAATACTTTATTATCTCAACAGAGAAATTATGACATACAATTGCTGATCGGTATGAAACATTAAAACAATACATACATAGATAAAACAAGTACACAGTAGACTAAATCTATATTAAATTTCCAGTATTAAATGACATCTCAAACATCATCACAAACATCAAGATCATATATATACAAAAATATTACTTAGCGCTTATTTAAAAACTCAATAGATTTTGGAATAAAACTGTTTTTTGTTCTTACGAGAGAACATTTAGGCACACGCAGTCTGCGACCAGAGGGCAACATTTCATAATACTTTGCCAAAACATGTGAAGTGTCTTTCATAACCACTCCCGCCTTCCTCACCACACGGTATTCATGCAGTTCTCTCCGTTAAAAAATGTATGTCTTGCCTTCCATCACCATTGCTTCTTTTGTAATTAAGACCACCACCGCAGCCCCCTCACTCCTTATCTTCTCTCCTCTCCCCCCCCCCCCCGCCCCTCCTCCTTCCCTCGTCTTTTATAGTTCACTTGTAAATATTCTTTTTCATGTTTGTATTTTGTCTTTGCTTAATTTATTTGTGTCCCGTTTTTGCTTATCGTTTCTGTTTGTATGTGTTTCGACGTTAACGTTAAGTATAAATGCGTGAGAACTGCGCTTTGAGCTCAGGCCATTAGGAAAAAGCGCTATATAAATACCCTTATTATTATTATTATTATTATTATTATTATTATTATTATTATTATTATTATTATTATTATTATTATTATTATATTTTTTACATGTAGACGGTTTACTAGGATTTGCGCATGCGCACTGTCTGCATTCCGAGTCTGAAAGTTGGGTGTCGGCTGATAAGGAAGGGAAGCGCTCGTGCGTTCGGCGAGTAGGAAGGGGTAAATGTATAGATGGGCCTATGCCAAGCCAAGACCAGACAGGTAAAGGCCCCGCCACACATGCCGATTGTGCAACGATTTTGCTTGCGATCCGATCCCGATAGCTACGTGATGACGTCAGAACTACTGCTTGCCTGGGTCCGATTTGCAATCGGCTCGGTATCGTGCGATTAGAGCTTGTACTATTTTGCTGTGCAAAATCGGCCCCGATTGTAAACTTCCAACCAATCAGAATGCGTCCCGTGTTCATTGTCAACTTGGCGTTACAAACGAAGCTGATGACAGCTAGGTGACAGGTGACAGGCTGGGAAGTCTCGTCTTTCGTAGGCCTGAATTACATACTATATATACTATACTACGTACCTATGTAGGAGGCCCACGAGTTTACAAAGACGAAATAAAAGACTTCAGAGCCTGTGATGCAACCCGCGATGTTTTGTATTGTTTTGATTTGGTTTTCCATTACGTTTTTATTTTTAAATAGTTTTTGTAGCATGTAGAGACATTATTTCTGCTGTGGTTTCAGACTAGATGAGCTGTTGGATGGGGATGGTAAACTGTTGGATGGGGTTGGGGATCGTGTACACTGACACTAGTGAAAGTGAATTTAAACAATTAATGCACATTGTGTGGAAGTTTCGGGTCGACCTGATCGGAAACGTGTGGCAGTGCTATCGGTTTTGGAGTCCGGCCCGATCGCAAACGGATCCGAAACCCGATCTAGAATCGGCCTTCAAACCGGCATGTGTGGCGGGGCCTTAAGGCGGAAAGAGGAGATGTTGTTGCACAGTGCAAATGCGCCTGATAATTTTACTGATGAAAGCCTATCCAGTCTGATGTGGCCAGTAGGACAGATATGCTGACTCAGTCCCTCGTCACAAACTGAATCATTTAGGCCTACATTACAAGGAATAGTTGAGACATGTTAAGGCATAATGCCGTACGTGGGGCCACACACATCGAAACCGAGATTAACGGAGTACCTTCCTCGTTAGAGGCAAAGATAAGCCTCGGCTAGTCTCAGCTACGCTGTGGGATATTGGGTGTATGCCATCAAGGGCCAGTGTCTGAGTGATACTAGGCTAGGGAAAACCCTCTCTATCAGGAGATATATAGAAGGCCTCATCCCAGCTACGCTGTATCAATGTTGCCTTGCTTCATCCCAGTCACAATTAATGTGTATAACATCTGAGAACCAAAGCTCATATTATCTCTCAGTCCTATCCTATCCTATCCTGTCCCGTAACCCGGAGATCGTAGGGGCACCACAGATGATCGTTTAACCAGCATACTCCATCTTTCTCTGTCCTCAGCAGCCCTGATGGCTTCGCTCAGTGTCAAACCAGTCCATTCTCGAATGTTGTAATCCCACCTCTTTTTCGGTCCCCCTTTTCTTCTACCTCCTTGCACTGTGCCTTGCAGAATGGTCTTTGCAAGGCCTGATGATCTGGTGAGGTGGCCATACCATCGGAGTTTCCGTTTCTTCACCACTGTGAGCAGGTCATCGTGTTGTCCAATGGCTTGTGTGATGGTCTGTCGGACTTCGTCGTTGGTGATGTGTGGATATAGGAAATGCCGAGAAGTCTTTTGTAGCACATCATCTCCATGCTTTGTATTGTTCGTTGTAGATCTACTGTGAGGGTCCATGCTTCGCAAGCATATAGGAAGATGGAGATGACAAGGGAGCGCAGCAGTCTTATTTTGGAATGTAGACTGATGGTCCTGTCTTTCCAAATGAGCTTCAACCTTGTCAGGGCAGCAGTTGTTTGTGCGATCCTGGAGAGGACTTCCTGTCGGGACCCATTGTCTGATACAATGGCTCCTAAATATTTGAAGCTGTGCACTGTGTTGAGGGATTGGCCTTGGACTTTGATGTCCCGTGTTGATGCCATTGGTGTTGTTGGTCATCATTTTGGTCTTCTCTGCACTTATTTCCATTCCATAAGCTCTGGAGGTGGTGTCAAGCCTCTGTACCAGCTGTTCAAGTTCTTGTTCCTCTCCAGCCAATCCATCAATGTCATCCGCAAAACGAAGTAACTAGGCTAAAACATACTATCCTATCCTATCCTATCCTATCCTATCCTATCCTATCCTTAACTCAAAGGGCGTTGGGGCACCACAGATGAGCGTTTAACCAGCATACTCCATCTTTCTCTGTCCTCAACAACCTTCATAGCTTCGCTCAGTGTCAAGCCAGTCCATTTTCGAATGTTGTCCTCCCACCTCTTTTTCTGTCTCCCTCTTCTTCTGCCTCCTTGCACCGTGCCTTGCAGGATGGTCTTTGCAAGGTCTGATGCTCTGCTATATGCTGACGTGGCCATGCCATCGGACTTTCCGATTCTTTACCACTGTGAGCAGAGCATGTCATCGTGTTAGTCTACATAACAACATTTCAGCTCACTTTAAAAAAAAGAAAAGTCTCTAGGTTAAACTTTTGAAGTGCAGGCTAGGCAACCTACATCCTAGTAAACTTGGATAGAGAGTATAAACTGAGGTCTAGTCTGTGCATTGCACACATTACATCGCACAGACTTCTAAAGATCTTAGTCGCTCGTGTTATAATAATAATAATCCTAAAAAAAAAAAAAATAATATAGGTATTTATATTGCGCTTTTTTCTAATGACATCAGTTCAAAGCGCAGTTCTCACGCATTTATACTTAACGTTAACATCAAAATACATACGAAAAGAATAGAAACAAAAACAAGACACTAATAAACAATAGGCAAAGATGAATACAAACATGAAAAAATAATATTTACAAAATAAAAGATGAGGAGGGCGGTGGGGGGTGGGGGGTGGGAATGGGGCAGGGAAAGAGCAGCTAAGGAGTGAGGGGTCTGGGGGGGGGGGGGCATGCGATGTGCGCCGGTGGTCGGAATCGTCTGAATCAGAAAAGGACTGATGGTGATGGGAGACGAGATCAGATAGGAGTTTTTAAGTTGGACTTGTTCGGAGAGCTTCGAAGGGAGATAGAAGAGAGTTCCAAGTTGAAAGACCAAGCACTGCAGAGGAGAGTTTGTAGCAGGGTATTTGTAGCATGAGGGTGTTAATTAGTTAGTCATTGTTTATTTGGTCCAGCGGTCTGCAAAGAGCCGAATCAGGACCACGACTTGGTTGAAAGAGGACTCCCAGCTGATCTGTATTAAAGATCTGCTGAAACAACCCTAATGTTAACATTTAAGGCACTCTACCAGTCGGTCAGTTTTCAATAAAGGCATCCCATGCAGAGGACGCTGAGGCATTACTCGAATTTATCGAGTGCCCGTTTACAAAAACAAAATAGATATAAACATCATTATAAAATATTTAAAAAAAACACATACATTTAAAATGCTTACAGTGCTAAATAATAATAATAATAATAATAATAATAATAATAATAATAATAATAATAATAATAATAATAATAATAATAATAATAATATAGAAAGCCCTAGTGACCATTTGGCAGAAAGCGTCCAATATTCCCAAGCTGACCCAACAGACCCCATACACAAATGAGGAGTTTTGGGAAAGCTTTCAAGAAAAAATGTAGGTGACTGGTCTAGCGAAGGCCCCCACAGGCTCGGCTCCGCGCGCCGGGGGTGGACCCCATGCCTCTCTCTGGCTGGGTGACAAAGTTGCCTACCCCTTTTTCTTCTCTTTTGTCTTGTTTCTATCTTATTGGTCCTTTCATCTATATTCTTTTCACACTTACATTCTCCCATTAAACTGTGCAGTTTTGACTTCCTCTCTTCTGCCTTACCGGACCTTTCCTGTCTTCTTTTTCCCCATCATTTCTTCTTTTTCTACACTCCTTTTTCTCTGTGGCCTTCTCTTGGCCCTCTGCGTTTGCCGTGCAGGGCAACCCGTGTCGGGGGAGAATGGGATCCTGGAGGTTGAGGTCACTGAGGGACTGCGGTCCCTCACACTAACACACCTCTTTGGCCCGGACTTCTCCTAGACGGGAGGCTGGCGTGGCCCGCGTCAGTCAAGCGGCTGGTCGTGTATTGCCCTAGCTCTGCTAGAAGGCTGCGGCTCATGGGTCAAACTTGAACAAAACCGTAGTGGCAGTGCGGGATTGTCTGGGTGTATATCTCCCTGTAGCCCTGGTGCGCTCCCTTGCTGGATTTTCCGCTTGGACGCATCCCCTTGTTGGACTCCGTGGTGGGTGGGGAGCAGGGGGGGGGGTGAATTAACAAATTAATAACATGGCATCAACAAACAAAAAAAGACTACTTGATGACGAATCGGACAGGGACACGGACAGTGAGATGGACGTGAGGAAAAAAGCTTGTGCATCTGGGGTGGATGGGGCCTGGCCTCGT
Source organism: Oncomelania hupensis (assembly GCA_036898135.1). Classification (NCBI taxonomy): domain Eukaryota; kingdom Metazoa; phylum Mollusca; class Gastropoda; order Littorinimorpha; family Pomatiopsidae; genus Oncomelania; species Oncomelania hupensis. The sequence goes on from CM072521.1 coordinate 51,418,073, forward strand.
TTTTTGGTTGTGGAGGGGGCGGATCCGGCTATGCCACTAGGCAAGCTGTCTCCGTTCGCCATCCACAAAGGTTTCCAATCCCTCTGCACGGTGGATTTCAAAGACGTCAAAAAACTTCGATCTGGGGCCTATCTGGTGGAGTGCTCAACCAAATGGGCATCGGATTGTCTGTTAAAGAGGAATTTGACCGTCTTTGTTGACAGACAAATCAAAGTTACTGTGCATGGACGGTTGAATTCCTCCAAGGGAGTAATCCGATGTCAGGACTTGATCGATATGTCGGAATTGGAAATTCGTGATGAACTCTCCAGCCAGGGGGTCACAGCGGTACAGCGGGTCTTTGTCACCAAAGGACCCAAGCGTATCCCCACCAATACACTTTTTGTGACATTTGCCATGGCCAAGTTGCCGGAGTCACTCAAGGTGGGATACCTTCGGGTGAAGGTGACACCGTTCATTCCATCACCGTTGCGTTGCTTCCGCTGCCAAAAGTTTTGCCATGGTAGCGGAACATGTAAAAACAAAGAAATTTGCCGTGAATGCGCCAAGGATAAACACGAAAACGCATGCAAGGATCCTATTTGCTGCGTGAATTGCGCGGGGCAGCATGCTTCCAGCTCCAAAGATTGCCCTCAATGGCAGTTGGAGCTGGAGATCCAAAAGGTGAGGGCCACTGAGATGTGCACCTTCGCAGACGCAAGAGAAAAGGTCATGGAAAGGAGTCCGGGTATCCGAGAGCGTTCCTTTGCGTTTGTGGTGAGTTCCACACCCCATGTGGAACCTAGTTCACACCCAGCAATGGAACTCACTCTGAATAAAATGACGCAGGTTTTGGACGCACTGTGCAGGCGGATGGACAATCTAGAGAAAATGCTCACGTTGTTTGGTCATAGGGGGGTTCTCCAGCCCCATCAGCTACACTGGAGAACGTGCCGACGGTCACGTGTAAAACCGTCATCCACAACACGCAGACGGCCGTGTCTAAAGCCGTCACACCTGCCGCGAGGGAGGCCATGCCTCAAGCCGACACAACTTCGGCGGCAGGTTTCAGTGACCGGGTGGTCACAGAGGCAGCCCGGATCTTATTGGCTCAGCCGGGGAGCGTCGGGGGAGGAGAGGGAAAAGTTGGGAAGGGTAGGAGGGAGAAAGTAGATCCAAGATCCATTGCTGGGGAGAAGGGGAAGAAGCCTGCTGGTAGTTTGGGATCCGGGAGTTCCAAGAAAACTCAAAAGCCTGGACCCCTTTCTTCCAAGCACCATCAACCTCTCGAGACGGAGAACCGTTTCAGGGAGTTGATGGACCATGAGGAGATGGATGATGGTCAGAAAACTATAGAGACATAATTGTCATATCAGAGATTGAAATATTTAGCATTCTTTTTCTTCATTTTTATGGCCATTTTACAATGGAATATCCGAGGGATAAGGGCAAATTATGAGGAGCTCTGCTGTCTGCTGACGGAGCATCAACCTGAAGTGTTAGCCATTCAGGAAACTCTCCTGTCAGAGAAACATCTTATAGATATCACTGGTTATTCCTCTCTAAATATTACATCTTCTAGAGGCGTTTCACTCTTTATTCATAGAAACGTCCCATTTAGCCCAATTTCACTTAATACAAGTTTACCAGCAGTTGCAGCCAGAGTATCTCTTTTTAAATCCCTCACAGTTTGTTCTATATATTTGACACCATCAATAAATGTAACTAAAAGTGAACTTGAAAATTTGATCCAACAGTTACCTACCCCTTTTTTGTTGTTGGGAGATTTTAATGGACGCTCTCCCCTGTGGGGTAGCGATCGTACCGATTCTCAGGGTAAAATAATTGAAGACATTTTAGACTCGTTAAATCTAGTAACTTTGAACGAGGGTGATCCAACTTTTTCCTGTTCAAGAACTGCTTCTTTGTCCCACATTGATATATCGATCTGTGATCCCTCCTTACTTTTGGATTTTAAATGGACAGTTTTAGAAGATCTCCATGGCAGCGACCATTTTCAGGTTTTATTAAAACATGATTCAGACAACCTTGAGCAAACTCATGGCAGGTGGAAACTGAAACAAGCTAACTGGAGTCTGTTTTCTAACCTGTCTGAGGTTCAGTTACGTGCTAAGGAACGAGAATTTTCGAATGCCTTAGATCCAATACAGCTTTACACTGACATAGTTATAAACAGTGCCAAGGAGTCCATCCCACAAACTTCATCAAAACCGTATACAATTAAAAAGCCCTGGTTTGATGATGAATGTAAAAAACTTCAGCAAGCCCGTAAAAAAGCTTTAAGAATGATGAATCTGCACACCAGCTCTGAAAATAAACAGAACCACCAACGTTTGCGAGCGCAATGCCGACAGCTCTTCAAACTTAAGAGAAGAGAATCGTGGAGAGGTTTCTGCTCCACGCTAAATTCCAAAGCGAAACTGTCGAAGGTTTGGAAAGTGGTCCGCAAACTCAAAAATAAAAGTAACAAACAGGTCAGCCCATGCCTTACTGTGCAGGGGGATGTAATCGGAGATAAAAAAAAAACAACAACAACTAGTAGCTGATCTTTTGGCCTCTTGTTTTGCTGCAAATTCTTCTTCTGGAAATTATTCCGTCCCTTTTCAAACAATTAAAACACGTAAAGAAAAACAACGGTTAAATTTTACCTCTGATAATTCTGAAGACTACAACGTTTTGTTCTAGCTCATTAGGCGAGCTTGACGATGCAATTAACAAAAGTGCAGATTCAGCAGTTGGACCGGATGATGTACATTATCAATTTCTCAGACATTTAACAAGGTACTCACGGTCCCAACTGCTGGACATCTTCAATCAGATTTGGATCACTGGCACCTTTCCTCCCTCTTGGAGAAAGGCCATTATTGTACCCATTCCTAAACCTGGCAAAGACCATACTAATCCCACAAACTATAGACCAATAGCCTTAACGTCTTGCTTATGCAAGACGCTGGAAAGAATTGTTTATTCCCGTTTATTGTGGTATCTGGAAACAAATAATATCTTATCCAACACTCAGTGTGGCTTTCGAAGTGGTCGAAGTACTGTTGACCACCTGGTGCGACTAGAAACCTTTATCCGTAACGCGTTCGTCCAGGGTGAACATGTCATTGCCATCATGTTTGATTTGGAAAAAGCCTATGATACCACATGGAAATATGGCATTCTTTCAGATTTACAAGAAATGGGTTTGAAAAAAAAAAAAGAGATTTCTCTTATATAGCGCACTTACAAGCTCAGAGAGCTTCTCAAGGCGCTGGCCCGTAACATCCAGCAATCACAAAATAGTTTGCTGAAGTCAGGATTCGAACCCACGTCGCCCAAGACACACTCACACTAGAGGGACATTTACCCCTGTTTATATCCAATTTTCTAACGGACAGAATTTTTCAGGTAAAGGTTGGGGGATCTTTGTCAGATACGAGGGAACAGGAGATGGGAGTGCCTCATGGTAGCATCTTGTCTCCCTTGCTGTTTAACATTAAAATAAATAATATTGTTCGTTCCGTCAAACGGGGAATTGACAATTCTTTGTTTGTTGACGATTTTGCGTTAGTAGCCAAAGGTAAAACCTTGGCATCTGCAGAACGTCAGCTACAGTTATGTGTCAAGGCCGTTGAAGACTGGGTTTTACAAAATGGTTTTAAATTTTCTGAAGCAAAAACTGAATGTATTCACTTTTCCAAGCACCGGGGAATTATTCAAGATCCTAATGTTACCCTCAATAAAACTCCAATAAAGGCGGTCCAACAAGTCAAATTTTTGGGTGTTATTTTTTATCAAAGGCTATCCTTCATTCCTCATCTGAAAAATTTGAAAACTAAATGTCAACAGGCCTGCAACTTGCTCAAGGTTATCAGTGGTACAGACTGGGGAGCTGACAAGAAAACTTTATTGCTGTTATATCGTTCTTTAATTAGATCCAAGTTAGATTATGGTTGCATTGTTTATGGTTCTGCTAGAAAATCTTATCTTAAAATGTTAGATCCAGTTGCTCATCAGGCATTACGCATTGCTCTGGGTGCTTTTCGCACCTCCCCTTGTGAAAGCCTTTACGTGGAAGCTAACGAACCCCCACTGGAGCTGAGACGTACAAAATTGTCACTGAATTGTTATCTAAAATTAAAAACTGATCCCATGAACCCCGCTTATGACTGTGTTTTCAACCCAGATTTTGTTCAGAAATTTGAAGCCAAACCTAACACAATTCCTCCGTTTGGCATCAGAATGCAAGCTCATTTGGAAAAAGCAGGCATTAATGTTGCTTCCATCAACGACGATGAACTTCGGACTGAAGTTCCTCCATGGAAATTATGTATCCCCAACATTAATTGGCAGTTGTCCGCTTTCCTCAAAAACAATACATCTGAAACCGTATATAACCAACTTTATTTAGAACAGTGTGCCTTATACCCAGGATATGAAAAACTTTTTACAGACGGGTCAAAGAAAGGAGATTCAGTTGCTGCTGCGTCGGTCTCTGGGAGACACTTAGACCAGCCTTTGCAACAGCGTTTACCTGATTTTTGTTCTGTTTATACAGCTGAGCTCAAGGCAATTCACCTCGCTCTGAAACAAGTTTATCAATCCAAAAGAACCTCGTTTTTAATCATGTCCGATTCATTGTCAGCACTTCAGGCTCTTTCCACGAGAAATATATCACACCCTTTTCTGGCAGAGATCCACGACCTCCATACCCAACTTGTTTCTGAGGGTAAAAAGATAGTTTTTATGTGGGTACCTGGTCACATGGGCATCCGCGGCAACATTGCAGTAGACAGGGCGGCTAAAGATGCTTTGCATCTCGATTTCCCTTCAGAGATTCTCCAATTTGTTCCTTACTCTGATCTGCGTTGTATGACTGGATCTTATTGTAAACGGCTGTGGCAGACTGACTGGTCTAACCATATCAACAACAAATTATTTCAAATTCTCCCGGATTTGTCAGATTCTTTGCCTAACTTTGCATCCACTCGCAAAGAAGAAACAGTTTTGTCTCGCCTTCATATTGGGCATACTTATGTCACCCACAGTTTCCTTTTAAAAGGAGAAGAACCACCATGGTGCTTTGCATGTGATAAATCTTTTTCCGTTCGCCATTTCATGTCTGAGTGTGCTGATCTGATTGAGGAAAGAGAAACATATTTTGGTTCAATACCTTTCAAAGAGATTTTTAAAGTATGTAATGGTCAACATCTGTTTCAATTTTTACATGATGTTGGTTTGTTTTATCGCATATAAATCATATCGACATGTTTTGTTTACTTTGGATTTTATTGATAGGACTGAATTTAGTGATTTGTTTGAAGAAAGAGATTATATTTTTAATACATCAGTTTTAAAGAAGATTCTTAAAGAGATGTCATGTGAAAGTTTGTTTGACTATTTAAGAGTAACAGGTTTGTTTTTTAAGATTTGAATCATTTTATAATATTCTAAGATAACGTCTCTCTGGTCCTGATTTGGCTCGGAAGAGTCCGCTGGACCTAAAGCAATAATCTTGTATTGTATTGTATTGTATGGTCTAGCGAAGAAGATAGTAGATTGATAGAACAGATTAGGAACGAGAAAGAACAAATGAGAATGACAGAAACAGTGAGATCCTTCGAAAGGAGGTCGCGCACAGTCTGGCATGCCTTCTCTTGAGCTCGTCCCCACTGTACTTGGTTAGGATAGCCTTTCCGCACCAGGTCCACTGAGCTCTTATATAAGAGCTCAGTGACCAGGTCCCATTAAGGTGCTGTGATGGCAGAGCAGTTCGGTATGAACTCCCTATAATTCTCAGCCAATCCCAAGAAAGACCGCACATGTTTCTTGGTTTGGGGACGCCCTTTTGCCCTTCTTTCAGCGAATGACTGATAATGTCGACGTTGTCAGTTCCCATAATGCATTTGCTAGGTCTCACGGTCAGGTTGGCTTCTGTCAAACGGTGAACCAGCCCCCTCAAGGTCATCAGATGCCCATTCCAGGTCGTCCCAGTAACATACGACTTTGTCCATCCCATTGAGCATCTTCCTCATTCCTCTCTTCAGGGTAGCATCGCCGTTGACCATGCGAAAGGGCATCCTTAGGCACTCGTATGTTCCATCAGGTGTTATAAAAGCAGTCTTTGGTTTGTCCTGTTGATGCACGGGAACTTGTCAATAACCTTTGCTGAGGTCAGTCTTTGAGAAGAATTTTCTCCCAGATAATTGGCGGAACAGGTCTGTTGCAGTAGGCATCGATTCAGGGTCGAAGACGGTGATCTTGTTTACCTTCCTGTAGTCGATGCATACTCTGTTGCCTGGACTCCCTGATGATGTCCATCTTCAGCATCTCGTCAATGTCTTTCTTCAAGAATTCGCGGGCTTGAAGGATCGGGAAAGGTTTGGATTGAACGGGAATGTCTGAAGTAAGGTGAACTTCATGTTCGACCGAAGTCGTAGAGCCTGGGACAACGCTGAAACTATGGGGAGACTCGCCCATAAGGTCTTTGAGCTCCATCTTCTAACTCTCCGTCAGGCTTGGTCATAGCTTACCGTCATCGATGCCTTCTTTGCTGTGGAAGTCTCAAAGTTCCAACAGTTCTTCGCTGTCAAAGCTGTCGTCAATCTCAGCAGCTGTTGCTGCATGTACAGTCTCTGGTGACATTTCTACATTAAGGAGTTTGGCGTGGTAAATCTTGGAATGCTGACCGACCTTAACCTTGTAGTCGTTGATCCCCGCCACGGTCACCACTTCGTACGGGCCTTTCTACTGCATCAGCAACTTATTGTGATCAACAGCAGAACCAGCACTTTGTTGCCAGGTTTGAACTTCCCGTTCACAGCTCTACGGTCGTAGTAGTGCTTTCCACAGTCCTGGGACTTTTTCAGGTTTTCTCTGGCTATCTCCAGCTTTTCCCGTAGCTCAAACACGTATTGGTAGCTTTTCTTCACCTCTTGGGTATCTACATCTTTCGTCCACATTTCTTTCAGGATGTGCATCGGTTCTAGGATGGTTCTTCCGTACAGCAGTTCGAACGGAGAAAAGCCGGTGGATTCCTGCGGCACTTCTCTGTAGGCGAATAGTAAGGCCTTGATGTAGCGATGCCATTGTCTGGGCTGCTCGCTGCACTTTTTCTTCAGGGTGGACTTTAGCATAGCATTAGACTTTAGACGAGCCCGTTGCAATTTGGATGATTGGGTTTCGTAGTTAAATTCCGGATGCTCAGCAGTCTGTTGACCTCCTTCATGCAGTCAGAGACGAACTGTGTCCCGAGGTATGTCAGGATTTCTTCGGGTACTCCAAGTCTGCTGATCATGTCCACCAGCGCCTCCGCCACAGTTTCAGTGTCAATCTTTCTACAGAAGCATTGCCTCTGGGTACCGAGTCGCATTGTTCCCTAAAGTCAGTACCCATTCGGATGTTTTATTTCGCCGATTAGGACCAATGCCACCCTCTTGAAAGGTCAGTCAATCAGGGGCACCCTCTGCATAGGCACTCTAGGGACCCTTCCTCGATTTATGGTCTTCTGGCAAATGTCACACGTTCGGCAGAATCGGCTGACGTCAACTTGAAGTCCTGGCCAGTATAACAATGCCTGGATTTTGTCCGACGTCTTCTTGATGCCCAGTGTGACCTCCCATGGTCATGGTGGAGTCACAAGGTTAATTGTAGATTATAGTCAAAGGACACAGAAGACAGACAGTGCTATACTTATAAAGCCTTTCTGCAATCCAGAAAAATTTCGAACATTCCAGAATTACGCAATAATGCCCAATCAAAATAAAACTGGTCACCAGACCTACGCACTGTCATACGTCACTGAACATCCATCACCTAGTCAGTTATTTATTGCTTACAGGGTCCAGCGGACTGCAAAGAGCCGAATCAGGACCACAAAATCTAGACCACAACTTGGCTAAAAGAGGACTCACCCCTGATCTGCATAAAAGATCTGCTGAAACAACCCTAGTGGTAACACTGAAGGCACTCTACCAGCCAGTCACTTTACAATAAAGGCATCCCATGCGGGGGATGCTGAGGCTATTCTCTAATTTATTTATCGAATCCCCGTTTACCAAAACAAAATAGAATACAAACATCATTATAAAATATCAACAAAACACATACATATAATTGACTAAATTGCTAAATAATAACATCATAGGAAGCCCCAGTGACCATTTGGCAGAAAGTGTCTAATATTCCCAAGCTGATCCAACAGACCTCACACACAAATTAGGAGTTTAGTCCCGGAAGGGTTTTTAAGAAAAAAGATAGGTGACTGGTCTGGTAAAGAAGAAGATAGTATAGTAGATTGATAGAACAGAGTAGGAATGAGAAAGAACAAAGGAGAAAGGCAGTGGGAATTTAAAGCACTAAATTTCCAGAAAGTGTAGATACTATTTATACAGAAACCCCTCGCACCCTCACGGGGGCATCAATCAGTTTATACGCTATCGCCAGATAGATCTCGAAACTTCGATCGACAACAAGTAATTCCAGAAAATTGTCAACGATACAACAATAATATCGACCGACGAAAACTATCAACATTATTCAAATCTTTCTCTATCAACAGCTCAGAATCAACTCAAAGGTAAATACACTCTATTATTGCATGCTTTGCAAAACAAAATGTTTGGAACTATCGTTAGTTAGTTATTCATTGCTTACAGGGTCCAGCGGACAGCAAAGAGCCGAATCAGGACCACAAAATCAAGACCACAACTCGGTGAAGGAGGACTCACCCTTGATCCGCATAAAAGATCTGCCGAAACAACCCCAGTGGTAACACTGAAGGCACTCCACCAGCCGGTCACTTTACAATGAAGACATCCCACGCCGGGGACGCTGAGGCTATGCTCAGTTTCTCAAAACCCCGTTTACAAAAACAAAATAGAATACAAACATCATTATAAAATATCAACAAAACACATACACATAGAAAATGCCTACATTGCTAAATAATATCATAGGAAGCCCTATAGTGACCATTTGGCAGAAAGCTTCCAATATTCCCAAGCTGATCCAACAGACCTCACACGCAAATAAGGAGTTTTGTCCCAAAAGAGTTTTCAAGAAAAAAGGTAGGTGACTGGTCTAGCAAAGAAGATAGTATAGTAGATTGATAGAACAGAGTAGGAATGAGAAAGAACAAAGGAGAAAGACAGCGACAGTGAGAATTAAAAGCACTACATTACATTACATTATTATTGCTTTAGGTCCAGCGGACTCTTCCGAGCCAAATCAGGACCGGACAACCCCCGATCCGCATAAAAGATCTGCTGAAACAACCCTAGTGGTAAAACCGAAAGCTCTCCACCAGCCAGTCACTTTACAATAAAGACATCCCACGCAGGGGACGGCTGAGGCTTCACCCCAACTTATCGAACCCCCGTTTACAAAAACAAAATAGATACAAACATCAATCTAAAATATCAACAAAACACATACATATAAAATGCCTACATTGCTAAATAATAACATCACAGGAAGCCCTAGTGACCACCTGGCAGAAAGCGTCCTGTTACACTCATTCGATGTTAGTGTTTTTCTATCAGTAGTTGATTCAGCCCCAATGCTTGAATTCTCCTGATAGGTGTAAACTCGGATTCATTTATCCATGCAACCCGTTCAATCAGCATACAAGTCACAGAGCCGACGTATGAAGTTTTCCAATTTTATTCAGCACACATCAACAACTGCATACAATCGCCTTTTCACACTTTTACACCACTCTCCCTCTTTGAAACAGTGCGGCACATATATAGCCCTTCTCATCCCCAGAACACCTTGGAATAATCGAGTATGACGCAATTTAACCAATCGCTTTAGACTTCGTCATCACCGACATACGTCATACATCTTCCTTCACATTCCAGGAACATTCTCAAACTTCTACAATTATCGGGAAGTTTCTATCGACAGTAAACACGCAAATCTAGAGAATTCTCCAACAATATCGACCAACGAAAATTATCAACGTTATACAAAGCTTCTTCTAACAACAATGCAAACTCAAATCAAAGGTAAATAAACTCTATTATTGAATACTTTGCAAAGCGAAATGATTAGATCTATCGTGCGCGTTTCAGATATACTATCCTTTGCGTTTCAACGTAACATAACCCCCCCACTCAAGAAGAAATTTACCCAAATTCTTTCAAAAACGTTGAAATGTAATGCACAAACAAAGTCCAGAATTAAAACTTATTTCAGACTGTCTGGATACTGTCAATGTTCTCAGTTCATATACACAGAGTCAATGTTTTTCATCTGCAAGACTGTCTGGATACTGTCAATGTTCTCAGTTCATCCACCCAATCAATGTTCTTTACTCACACACTCTGCTGAGAAAGTCCGCACCAACATTGTCTGATCCTTTAATAGATTCTACTCGCATGTTAAAGTTCTGCAAGTACATAGCCCATATCATGATGCGACCGTTCACAAACTTGGCAGAGTTCAAGTAGGTTAGCGGCTTATGATCAGTCTGTAGCACGAACTTCACTCCTTGAAGGTACAGTTCGAACTTCCGGATTCCCCATATGATGGCAAGGCACTCTTTCTCCATGGTCGAGTAATTTTTCTCAGCCCTGGACAGCTTCTTGCTGGCGTAACTGACCGGAAATAGTTTCCCTTCGTGTTCTTGCATCAGTATGGCGCCGATGCCTTCGTCCGCTGCGTCTGTTCTTAAGACGAATTTCTTGGAAGTGTCAGGCAGTCGTAGCACCGGATCCTTCGAAAGGTATGCCTTCTCCTGAGACGGTCCCCACTGTACTTGGTTTGGACAGCCTTTCCGCACCAGGTCCGACAAAGGTGCTGTGATGGCTGAGTAGTTCGGTACGAACTCCCTATAATACCCAGCCAATCCCAGGAAAGATCGCACCTGCTTCTTTGTTTGGGGACGTGGAGCGTTCAGAATCTTGGTGACGTTTTCTAGCAGAAGCCCCTTTTGTCCTTCTTTCAGCGAATGGCCGATAAAGTCGACATTGTCAGTTTTCAGAATGCACTTACTGGGTCTCACGGTCAAGTTGGCTTCTGTGAGACGGTGAAACAGCTCCCTCAAGGTCTGCAGATGCTCCTCCCATGTGCGAGTGTGGACTAGCAGGTCGTCCCAGTAACACACGACGTTGTCCTTCCCATTGAGCATCTTCCTCATTCCTCTCTTCAGGGTAGCTCCGCTGTTGACCATGCCAAAGGGCATCCTTAGGCACTCGTACGTCCCATCAGGAGTTATAAAAGCAGTCTTTGGTATGTCCTGTTGACGCACGGGGACTTGCCAATAACCCTTGCTGAGGTCAATCTTTGAGAAGATTCTACTCCCCGATAATTGGCGGAAGAGGTCTGCTGCGGTAGGCATCGGCTCAGGGTCGAAGACGGTGATCTTATTAACCTTCCTGTAGTCGACGCATACTCTGTTGCTGCCCTCCTTCTTCTTCACGACCACGACAGGGGACGCGTAGGGGGAATTGGACTCCCTGATGATGCCCATTTTCAGCATCTCATCGATATCTTTCTTCAAGGATTCACGGGCCTTGAAAGGGATCTGGAAGGGTTTGGATCGAACAGGGATATTTGAAGTGAGGTGGACTTCATGTTCGACCAAAGTCGTAGAGCCTGGGACATCACTGAAACTATGGGGAAACTCGCCCATAAGGTCCTTGAGCTCCAACTTTTGACCTTCCGTCAAGCTCGGTCCTAGCTTAACATCATCGATGCCTTCTTTGCTGTGGAAGTCTCCCAGTTCCAATAGTTCCTCGCTGTCAAAGCTGTCGTCGATCACAGCTGCTGTTGCTGCGTGCACAGTCTCTGGTGGCCTATCCACGTACAGCTTAAGGAGGTTAGCGTGGTATATCTTGGAATGCTGGCCGACCTTCACCTTGTAGTCGTTGATTCCCACCACGGTCTCCACTTCGTACGGGCCTTTCCACTGCATCAGCAACTTATTATGATCGGTAGGTAGCAGCACCAGCACTTTGTTGCCAGGTTTGAACTTCCTGTTCACAGCCCTACGGTCATAGTACTAGTAGTGCTTTCCACAGTCCTGGGACTTCCTCAGGTTTTCTCTGGCTATCTCGAAAGTCTGCTCAAGCTTCTCACGTAGCTCAAACACGTACTGGTAACTGTTCTTCACCTCTGGGGTGTCTACTTCTTTCGTCCACAGTTCTTTCAGGATGTGCATCGGCCCTCGGATGGTTCTTCCGTACAGCAGCTCGAACGGAGAAAAGCCGGTGGACTCCTGTAAGCCTCCCTCTGCGCCGAGTAGTAGATGTTTAACTCTAGATCGGCCGTGTCAACTTTACCTGGTGTTAAACTTGTCAGGATTTAGGCCAAGGCGGTCAACACGCTCGATCTAAGTCGGCTAAGAGATAACTTACAAAGTTTGAAAAGAGGAAAGAGATAGAAAATACGAAAACTGACGAACAAACACTCAGAAATCAGACGAGAATATTAGCAACACCATCATTCGTCCACTATGTTTTTCCTTTTTCCTTTAGAAATTCTTATTACCAAGTTCTTTTTCTTTTTACAACATGGGTTTACAATTTATACTGGTCCTGATTTGGCTCGGAAGAGTCCGCTGGACCTAAAGCAATAACCTTGTATTGTATTGTATTACAATTTATACAAAATCATCATGCCAAATCGGCGTTCGCAATTTCGGCGAACAATTTAGGGTCGATGCAGAAGACAGAGAGAAAATTACAACAAAGACAGAAATCCCTATGATCAAGTTCCTATTGCGCGTGCAGTGACTTATCTCTGTCAGACCTGAGCAGCAACTTATTCAATATAAGCTGTTGAACAAATCTTACAAACCTAAACGTATTGCGGTGAAACCATACAATACGCATCTAGCCCTATTCTGAATACAAGAAGGTGAAACCATTCCTTGCATCCAGATTGTTTCAAGACCCCTAGCGGGTATAGACAGGACAACGTTTATCAGCGTGTCTCCTAACATGAGCTAGGTTACTGACCAGCAGAAATTCTGCTTCGTTCTTCGATCATTCAATATATCGTCTGTGTGTCATATATAATATATAGAAAGAAAGAATATAGTTTTGAGCCCTTCTTTTATAAGTTCTTCCAGCCAGCAATCGAACAGTTTGACCATAGTTACGGCTACGATTGCTCACCGAACTACACCTGTCGCTAGGATCCTGCATGGAATTATCAAATCAGCTACAATCATTTAGGAATTGTTTGAAAACAGCAATTTCTGCTAGGAAACCTCTGATTCATCGCCTGAGAAACCCTGCCGAAAGTCAACAGTCGCCAAGCGATTGAATAGACTCACCTAGGTTCTGAATCCACAAGTTGATTTGTAACCTAGTGATTTGTAAACAGAAAGCCTTATCATCCTTTCTAATTCCGACAAATATAGTTCTCTATTCATTTCGTCTTTAGAGAAAGCAAAAGCCAATTTATAATCAGTTATATATTAAATCAAGTATTTCGAATTATACAGTTTAATTAGTCTCAGTAGTTTAGATAACAATATGCAATTTCTATTCAATGCAAGTTCTCAAGTTGAAGATTCATACACTTTTGTAGACAAGGAATACTTGACGTCATTTCATTTCGTGTACGTCATTTGTAACTTACATCACAAATCTTCTCTAGTTTGGTTCTAGGTGCTTCGCCACATGGCGGCCATTTACATCTAAATTACTGTTCCATTGGTGGCTGGTTACAATAGCAGTAACTTACTAGCAGGTATTTCGTAACAATTCGTTAAAAAGAAGTAAAAGAATAACAATTTAAATTAACAATCATGCTTATCTAATTATTATTATTGTCATAGACCAGTTGACTTCGTTACGAATTACAAGTCATTCAGATCTATGCCTATCCAGCAACGCATGTCATTTCCATTCAAATCCTACAGTTTAGAATTTGCTTGGAACATAGCTACAAAACAGATTCAATCAACAATCATGCTGCAACGTTTAGTTTCACATATTAAATTATTAATTCATGCTGCAATACCACATATTATCTTATCAATGAAATGATTCTTTCATTCCGTTTTGTCCTTTGTATTATTTATATCAGCAGTAAGCCTCAGCTTACACTCCTGCGGTACTTCTCTGTAGGCGAAAAGTAAGGCGTTGATGTAGCGATGCCATTGTCTTGGCTGCTCGCTGCATAGTTTCTTCAGGGTGGACTTCAGCGTAGCATTGAACTTTTTGACAAGCCCGTTGCACATTGGATGGTAGGGTGTCGTAGTTAAATGCCGGATGCTTAGCAGTCTGTTGACCTCTTTCATGCAGTCAGAGAGGAACTGCGTCCCGAGGTCTGTCAGAATTTCTTCAGGTACTCCAAGTCTACTGAACATGTCCACCAGCGCCTCTGCAACAGTTTCAGTGTCAATCTTCAGAGGCACTGCTTCTGGGTACCGAGTCGCATAGTCCACTAAAGTCGATGACCTTCTTCACTCGGAGGTCTTATTTCGCCGATTAAGTCTAAGGTCACCCTCTTGAAAGGTCGGTCGATCAGAGGCATCCTTTGCATAGGCACTTTCGGGACCCTTCCTGGAGGTATGGTCTTCTGGCAAATGTCACATGATCGGCAGAAACGGCTGACGTCCGCATGAAGTCCTGGCCAGTAGAACACCGCCTGGATTCTGTCTGACGTCTTCTTGATGCCTTTGTGACCTCCCATGATGGAGTCGTGAGCTACTTCCATCACTTGGCGCCTTAGGGGTAATGGTACCAAGACTTGACGTAGTGGTTTCCCTCCGTTGACCCTCTGGTGCTGGAAGATTCGGTACAGGATCTTGGCCTTCACCTCAAAATAGACCGTGCCACTGCCTTTGGTCACGTGGTCTTGGCGGTTTCTGTACTTGTTTAAAGTGCTATCAGCTTCCTGGAGCTGGATAAGTTTATCTCTGTCCACGATGGCAGCTTTGGAGTTGTCGGCGACCTTCAGTGGCGTGGACGCCTTGTCTCTCTTGGCCTGGGCCCTGGTAGTAACAGCACCGACGATCTCTGGTCGGCAGGGCTGAGCCGGAGTAGCCACATTGTCCCCTAGCAGCTCTGTAAGGTCTCCATCGGGAAATGGCAATGGATCCTCCTCCACAACTTCGACGTGTTGAGTTGAGGCAGGACTCCACTCTGGATCGGGGTCGTCGGGTCGTCTCGCGCCGTAGATGTTCCCGATCATCAAATCATCCAGCGGCTTCTTCAGGCAAACCGCTTCAACTTCGCCTATGTAGAATGGGGTGCTGACTTGAACTTTCGCAACTGGCGCTTTCACACATTTGCTGTCGGCCATGAGTGTCCATTTTGAATCGCCAGTGAACTGTTCTTTAGCGATTAGATCTTCTCTGACGATGACCCCAATGCAGCCAGAGTCTCTTAGAACAGTCACTTCATGATTTCCGACGCGTCCCTTGGAAACAGGCATGTTCTGGACGGTCACAGCTGCGCTAGCGACGACGGGGATGGATTTCCCGTTGGCAAGGAGAAGTTGGCCATCAGTCATGCACTCTTGCACGTCCGCAGGAGTAGCTGTGCGCTCGGTCTCACTCGGAAGAATGACGCTCCCGCCGCACACTTGATGGTCAGATCTACTGGTTTGCCGTAGATTGGAGAACCGCCTTTGCATTGTCCGTACGGCCCCGCTGTCCGCTACTTTAGTTTTGAGGACAGTTAGCCGCTCTGTGGTCTGTAGCGTTGCAGGTGAAACAGCCTCTAGAATGCCCTTCCCTGGGAGGTGGCGTGGAATCCGTCTGACTCTGGCTCGTCTGACTTCCATGAATCTGGTTCCCATGGTTTCTAGTCTTCTGAAAGTGTTTCGTCGCGCTGGGTGGCCCCAGGGTCTTCCCATGAGCGATGAGATATCTTTCAGCAGCCTCAGTCACATCTTTAAGCGTCTGCAGCTTTTGTAGTTCTAAGTGGGTCGCTAGGTCCTTGTGACAGGCATTGAGAAATTGTTCCTTCACGATCAGGTCATGGAGACTGTCGTAAGACTTCCTTTCGCCTGATAATTCCACCCACTTGTGTAGATATGACGATAGGCGCTCCACAAACTGCTTTGGCGTCTCGTCTGACTTAGGCCGGCATTCACGGAAGCGTTTACGGTAGCCCTTCTCTGTAAAGTTAAAGCACTGCAATAGGGCCTCTGTCAAGACGTCGTAGTCTTTAGCGTCATCGTTCGACAATCTGGTGTAGACGTCGAGTGCTTGCCCCGTCAGAAGTGCACTTAGTCGAATCGCCCAATCTTGAGGTTGCCAGTTGGAGCTTTCGGCGAACCTTTCGAATCTCGCCAGATAGCTGTCGATCTGGTCCTTCCCGTCGACGAAGGCTGGCAATTTTGGAGCTTTGTTGTCACTGATAATTTGTGGCACGTTCTGATGTTGCTGGATACGCTCCATTTCTAGCTGTAACTCAAGACGCTTCAGCTCGAATTCTCTGTCTTTTTCTTGCCGCTGCTGTTCAATTTCTAGACGCTTCTGTTCTAATTCTATTTCTTCTCGGCGACGCTGTTCTTCCTTTTCTAGACGCTTCTCTTTTAATTCTCTTTCTTCGCGCCGTCGCTGTTCCTCTAATTCTCTTTCTTCACGGCGACGCTCCTCTTCTAATTCTCGTTCTTGTATTCTCTCGTGGGATTTGACGTACTCCGTCAGCTGTTTGCCTTTTAGATTCAGTTCAATCCCTCTCTGCCAGAAGTCAGTCATCTTGATGCTTTTCTGGAAAGTTCTTGACTGTGCTGCACCTTTCTAGACTGTTCTAGAACAGCACGCTTTCTGCAGTAGCGCTGATGCTTGTCACTAGTCGCTTTCGCTGACGCAGGCCCCGCTGTCCTCGTCGTATGCGACGCTGCACCACGCTGGTGTTGATGTACACGCTCCTGTGCTGAAGTAGACGCGACGTCCGCTCGTCGCTCTCTGTAATACTGGCGATGTAGCTCCGAGACTGTCACTCGACGTAGTCTTGCGGCAGCCACGTAATCCCGATCTGTTGTTCGCTCACGAAGGAACTCTTCAGCGACTACACGCCCTTGCAGTCAACCCGAACCTATCGGTGATGTAGTCCCAGAGTGTTGGCCCCTCCGGACGCAATGTTGGCGGCTACTCTCGATGACTGCCTCTCGTAACGTTGACTCGCTTGTTGTAGCAGTTGGACCCTTGGCTATGACGTGGATATCGGCTTGGCCCCCAAAATGTTACACTCATTCGATGTTAGTGTTTTTCTATCAGTAGTTGATTCAGCCCTAATGCTTGAATTCTCCTGATAGGTGTAAACTCGGATTCGTTTATCCATGCAACCCGTTCAATCAGCATACAAGTCACAGAGTCGACGTATGAAGTTTTCCAATTTTATTCAGCACACATCAACAACTGCATACAATCGCCTTTTCACACTTTTACACCACTCTCCCTCTTTGAAACAGTGCGGCACATATATAGCCCTTCTCATCCCCAGAACACCTTGGAATAATCGAGTATGACGCAATTTAACCAATCGCTTTAGACTTCGTCATCACCGACATACGTCATACATCTTCCTTCACATTCCAGGAACGTTCTCAAACTTCTACAATTATCGGGAAGTTTCTATCGACAGTAAACACGCAAATCTAGAGAATTCTCCAACAATATTGACCAACGAAAATTATCAACGTTATACAAAGCTTCTTCTAACAACAATGCAAACTCAAATCAAAGGTAAATAAACTCTATTATTGAATACTTTGCAAAGCGAAATGATTAGATCTATCGTGCGCGTTTCAGATATACTATCCTTCGCGTTTCAACGTAACACGTCCAATATTCCCAAGCTGATCCAACAGACCTCATACACAAACAAGGAGTCTTGTCCCGGAAGAGTTTTCAAGAAAAAAGGTAGGAGACTGGTCTAGCGAAGAATACGATAGTATAGCAGATTGATAGAAAAGCGCAGGAATGAGAAAGAGCAAATGAGAAAGACAGCGACAGTGGGAATTTAAAGCACTAAATTTCCAGAAAGTGGGGATACTATTTATACTGAAACCCCCGGCACCCCAACGGGGGTACAGCACGTCTAACCAACTAAAAACAAACGATGAAAATATTGTCAACAACTGTATTTGTATCAATGATAGTGCAACCACCTGAGGCAGGATAATGATAACAAAACGGCACACAAGCAAAAAAAAGTTATGTAAATTTTAAATAAAAAAGAAAAGAAAGAAGAAAAAAAGACCTAAATAACAATAAAACACATGTGCTATAGTTCACCAAATTCTAAATAGCCCATAAACAATACAGGTCAACGAATTGGGCTAAAGAAGAAACAATGAAATATAATGTACATTTCTGTTTTTAATAATTTACATGCAGTCTCGTAGGTTATCTTTTTCTTAAAGAGTACAGTTCCCATTTACTAAAGTATTCACACACCCCACACCCAATATAATTATTCTCTTTCTGCAGTTGGCAACATAAGGACCCACTGAACAAAAAAAAAAATGTCAACATTACTATTCAAAAATAAATAAATAAATAAACACCAGAAATGTTCCTTAGGCTTCCCAAAGTTATTCTATTGGAAAATTCATCAAAAAATGCTATGTACCCAATCTGAACATTATTTAAAAAAAATTAATTTGTCCTAAACTGATAGTACAATACACTACAATGTTGTATTGTATTGTACATAATAGTATTGTATTCCCATAGTGAAATCATCGCTACATGTTTTCCAATGTAAACTCTTGGACGAATACATCTCATGCCTTTTCATATGTTGTGAAAGGATCCAGTGGACTACACAAAATCGGAATCAGGATCTCTAAAGAAAATTGTCAACACCCCAGTTTCCTAAATTTATCATTTTTATTTGGACAGAGTACAAAATAACATAACATTATCATTTCACAACAGATATAGTTGTTCCAAATCCCAAACTATGACAAGGCTTCTGCATTTAATAACATATAAACTATACATCTTACTTTGTTATCTTAGTGATCTGTCACCAAGACTTTATACCTAGATATGTTGAAGTTTTCATGTTGGTTTTACATATATAATGAATCGTACAATATAAACATCATGGAAAACATGGTCACACAAAACAATCAACTTCACTTAGTTCGTCATTATTTATAGGGTCCAACGTACTGCACCGAATCAGGACCACAACTTGGTTGAAAGAGGGCTCACCCCTGATCCGTATAAAAGATCTGCTGAAACAACCATAATGGGAACGCTGAAGGCACTTCAGCAGCCGGCCACTTTACAATAAAGACATCCCATCCAGGGGATGCCGAGGTTGTACTTTAATTTATCAAACCCCATGTTTACAAAAACAAAATAGAATATAAACATTAAAAAGTTAGTTATTCATTGCTTACAGAGTCCAGCGGACTGCAAAGAGCTGAATCAGGACCACAAAATCAAGACCACAATTTGGCTGAAAGAGGACTCACCCCTGATCTGCATAAAAGATCTGCTGAAACAACCCCAGTGGTAACACTGAAGGCACTCTGTCAGCCGGTCACTGAACATTACATTATTGCTTTAGGTCCAGCGGACTCTTCCAAGCCAAATCAGGACCAGACATCACCAAAAGAAGACCCACCCCTGATCCGCACAAAAGATCTGCTAAAACAACCCTAGTGGCAACACTAAAGGCACTCCACCAGCTGGTCACTTTACAATAAAGACATCCCGCGCAGGGGACGCTGAGGCTATACTCTAATTTATCGAACCCCCGTTTACAAAAACAAAATAGAATACACACATCATTATAAAATATCAACAAAACACAACATAGGAAGCCACAGTGACGCTGACACACCGGGGACGCTGAGGCTATATACTCCATCAAACCCCCGTTTTACAAAAACAAAATAGAATACAAACATCATTATAAAATATCAACAAAACACATACATATAAAATGCCAACATTGCTAAATAATAACACAGGAAGCCTAAGTGACCATTTGGCAGAAAGCATCCAATATTCCCAAGCTGAAACAACAGACCTCACACAAATAAAGAGTTTTTCCTGGAGGAGTTTTCACGAAAAAAGGTAGGTGACTGGTCTAGCGAAGAAGATAGTATAGTAGATTGATAAAACAGAGTAGGAATGAGAAAGAAGAAATGAGAACAGCGAAAGTGAGAATTTAAAGCACTAAATTTCCAGAAAGTGGGGATACTATTTATACAGAAATCCCCGGCACTCCCATGGGGGAAAACATTGAAAAATATTAATAAAACAAGTACATATAAAATGCCCGTGTTGCTAAATAATAATACCACAGAAAGCCATTTGGCAGAAAGCATCAAATATCCTAATGAAGCCATAAGGGTTGCCGAGGACAGAAAAAGATGGAGTACGCTGGTTAAACGATCATCTGTAGTGCCCCAACAACTTTCGTTACGGCATAGGATAGGATGGGATAGTCCAATGTTCCCAAGTTGACCCAACAGACCCCATTCACAAATGAAGGAAGTTTTGGGAGAGTTTTTAGAAAAAAAGGTAGATGACTGGTGTAGCAAAGAAGATTAGATTAATAGATTGATAGAATAGATTTTATTGCCCATCTCACAACCTAAAACATTCATTGTTAGAAAAAAAACAAAGTAGAAAAGACTAAAACTGCTATCTACGTTCAATTTGATAGATTTAACAAAACTTCACAAGTGACTCATATATATATATAGCATCCATTATTATTATTACTGATGTCACCATCTTTCTATAACCGGGACCCATTATTTTTTGTAACCTTGACCCCATCACCTTCTTTCATCTTGTCCTGTGAACAGGCACCACCTTTTACAAAGAAAGTATGAAAAATGAAGAAAGTTTTAAGCAAACGCTTGAACACTTACAATGCTGTTTGTCACATTTATATATATGGTGGGTATATTTCCACAGCTCAGTCTCCAGGAATCATGACTTACCTTGAGAATTCATCATATAAAATAAACATGGCACAACTAACCTTCAGTGAAAAAAAAAAAAAGGTTAGTGATTGGGTATCACTGGTGTGCGCAAGTATCTGTGATGGCACTACCCTTTTTATAACGTGCGTTTTGAACACTATTATTAATATATATAGAAACTAAGGTTTAGGAAAAGGAGGAAAGGATGTTTCACAACACTTTCACAGGTTACATTATATTACATTACATTATTATTGCTTTAGGTCCAGCGGACTCTTCCGAGCCAAATCAGGACCGGACAACCCCCGATCCGCATAAAAGATCTGCTGAAACAACCCTAGTGGGAAAATTGAATGCCCTCCACCGGCCAGTCACTTTACAATAAAGACATCCCACGCAGGGGACGGCTGAGGCTTTACCCCAACTACTCGAACCCCCGGTTACAAAAACAAAATAGAATACAAACATCATTATAAATTTTCAACAAAACACATACATATAAAATGCCTACATTGCTAAATAATACAATCATAGGAAGCCCTAGTGACCACCCAGCAGAAAGCGTCCAACACTCCCAAGCTGATCCAACAGACCTCCTACACAAACGAGGAGTCTTGTCCAGGAAGAGTTTTCAAGAAAAAAGGTAGGTCATTGATGTAGCGAAGAAGAGCAAATGAGGAAGACAGCGACAGTGGGAATTTAAAGCACTAAATTTCCAGAAAGTGGGGATACTATTTATACTGAAACCCCCGGCACTCCAACGGGGGGAACTGTTGCCGCAGTGAAAATCCATGGACGCCTGCACTTTACAAAAACTACATCGTCAACAAGAATGACGAGAGGTATTGTTACTATGGACACGATGACAAGGCCTTCTCCAGATAAATAGAATTAGAAAAATGTTGCGATTATAAATACACCAGCCTTAAATTTTTATTTTATTTTTTTAAAGCAGAAGAAGAAGGGAAAGAAGAGCCAAACCTCGAAGAAAATGAAATGTGGAAATGACGCCATGGATGTCTTTAACAGCACGCAGAATGATCAAACACAGCATTAAGGAGGACATCAAATGTGACCTACATGGCGATGGCTCAACCAACATTACATATAGCTGCACAACAGACCAACACGATTACACAACACGGCAACACTGTAAGCTCTTCCAAACCTTGGCATAAATTGGAAATACTGCAAGATGTATCTGTCGTTTGTCTCTCACATAAAATAAAGATTTCATCACACAAGAAAAGTCAATAATAGGTATTATAAAATAGCTCATTTGAAATGATGACGCACAACATACAAAATATAGCCTTACTGTAAAAAAAAACAAAAACAAAACATGTAATAAAAGATAATGTATAGAGCAACCAGCATATATCATTGATGAAAGCTAGCGCACAAAAAATCAGTCCCTGTAAATAATGCACAATCACTTTAGAGTACAGCAATCCAAACCATTACAACTCAAATAATAATTTGTATATTACACAAACACAGCATCAACACCGTTATTTTTACAAAATCAGTTGCAACTGTTTATTTCTGCAGAATTTATACAGTATACACATATAAAACTTTGTGGAAAAATCATTCAATAAAGCTGTATTGTTTTGTCGGTATTAATCATTTCACCATTTGAAAACTGGCAGAATAACTTGACCCCACCAACAAAATACAAATTGTAAAAAATATTTTTACCAAAAATCTTCATATTTTATTTACATTGTGCTTAAAACGCCCATGTGGTGAAACAAATTCGGTTACACAAAATGTTCCCGTTTGGGAGCACATTATTTATTACAGAACAAAATAAATACACAAATAAAATATGGCATCTTACAACAAAATTGACCACAGATATTTAAATTACATGCGAGGGGAGCAGGAACACCTTGATACTAAATTACCAATCTCTCATGTTGTTCTGTAGCTCCAATAATAAAATCCTCTCTAAATAATCTTGTTGGTTGTTCTCAAACCTTTGATCTTTGGAACTCCATTGGGGAAAACACATTGAGAAGTCTTTTTCATCATAAATACAATTTATAAAACTTTGGCAAAGTTGCTCAGGAAAGAATTTAAAAAAAAAAAAGTTAAACCCAGCGGAAAGTTCACCATTATTTTATTATTTTATATCAATGCCCTTAGTGATGATTTAAAGACCATTTTCACTTATTGGCTAAATATTCAGATAAAGAGTATTACTTATGCCAACAGATTTGAATAAAATAAATATATATAGTCAATAACATACACTCACTGGCGTTTAGCAGAAGGGGGAAAAAGGGTGTGCGTTTTGAAGTAAAAAAAAAAAATTGACATGTCGATCGACCCTCCGTTTTCTTATTTTCTTTAGCGATAGCTCACAGCGCACTCACTCACAACCCTGCTTGCTATGCAGTCAGTCAATCAATACTATATGCACATGACTAAATCACAACTGAACATGAGATCCAAGTTGGTGAGA
The DNA here is from genome assembly GCA_036898135.1 of Oncomelania hupensis. Taxonomy (NCBI): domain Eukaryota; kingdom Metazoa; phylum Mollusca; class Gastropoda; order Littorinimorpha; family Pomatiopsidae; genus Oncomelania; species Oncomelania hupensis. The sequence continues at coordinate 51,441,399 of CM072521.1, forward strand.
CATTGCTGTGTAAGCATGCTTCTGAACCCAGAAGGCTGCTGGAAATAAAATAATACAGTATTGGAATTGTCCACATATTATACAGCAAATGGTTTGTATGTATTCCTTCCATCATACAGAAAATTATCTGTAAATATATCCACAACCCTGCCGGAACTCGCTCATAACTATGATCGCAGACCTGTTCACCCCTACCAATGCCAGTCAGGAGTAAGCAGACTGTCTGTCAGGAGTTTCATCTGTCTGTCAGGAGTACAGTACTGGAATTCATTTTTTAGAGATTGAGAAAACAGAAAACAAAAAGACAGTTAAATTTACTACAAAACACACCAAAAAGTAAATTTGAAAAAGCATTCACTTATTTATTGCTTTAGCAATAAACGAGCTTATTGTGCGTTGGTTAGCCTGCTCTTGTTGCAAATGCTTGTGTCTACCACAGTTCACGTGCCTTTCAATGTAATTTCTACCGCCGTGCGCAACGCTGAAGTCAAGTTTGCAAATTTTGCAGTAAGCATAGTTTTCAGACCTTTCGGAGCTCGTTAAGCACTTATGCAGTTCTGAATAAGAAGCATTCCACTTCTGCGTATGAAGCATCTTCTTTTTGGGTGGTGTTTGTCCACCATCTTCTGTGTTTTTTCTTTTCGGCATCGCGAACAGACTGGTCACTTCGAAAACATGCACAAATGCTCGATCCCACACGAAACAAAGTGCGAGAGCTGGAAACCGAAACTTGTACAGGAAATTCCAGTTTTTGTCTTATTACGGAAAACTTACGAAACGAAAAAAAAAGCGTCTTACAACCGAAAAAATTTAAAAAAAAAAAAAATTTCATCGCTCGCATTTGAAACCGGAGTTTGTGTTCTCAAAACGGATAAGCGGATTTTTACAGTCAAAACGGAGAAAATCCTGTCAAACCGGAGGAGTGAACAGCTCTGTGATCGAGAGTTACAACAGTGCTAGGAAGTAGTATTTTACTCTTTGCTTGCACACATCAAGCTACCATCTACATTTTAAAAAGACTAGCTACAAATACAATTATGGCATTGAAGAACCAATATTATGACATGCAATAATTGAGGATACATTTTTAAAGCAGTTGGATATGGGGTATCACATCACTACAGTTAAGTTTTAATTAATGGCAGTTTATGGCCTAGACTTTTTTTAATACCTAGTTGTAACGTTTGAGTATTCAGATCTAAAAGTTCAAAACCATTGCTGCTGACAATGTTGTTGAGTACTGTTTACATGACAGACAAAACTATTAATAGGTGCACTGTGACTGTGAACAAAATTTTAAAAAATCTATAGAAAACGTCACTTTGATCAAGGTAGAAGTCACGGAAAGAAGATGATCCTACAATAAACCACGCACTTGCAAATTGAATAATAGTTCTCTCCCTTACTCTTCTTTATATAGTGTATTAAGATTCTCTCCCCTTGCTCTACCTTACGTTTCAAATTTGTTCAACCCAAACCCTCCACCAAACTAATTGCTAGACTCAAAGTGCTACGTCCATGAACACAAGGATGAACGGGAATGAACAGAAGCTATACAAAATATTCTATAATTCACGGAAAGGTGTTAATGAAAACAAAAAAACTTCCTGTGCCCAGACCATGCATGATGCTCCTCCTCTCTTTAGTCTTAACACCTGATGGCAGGAAACCAAGCAGCGGGAATTTGAACTATAAAAGTTTTACAACAACAACAAGAAATGGACGGTAATTGTTGACCATAAAAAAGTGCATAATTTGTAATCCAAATTCGGCAAAGGTTGGACAAAAATGGAAAATAAAGAAAACGGTACAAAACCAAAACTAAATACAGTTTTGCATGGCTTATAACAGTCGATGTCATTGCCAAAAAAACAAACAAAAAACACACAAAGGATATAAAAATATATGCCTAACTTGCAGTACAAACAAAAGAAAACGTTTTCTTGTCAAGATTGCGTCAAACAAAACGTCCTAGCAAAAGACAAAAGAACGAACACAGCATGTTTGATGTACTTTACAGTTTGCGGATGTTTTAAAAAACAAAACCAAAAATCCATGCCCAACAAAACATCTGCCTCCCCCCAAAAAATCACATTTTGTAGTCCAAAGAAATAAAACACTATTCTTCACAAAAACTGTCTACAACAAAAAGTAACAACAGAAAAGATAACAAAACAAAACTGAATAATTTTTAATAGTTAGTAGCAAACAAATAGCAAAACAGAAAATTGCGAGGCCTCTACACCCATCCAAAAAGGTGAATGAAACGCACTAATGTTGATCAAAATGACTTTTGTTTTGGTGACATCAGTGGTTCCAATGCCACCCATGTTACGGCTCAAAAAGCTTCTCAATATTGTGGCACTTATCGGAGATTCCTATGCAAGGGTCGCTGAGGTCAGGGTACATACAACCTAACTTGCTGAAAAGTTTAGCAATTTTGTAACAACACGAAACATTTATCTATTCATTTTTTAAATGTTGTCATTTATTATAGTGATTTTTTCAGACCAGGTGTTCTGCTGCAAAAACCTTTGTAGCTCAAAATAATTGTGTTCTTATTTTTCAACAAGTGCGGAAGTTTAATGTGTTCAACAACAACAAGAAAAAAAAATTTCATCAAGGCTGCTTTATAGTAAAAAAAAAAAAAAAAAAAAAAAACAACAACACCAAAAAAAAAAGTTCCCAAAACAAACAAAACAAAATAATTTTTCTTTCATTGAACGTCTGGTGTAATTAATGATTAGAAGATAGTTCTCAACTGCGGAACAATAAATAAATTTGTAATTTACATAAACATATAAATAAATGTAAAAGTTATTAAAAAAAACAAAAAACATGCACACACAAATAAAATACACAACTATCTAATCACAATGTAATAAGTGAATTGGGAGCCAACTCAAAGTACACATACTCTCATCCAACAGAGACTAAAGGCAGTGATAACAGCTACATTGTATGTACACATCCCACGGCCCCAACATTTCTAGACTGTTATTAATGAGCTAACCAGGGGTAACTGGCATTAAAGAATAAGTGCATGGCCACCTGCAGTACTACAATAAACATCGTTAGTGTATAACAATGCCACCCATTTCCACTTTGGTATTCCCCTCAACTTCATCCCTGCCCTACAAACTTGAGTGTCAGAGACCTTATCGAACATGGGCTGTGTACTCCATCCCTGCCCTACAAACTTGAGTGTCAGAGACCTTATCGAACATGTGCTGTGTGTAGGGCTATGCTTCACAGGCTCTGACACTCCAGATTTGACAGTGCCGCTTCTCGGGCACGCTGTGCTGAATTGCCTCTGTAACCTAATGGCATTCCCTATAATGCCCGTGTCAGCAGCAAACGGCCTATTTACATTTCAGTCTTTTGATTTTCTGTCCCTGCCATCCCAGTTTGATGACTTGAAAAAATACTGGAAGTCAGTCACTCATAGTTATAAACAATCTATAGTTTTTGTACGCTGCCAACATACATACCCTAACATGTACAGAATTCTATTTAGAGAATAACATCATGCCATGCCTCCACTAAACCCACCATTATAACCCTGTCCACCATTTTTGTTTTTATAATAATAAATAGCCTATACTAATACACCCTGGTGTCAATATTGCATTTTATAGCCCCCCACCATTCTAGTACATACTTTTTTTCCTTTTAAGCTTATTTCGAAAATACAAAAAGATTGTTGGGAGAGCGAGCTCACAGACACACTGCTACATAAAGGTAAGGTCAACAAAACATGAGCAAAAGACATGAGACGAACATCAGACTATTATCCTGCTTTACATAAACTATTCACCTCATCACACTCGCCCTGTGTTACATAAACTATCATCGACATTGTTATCACCAAAATCATCATGCCATGCCTCCAACATCGCTTCCAACACAACAAAACATTCTTTTATGTACAGTCATCTTGCAATAGCACTTTGTACAATATCTAGGCTAACATTTGTCTTCAAGGGATATCCATCAGTACAAGGAACTCCACCCCCAACCACTTCACGAAAGTCTTCATGAATCAATGTTCAGAACAGCTCTCTGCCATTTACAATATTTCTATCCATCTTACTACCTCCCTGTTGACCATTTCTCGGTTGATTAGCAGCACCTGAAACAACAAATAAAGCACAAAAAGATAATTTCATAGCAATAAATATCCCTGAGAAAATAATGAAAGTCTACTTTATTTCTCTGTCAGCTAGGAGACCTGCTTCACTTGGTGATGTGCTAGCTCCTGAATAAACCAACTCATCTATCTAACAAATATTTTATGTAAGGGAGGGAACAAATGCTGAATACATTGTCGTTATCCTGCATGCACATTCAAACCCATTACATGGCAACACAAAATTTCAACTAAAAGTTATAGTCAGTTTCGTAGTTTAGAGAACTAAAAATAATAGCACTAAATCATATAGGTAAACTATAGTCCATTTTACACTATGATGCTAAAACTCACTACCTAACAAATGGAAAGCTCACAAGATAATTCACACAGCTATAATACAAGGCTTTATACACACAAACACAAATTGATTTTTAGCAAAACACGAACAGCAATGGAAAACTTAAAAAATAATAACCACAATGATAACAAAACTGACCATGGGGTTGGTTCATTACTGTGTGGCTGAGACTCCACAAGGGCTTCTCAAGTTTTAAAAGCTGTTAATCAGGCTTACCTACTTCACCATGTGAAATAACAAGGGGAAACAAGCTGCTAGGATCCCCTTCTTTTCCACTGCGAGACGGGAATGCAGGAGGTCTATGGAGTTTAACACTTTGAGCAAACCTGCTATCTGTGGTGGGTAGCTTGCTCAACAGCTGCCGAGACATGAGGGAAAAGACCTCGCCTATTCTCAGCTATGCTGTATACATGTGGCTGCAACTATAGCAGGAGGAGTAGGAGGAGGAGGAGGAGAAGCAGAATAAGAAGTATTAGCAGTACATACACTGTTGCCCGAGACTCTATACAGATGAAGGTAGCAGACGTTATCCTCTCCCCTACAGATGACCTGCCCTTGCAACATCTGGCCTTGGGTCAGCTCAAACAGCACCTCCGCTGCCTTCTCACTGAAGAACTCTTCGTCTGCAAACACACAGTCCCAAGATTGATAAGGATGGTAGCCAAGATGCTCTGCCATCTTACTTCAGCCCCATTTGTTTAGATGAGACAATGGCTACATCACATGTATTTTACACAAACTTTTCATCTCCACATAATTAGTCATAGCATTGTCGTCTGGCTGTGGAATGTACTATACTGACTACATCGCTAAAATACTGACGTGTAAAATACCAAGAAACGTTTCTATTGCGTAATAATAATACAGGATGCTAACACCCGCTTTTTCTTCAATCCAGGCGATCTGAAGAGATTGCGATCGCTATTACAGAAAAAGTCGGAATAGAAACCAATTTTTATTTTTGACAATTTTAGGTTGACTGCATTAAATATCATGATTGAAGGGAGGGAGGAAACCGCAGAACCAGGAGAAAAGTGTCCAGAAAAATCTCATAGGTAAGTCACACAAGTTCGCCCCACACGGGGTTCAAACCTGCTACCTTTGGCCTAGAAAACCAGTTCATTATCAACTGAGCTGCTAGAACACCCCAAGCATCAAGCAGTAAGTTGGAGCCTTGGAGTTGGCCAAATCCTTCAGCAGCTCTTTTAGCGGGTCAAAGCGCTCTATAAGAACTTGTCCATTCCATTCCACATAAAATGAATGAAAAAGAGAGAATGGCGTTATTATTTTTTTTTGTGGGTGGTGCATATGTGTGAACTATCTCACCTTGCAACGGTGTGATGTTGCCTAAGTAGCACTCAATAGCTTGGAATGGCAGGGTCATAAAGTCACTACGGATCTGCTTCAACGTGTTGATGGGCACGCGGGCGTATCCGCCATAGTCCACGTACTTGATATCACACTCGTCGCTCTCTGGGTACACCTGTACGATCTGAGCCCTGTACCACTGCCCGTCCATATCGGTCGCACAGATGATGCCACCTGAAGAGAACCCAAACAACAGTGTAGTTCATTTATTTCTATATGGCTAACCCATGAACAGGTCCACTCTAGTATTGTACGTAACTGCGTACAAGTATGTGTGTATAACAGGTGTAGTGAGCTTTAGCTTTGGTGAAGTTATATGCTATATAATTACTAATTATTATTATTATTGTTCAGATACGATACTGGCTGTGTACCTGTGTGTGAGTGGGTATCAGGCGCATGAAGTTAAGATTTTATTGAAGTTGCACGCTATATAAATACTATTTATTATTGTCGGTGTTATTATTATTATTGTACTTGTTGCTTCTGTTGTTCACGTACAGTGAAAAACAACCTGGAGATTTGAACACACATTATCATTTAGCCCGTGGGTTAAATCCGTTCCTATCCTATCCTATCCTGTCCCATAACCCGAAGGTCGTAGGGGCACCACAGATGATCGCTTAACCAGCATACTCCATCTTTCTCTGTCCTCAGCAGCCCTCATGGCTTCGCTCAGTGTCAAACCAGTCCATTCTCGAATGTTGTCCTCCCACCTCTTTTTCGGTCTCCCCCTTCTTCTACCTCCTTGCACTGTGCCTTGCAGAATGGTCTTTGCAAGGCCTGATGATCTGGTGACGTGGCCATACCATCGGAGTTTCCGTTTCTTCACCACTGTGAGCAGGTCATCGTGTTGTCCAATGGCTTGTGTGATGGTCTGTCGGACTTCAACGTTGGTGATGTGTTGGGTATAGGAAATGCACAGAAGTCTTCTGTAGCACCTCATCTCCATGCTTTGTATTCTTCGTTGGAGATCTGCTGTGAGGGTCCATGCTTCGCAAGCATATAGGAAGATGGAGATGACCAGAGAGCGCAGCAGTCTTACTTTGGAATGTAGACTGATGGTTCTGTCTTTCCAAATGGGCTTCAACCTTGTCAGGGCAGCAGTTGTTTGTGCGATCCTGGAGAGGACTTCCTGTCGAGACCCATTGTCTGACACAATGGCTCCTAAATATTTGAAGCTGTGCACTGTGTTGAGGGATTGGCCTTGTACTTTGATGTCCGTGTTGATGCCATTGGTGTTGTTGGTCATCATTTTGGTCTTCTCTGCACTTATTTCCATTCCATAAGCTCTGGAGGTGGTGTCAAGCCTCTGTACAAGCTGTTCAAGTTCTTGTTCCTCTCCAGCCAATCCATCAATATCATCCGCAAAACGAAGATTGGAGATTGCTCTGCCCCCTATGCTGACTGTGCCTTCGTGATCTGCAAGAGCATCTGACATGATGCGCTCTAGGAAGATGTTGAAGAGTGTTGGAGAGAGTAGGCATCCTTGACGCACACCGATTGTTGTTCTGAACCAGTTCCCGATGACGCTGTTATGGAGGACTGCACTGGTAGCCTTGTCATACAGGCTTTTGATGACTTCTATAATTTTAGGGCTGATGTTGTACACTTTCATGGTTGCCCATAGAGCTGCATGCCAGACTCGGTCAAATGCCTTCTTGAAGTCTATGAACACATGATATAGATGTTGTTGGTGCTGTAGGTATTTCTCACAGATTATTCTGAGGTTGAAAATCTGTTCAGTGGTACTTCGCCCTGCCATGAATCCTGCTTGTTCTTCAGCTATGATTTGTTCAGCTTGTGGTTTCAACCTGTTGAGTATTATTTTCAGGAGGACCTTGCTGGGATGGCTGATGAGGCTGATGGTGCGGTAATTTTCACACTCCTGAAGGTTACCTTTTTTGGGAAGAGTGATGACAAGCGACTGGGTCCATGGTGTAGGCCATTCCCCACTCTGCCATATCTTGTTACAGATAATGGTGAGAGCATCAGTCATCGCTTCTCCTCCTGCTTGTAGCAGTTCCGCTGGTATGTTGTCCACTCCCGCTGACTTCCCTTTCTTCAGCGATTGCACTGCTGCCTCAACTTCTTCCCGGAGAATTGGGAGGATTTCTTCTTCTTCTCTGCTCTCGGGACATGCTAGAACTGATGGGTCTCCATTTGGTGTATGGTTGTAAAGGTCAGAGCAGTACTCTGTCCATCTGTCCAAGACTTCTTGTTCTTCTGTAAGGCAAATGCCAGACTTGCTTTGGATAGTGGAGACTTTGGGCTGTTTAACACTTGTCAGCCGCTTCACAGTCTGGTAGGCCTTCTTGCTGTTGTTCTTGTTCAGATTGTTCTCTATTTCCTGGCATTGATCTTCTATCCAGTTCTCCTTTGCTGTGCGCATGCCTTTTCGGATGTCATTGTTGATTTTTCGGTAGACATCAGCTCCCTGTGAGGTGTTCTTTTTCTTTTTTAACTCTCTTCGTTTATCACACAGATCCAAAAGTTCAGGTGTGATCCACGGCTTCTTCTTTGGTCGGTGCTTGCCAAGGATCTCAGTGGCGGCATCTGTTACAGCTGAGTTGAAGGTATTGGTCATGGTGTTGACATCTACTTCGGCTGCCCCCAAAATAAGCAGTGGTGCAAATTTCCCTCCAATTGTGGCCTGAAATATTTTTGCCACCTCCGGGTCTTGCAGTTTGTCCAGGTCGAACTTCAGCCTAGTGCACTTTGCTGTATTTACTCTTACCAAGAATATATTCAACTTCAAACATATTGTCTTTTTGCTGTCACCACAAGTAGTAGTGATGCAGTAGTGTAGTAGCTTGGCACAGGCCAGCAACGTTTGATGGTTAAGCAACATCAGGAGGGGTTAGTACCATGCTTAGAAGGCAACCACCAAATAACATAAAAGATTGTAACAAGTACAAGACACACACACCCAGTCCACACAGCTGTCAATGGGTACAGGGATCTGTTTAGGACGAGCAGTGAAGAAGAGGAGATAGGCACTGCCTTCATTAAGCTGGCCTAGAGAAAAGAGAGGTCCCAAAAGCTTCCTTTCCCAACCACCGAAAGGTTACGAGGACGCCTTTACCTTTTTACAAGTTTCTACAATCTTATCCAATGTCAATGATCATACACGGTCATAGACAATGGCACTATACAAGTTTCTACAATCTTATCCAATGCACAATGTCAATGATCATACACGGTCATAGACAATGGCATTATACAAGTTTCTACAATCTTATCCAATGCACAATGTCAATGATCATTCACGGTCATAGACAATGGCATTATACAAGTTTCTACAATCTTATCCAATGCACAATGTCAATGATCATACACGGTCATAGACAATGGCATTATACAAGTTTCTACAATCTTATCCAATGCACAATGTCAATGATCATACATGGTTATAGACAATGGCATTATACAAGTTTCTACAATCTTATCCAATGCACAATGTCAATGATCATACACGGTCATAGACAATGGCATTATACAAGTTTCTACAATCTTATCCAATGCACAATGTCAATGATCATACACGGTCATAGACAATGGCATTATACAAGTTTCTACAATCTTATCCAATGCACAATGTCAATGATCATACACGGTCATAGACAATGGCATTATACAAGTTTCTACAATCTTATCCAATGCACAATGTCAATGATCATACACGGTCATAGACAATGGCATTATACAAGTTTCTACAATCTTATCCAATGCACAATGTCAATGATCATACACGGTCATAGACAATGGCATTATACAAGTTTCTACAATCTTATCCAATGCACAATGTCAATGATCATACACGGTCATAGACAATGGCATTATACAAGTTTCTACAATCTTATCCAATGCACAATGTCAATGATCATACATGGTTATAGACAATGGCATTATACAAGTTTCTACAATCTTATCCAATGCACAATGTCAATGATCATACACGGTCATAGACAATGGCATTATACAAGTTTCTACAATCTTATCCAATGCACAATGTCAATGATCATACACGGTCATAGACAATGGCATTATACAAGTTTCTACAATCTTATCCAATGCACAATGTCAATGATCATACACGGTCATAGACAATGGCATTATACAAGTTTCTACAATCTTATCCAATGCACAATGTCAATGATCATACACGGTCATAGACAATGGCACTATACAAGTTTCTACAATCTTATCCAATGCACAATGTCAATGATCATACACGGTCATAGACAATGGCATTATACAAGTTTCTACAATCTTATCCAATGCACAATGTCAATGATCATACACGGTCATAGACAATGGCATTATACAAGTTTCTACAATCTTATCCAATGCACAATGTCAATGATCATACACGGTCATAGACAATGGCATTATACAAGTTTCTACAATCTTATCCAATGCACAATGTCAATGATCATACACGGTCATAGACAATGGCATTATACAAGTTTCTACAATCTTATCCAATGCACAATGTCAATGATCATACACGGTCATAGACAATGGCACTATACAAGTTTCTACAATCTTATCCAATGCACAATGTCAATGATCATACACGGTCATAGACAATGGCATTATACAAGTTTCTACAATCTTATCCAATGCACAATGTCAATGATCATACACGGTCATAGACAATGGCATTATACAAGTTTCTACAATCTTATCCAATGCACAATGTCAATGATCATACACGGTCATAGACAATGGCACTATACAAGTTTCTACAATCTTATCCAATGCACAATGTCAATGATCATACACGGTCATAGACAATGGCATTATACAAGTTTCTACAATCTTATCCAATGCACAATGTCAATGATCATACATGGTTATAGACAATGGCATTATACAAGTTTCTTCAATCTTATCCAATGCACAATGTCAATGATCATACACGGTCATAGACAATGGCATTATACAAGTTTCTTCAATCTTATCCAATGCACAATGTCAATGATCATACACGGTCATAGACAATGGCATTATACAAGTTTCTACAATCTTATCCAATGCACAATGTCAATGATCATACGCAGTCATAGACAATGGCATTATACAAGTTTCTACAAGCTTATCCAATGCACAATGTCAATGATCATACACGGTCACAGACAATGGCACTATACAAATTTCTACAATCTTATCCAATGCACAATGTCAATTATCGTAAATGGTCATAGAATATGGCACTATAAAGGTTTTCTTCATGATTATTATCATCACTATTGTCATCACCACCAGCCTTCATCATCGCATCGTGTTCTGCAACAACCAGAACTTGCATGACTAAATCTTGAGAAAAAAAATCTAATGAAAAAAAAACCACAACAGCAGGCATATATGAAGGAAGGAATAGATTACATAAATAAAGGGCTTAAGAACATCTCAAAGCTGAAAAGACATGATGATCACAGCGCTGGACATATATATATAGATATTGAGCAGAAGAAGTGTCAAAACATGTCCAAAATCTTGAAGGGCAGGGTCACAGCTCTGGACAGGGAGAGAGAGCACAATGAGCAGAAAGTGATCGTTACCTTCCACAGGGCGGGGCAGGAGTGGAGCGTTCTGGTCGCTGTAGCAGGTGTTCATGAACTGATTGAGACGCTCCAATGACGGGAAAGAAGGATGCGCGGGCTGCTGCACAAAGATGTGGCCCGCGTTGACTACCGCCGACACTACTATTCCCAGCGAGATCCCATCCGGCAAGCTCAGCTGCAAAACATTCTGTATTCAAACACAAACCTTAGTCGCTACTGCACACCAAGACTCGCCCAACAATACCAAACAACAACAATCCAACTGACCAGTAAAGCACATCAAAATGAAATCTACATTAAATCATTCAAATTAATCTACACAGAATCATTCAAAGTAATCTACACAGAATCATTCAAATGAATATATTAAATCATTAAAAATTAATGTACACCAAATCACTCAAATTACACATTAACCTCTACTAATTCATTCACAAAGAATCAGACCACTCAAATTAATCTAGATTAGCCATCGTTAGCTCAATATATTAAATCATTCAAAATTAATGTACACCAAATCTCTACTAATTCATTCACAAAGAATCAGACCACTCAAATGAATCTAGATTATGTCAAACCACTCCAAATAAGGTACGCACTGCTCTATTGTAGATTACACACACAAAACAATAAACACCCAAAATTATCACCAAGTTTGATGTAGCATTTCTTTGTTCATACAAATGTGCTGCTAACATAACTGTACATCATCAAGACCCACAATCGTTTCACATTTTCAAAAGAAATATTTCAAGCTCTAGTTATTTATCATCCACACACGTGCAAATAGCATTCACATTTTCATAACCTTTTCACACACACCACCTCCCCCTTTTTTTTCTCTAGCAGAAAAAAATAAAACCAAAGCCAAACAAGCCACATTAACATTTCTAAATGTTCTCCTTTGGGCAAAACAAGCATAAAAGAATCACCTCCCCACCCCCCAACCTTTTTTTTTCCAACTGCTGAACAAAAACTATAAAACACTGATACAGCTCTATCTAAAATCAAAGCAATACGTGTCATGCAAATTTACAAACTGAAAAAAAAAAGAATATAGCTGGTATTAACCCTTCCCCCTCCCCTTCCATCCCCTATCCTCCCTTCCCTACTCATCAATTTTATTATTGAGTGTGAAAGACAGACAAAATTATTACAAACTACCCGGCCCTTGATCTAACGCGCCCAACTTGGGTGCTCAAAACTACTGGCCAAGTGTGAACAGGCAGGAACATTCTTCTTCTTCATTATTCTGGGGTAAATCGCTGTGTGGGGCAATATGGCCAGACAATTTGGGTAATGCGCAACATTAAAATTATTGTAGAAGAAATGTACACCGAAAGGATTTCTTCCCCGTTTTGAACGAGAAGGAAAATATGAATGTTATTTCCCCCCAACATCGGTTCTGCACGCTCAACAAACCTGCATTAGCTCTGGCAGCATAACGGGGGCTTGCACAGGAGGGGGCGTCAGGGAGGTCATGTCTAGATGAGGGTACTGTGCCTGGGGAAACTTCTTCCTGATCATCGACAGGGCCATTTCCACCTCCGACTGAACTCCTGGCAAGCAGGAACAGACAACAGTAATAACATTTTTATTAAACCGAGAGACAGTTCAGATAAACTTCAACAAAGTAATGATAAAACAGGAGCGTTGTAGGATAAAAGAATTGAAGACAGAAAATTATTCAAGTGCTTCTGAACACACAACCCATATCAACAAAAAAAAAAAAACTACCAAAAAAACCCCAACCTCAACAACAAAGTATCTTTAAATTATATACACTAAACACCTTGGCAAAGCATCTAAATCAAGATAATATTGACACTGAATTAATTCACTCATCAATACAAACTAGCCAGATGCAAGTTACATGTGTTTAGATTGCCTTTTTGATGGAAGAAAATACTAAGCCCTAGCGCATGTAACCAACAAGAAATGGATTGGCGATTACAAAAGATAATATATAACTTCGATCCATAAAAATGCAAAATTATCCAAAAATATGAAGTACTTGCAGCCAATTAGAAAGTATACAAAAGACCTTTTAATAAGTGTGACATTGATATCACATCAGTTTCAGTTCTTTCATTAACACCATTGATTCCATCATGGCAGCACTGATGTGCTAAATACTAATACTAAAAACTACAAACTAAAAAATAGGATAATCCTAATTTATTAGTTACTGAGGTAAAAGAGTATATTTAAATTACAAAAACCATTTGCAGATTTTTACTGAAGGATCAGTTTTAGATTCCTCGGATTGTGGATCAGCATATATTATTCCTGCAATAAATATAAGAAAGTCATATGACATATTTAAGAAAAGGATTTTCTATATTTACAGCTGAGCTTTATGCTATTTTAATGGCTTTAAATTTTATCATGACTTTACCTTTAACATTATTTGGTATGCTAGTACAGCTGATTCAAAAGCGGTTCTGTATGCTTTAAAACAGTGGAACCTGTAAAGGTAGAAGGAGTTTATATATGAAATTAAACATATGATACATTGTGTGATTTCTAGAGGAATAAATATTGATTTCCAGTTGGTTCCATCACACTACAGAATTCATTGGACTGAGGTATGTGACAGACTAGCCAAGGCGAACACAAAGAGTCATCAGATTCTATATTCATAACAAATTTGAATACTACAAGAAAAGTAGAAAAGGCAGTGTATTATGGTAATATCATTAAAAAGATATTTATACTAAATTGTTAAAGACCACTTTCTAAATTAATATATGAGTCATTCTTTGCTAGTCGTAAATGTTGGGGTACATTTTGTTCAAGGCCCATAAATAAAATGTAAGCTAGTTTTGAAACAAAATAAAATTAAATTTGTGCTCTAATAAGGTAAATGCAACTGGAAAAACGGCACCATGGCAGATAGTTAATTATTAGTATGGTAAATATTGATTTAAATGTAATTTTTTTGGCTAAAAATGGCGTCTGACAAGAGCCCTTCACACCCCTTGCGTTTTAAACTCCCCATAAAAAAACGGTAAAGATTACTATATCTAACTGATTAATGAAATGTGATTGTCCATGGTTTGAAGAAAGTAGCAGCACAGTCAGTTGCTTAAATTTGCTTGATTTTAGCCGTAAATTTGGGGTTTAAAAAAGAGGGTTACTTGCGTACTCATGACGTCACAAAAATCAGAATCTCAAAGCAAGGTCAAGCAGACGACACAAGAATTGAATTATCAAAATCTAATAGGAATTAAACAAACAAGCGAAAAACACGCACATTGGTATGAAAAAAAACGCAGAAGACATGTCAGGAGATTTGTAGTAATTTTTTTAAATTATGGTGTTACATTCGTCATGCAAGTAACCAAAGTTTGTTTTTAAAGTTTTTTTTTTTTAAGCTTCTACTTCGCGGAGTGTAAATGGCCTGGTAAGCTGCATTTCCAAACTCTACACACAACTAAATGACGTTTTATGGAAAATAATCACGTGATGTTAATTTCTACATCAAATTCTATGACGTGTCACACGGAACGAAAGAGAAATGCGCAAGAAACCGCGTAATTTGTTTGGCTTGGTACACGCAAATCAAGTGTTGTTTCGTTTGTACTACGTTTTTTAGCGTCGATCGTTAAGTTTAAAAGTGTTTCTAATGCTTTATTTTATTCAACAAAAGACTCGGTTATTATCGAGCAACAGTATTTTAAGAATGTTAATCAGTTTAACAGTGACTGCACTCCGATTGCCTGAAGATAGTGTCATGTATGATGCAAGAAACCGATAAATACAGTGATCAGCTTTGTTCTGGTAGAAAATGTGTTGTTTCCTTACGTATTGTATTTGTTTCGTAGGTTAAATTAAAAGTTTCAAAGGTAAAGAGCAGTTATTTTAAATAAAGAACAACCAAATTATTCTGTTTTTATTTGCTTTTCGTTTATTGCATTTATCTTGCAGTCTTTTTTACTACTTAACATGCGATGGTGTCGCGCATCATGCAAGTTACAATTTTCATTTTCTTCTTCTCTTGTCATCAAAGAATAAGTTTAATTAGGTTTTGATTGAGTTATTGTGTGTCTGGATGTTGAAAAAATGTGACTAGAGTATGATTTTGACAACATAGAAATTCAGTCTATGGTAGAAAAAAATAAGTGGCTTGGTTACTTGCATATGGTGTCACACAATTCCTTGCGTCACACTCCTTGCTAGTTTCCCTCATTAATTAAAAAAATCATTCAGATTGAAAGAATAAGGAGTACTCCTATCATATAAAAAGATATTTGTCAAATAAAGTAATTTCAAGTGGTACATTTAATGTTTTAGTGTCACAACATCATGCAAGTAACCGGCGTGGTGACCCCTAACAAGAATCGATTTTTTTGTCAAAGGTGGTATAGCTGCTGTTTTAGTGTTTACATATTCAGATAATTGAAAGATTTCCCTACAAAATGGCACTGGTTGATTGATTCTATTAGCAAGTTTTATTTTTGGGTAAAAGGCCCATTTTGTTTACGATTAGCAAAGAATGACTCATATACATTAAGAATGAACGCATGGAAAACTAAACACTCTGCAGATGTTCAATGCGTATAGGTAATACAAGTCTATCAGTACATCACCTTCTATTTGAATGCTTAATTTTAAAAGACAAGTTCAATGTCAAATGTCTAATACTAATAGTAATATCACCTAAATGTGTGAGCAGACAATAAATTAAGATTGATCGATAGAAATGCAAACTGCGATAAAAGTTTAATATACTTTGTGCTAAACAGTCTAGAACCATTTTATTCTCCGACCGATTCAAAACTTTTTTGTTGTTGTGAGTTTGTTAAAGAAATATAATAAAAATTTCACCCTATCACAGTATTTTTAAAGTTCTTGTTAGTATAGTGTACTACAAACTGAACAATACGAAAATCTCAAAGCCACGAAACCTACAGGACCGTTTGTAAGCTTGTGAGGTATCCGATATGTGAGAAAAATCTGTGAATTTGAAATTGAACACAGCACACGACCCTTCCTGCATGCAACTGGGATAAGAACGGCCCTGCATCAAAACAGTGTTCCTAACCTGTAACCTGACAGATCTGGAATTCTGGCGTGAATGGGTTGCTGGACAGAGTGACGGTGGCACCAGACTGCTGCTTGATGTGCTGAATGTTCTTGCCGCCTCGCCCGATCAGACGGCCGCACAGCTCCGACGGGAAGTTGAACTCGTAACGCACTAGCTCCCCGGCATTCAGCGGGATTAAGGAATCACCCACACTCCCTCCTCGCCCACTGTCATTGGAAGCCTGCACAGTGCATGCATTATTTTTAATTGCACGTTTTAATACTGATTCACGTCATGAATTTTGTGACGGGGCCTAGGTGTTGGATGGAGAAAAAGGTGCGCGTTTACATGAAATGACCACTAATATTAAGAACATATTAATCCTCTATTAGTCCCTCCTCTCCAGAATTTTAGGAAAGGGAGTGGGGAGTGCGGTGTGCAGGTGTAAGGGGAGGGGGGGGGGGGGGTTAGAAGTGGTTATGCTACCGAACACTATACGGTGTAGCTAAAAAACTGACAAGGTCTGGTCTATCTACCCAGATCAGCAAACAGCCACTAAACTGGTAGATGTAAACAAGAGGAGAGGGGTGACAAGACTGATGCAGATAATGATCATGGGACTATGATGCAGATATGACTGTGTGATTCTGATTCTGAAATGATCATGTGACTATGAACCTCAACAAAATCTGTTTGGAACTTTGTCCTTTTAGGAGTTTATTTCAAAACACATGATTTATACACCTATACAACAAAAGGCAATACGCCCAGAGGGCTTTTCAGCCAAAGAGGAAGAAATAAAGGGGTTGAATCAGTTCCTAGTGGGTAGGCTTTTTCACACCGTCTGCCTAGACAAGAAACGTTGTTGGTCTTGTCTAGTCTCTGATACTATATCACTAAACACAGAACTCTTGTTACTACAAAACTTGAACTCTATAGTTACAAAAGTCAACAGATACCAACCAAAATGCTCTGCTTACCTAAATACTGCAATAGTTGCGTATTAGTACAAATGGCCATACTTGTTCCACATCCAATGAACAACTACTTGGGTAAATACCAGAAATCTTTTCAACAACAGTCAAATTATATTAAACCCACTTATACCGGTTATCAAACCAACCAACCAACCAACTCACCAACCAAGCTTACCTGCAGCCATCAATTTACCTCACTGTTAGTATCACAGGCAGGAGAGCCAGAGCTCAGATGTCCTCCGTTTTCGGACACTCCGGATGAGTGACTGACATTGTCAGGTTCAGGCGCGCCATCACTGGCTCCAGAGCGCGTTCTTGTTCTGCTGCCTGCTTCTGATGAAGACGATTCTGCTTGTGACTTCTGATGGTCAGGCTTTTCTGACTTCTGGTGATGGTCCGATTTGCCAGAATTCTGCTGGCCATTGGACTGTTTGTCTGATCTTTTGGGGGGTGACTGTTTTGAGTTTTGAGAATGTGGAAGTGTTTTGACGTTAGATGAAGAGCTATTCTGATTCAGAGAGCTATTGTCTTTTGCATTTGTAGCACCTTTCTCAGGTTTGGAGTCTTTTGTCGGTGTTCGGTAGTCCATCACTGGCTTCTTGGCTTTAGCTGGGGGAATCTTTGCTGCTGGCTGGTTTTTCTTGACATCTGATGCTTTATTTTCATTCATCTCTGACGCTTTCATTCCGCCCCCATTTTCTGCACTGTTCACAGTATCAGCAGGACGTTGCGACTTGGTATCCGCATTGGCACTGAATGATTGTGGCGTTTCTGAGCTGCTGTTGTTGACATTGTCACTGTTGACAGACTTTGTGGCTGAGTTTTCCTCACTTCTATTACCCTGCTGCTGATTTCCCAGCTCTTCCGCCTGTCCAGTCTGTGATCTCACAGACATCTGTTCATCCTTCTGCACTGTTGGAGTCTGTGCTTGCGCCTTGGCAATGACGCATTCCACAATCTGTTTAGCAACAATCGCCTCCTGACTCTGGTCAGAACCTGACAACTGCAGCACTGCAGAATGGGGTGGCTGAGCCCTGGTAAGAGGACAGCAGACTTTGGCCTGGACAACAGCTGAGTCCTCTTCCTTCAGGCGTTCCTCACTGCTGCTGGACCTGGCATCACGAGAATAGTGATCTGCTCCACCAAGGTCTTTGGCAGCAGGAGCTGGACTTGGGGATTCAGCAGGATACTGACATGGTGCCACAGCAGATGGCGAGTTTACTTGTGAGACATGAATTTCCCCTCCAGTTGGAGCTGGCCTATCACCAGCGGCATTTTCTTTCAGCTGTTTCTCAGCTTTGTCTTCCCAGGACAGCGACACGGTCTCGTTTCTCCCTTCAAGACCATCTCCACTGCCACTAATAATTACGTTTTCTTTTCCTTTGAGTTTCAGTGTCCCATCACACTGCTGTACGCTTGTAGCGACAATCTCTCCCGCACCTAATGCATCAGCAGTTACAGCATCGCCACTGTCATCATCTTCATCCTTCTTGCGTGTAAACAGCCACAGTAATCCCAGCGCAGCCACCACTGTGGGCACGGCCAACGCTAATGCAAGACTTAAGTTGTTGTAAGGTGATTTCATGATTCCTGCTTTCCAATTACATCATCCAATGCTTCGATTTCTGGAACAAACAAAAGGACACAAAGTTTTGACTAGTGTTTCTGACCACAGCCACTAAAATTAATACAAGTCATTGTCAGAATTAGCTCCTTTCCAAAGAAACAATGACTGCATTTAAAATGAACTTATTCATAATAAATTAAGGGGAAAAAAAGAGAAAACAATTAAAAACACAAAACAAATCAACAAGAAGCAAGCAACAAAGTAGCAGTGGGATTCAGAATTTGAACCATTATAAGTGTGCCTGAGTCTTGAACTCATTAAAACAACCAACCAATTCCTCATTTCCTGTAAACAATTCTTTCAGTACTATTTTATTAGAAAACTGAAAAGTCTATATATATGCCCTTGTTTGACCTGTCTAATAGATAGGTAGTGTTTATATTAAGTGCAGTAATATTTTATTACTATTTTAGTTTTTAATTTATTGGTTTAATTGCAACTGTTGCTTTTATTGCGATTACACAAACACATCACTTAAGACAGACAAAAAAGGAAACATTCAGTGTTTCATTGATCTACCATAGGCCTATTTTTTGTGCAACTGCAACTAAATATATCAGCACTGTTGGCACACATTCAAGAGAAATGATACTCATGCATATTGCCCATTTCCGAATGACAGAAAGCAAAAACCAGTTTCAGTGTGAGGAGATCAGGAGCCCTCATGACCTTCATATGCCTAATCTTACTCGACACCGGCAGTCTTGCTAAATTGGCCCAAGGCTCTAGTCCTTGTGATCTAACAAAAAGTCAGCTAGGATACATGACAACCAATGATTTCCGCCTCAGTGTCAACCATACAGACAGCCTTCATGCTTACACTTTCTTGTGCAATACTTCTTTTCCATTATTCTACAGCAAACTCAAGTTCTAGCAAGACAGATAAACATTGTTGTGCAACGCTCTGGCTCTAGTCTATCTGTGTGCAGAAAACTTATCGGTCGCGCATGGCTTCCAGAGTCTGAGGTCATCAACTAGTGTGCGCAATTCTCCTCACTTGAAACATGATATAACAAGTCACATTAGTATTTAATGCATAAGGCACATACACTTGACCACAACATCTTTCAATGGTAATCATTTTGTTTCTAATTCCAAAACATACCGTTTAATTGGTTGGCATCGAGCATACACAGAATTCATAATGGATCGCCATTGTTGTGATCGAACTGAAAGTGACCCATGTGTTTATTACAAATGCAGAAAGTATAAGTGCGCCTGATTTAGTATCCTACAGCGAAGCCATGAAAACATGTCAGAAACATTTATAACTAGTAACATTCAAAATAAATTAGAAAAATATCATAACTAACCTCTACACCACGTGGTGTTAGATCTGCGGACTTCCCAACAAAACTTCTCGACAACACATCTCTCGATATCTCGCGTGATGTGGACTACTTTCTGCGACATGTATGAACACCTTCTGAACCTCGATGCATTATGCTTATATCGATCAACTAAAAATACAATTTTACACCAATGAAAAAAACAACATTGTACTCAGCAAAACAACATACAATGTTTATAATTATTGTTAGTAATGTTTATACCAAATTTAACACCCGTTTATCATTAATGCTTACAAATAATAATGAACTATATTTCTACTCGAATGTATAATAATATAATTAGTCTTGAAAACCCAAACATAATCAGGTGGCCAGAGAAGTGTGTAGTTGATTCGAAGAAGAACACAGCCTGATACCTTCTGTTTGAAATACTCTCTTTTAGATAACATAAATCTGTGATCAATGTGAAATGTTAAACTAATGTTATGGTGAACGTTTGTGATACAATTTAAAATGGTTAGGTTGAACTGAATGTCATTTTTGATGATGGATTCATGAATCTGTGTGATTCCTGACCATCGTACTGCCTCATTCATTCATTGTTTTGGATAAGGTATGGCATCTCGTAAAAAAATGGAAAGTATCGGTGATTATTATTACGACAAGAAGGATATACTTGGCCATGGTGCTTTTGCCATCGTGTTCAAAGGATATAAAAAGCAGGTGAGTCCCTTGATCTCTTCCATTCACACTCACAGATTCAGTACCGCTGGCACTGGCTGGGCCACATTAGTACGTAAGGTTATTGCAGTTTCCCAGAGCTAGATTGGGGGAATGGGTTCTTATTACTTAATTAATTGACTCTTTATTCATGTGCACATTCATTTGGTGAATCAGCTGATAAGATAGTATATTGCGTCATCAGTTTTGTGATAATAGCATAATTATAAATCTTCACTTCAGTGGGAAGCACGGCATATTAGTACTATTACTCATATTCTATTACTTGGACTTTTATATAATGGTTGTGCTTACATTGCAGTTTGATGATGCATAATCCACATCAAATTTAAAAGTCATTACTGATCACTTTCATGTACGATGGGAATGTTTTGATTTGTCCTTTTAGTTTTAGGTTGGAATCTGTGGATTTCAAAATGCCTGTGACAAGCGTACAATGTCATATTTATAGTATTATATATCATAACACAATTTAGGAGGCAGTTTCATACTTGCATTTATTTTTTTTTTTTTTGTTTTTTTTAAATAAAAGTTGAATATTTTACTTTTGAATATAATCCTGGTATTTATTTTTTTCTGTACCAATACTACTTCTAGTCACTACAGTGATGTTTTACTATTCCTGATTCTGCAAACATTACTGTGTCACCATTACTGCATTAGGGAGTTATTAAGTCATATTTAAAATTATTTTCAAAATTTTGTATAATTCTATCACAATATAAATAAAGTTATAATATTTTAGATGGGTTTTGCCTTTATTTACAAAGATGTTGTGGCAGTTGCACTCACAAATAATGCATTGCATCAGACTGCATGCGCCAAGCCCAGTGTTTACGTCCTCGGCTCTGGGGGAATCAAATTTACATATGAATAGTACCAGCTCTGTTGAAGAGCGGGATTTCTTTAATTGGGACATGAGAGGTAAGAAGGGGAGAAGGTGTATAGTGAGAGGATAGGGGCTGTTGCATTGTATAAGTTCCTATCCTATCCCATAACTCGGGGGTCGTTGGGGCACCACAGATGATCCTTTAACCAGCGTACTCCATCTTTCTCTGTCCTAAGCAACCCTGATGGCTTCGCTCAGTCAGTGTCAAGCTAGTCCATTCTCGAATGTTGTCCTCCAACCTCTCCCCCGGTCTACCTCCCACTCTACCTTCCTGCACTGTGCCTTGCAGGATGGTCCCCGCAAGGCCCTTGTTACGTTGAAACGAACGAAAGTGTGTCTAAAGCGCGCACGATAGATCTAATCGTTTCGTTTTGCAAAGTATTCAATAATGGAGTTTATTTACCTTTGATTTGAGTTGGCACTGTTGTTAGGAGAGGCTTTGTATAACGTTGATAATTTGCGTTAGTCGATATTATTTGTGAATCTTCTGGATATGCGTGTTTACTCTTGATAGAATTTTCCCGATGGATATCGAAGGTCGTGAATGTTCCCGGAAGTAGAGAAAATGTGTATTGACGTAAGTCAGTGATGACGATCTTTAGTTCGATTGGTGACAGTACGTCATTTCTACAGTATACCAAATTGTTCCAGAAAAGAGAGAGGTTATTTAATCGTGAGCCGAGTCGCTGTTGAGAGATAGTAAAGTTGTTGATAGTGATTTGGAAAGTTGCTGTGAAAGTTGTTGAGTTGAATTGAGAATTGTATGCAGTTGTTGATGTGTGCTGAATAAAAGTGGAAAACTTCATACGTCGACTTTGTGACTTGTATGCTGTTTGAGCAGGCTGTGTGAATAAACGAATCTGAGTTACACAACTATCAGGAATTCAAGCATCGGGGCTGAATCAGATACTGATAGAAAACACCATCATCGAACTTGAGTGTAACATTTTGGGGGTCAAGCCGCGATTCACGCCATAGCCAAGGGTTCAACTGCTACAACAAGCGAGTCAACGTTACGAGAGGCAGTCATCGAGGGTAGCCGCCAACGAGTTGCGTCGAGAGGGGCCAACATACTGGGACTACATCACCGATAGGTTCGGGTTGACTGCAAGGGCGTGTAGTCGCTGAAGAGTTGCTTCGTGAGCGAACAACAGATCGGGACTACGTAGCTGCCGCAAGACTACGTCGAGGAACAGTCTCGGAGCTACATCGCCAGTATTACAGAGAGCGGCGAGCGAACGTCGCGTCTACTTCAGCACAGGAGCGTATACATCAACACCAGCGTGGTGCAGCGTCGCATACGACGAGGACAGCGGGGCCTGCGTCAACGAAGGCGACTAGTGACAAGCATCAGCGCTACTGCAGAAAGCGTGCTGTTCTAGAACAGTCTAGAAAGGTACAGCACAGTCAAGAACTTTCCAGAAAAAAAGAACTCTACAGTCAAGAACTTTCTAGAAGAAGAACCTTCCAGAAAAGAACTTTCTTGAAAAGAACTTTCCAGAAGCATCAAGATGGCTGACTTCTGGCAGAAAGGGGTTGAACTGAATCTAAAAGGCAAGCAGCTGACGGAGTACGTCAAGTCTCAGGAGAGAATACGAGAAAGAGAATTGGAAGAGAAGCGTCTAGAAAAAGAAATAGAACTAGAACAGAAGCGTCTAGAAATTGAACAGCAGCGGCAAGAAAAAGAAGAGCAACGACGTCGTGAAGAAAGAGAAATAGAGGAGCAGCGACGTCGTGAAGACAGAGAATTTGAACTGAAGCGTCTGGAAATTGAACAGCAGCAGCAAGAAAGAGATCGTCAGTACCAGCTAGAGTTGGCGCGTATCCAGAACAATCAGCATGCGCCACAAGTCACCAACGACCATACGGCTCCAAAATTGCCAGCTTTCGTCGACGGGAAGGACCAGATCGACAGCTATCTGGCGAGATTCGAAAGGTTCGCCGAAAGCTCCAATTGGCAACCTCGAGACTGGGCGATTCGACTGAGTGCACTTCTGACGGGGCAAGCTCTCGAAGTTTACACCAGACTGTCGAACGATGACGCCAAAAACTACGACGTCTTGAAAGAGGCCCTATTACAGTGCTACAACTTTACAGAGAAGGGCTACCGTAAACGCTTCCGTGAATGCCGGCCTAAGTCAGACGAGACGCCAAAGCAGTTTGTGGAGCGCCTGTCGTCATACTTACACAAGTGGGTGGAGTTATCAGGCGAAACGAAGTCTTACGACAGTCTCCATGACCTGATCGTGAAGGAACAATTTCTCAATGCCTGTCACAAGGACTTAGCGACCCACTTAGAAGAACAAAAGCTGCAGACGCTTAAAGATGTGACTGAGGCTGCTGAAAGATATCTCATCGCTCATGGGAAAACCCTGGGGCCACCCAGCGCGACGAAACATTTTCAGAAGACTGGAAACCATGTGAACCAGGTCCAAGGGAGCCAGACGAGCCAGAGACAGACGGACTCCACGCCTCCTCCCAGGGAAGGGCACTCAAGAGGCTGTTTTATCTGCAACGCTACAGACCACAGAGCTGCCAGCTGCCCTCAAAGCAGAAATAGCGGACAGCGGAGCAGTACGGACAATGCAGCGGCGGGCAACCGGCAGAGGCGGTTCTCCAATCAACGGCAAAACAGTAGATCTGACCATCAAGTGTGCGGCGGGAGCGTCATTCTTCCGAGTGAGACCAAGCGCACAGCTACCCCTGCGGACGTGCAAGGGTGCATGACCGATGGCCAACTTCTCCTTGCCAACGGAAAATCCATCCCCGTCGTCGCCAGCGCAGCTGTGACCGTCCAGAACATGCCAGTTTCAAAGGGACGCGTCGGAAATCATGAAGTAACTGTCTTAAGAGACTCTGGCTGCAGTGGGGTCATCGTCAAAGAAGACCTAATCGCTAAAGAACAGTTCACTGGCGATTTTAAATGGACACTCATGGCCGACAGCAAATGTGTGAGAGCGCCAGTTGCGAAGATTCAAGTCAGCACTCCTTTCTACATAGGCGAAGTCGAAGCGGTTTGCCTGAAGAAGCCGCTGTATGATTTGATGATCGGGAACATCGACGGCGCGAGACGACCCGACGACCCCGATCCAGAGTGGAGTCCTGCCTCAACCCAACGCGTCGAAGTTGTGGAGGAGGATCCATTGCCGTTTCCCGATGGAGACCTTACAGAGCTGCTACGGGACAATGTGGTTACTCCGGCTCAGCCCTGCCGACCAGAGATCGTCGGTGCTGTTACTACCAGGGCCCAGGCCAAGAGAGACAAGACGTCTACGCCACTGAAGGTCGCCGACAACTCCAAAGCTGCCATCGTGGACAAAGATAAGCTGATCCAGCTCCAGGAAGCTGATAGCACTTTAAACAAGTACAGGAACCGTCAAGACCACGTGACAAAAGGCAGTGGTACGGTCTATTTTGAGGTGAAGGCCAAGATCCTGTACCGAATCTTCCAGCACCCGAGGGTCAACGGAGGGAAACCACTACGTCAAGTCTTGGTACCGTTACCCCTAAGGCGCCAGGTGATGGAAGTAGCGCATGACTCAATCATGGGAGGTCACCTAGGCATCAGAAAGACGTCAGACAGAATCCAGGCGGTGTTCTACTGGCCAGGACTTCATGCGGACGTCAGCCGTTTCTGCCGATCATGTGACATTTGCCAGAAGACCATACCTCGAGGAAGGGTCCCGAAAGTGCCTATGCAGAGGATGCCTCTGATCGACCGACCTTTCAAGAGGGTGGCCTTAGACTTAATCGGCGAAATAAGACCTCCGAGTGAAGAAGGTCATCGGTGGGTACTGACTTTAGTGGACTATGCGACTCGGTACCCAGAAGCAGTGCCTCTGAAGAAGATTGACACTGAAACTGTGGCAGAGGCACTGGTGGACATGTTCAGTAGACTTGGAGTGCCTGAAGAGATCCTGACAGACCTCGGGACGCAGTTCGTCTCTGACTGCATGAAGGAGGTCAACAGACTGCTGAGCATCCGGCATTTGACTACGACACCCTACCATCCAATGTGCAACGGGCTCGTCGAAAAGTTCAATGCTACGCTGAAGTCCACCCTGAAGAAACTGTGCAGCGAGCAGCCCAGACAATGGCATCGCTACATCAACGCCTTACTTTTCGCCTACAGAGAAGTACCGCAGGAGTCCACCGGCTTTTCTCCGTTCGAGCTGCTGTACGGAAGAACCATCCGAGGGCCGATGCACATCCTGAAAGAACTGTGGACGAAAGAAGTAGACACCCCAGAGGTGAAGAACAGCTACCAGTACGTGTTTGAGCTACGGGAGAAGCTGGAGCAGACTCTCGAGATAGCCAGAGAAAACCTGAAGAAGTCCCAGGACTGTGGAAAGCACTACTATGACCGTAGGGCTGTGAACAGGAAGTTTAAACCTGGCAACAAAGTGCTGGTGCTGCTACCTACTGATCATAATAAGTTGCTGATGCAGTGGAAAGGCCCGTACGAAGTGGAGACTGTGGTGGGAATCAACGACTACAAGGTGAAGGTCGGCCAGCATTCCAAGATATACCACGCCAACCTCCTTAAGCTGTACGTAGAAAGGCCATCAGAGACTGTGCACGCAGCCACAGCAGCTGTGACCGACAACAGCTTTGACAGCGAAGAACTGTTGGAACTGGGAGACTTCCACAGCAAAGAAGGCGTCGATGACGTTAAGCTAGGACCAAGCTTGACAGAAGGTCAAAAGATGGAGCTCAAGGACCTTATGGGCGAGTTTCCCCATAACTTCAATGATGTCCCAGGCTCTACGACTTTGGTCGAACATGAAGTCCACACCCAGACCTGGAAGGAGCATCTGCAGATCTTGAGGGAGCTGTTCCACCGTCCCGCAGAAGCCAACCTGATCGTGAGACCCAGCAAATGCATCCTGGGAGCTGACAACGTCGACTGCGTCGGACATCCGATGGAAGAAGGAGACAACGGAGGACGCACTGATTCCAGGGAAGCCCACGTGATCATCGTCTTTGACCCTGGGCCGATGACAACCGCAACTGACGTGGGCGTCGTTACCTTGCGGATGAAAGAGCATTGACTGTGTGGACGAACTCAGAATATTGGTAATGACAGACTTGAAAATGAAAAACGTTGACTGGGTAAATGATCTGTGAACATTGACAGTATCCAGAAAGTCTTGCAGATGAGAAACTTTGACTCTGTGTGGATGAACTGTGAACATTGACAATATCCAGATAGACTTGAAGATGAAAACCATTGACTCTTTGTGAATGAACTGAGAACGTTGATAGTGTTCAGACAGACTGAAATAAGTCTTAATTCTGTACTTTGTTTGTGCATTACGTTTCAACGTTGTTGAAAGAAATTGGGTAAATTTCTTCTTGAGTGGGGGGTTATGTTACGTTGAAACGAACGAAAGTGTGTCTAAAGCGCGCACGATAGATCTAATCGTTTCGTTTTGCAAAGTATTCAATAATGGAGTTTATTTACCTTTGATTTGAGTTGGCACTGTTGTTAGGAGAGGCTTTGTATAACGTTGATAATTTGCGTTAGTCGATATTATTTGTGAATCTTCTGGATATGCGTGTTTACTCTTGATAGAATTTTCCCGATGGATATCGAAGGTCGTGAATGTTCCCGGAAGTAGAGAAAATGTGTATTGACGTAAGTCAGTGATGACGATCTTTAGTTCGATTGGTGACAGTACGTCATTTCTACAGTATACCAAATTGTTCCAGAAAAGAGAGAGGTTATTTAATCGTGAGCCGAGTCGCTGTTGAGAGATAGTAAAGTTGTTGATAGTGATTTGGAAAGTTGCTGTGAAAGTTGTTGAGTTGAATTGAGAATTGTATGCAGTTGTTGATGTGTGCTGAATAAAAGTGGAAAACTTCATACGTCGACTTTGTGACTTGTATGCTGTTTGAGCAGGCTGTGTGAATAAACGAATCTGAGTTACACAACTATCAGGAATTCAAGCATCGGGGCTGAATCAGATACTGATAGAAAACACCATCATCGAACTTGAGTGTAACAGCCCTAATCCTAACTTATAAGTTATATCAATTGGTATTTTACCAAACTAGGTTATACGTTATACTGATGAACAAATAAATCTCTAGAGATCATAAAAGGAAAATAGTGGTTCCGCTTGGCTGATTTGACATCTGTGTGAAGATTGTGGTCAATTTATTAATGCTATCGATATTTTCCTTTTCTTCGGTTTACGGTTGGTTTTAGTACCCTAGTCTAAGCCTGCTGGACCCCATCTTGCTGAGTGTGAATGATTTTTCAGTTGGAACTATTCTTTTTTTTTATTTCAAAGATTTTGTTTTCTTTGGTATCCTATCCTATTCTATCCTATCCTATATTTGTATGCTGAAGAATAATTTGAGGCTAGGTCTAACCCCTTGCCACCTACCAAAGCTGTTTCCATCAGTCATCACTAAATTTAGACCATACATAAAAATGGAACCACACTAGCAGGGTTAATGGTTTGGCCTGCACATAGCTAGACAACAGGTACTTGCTGGTGTATATAATCATAAAGTACTGTCCAGAGAGAGGCCTATATAATACGGAAAATATCTTTAGGCTTACTGTTAGGTGTGTGTTAGATTCCTATCATTTTGCTGAAATGCTATATATATATATCTGTGTCAAACAAAGTTCATGTTTAAATTTTAGTTTAAAAATTATATTTGCTGGAAACCAGGAAAGTTTAACTTTAATGATTAAGTGTGAACTTTATGATTTTTGACCTATTTAGTAGTAATAATAAGTATTAGTATTTAGTGCCTGTGTTAATGGTAATCCTTGAGTGGCTTGACTGTGACCTATAGGCTACACTATACAATTCTATATAGGATTACTCATTATTGAGAAATTGTGATATGCCCTTGGTAATGGAATAAATATTTGTACAAATATATATTATTTATAATAATTATAAGTAGCCTTCCTTTTTTTAATAACAACATCTTATCAAAATCTAGTAAAATCTTGAATTTCCAGCGACAATCAATAGATCATGAATCCTACATTTTTTAATGGTTACAACTTGCAAACATCAGATTTTCACTCCGACTCATCATCATCATCATACTGTGTAGAACACGCAATTTCTCTAAGGGCGTTTTCCTATAGATGAATGCATGGCTGTTAGCACTGGGACATTTATGAGTAGTTGCCAAAAATAGAAGTTTGAATGCAGCAGAAGAATGCGATATGAAACTACTTGGCTAAGAGCAGTCCACGTTGCAAGGTCTGATTTGGCGGGCTATTTAACTTTAAAAAAAGAATAATGTTGAAGATAAATAGGAATAGGGGAATAAGAAGAAAGAGATTAAAAGTAATAATAGTACCAAAAAAATGATAATAATAATAATAATTGTAATAATTACCTAATAATAATATTAATAATGATAATAATAAAAACAATTATTATAAATATAATACTTAGATTTATAAAGCACACATATCAACAGAGAAAAGGTGATTCACTGTGCAACTATGAATTGTAAAATAATTATAATGTTTACTATTAATTTAAATTAGAGAGCAATATGAGTGTCATTTAAATGCTAAAATAACCTTATTCATGCACTGTAATCAAATAAACTTTCAGCCATTAGGGAAATGCCTTTATTGTGGGATCCTATCACTGTATCAGTCATTGTTTGAATATTTTACTATGTTAATTGTGAGTTGTTTTTATTCAGCATTAAATAGAAACATTTTTTGTGCACATGCACACTTAGTACAGTTTGTGTTGGCCGTACAGTGTATTTATTCTTGGAATATTTACAATGCATGTCATAAAAACTGTCTATTCGTCTTCTTGTTATTATTATTATTTGCTTCTAACTGCACACTATTTTTGTCATTCACTCATTTATTCACTTTAAGAGGGCAAGAATTAGCTAGAATTATAAGAATGTTTTGAGGTGTATATTTAAATCTGTTTTATATATTTTATTTATTTATTATATTTAACAATATGAAAATGTTATTGGATATATAATTTTACATCTCATATTTCATTTAATTAGTGTAGTATTTAACATACAATGCACACTGAGCATCCGGGGTCCATGAGGCTGAAGTGACTTGATAGCGAGTCAGATTTAGGCATGCCTCCATAGTCACCTGATGTTCAGTTTGCATAGATGTTAACCCTCATCCTGGTTGTCATGACAGCAAGTGGCAGTTTGAGATAATTTGTTGCCCGTTATATTGTATTTTTAGATCATTTGTTGCGATTATTGAATGAGTTTCATTAATCTCAAGTTAGATTATTGAATGAATTTATTCTTCAGTGATCTCATGGCTATTACAAAGTATATGATGGATGTAGTGTTTATAGGCAAAGAAAGGACATTGAGAAGGTTTTGTTATCACACTACTACTAAGATTACCGCTTCGAAATGCTTCTTTTTTGCTATAAGAATTAAATGAAAGAGGTTGTAGATTTGTAGATGGGTGTTGTGGGTCAATTTTGTTGTTTACAAAAAAATTGTAAAGAATTTTGGTAAAATGTTATTGTATAAAGAAATAAATACAATAAACAGATGAATTTTTTTAATGCCATTAAACATAATGCCTATAATTTAAGTATAATGAATACATTTTTTAATAGTAGATGTAGTCTGTTAAAAATGTTCTGTGCTTAAGCTAAAAGTAAAAGTGAAGATTAAACATGATCTTGTATCTTGGATACAAGGTTTGTAGTGTGATTACATGTGGTGTTTATGTTAACCAACAGAGAGCAGAAACTAGAGCAAGTCATCATTCAACCAGGGTAAGAGTTGACATTAGCTTCTTATCCCTGTCTTCCCTATCTTCCTTTCATCCTTTCTTCTTTTCTTTTCTTTTTTTAAATTGTAAATAATACTACTGCATAGTCATTGTACAGAACATGACTAAATGCGTCCTTTGAATTTGTTTGATTGTAAAATTAATGAGCAAAAAACTTGTGAATTGTGCTTCTTCTTTCTTGCTGTAAAGCTTGCGCCTTCATCGCCATGAAGATTCTGTAGACTTCAGAGGGATTTGACCACTTTCACTTTCATTATTTGTAGTTGTTTTTGCAGTTGTTGTTGTTATGCAGGATGGAGAAACTGGCTGCTGTCCTGGTAATCACAACGAGCATCAACACATTTATTACTATTGCACATATAAGGTGTTCAAGCTGGGAGCCTTTATTTTGCAGGCTGGGAATGGACGGGAGGATTTGAATTGGTCATTTTGCACGGTGCACTTTCGCTTTTCACTTGCTGTATTTCACTGGGTTTTAGCAATAGTTTATTTTATATTCGTTGAAATGATTGTCATGATTTTTTTCATCTTTTAGACCCCTGCAATCCCAGTAGCAGTGAAATGCATTGCCAAGAAAGAGCTGAGCAAATCCAAAGAGCTTCTGGCAAAAGAGATTTCCGTACTCAGGGTGAGTAGACAATGCATATTAAAAAAATATATTTTATTTTATTGTTCTTTCTTTATATAGCGCTTTTCCAGCTCAAGAGCCAGTTTCATTTTGAAAGGAAAAGAACGACCGTGGTGCTTTGGATGTGACACGCATGTCATTTTGTTTGTGTGATTGGTTACAGTTCAGCAGTAAAGTTATTTGTATTCACACGTACATCTTTTATCATATTTTAATGTGTAGTCTGATTTTGAGTGGTCCTTATTCGGCTCCTGGCAGTCCACAGGACCCTATTAACATTGATTATCTATCTAGCTGCTCAAGGTGCTGGCCGATACAGAACCTAAGTTTCTAACTCAAGCCGTCTGATGCACTGACTTGTGCCTTAGGCGCAGTATCTCACGGCCCAGACAGCTTAGTACAATATTGGAGAATCTTGGATGTGGGGAGAGGGGGCCTAGTGCTTGGTGGGTGTATTTATTGTTTTAGGTAGCTGGCAGTTAGTATTATTTGTTGCTGTATTATTGTGGGCCATGGGCTCAAAATTATTTTAATAGGCATTATCCCTAAATAAACTGAAAGTAGAGTTGCTTCCCCTGAAATGCGGTACACAATACATGTTGACAGCTATCCTAAATAAACCGAAAGTAGGTCAATGAGAGTTGCTTCCCCTGAAAAGCGGTACAAAATACATGTTGACAGCTATTTAGGAAGTACTCCTATTGGCAATGTAGGGGCCTCATACATTTTCATTGGTGTATGGGCCTGATACATTTTCATTGGTGTATGGACCTGATACATTTTCATTGGTTAATTCATTCAATGAATGATTCATGCATTATACATACAATGAAATTTCAGCGGACCATAGGGACCAGATGTATCATTGATGTGTTACCATTAGTCACAAAGATTATCGCAATTATGCTTCAAGTAAATTTTTATTTAGCCATCTTTGTGTGCCCAAGTTGAAATTTAAGTTGGCTGTACAGAGAGACCCATTGCAGCATTTCGTTCAGAATAATGTATTGTTTGTTTTTCTGTTGCAGAAACTGTCTACGTGTCAGCATGAAAACGTGGTGGCCCTGTTGGACGTGAAGGTTGGTACATGTGTGCATGTTTAGTGTCTCTGTGTTTGTATGTGTGTGTTTATGAGTGTGTACAGTGTGTGTGTGTACATGCTTAGTGTTTGTGTGTGTGTGTGTAGCTGTGAGCATTCACCACCTCCATTGAAACCACCAATGCCACCACCAGTAACACACAAATCAACAGGAATTCATTTAAATTTAAGAGAAACAAAGGACTGGTTGTCCATTTTGTTTTGTTCAGACAAGTCATAAATATTTTTACTGGTTTCAGACATCTCCTAACACAATTTCATTGCAAAGTAATCTAAACCTTTTTATTATTTTTTGGCAACAGTAAAGTAAAACAGCAAAACAATTCATGTAAATATACATTTGGGGTGGAGAAACTTCAGGCAGTTTGCTGTTTGCTCTTTTTTTTTATTGGAGTATTTTTCCCTGAACATGGATATCAACTGAGCTGCTTAAAAAAAAAGTGACAACAGATATTTCTGCATAAAACTCTTTACAGCCAATGAGATTAACAAAAGATGCACTTTGCATAACCTTGTACGTTAGGAGGACATAACCTTTTGACCTTGGAAGGTTGGGACCACTAGTTGTTATAAGAAATGGTTGTCCATGACCCAATGACCAGGTACCTTTGAAGGTTACGAATATCTCGCTCATAATTTATTATAGACAACTTGAGAGGGATTTCTTTTCAGACTTTGTTTTCTGAGGCTTTGCTTTTGTTTTAGACCCTGTGTAATTCTTGGATTCTTGTGTGAGGGTGTGGAGTACATGAGGACTCACCATTATCATTGTCCATAATTAATAATAAATTTGCAGTGTGCTGGTTGGTGGTATCATAGTGATTGGTGTGGTTTCAATGTCAGATTTACATGAGGAAACGTTGATATTTTGATTTTACATTTCAATACCATCTAGATCATATTGATTTCTTAGATAAATGAACAATGGTGAGGTCTGGTAGCTCAGTGGATAGTCAGCTGGCTTCCTATGCCGCAGGCTCCAATCCCGCATGGGATGAACTAACGTGACTTAGGTACAAGACTTTTTAGGACACTGAGGATTTTCTCCGGGTACTCCGGTTTGTCATCTCCATCTTCCTATATGCTTGCGAAGCATGGACCCTCACAGCAGATCTACAACGAAGAATACAAAGCATGGAGATGAGGTGCTACAGAAGACGTCTGGGCATTTCCTATACCCAACACATCACCAACGACGAAGTCCGACAGACCATCACACAAGCCATTGGACAACACGATGACTTGCTCACAGTGGTGAAGAAACGGAAACTCCGATGGTATGGCCACGTCGCCAGATCATCAGGCCTTGCAAAGACCATTCTGCAAGGCACAGTGCAAGGAGGTAGAAGAAGAGGGAGACCGAAAAAGAGGTGGGAGGACAACATCCGAGAATGGACTGGTTTGACATTGAGCGAAGCCATCAGGGTTGCTAAGTACAGAGAAAGATGGAGTATGCTGGTTAAACGATCATCTGTGGTGCCCCTACGACCTCCGAGTTACGGGATAGGATAGGATTGGATATTGAATGCAGTCAATCTAACATTTCCCAACATAAAAATTGATTTCTGTTCCGACTTGTGTAAAGGCAATCTCTTAACCCCGCTTCCGAGTTCAACTGAAGAAAAAGCACGTTATAGCATCCCATATTATTATTACATACAAAATAATTAATTATTAACACTGATAACCTCATGTGCCTATCATGCCTATGTTGGGAGAGGGGAAATTGTTGTTTAGAGAAGGGAAGTCGTTGACGCATGTGTTATTCAGCGTAGCTGAACCTTGGAGCCTACTCCAGGGTAAAGATAGGCCTATTCCAATTTCAAGCTCGAAGGCTCTTGCTATATGTATTAGTTATACTACAGGTGGTTGTGAACAAAGAACCTCACCTCTTTTCGCAGCTGACTGACACATTTCCCCGGCCTAGTAACTACTAATGCGAACAAAGGCACTGATCTAAGAGAAAGGATGGTCTACGGGCTCTTTCAAATTTAGTTATAATATGGACGACCTTGAACTAGCGTTAGGTTGTGTAGGATTAAAACCAAATTATTCAATGCAAGACGCTGTTTGAAATACTTCCCCAGTTTTTGTTGTGTAGTCTTACAAGCACTCCTTCGTCACTCAAATAATTATGTGATGTGAATGCAAGTCACTATTAGAAGATGGAAAGGAAATAGTGTATGATGTGTTGGGTGTGGGAGATTTTCTTACAACTCATTATCCTTGTGGTTATTTGTTCCCTCACATCCATCAGTGTACGTAGCATCAGTGTTAGTACAGTGGAACCTCCGGTATCCGTCTCTCTAGTATACGACTCCCTCCGTTATGTGACCTGAAAACTTCTGACGGATTCACTTCCAATAATAAATGACCTCTGGTATGCGACAACCTCGTTTATGCGACCAGCGACCGTGTCTTAAGCCCTTTATACGACCGTCTTAGGGCACTTTAAAAGAGGATTTTAGTTAATTTGTTGTCTGTACCTTTCGGATTTTTCTCTCGTGTTACTTGTTAGTGTACGCATGCTGTTGTCTGCTATTTCCAGTTCGCAAATAAGGGACATTACTCGCCTACACTGGCTTGTCAAAATGGCGTCGCGCAAGAGGAACGTTTTGAGTTTGGCAGAGAGAATGAAAGTGATTGAAAGAAGTGAAAATGGGGAGAGTTGTTTGTCTATTGCAAGAAGTTTAGACGTTGGGAAGACCCAAATTCAGCTCATCATACAGGATTAGGAATCTGTGAAACTACGATGGGAGAGTGGAGAAAGTGGCGAAAGGAAAACATCGAAACTGAGAGCTTCTGCACTGACAGACTTGGATGAACGCTTCTGGCAGTGGTTCGACTGTTTTTTATTTTTGAAGTTGTGAATAAAAGACAAAGCTAAAAATGAAACATGTTTTACAGTTTTCTTTGTCAGAGAATACATGCTGGTGAGTGTGAAAATTATGACTACATACCCCTCCGAGCCTGACCCCCCTACCCACCACCCCACCCTTTGTTTCCAGTATAAGACCACCTCTATTATAAGACCGTTTTTTCTCAGATTTTGGACGGTCGTATACCGGAGGTTCCACTGTATTATCATGCTTTGTCCTTGTCATCCTCATCATCGTCGTCATCAACGTCATCATCATCGTGAATTTTCAGTTTCACAAACCATATTGCGTCCTTGTCGTCATCATTATTACCACCGTCATCGTCATCATCATCGTGAATTTTCATTTTTATAAACCATATTTTGTTCTTATCATCATCATCACCATGATCATCATCATCATGATCATCATCATCATGATCATCATCTTTTTCATCGAAAAGAAGCATGGGTCGTTATCCAGATGTCCACTTCTTTGTGTCGAGAAATTAATGGTCACACTCAGTGTCCAGCCGGCTTACGTGTTGAGAGTTTTCCCTGCTATAATTCGCAATCGACATGTCGAGACTTGGCTGTGCAGTATCACTGTTAGTTAATGACCATACAGAATGTCCGAGTCTGTTGACCACAGTGACTAGGGTAGGGCGTATGCCTCAGCAGGTTCTTCAGCTAAGCTGTGTGAGTTAATCACTTGAGTATAAGCCGAAGTTGGTAATCCTATAGTCACCTATATCGATTAGTATCACTACAGTGGCCCGACAGGTCACAGCTAGTTTGGTTTCAGTGGGCACTCAAGGTCAGTGATTTGTGTTAATATCTGAACCGTTATTTCCAGCTTAAAGCACACCCAAGGACAACTAGAGAGATCAGACAAAGACTACAACAAGCACATCATGCACGCGCGCGAATATATACCCATGCGCACAGTGCTATCGTAGTCTTAGTAAGGATTAGGGTTTGGGTTAGAGTTAGGGTTTGGTTTAGGGTTTGGGTTAGGGTTAGGGTTACGACGCCTAAGAACATCGTGAAAAAGCCGGCCCGACATAAACTGGCGCATGCGCAAAGGCGCCCAGATAAACTAGTAGACCCGGAACTTGGAGGATGTGACACCGGCACACATATACACCCTCTCTCTCACACTCTTCGTCTCGTCTCTCTCGAATACTCTGAATCGCTGTACCCACAAGTATATCAACTGATATACTTGTGCTGTACCTTTGTCTCTGTCTGTCTGTCCATCTCAAACCTCGCTGTATCTCTATCTTTTTTCCTCCCTTCTGTAATACGATCAACATCTTCATTATTATTTTGTTGTGGTTGTTATTTATTATTATGTAGAATGGATGTGTGAATAATGAATACTGACTACGGAATTATGACTGAGTGTACTTGAGCCAAGTTACGTTGGTTTGTGCTTCAATGTGTGCCTGTTACACTTCACCTTCAGTCCAGTCTTTCATGTAGGCCAGCGGTATCCAAGGGTATAGTAGTGTACTGTTCCAGCACTCTTTTGTAATATTCAGTAGCTGTGTCCTACTTTACGATTCCCTTAAATCGGCTCCTCCCCCCCCCCACCCCCACCCCTCCACCTTCCACCGCTAGCGCTCAAAACTCGAACAGAATGCGGTCAGCTAATTACTTACAAAACTCGAACAGAATGCGGCCAGCTAATTACTTGCTACTACTGGGTGCTATACGCCCCTTGTTCCTTTATCTGACTCAAAGTGCGGCGATCTGTAACCAACATACAACACACTCACTACATGTTTGACACATTCTTACATACACCACAAACATCATTCATCATGTGGTGTAAAGGCGAGTCGTAAAAGAGGGAAATCGAAGTTTAATTTTGAGACGTTAGATAGACTGCATCCAGCACCATTATTGAATGGAGGGCGAAGCCGGAGTACCCCAGAAAACCCTCGGTGTCCTTAAAAGTCTGGTGTCTAAGTCATCTCAGTTCGTCCCATGCGGAGTTGGAAACCGCGACCTTCGGCCTAGGAGCCCAGCTGACTATCCACTGTGCTACCAGGCCAGCCCGGCACATTACGTTATGCAGAAGAGTGTAAGTGCACTGGGCCCGTGGCTCCATGTGGGTCAGCTGTGTTTATCAACAAAGAAGTATTAAAAATCGTGTTTTACGTCCTACTGCACGACGTCTTGTATGTAGGACAAAGAAGTGAGGTCCCCACTCCTCAACTCGCTCTCCCCCCTCCCCCACTCCATCCCATACGGCCCTCATTCTCCCCCTCCCCACAAATGTTCATATTAGATTGTCTTGATTTCTTGCAGTTGGTGCTTGGCCGCTTTGAACTGGGTAGTTTTTTTTTTTTTTTTTTTTTTTTTTTTGAGTAAATTTACGTCCCCGGACACATTAAGCGTATAGGGGACGGGTGAACCACCACTTTACTGGGTAGTTTTAGGAAAGGGCGCTTTATAAATAACCTTGTTAGTTCCAGAGCGATAATAGGTGGGGAACTATTGTTTTCGGTTCTGTCAGTCCGTTCGTCCGTCTGTGTGTGTGTGGTTTTTTTTTGTTCTTCTTCTGATTATTATTAATATTATTATGCTAAAAAAAAAAAAAAAAGAAAAAAAAAGAACTACGAACAAAACTAAAAACAACAGCGGAAATGTTACGTTGCAACATCATACGGCATCAAAAGAAGAGTTGCTCTTATATTACGTGCTCAAAGAGCTGCTCACTGAAATCTAGCATGCACCAAAGTGTTTGCTGAAGTCAGGATCGAACCTTTTTCACTAACAACGCATATGGACCACTGATCCAAGAGTTTGAACTTTTGTATTAACAGAAAAAGCACGCATTGTTAAAGTATGAACGCTTGTGTATTATAAAAAGAAGGACCACTCTTTGTTAAGTATGGACTGTTGTGTATTATGAACAGAACAACCACGCTTTGTTAAATTTGGAATCGTTTCAGAAACAGAATTCGTTTCGTTGGTTAGATTTATGTTCCCGGAAACTTGCGCATATAGGGGACGTGAAGAGATCAGCATGTCGAATTAGAAGTCAAGATGTGTTGCCCTAGGGCTATCGCATGATGGTCTTTCGTTGCAGTGAAGATAACGTTCGTTTCTTGAGAGGGTGTTTCGCACAAGGCGATGGAAAAAATGTTGTGGCAGGCCCGCAAAGGCAGGGGAAGTTGGTCGAATCTCACGACGTTGGTGCGAAGAGGTGTGGCCGTAGAGTCGTGGGTCTACGAGGAGGGTAGGCAGAGCGCGGGGATCGGGAAACACTGGCGATGCTTGGCACCTGTAGTCCGGAGGACGCCATCCTCCGCAGGAGTCCCCGCGTCGCCCATTAATACGGAAAGCAACAGGGCAGCCAGGGAGTGCAAACAACGGCAGCAGAGCGACCAGACGTCTATTGCCGATCCGCAACCTCCGCCCAATCGATGGAGCTCTTTCTTGATTGAAACTGAAGGTTGAAAATAGAGGTGGAGTATCGTTTCGGGATCGCCCACTCGACGCTGTCGCAGCTTCGACTTCAGGCCCCTGTATCTCGACGACGGGAAATTGCTAGAAATCGGGCTACCCTCCATCTCTGCAGCTAAAGCGCATGCGGGTCTGAACGCCTCCTAGAACAGGACTGCCACTCCTGCTCGACTCGTTGCCACCCAGTGTGATATAAACAGTACAGAAGTACCGCGCGTTGTTTATAATCGGAACAGCTGAGCACACTTTGGTCTCTGGGGCAAGCTGTCTACTCCACTGTTCTATTTATATCACGATCGTAATGAAGGAGTCTGTCCTAGTTACAGGGAAAGTAGGCCGATAAGGTTAGGAATGTCCATTTAAAAAAAAAAAAAACTGTTGCGGGGGAAAAAAGCAGCAGCTCTTCACGCCTACTGCATGCATGCACCACCCTGCTATCACGTACGTCATCGGCATAATTGTATGCCGTAGTAGGGGGGTGCCTCTTAGAACTGTAGTTTGTACTGCAACTCGGTACTTTGACGCCATCATATCCACTATCCCTGTCTTCTGATGTGTGCTGTAGGAGGAGGGGGGAGGGAGTACCTTTTATAACTATAGGTTTTTGCCTTAGCAACTACCTTGACCTGATCGAAGCGTAGGGAAAAGGGTCTATGGGGAAATAATACTAAGCTTACCTTGAAATGCAGCTGCTAGTAAACTGGAGCTATCCTCGAGTTTGAGCTTGCACCTTCCTATTTCACACTCCAACGCTATCCACACGCTCGCCTGTCTCTCTGTCCGTTTGTCGTTCTGTCCGTCTCTATGCCTTTCTCCGTTTTTCTGTCTTCTTATAGTTATTTGTTTTGCCGGGTTAGTATAGTTATTTGTCTTGTCGCTGGCATGTATGACTGAACATCGCAGAATGTGAGTGTGAACGGTAAGAGGAACGATTGTAAGATTACATTACATTACATCATTATTGCTTTAGATCCAGCGGACTCTTCCGAGCCAAATCAGGACCGGACAACCCCTGACCCGCATAAAAGATCTGCTGAAACAACCCTAGTGGTAAAACTGAAAGCTCTCCACCAGCCAGTCACTTTACAATAAAGACATCCCACGCAGGGGACGCCGAGGCTGCACTCTAATTTATCGAACCCCCGTTTACAAAAACAAAATAGAATACAAACATTATATATTATCAACCAAACACATACATATAAAATGCCTACATTGCTAAATAATAATATCATAGGAAGCCCTAGTGACCACCTGGCAGAAAGCGTCCAATATTCCCAAGCTGATCCAACAGACCTCACACACAAATAAGGAGTCTTGTCCCGGAAGAGTTTTCAAGAAAAAAGGTAGGTGACTGGTCAAGCGAAGAAGAAGGTAGTATAGCAGATTGATAGAACAGAGCAGGAATGAGAAAGAGCAAATGAGAAAGACAGCAGCAGTGGGAATTTAAAGCACTAAATTTCCAGAAAGTGTGGATACTATTTATACTGAAACCTCCGGCACCCCAACGGGGGTAAATTTAGGGTCCCGTCTAAAAACTGTATCACTGTCGTGTCTCTGTCTTGTCTTGTCTGTCTGTCTGTCTGTCTGTCTGTCTCTCTCTCTCTCTCTCTCTCTCTCTCTCTCTCTCTCTCTCTCTCTCTCTCTCTCTCTCTCTCTCTCTCTCTCTCTCTCTCTCTCTCTCTCTCTCTCTCTCTCTCTCTCTCTCTCTCTCTCTCTCTCTCCTGTTAAACAAGGTTCTCCATCCCTCCACCCCCTCCCCTTCCCTACATTTCCCTCCCCTTATCTCCATCACCCTCTTAATAAGTGTTTTGACTGAACCATTCTGGCCATTAATTATTGCCACAGGTCTACCTGCAGCCTGACACACCACATTAAAAAAAACTAGTTTACGATAGAGAAAAAAAAAGGCGTGCACAAAGAATGCCACAACGCCTTTAGCGGTTGTGAGCATTTTGTAAACCAAATTGTATTTTTAGTGTCAGACCGTGGCTGACGCCCTTCCCTTACCTGGGTAAAAAGCATTCAGGGTATCTGACTGACGCTGCCGACTCCCACGCGCTGTTGTACTGAATAGGGCCACGGGCTCATCAGTCAGTCTCAGTCACGCAGGGTTTGGTAGTACTTGACCGTGGTCGACTTGTAAATTGATAAGGGTGAAGGGTGGGATTCAAGCTGGGTTCAAAAGCATTCAGCGTAGTGGGTCCGGTGTCACTTCCTTCAAGTTCCGGGTCTCCTAGTTTATCCGAGCGCCTTTGCGCATGCGCCAGGTCATGTCGGGCCGGCTTTTTCACGAAGTTTTTAGGCGTCATAACCCTAACCCTAACCCAAACCCTAACCCCAACCCTAAACTCTAACCCTAACCCTTACGAAGACTATGATAGCACTGTGCGCATGCGTCGAATTTTGTAACGCGTCGACCAATCAGAATGCTCCCATTCGCTCCCAGCCCAGCTAAGATACTAGGAACTGTGACGATGTCACACCGGGTAGCTCAGTTGGTAAGAGCGTCTTGCTAGTAACCGAAAGGTCGCTGGTTCGAATCCCGGATTGGTCAACGTGTGATCATATTATTTTCCCCTTTACCAACAACTGGCCCGCTGGTGTCAGTATAAATCGGTCCAGTAGTCACCTATATGCGAAAGTGTCGTGTGACTATAATCTACAAACAACATTCAGCGTAGTTGACGGACGCAGCCTGCTCCCTATGTTCTATCCAAGAAATTTTTCTTTGGTCCTACTGACTTAGGACCTCGTCAGACAGTCTCAGCTATACTGGGGTTAAACTTGCCTTTGATCGACTTCCAAATAAAGGGGCAGGGTGGAACATCGCCTCAGGTATTGCTTTTTAACATTCCGCGTCAAACTGCGTTTTAGTACTAACACGCCGTTAGCAACTGGGCCTAATGCTAAGAAAAAACCTGCCAGGAAACCAAACCAAAACAACAACAGTACACACCAAACAAAAGCATTGGAGATAGACTCAGGGGAAGTTAGACCTAACGTAGTAGTGGAAATTGCGCAGCCACAGCTGTGCGTGTGGAGATAAGAATGTAGGTAGAAACAGCTGTAGCTCGGCGCTATTTTTAATACCTATATGATGTCATGCTCGCTTATAGCCCAACCCAGCCTTAACCTTCGCCTCTTGTCATGGGTTTGTGTTGTGGTGACATGCCAGTAGTGGG
Source organism: Oncomelania hupensis (assembly GCA_036898135.1). Taxonomy (NCBI): domain Eukaryota; kingdom Metazoa; phylum Mollusca; class Gastropoda; order Littorinimorpha; family Pomatiopsidae; genus Oncomelania; species Oncomelania hupensis. The sequence continues at coordinate 51,483,416 of CM072521.1, forward strand.
CAAACGACGCACGTCTTTGTTTTGATTTTACAATGCATACATAACATCACAGTCACAGCATTCAATCCATTCCTGTACAGGCATGCTACAATGACATTACATTACATTAACATGATTATTGCTTTAGGTCCAGCGGACTCTTCCGAGCCAAATCCTACAATGACACAAGCTGTTGTTCAGTACAATAAGCATAAATAATAGATGTCGTTGTTCAGTGTTTCTATTTTGTTATTATGCAAGTTCAGTCAAGGTCATAATTATAATTGAGTCCATTCTTGGACAGGCACATCATTATTCAAAATCAAAACAAAATAGAATATAGTATACCGCTTTTCTTGTTGTTTAAACCACGCAATGCTCGCGTACGTGTGTTTTTGCCTTTTTTTTTTTTTTAATGGAAACTAACTTTTGAAGAAGAAGAACAACAACAACAACAAAAACAAACAACAACGTTAGCTTTTCTGTACAGACGATCTGGTACATGTCTTTTATTTTTGGGCAGAACCACATTCGGACACTGTTGCTTATTTCTAAGTAATTAGTTTTATTTAACGAAGCTAAATTATTATGCTTTATGATTCAGTTATATTGCTCTACACTTGCAGCTGGGAAAATAGGTCAATAAAACGGAATCAATAAGCATAATTTATACCGTATACTATAGTGTCAGTCTCCGAACCTGGGATTCCCTGTGTAATAATAGGCTTATGTGTGCTCTGGAGTTACCATCGTTACATCCTTGCATAGACATATATAAAAATATGTCTATGCATCCTTGGCACCATTTTTTTCTGTGGAGAGGCAAAGCTCCTGCATTCGATCGGTGCATGGGCAAGGGATGGGGGCGGTTGGGATGTAGTGTGAGTGAGAAGAGGTGTTGGTGGAAGACGTATTCAAACGGAGAGCCTGTGAATGTGGGAGGATGGGGTAGGGGTGAAGAGAGAGAGAGAGAGAGATGGAGAGAGAGAGAGAAGAGAGAGAGAGACAGAGAGAGAGAGAGAGAGAGAGAGAGAGAGAGAGAGAGAGAATATGTCATATATCGAGTATAAACAAACCCTAAGCTGTCAGCGATGTTCTCGTCAATCTGTTGCCAACAAGTAACACATGTTGAGGCTTGGTTCATTGAAGTCAAGGTCCTGTCAGCATGAGAACGGGATCCCCGGAAGCTTCAACGGCTGCTGATATTAATTGATAGGGATTTATTGGTTGAATGGATGGATAGATGAGTGGGTGGATGGGCGTTTTAATTGGCTGTCTTCTGTACTGCCAGTACTCAAGCTCACGTAGCAATGTAACCGGTGATTGTGGTGGATTACAAGCCATTTTCCTGAGGGCGTCTTTAGCCAAGCATTTTGGAATCGATTAGCGATGTGAATTTGGCTGGCTGGGCACACCACCCCCACCCCTACCCCTTGGGGTCATGAGCAATCTTGCCACTGTAGATTGTTCAAACCTATAAAGGGAACAGTGAAAGCCACAGTTGAAAACCTGTCTTTCCTTTATAGGCAAGACGCTTCACTGCGGCAACAGTACCCCCGTTGGAGTGCCGGGGGTTTTCAGTATAAATAGTATCCCCACTTTATGGAAATTTAGTGCTTTAAATTCCCACTGTCGCTGTCTTCCTCATTTACTCTTTCCTATTCCTGCTCTGTCCTTCACTCTGCTTTACTATCTTCTTCTTCGCTAGATCAATGACCTACCTTTTTTCTTGAAAACTCTTCCTGGACAAGACTCCTTGTTTGTGTATGAGGTCTGTTGGATCAGCTTGGGAGTGTTGGACGCTTTCTGCCGGGTGGTCACTAGGGCTTCCTATGATTGTACTATTTAGCACTATAGGCATTTTATATGTATGTGTTTGGTTGATGATTTATAATGATGTTTGTTTTCTATTTTGTTTTTGTAACCGGGGTGTTCGCGTAGTTGAGGTCAACCCTCAGCCGTCCCCCGCGTGGGATGTCTTTATTGTAAAGTGACTGGCCTGTGGAGGGCATTCAATTTTCCCACTGGGGTTGTTTCAGCAGATCTTTTATGCGGATCGGGGGTTGTCCGGTCCTGATTTGGCTCGGAAGAGTCCGCTGGACCTAAAGCAACAATAAATCAATCAATCAAACCCCCACCCCTATTACTCAAATGGGCCTAGCTGGGCTTTGAGCACTGGTAAAGAACAGTGCAGTAAACACAACAGGCTATTTATTATGCATGGCTCTGTACGGAAGTTAGACGGTTTAAGTATCAAACACGATACGGTGTTTTGGGCCTGTCCTAAATGATTATGTTGAGTGTGATGCGAAGGTTGGCGTTGCCTTGTCAAGGGTAGGCTACGCATGGGGTAGGCTACCCATGGGGTAGGCTACCCATGGGGTAGGCTACGCATTCAATTTGAGATCAATTTTGCGCAGCACTGTTTTTATTGATTTTCTTCAAAGCTAATTAAATATTGTATGGAAAAGTTTGAATTAAACAAGAAATCGTTATTATCTCAAAAGCTTCCTGCCACTATTCTTTGCTTTTGTTATACTGGTATAATAATTGATTTCTTGGAGGAGAGAGAAAAAAAAAGACTTTCCACATCGAGGTGATTTTAGATTTCAACGAATTTAAATTAAATAACCAACCGCTAAGTACAATATTTATATTTTGAAGCTCAGATTTATGTTACATTATTATATTTAATATGGATAAAGAAAGGTAAGAATATTCCTACTCTCAAAGGTGGACAAAATGTGTGGTATATTTTAAATATTGTTTATCTATGTCTAAAGCTTTGTACAACTAAAAATCTATATGTCGAAATGTGTACAATTATGTGTTAAAGGTGTCAAATTCAGTTAAGTATGTAATTGTTTACAGGTGTAAAATGAAGTATGCAAATAAAGGTGTCACAAGACATCTAAACGTGTTAAATACAGGTATATAGGTCTGTATACCTCTCTTAAGGTGTCCAGTTTGGTTGGACTCTAAAGGTGTACTGTATAATATTTTAATCTTGACACATTCTTGCTTGTCACTCACTCCATTACTCTCAAGCAGGAAAACACCAGCAGTACTTTGTAACGTAAAGTAAGTGACCGACTTTATTATGAGGCATTGCTGTTCTAGCAGCGTGTCGTCGGTACATAGTACGGGTCACTCGGTTTGACATACAGCGTTGCTGAGTGGTCGATGCCGTCCCCACTGCAGAGAAAAAGACACGGTCTTGTCGACTTGGTCTGAGCTACGCTGTATGCCTTACGATAGGATGGTATCCTTGAAGCCGTTTCCACAGCGCCTAAAATAGGGATTTACCTATGGCTCCGCGGGACTTTTCCGCTAGGTAAACCGTTTCATGAACTAATACCCCCTGATTTTATGGTTGTTGATGTTGCCTAGCCGCTTTTACACACAGCGAGGTCAGCTTAGGTCAGTCAGTGGTCAGACTGTGGCCAGGCAAGCTGGCGAGCGGGGTGACTGAGCCTGCCGTTGGCATTGTCATAGTATGGTTGTTGTCCTATAAGGGTACACATCTTTTTGCAAGTTAAAAAAAAAGAGGGACAGGACAACTTGCAATAATAGAACCCAAAACGCTGGTACAGTACAAGATAGTAAGGGAGACCACAAAAGTGTGTGCACAACACAAGGGATAAAGGTGTCGCGCACTAATATACTACTCAAAATAATACAAGGGCCACTTGGACATATGGGTCTCTTTAAATCAGAAACACGAATTCAATTTATTAGTTCATCATATTTTATTGCAATCATTTCTGCATCAATAACAAAAAAGGTTTTAGACATCAGTCGCTTAAAATTCGAGTAAATTCAATTTAACTGGACATACCCCTCATTTACAAAATCAAAACTTTAGAAACAAAAAATCTATAGAGTCAGTATCGGGTGTGGCCACCGTTTGCATCAATGCAGTCTTGGCATCGGTGTCTCATGGACCGTATCAGGTTATGGAGGATGTTTCCTGAGATGGCCAACCACTCTTGCTGGAGAACTTGGGCCAGAACGTCAAGGTTAGCTCCTGGATGGAGGTTTGCCCGTGTTTGTCAACCCAAGACATCCCACAGATGTTCTATGGGGCTCAAATCGGGTGATCGAGCCGGCCAATCCATCCTTATGACGTGCTGTTGCTGCAGGAAGTCATTGACGATACGCGCTCGGTGGGGTCTGGTATTATCGTCCTGTAGTATGGCACCTTCACCAATGGCCCGCATGCGCGCAGAGCTGGGAGAACCCTAGGTTGTAGGACGTCATCCCTGTAGCCAATACCGTTTAAGTTGCCATGAATTTGGAGCAGGGGTGTTCTGAAGTTTAAATGTGAAGCCACCCCACATGACAGATCCACCACCAAAGCGGTCATGCTCGCGCACCGTCGCATCAGCAAAACGCTCCCGTGGACGCCTCCAAACATTCACTCGACGGTCGTTGAAAGACAAGGAGAACCGAGACTCGTCTGTAAAGAGCACCCTTGACCAATGTTGCCTAGTCCACACCAAATGACGCCGAGCCCAGGCCAAACGCGCTGCATGGTGAGCTGGGGTGAGCAAAGGCCGTACTGCTGGTCGTCTTGATCGCAGGTTTGCCTCGTGTAGACGGTTGCGAATTGTCTGGTCGCTGACGTTAACATTGCTGGCTGCGTGAAGCTGTCTTCTGATGGTGTTTGCTGTAGCGGAACTCATCATCAGAGCTGACAGGGTGATGAAATGGTCTTGTCTTGCAGTGGTAACGCGGGGGCGTCCGGACCTTCTTGGTTTTTGGACGCTTCAAGTGTTGCTAAAGGGCTCCTGCAGCCTTTAGACAACGGAGTGGGACACTCCCAGCCGCCTGCCAACTTCTCTCACCCCCACCCCTTCCTGAAGCTATGCAATAGCTCTGCCTCTATCCGCATCAGTCAATCGTCGCCTTGGGGGCATGGTTAGAAAAGCAGCAAAAGCGCTGCCATTTATACCCAGAAAAAAGCGCCCATTGTTGAACTGAACTCAGAAAATGCAAGCCTTTCGCGTGCAAATCACTTTATAATGTTGAAAATTTTGCTTTATTAGCAAGACAGCAGTAAATTAGGGTCATTTTTGGTAAAAATTGGGTTTGTTTTTCAACTCAGTGCAGAAAGTTCAAAACTCACACATGTGATTACTTGTCAGAATAAGATTGTCTTGAATGTTACTGTGCAGGATAAATGTTACTGTACAGGATAAGTTTTGAAATAAGCAATATAAGCGATATTATTTATAGCAGCACAAATAATTAAACTAAATGAAATATGAGAGTGGCCATTCAATTATTTTGAGTAGTATAGATGGCGCTGGAGTTTACTGATAGCGTCTTGAATGTAATTCCTTTTTGATGCTAACCTCCGTGGAATAGGGGGGAGGGGGGGAGAGGGTATAATAGGAAGGATCTACCTCCCCGTATCTGCTGCCAATGCATGGTTGGCATTTATGGATTGGTGCCATAGATACAGATGGGCCATTTCGCTGTGTTTGGGTAATAGTGTTGGGGTGAGAGCTGTGGGATTAAAAGCAAGCACCGACCTGTGGATAGGAATGAGGGTGGCAGAGAAGGGGACGTTACCTTCAGTCAGTTTTTGCAGCGGCGTTTATGAGCACGTCTGGCAAGAGAATTGTTGTGGCAGTATTTCCTTGTGTAACTTTCCTCGCGAGGGGCAGACGGAACAAAACCGACACACAAACACAGTGTGACCGCCGCTAACGTAATGATCAATCACTCTTTTTCTTCTTCCTCTACAGTAATGTCCATCTGTCGTACTCGACCATTAGTGAGCGTGTAAGGAAATATTTTGTAGTGCGCAGCGCCATGTGGGTATTTCTTCACATCGTCTATCACTATTGAGATGAGGTGCTACAGAAGACTTCTGGGCATTTCCTATACCCAGCACATCAACAATTTCGACAGACCATCACACAAGCCATATGGACAACACGATGACATGCTTACAGCGGTGAAGAAACGGAAACTCCGATGGCATGGCCACGTCACCAGAGCACAAGAGCAAAGACCATCCTGCAAGGCACGGTGCAGGGAGGCAGAAGAAGAGGGGACAGAAAAAGAGATGGGAGGACAACATTTGATAATGGTCTGGCTTGACACACTGAGCGAAACCATGAGGCTTGCTGAGGACAGAGAAAAATGGAGTACGCTAGTTAAACGATCATCGGTGGTGTGGCGCCCCAACCACTTTCGAGTTTCGGAATAGGATAGGATGGGCTAGAATCACTATGATATAACTAGATAGCCTGGCTAGACGCTGAGTGAGCGCGAGCTCAGCTGACATAAGACCAAGCGTCAGGAGACGGGCCAGTATGGGGCGCCTCTCGTCCCTGTGAGATGACATCAAAGATTAGATTACATTACATGGTTATTGCTTTAGGTCCAGCGGACATCAGAGATCGGCAATAACATTCTACCACTGTAGGGATCACAATACGTGTAATTCTCTGCCAGTGCAGAACAATTTCCACACGTTGTCAGCCATCTTCAATAGGGAGTTACTTTTCGGCCACGCTGTCTAAAATATATCATTTATGCGGGTAACGTTTGTTTGGTTGCACTTTTTGAACAGAGTGAACACTGACTTATGTAGTATCCATGGAGTGAAAGAGAAACGGGGAGTTTGGGTGGTAGTAATGGTAGGATGGTAACAGAAATGGGGATCAACAAGAAAAGGTAATGACATTTTGGGTGGGGGTCCGTGCATAGAAGTACAGGTTATGTAGGTTGTTTGTGTATGTTTGTTGTTGCTGCGTTCTTTATGAGTGAGTCTGGGGTCATTGTCCAAAGATGGACCAAGAGTGTGATTATAGAAGAGTTTACTAAGCTACGTTAGAGGCGAAAGCTCTGAAATAAACTGGTAAGCAGCTTAATCTGTTTCTCGGTAAAAGCCACCTCGGGAGTCTTTAGCGATACTCATTGATACGGTCATTATGCGTCACCAATACCACAGGCACACAATACTCTTTTAAACGTCGCGTTAAAAGTCGCGTTGTACGGTCATTATGCGTCACCAATACAACAGGCACACAATACTCCTTTAAACGTCGCGTTGTACGGTCATTATGCGTCACTGGCATACAAAATACTCGCTTTGGATTGGATACTTCACAACAACGCCTTGAAAGAGGAATGATTGTAAACATAGGGGATGATTACAAATAGAATGGCGCACCATTGATAAAGAATGAGGTACGTTGTTTGTTTTTTTGTGCGTGCGGGTGAGTGCACAGAGGTACATTTACGGTAAAGTTTGTTTTCTTCCACAATAGTAAACACACAATGGTATTGTGAACGCAGTACCCTACTATAAATTAATACTTGAATATTAAGCTTCAAAGAAAAACTTACCAAAGGGATCTTCGTTTTTTTTGTTTTTGTATTTTTTACAGCCAACAAATGTTTTACTTTTTTTTTTTTTACTTGTCTTATATAAAAGGGTTTAACATAATAGTTTAAACAGAAAGAAAGATACCAAAGTGACACAGACACAATGGGTGTTATAGACGACAAAGGCGATCCAGGCTCATGAAATGAGCATTGAGGTTTAACGTCTACACCCACCATTGGCGATATGGCAGACGGGGATAACCATCCCATGGAACAAGGATAGGGACCTAAAACAACACTGAACCACTAGAGCAATCATACTGCTAAAATGGACAGCGACAATTTGTCTTGTCACTTTTTATTTCGCCCCACCCCGGGATTCGAACCTGGGTCATCGGTGTACCAGGCGAACGCTCTACCACTTGAGCTACGGCGGTGGGACATGAAACGTATACTCCGCACTGCTGTTGACCGTTTAACCTCTTTCATCATGGTTGTTGACTTTCACATTGGGGTGGCCTCGTGGTGCAGTGGATAAGTCGCCGGTTTCCTATGCCGAAGGTCGCGGGTTCGATTCTCGCAAGGGGCGAACGTATGTGACTTAGGTACGAGACTATTGAGGTCACCGAGGGTTTTCTCCGGGCACTCCGGTTTCCTCCCTCCCTTCAATAATGGTACAGGATGCAGTCAATATAAAAATTTCAAAATAAAAATTCGATTTTCTTCCGTCTTCTAATAGCGATCTCCCTGCCTTACACCATCTGATTGAGTGATGTATTTGCATTTGGTGTGTGTGAGGGTAGACAGGTGAGCGTGTATGTGGTATAGATCGCCGCGCTTTGAGCCTTGTGGAAAGGCGCGTACATAGCATCCTGTATTATTATTATTATTATTATTATTATTATTATTATTACATGAGGAAATCTTCCTCCCTAAAGCGTAGAGGAAACTCTCCTTTGTTAAGTGCATGTTTTCGGTAGGCTTGCCTTGAGAAATGAGGATTGGATTTGGGACAGCAGGCTTTGTTTTTGTGAGGGCCTTTTGATAGGCCGATGCTGATGATGCAGACAGTATGACATCATTCGCCATGTCCTTAGTAACCCTGGCTTCCAGTTTTAGGGTGTAATGGTTGCCGTGATTCAGAGAGCTATAACGGTCAAGATTAAGATGAGGTTTTTGCTGGAAAATGTACATTGTTTTATCGTCTGTCGTCTCAAGACGCTGGCCAATAATATCCAGAGATCACAAACCACCTGTATGTAAATGTACGCTTGAGTGCATGTAAATTTAAATTTGAGATAGAGAGAGAGATAGATAGATAGAGAGAGAGAGAGAAAGAGAGAGAGAGAGAGAGAGAGAGAGAGAGAGAGAGAGTTTATGTTTTAATTCAAATGTACATACACTCATTCGTTTCATTGTTCTTGTTTGTAGAACGGAAGTACGCATAGACTAGTTTTGTTTCTACTGAAAGAAACAAAGTAGACTAAACTGTTTTGTAATGAATTTGAACCTCGTCGTCACAGTCTTGGTCAGAACTACTCTTTCTGGGTCACTTACACGGCAACGGACACTTCGGAAAGATTAGTCGGGTATTAGGTAAGGCTTAAAGGGCTAATAGTTTATAACGTTATAATTATAAAATGTCAAGTCAATGTTTACAGCCTTAAGCTTCGTAGCGGTAGACAGTGTTATTTCACGGTGTATTATTCACTGAAATGAGTATTCGGTTACTAGGGTTTAAAAATTCGTTAGGCTGAGTGATAGTTCATAACGTTATATAAAATATTGACGTTTACAACCAACCTTTAAGCTCAGCGGCGTTAGGTGAAAGTCTACTGTTTTGTTGTCTGACCGAGATTTTTTGTTGTCAGCAGTAGTTTCGGGGCGGGAAAATTGCCTTCTTGGAACATTGCCAGATACAGTAGTATGCGTCTAATCCCTTGGTCTTCACTTTTTACCTGTCTGTGAGCACCATTTTCCCCCTTCCTTCAGCCCCCCCCCCCCTCTCTCTCTCTCTCTCTCTCTCTCTCTCTCTCTCCCTCTTCCTCAGCTTTTTTTCTCATCTGTCGTCTGCTAACGCCATTTCCCCTTCCCCGACTGTCTGTCTGTCTGTCTCTCTCTCCTCCCCCTCCCCCATTCTTTTTTCTCCGCAAAGTTTCTTCTGTCGATTGCTAACCCCCTCCCTCCCCCTTTTCTCTCTCGCTGTCTCTCTCTCGCTGTCTCTCTCTTGCTCTTCCTCTCGCTCTCATTTCTTCAACCTCTCTTCTCTTTTTTCAGAAGTCATCTGATGTAAAAAATATAAATTACATCATTCCTTGATTACATATAATTATAGTCGTGTCTCTCTCTCTCTCTCTCTCTCTCTCTCTCTCTCTCTCTCTCTCTCTCTCTCTCTCTCTCTCTCTCTCCTACATCTCCAGAAGTCCTCGTATGTAATCAATCAATTACATCCAGTCATGTGGTCCGCTGAGCACAGGACCGAGAGAGAGAGAGAGAGAGAGAGAGAGAGGAGGGGGGGGGCGGGTGAAGAAGTTGTGCTTCTTTGGAAATAAAAGAGGGGTAGTAGAGGGTGGGAGACAGACAGATACAGAGAGAGGTGGATGGGTGGGAGACAGACAGAGAGAGAGGTGGATGGGTGAGAGACAGACAGACAGATACAGAGAGAGGTGGATGGGTGGGAGACAGACAGAGAGAGGTGGATGGGTGGTGGATAGACAGAGACAGAGAGAGGTGGATGGGTGGTGGACAGAGACAGAGAGAGGTGGATGGGTGGTGGACAGACAGAGAGAGGTGGATGGGTGGTGGACAGAGACAGAGAGAGGTGGATGGGTGGTGGATAGACAGAGACAGAGAGAGGTGGATGGGTGGTGGACAGAGACAGAGAGAGGTGGATGGGTGGTGGACAGACAGAGACAGAGAGAGGTGGATGGGTGGTGGATAGACAGAGACAGAGAGAGGTGGATGGGTGGTGGACAGAGACAGAGAGAGGTGGATGGGTGGTGGATAGACAGAGACAGAGAGAGGTGGATGGGTGGTGGACAGAGACAGAGAGAGGTGGATGGGTGGTGGACAGACAGAGACAGAGAGAGGTGGATGGGTGGTGGACAGACAGAGACAGAGGTGGATGGGTGGTGGACAGAGACAGAGGTGGATGGGTGGGAGACAGACAGAGAGAGGTGGATGGGTGGGAGACAGACAGAGAGAGGTGGATGGGTGGTGGACAGAGAGAGGTGGATGGGTGGTGGACAGAGACAGAGGTGGATGGGTGGAAGACAGACAGAGAGAGGTGGATGGGTGGAAGACAGACAGAGAGAGGTGGATGGGTGGGAGACAGACAGAGAGAGGTGGATGGGTGGTGGACAGAGAGAGGTGGATGGGTGGAAGACAGACAGAGAGGTGGATGGGTGGGAGACAGACAGAGAGAGGTGGATGGGTGGTGGACAGAGAGAGGTGGATGGGTGTTGGACAGAGAGAGGTGGATGGGTGGTGGACAGAGAGAGGTGGATGGGTGGTGGACAGAGAGAGGTGGATGGGTGGGAGACAGAGACAGAGAGAGGTGGATGGGTGGTGGACAGAGACAGAGGTGGATGGGTGGGAGACAGAGACAGAGAGAGGTGGATGGGTGGGAGACAGACAGAGAGAGGTGGATGGGTGGGAGACAGAGACAGAGAGAGGTGGATGGGTGGTGGACAGAGACAGAGAGAGGTGGATGGGTGGGAGACAGAGACAGAGAGAGGTGGATGGGTGGGAGACAGACAGAGACAGAGAGAGGTGGATGGGTGGTGGACAGACAGACAGACAGAGATAGGCGGATGGGTGGTGGACAGACAATAATACAGGATGCTATGTGCGCGCCTTTCCCCAAGGCTCAAAGTGCGGCGATGTACCAACATACACGCTCACCTGTCTCATTTACCCTCACACACACCAAATCCACAAACATCACTCAAACAGGTGGTGTAAAGACAGGGAGATCGCCATTAGGAGATGGAAGAAAATCGAATTTTTTAAAAATCATTTTTGAAATTTTTATATTTACTGCATCCTGTATCATTATTGAAGGAAATAAAATCGAATTTTTATTTTTGCAGACAGACAGAGAGAGGTGGATGGGTGGTGGACAGACAGAGACAGAGGTGGATGGGTGGTGGACAGACAGAGACAGAGAGAGGTGGATGGGTGGTGGACAGACAGACAGAGAGAGGTGGATGGGTGGTGGACAGACAGAGAGGTGGATGGGTGGTGGACAGACAGAGAGGTGGATGGGTGGTGGACAGACAGAGAGGTGGATGGGTGGGAGACAGAGACAGAGAGACGTGGATGGGTGGTGGACAGACAGAGAGGTGGATGGGTGGTGGACAGACAGAGAGAGGTGGATGGGTGGTGGACAGACAGAGAGGTGGATGGGTGGTGGACAGACAGAGAGGTGGATGGGTGGGAGACAGAGACAGAGAGACGTGGATGGGTGGTGGACAGACAGAGAGGTGGATGGGTGGTGGACAGAGAGAGGTGGATGGGTGGGAGACAAAGACAGAGAGAGGTGGATGGGTGGTGAACAGACAGAGATAGAGAGAGGTGGATGGGTGGTGGACAGACAGAGACAGAGAGAGGTGGATGGGTGGGGGACAGACAGAGAGAGGTGGATGGGTGGTGGACAGATAGAGACAGAGAGAGGTGGATGGGTGGTGGACAGACAGAGACAGAGAGGTGGATGGGTGGTGGACAGACAGACAGAGACAGAGAGAGTTGGATGGGTGGTGGACAGACAGAGACAGAGAGAGGTGGATGGGTGGGAAACAGACAGACAGAGAGGTGGATGGGTGTGAGATAGACAGACAGAGACAGAGAAAGGTGGATGGGTGGGGATGGAAGGAGCAGGGTGTGGGTTAGTGTCATGGGGGAGGAAGGAGGGAGGGTGCACTTACTTTTGCTGTCTTCTGTCTGTCAAGTTCTCTGCTTGCTGTACCGAGAGAAATATTTGGGGTTACTAGTAATAAAACAACTCGCCAACAGCGCTCCTCGCATTGTTAACCCAGTAACTGAGTTTTAGATCTGCTTTGTAAAGTGCAGTCAAAGTTGAATGAACCTCAGTTTTTATCTTGTATGCAAAACTTTTAATAATTACTTGGACTTTACTTCCTAACTTATTTGTTTAGTGGGTTTCATGTTGTCTTGACGTCTGTCAACTAATAATAATTTGCTTGTTGGCTTGCTGTTGTAGCATTTACACATCTGTGAACCTTGCCAGCAAGATAGGTTCAGGTTATGACCTACAGGGGATTACTCAGTCAATGTATGATGTAGACGTACAAGCTTTGTTGTCTCTCTGGGTAGGTACATTGCAATGTCAAGTGTCAAGAAACTTTTACAGGTACAATGTGATGATGCTGGATGTCTCACAAACACACACACACACAAACACACACACATACACACATGTACACCCCACACCACACCACACCAACACACGCACACACACCCCTTTCTCTTAAATAGACTCAAAGCACGGCGATTTGTAGCCAACACCCTTGCTCACATGCAAAACTCATATCCTATCCAATCCTATCCCGTAACTCGGAGGTTGTACTGTAGGGGCATCACAGATGATCGTTTAACCAGCATACTCCATCTTTCCCTGTCCTCAGAAACTTGATTGTTTTGCTCATTGTCAAACCAGTCCATTCTTGAATGTTGTCCTCCCACCTCTTTTTCGGTCTCCATCTTCTTCTACCTCCTTGCACTGTCCCTTGCAGGATGGTCTTTGCAAGACCTGATGATCTGGTGACGTGGCCATACCATCGGAGTTTATGTTTTTTCACCACTGTGAGCATGTCATCGTGTTGTCCAATGGCTTGTGTGATGGTCTTTCGGACTTCGTCGTTGGTGATGTGTTGGGTATACGAAATGCCCAGATGTCTTCTGTAGCACCTCATCTCCATGCTTTGTATTCTTCGTTGTAGATCTTCCATGAGGGTCCATGTCTCGCAAGCATATAGGAAGATGGAGATGACATGGGAGCACAGCAGCCTTACCTTGGAATGTAGACTGATGGTCCTGTCTTTCCAAATTGGCTTTAACCTCGCCAGTGCAGCAGTTGTTTGTGCGATCCTGGAGAGGACTTCCTATCGGGACCCATTGTCTGATACAATAACTCCTAAATATTTGAAGCTATGCACTGTGTTGAGAGATTGGCCTTAGACGTTGATGCGAGTGTTGATGCCATTGGTGTTGTTGGTCATCATGTTTGGTCTTCTCTGCACTTATTTCCATTCCATAAGCTCTGGAGGTGGTTTCACGCCTCTGTACCAGCTGTTCAAGTTTTTGTTCCTCTCCAGCCAATCCATCAATGTCATCCGCAAAACAAAGGTTGGAGATTGCTCTTCCCCCCCTATGCTGACTGTGCCTTCGTGATCTCGTGGTAATGTCAGATGCCCTTGGAGATGCTAAACTCACTCTTACATAAACACATCATCAGAGAAACATGTAAAGTCCAGGTATCACATGCATGTTTGTAAGAAACAATACAAATTTATTGTCTAGTTTAAAACTAGAAACCTAATTATGGCACACTATTTTGGATTGACTTTAAATTTAAATGTAATCACTTTTTATGTAGCGCTTTACCAACTTAAGAGCCGCTCAAAGCGCTGGCTGATACAGGATCTAACTCAAACCGCCCGAGACGCCCACCCGCAGCCTTTGGGTGCATGGTCTGACGCCCGGACAATTGAGCACAATCCTGGGCAGCCAGGGATGGGGGAGAAGGACCAAGTGCATGCTGGGTATGTTCTTGTCACCGGCACTCACCCGTCTAGGACATGAGCGTCAGGATCTTTAAAGTCCGTTATGATGAATGTATGCGACACACAGACTAGACCTCAGTTTATACTCTCATCTGAAGGAGTAGGAAACGAGAGTAAAGTGTCTTTCCCAGGGACACAACACAATGGCCCGACCAGGGCTTGAACCCGGGACTTTCAGATCCGCAAGCCAAAGCTCTACCAGTAAACCACCGTGCCTGCCTTTTCATAGGCCTTGCTTGGAACCCACTTTTTACAGGGAGAACATGGCTAGCTGTTAATAAGCTGTTCTGCTCATCTTATTTCATAAACCTTACTGCAGTCACAGGAAGAAGTAGAAGAGGATTTTTTAAACCAATTTCATGCAGTCCTTGCTCTTTTAAATATTTTTGGCGCTTGTTAGAATATAGTTTTTAATATTTATTTGAGGCCAATGAAAACATTGGATTTGTGTAACGTTTGAAGTGAGGTCATCAAAAAATAGGATATCTGTAATTTTTTTTGTCTTTTTGAGGTTTTGAAAAAATAGGATTTATGTTATGGAACAGAAGAGAGCAGACCAGATTTCATAACATAAACATGCATAGATAAAACTATGTGACAAAGATAGTGAAATATAAAAGGTCAAAATCAATTCAATGAAGAACTTGTAGAATGAAAAAAGCAGGTTAACTTCGTGATTTCATTTCCGAAACATAGGTCCGCATGCCAGTGGGTTAGGTCAGTAAGTTCACAGTTTGACATGACAGATTCAGAACTTTGGCTTTGCCCATGTTGACTCTTTTATGCCCGGTGGTATCTCCAGCTCTGAAATCATGCTTCCTCTGTATCAAAGCCCTCCCTCCACCCCCCTCCTCCCAAAGCTCTCTCTCCCTCCATCCCCCCCTCCTCTGTTTCTTGATAAGTCAACCTGGAGTGTGTTACATGAGCGTGTAAATATTATCCTAAATCTGTCTCCCTCCCAAAAAATAAAAATAAAAAATAAAGTAAACTAAAAATTTAAAAAATACATATCAAAATAAATAAATTAAATTAAAGGAAAACACTATAGAAAAGCAGAAATACACCTGCTGAGAATGTAAACTATTGTTTCAGAGCCTGTATTGCCTTCATTCAGTGTATTGCACTCTGATCTTCTTTCAGTACAGTACAATGGACATAGCATTATTGCACAGCCTGTAATTATAACACGCAACTGGCTATGTAGAGGAGTGCGGAAACATCAGCAAAGTACAGCAGATCACAACATAAAATTGAATCGGCATACTGATTGTGGCTGCGCTCAATCCATGAAGAAGAAGATAAAAGTCACAATCATGGTCATTGTTTGACTTAATTGGCAGTTCGTTCATTTTATTGAAACTGCTTTTTTTGTAAGTGGACTGTTTTTATTGTGTGTTTCAGGAGACAGATTCCAGTGTGTACCTGATGATAGAGTACTGCAATGGAGGGGACCTGGCGGACTACCTTCATAGTAAGAACCTTCCTCATGTACTATATTGCAAGTGACTACAGGGTGGTTGAAAAGTGACTCCCTATGGAACATTGCTTATAACTGTTGGAAATAGAGCTACGTGTGCATGATGACCAATACAAGTGACTACAGGGTGATTGAAAAGTGACTCCCTATGGAACATTGCTTATAACTGTTGGAAATAGAGCTACGTGTGCATGAAACCAACGGTATTGTGATCCTTACAGCTGTAGAGTTTTGCTTGTTGACCTCTTGACTTCATCCCATAGTAGTGGCCCTTCTTCTGACACTGCCAGAGCGAGCTCAGCTGACACGAGACAAAGAAGGACTAAGAACAAGTGGCAGGTCTTTATACAGGCCTGGATAAATAAATTAATATAGCTCACTACTGTACATATTATTATTTTGTAAAATGAAACAATGTTGTTATACTAAAACTTGTGCGTTGTGCGTGCAGGCAAAGGGACACTATCAGAGGATACCCTGTCTTCGTTCATGCAGCAGATTGGTGAGTGCCTTTCCACATTCATTAGTCATGTCATGCTTTTGCAGTTTCAGCTCTCTCTCTCTCTCTGTCTCTGTCTCTCTCTCTCTCTGTCTCTGTCTCTCTCTCTCTCTCTCTCTCTCTCTCTCTCTCTCTCTCTCTCTCTCTCTCTCTCCCTCTCTCTCTCTCTCTCACTCTCATTTGATGACTACAAACCTAGTTTGTCCGAACAAACTCTACTGTGACTTGGTTGTTGCATAACCATCAGTTTTTATACCTTCTTTCTAAGGCTGGTTTTCAGTTGAGTTCAAACAGGAAAAGGTTATTGCAATAAACCAGTTTCCAATAGATCCCACATTCCCCTTGCTCCATTGAGAGAGCTGAACCCAAAGTGGCAGCTCCATCACACTTAAGCTGGGTGTAAGTGTAGGTCTCACCAGCCTCTTGATACAGTGGAACCTCCGAGTCCAAAATCTGAGAAAAAATATAATAGAGGTGGTCTTATACCGGAAATAGGTGTGGGGGGGGGGGGGAAGGGTGGTCAGGGTCGGAGGGGTATGTAGTCATAATTGTTTATCCTTTATGATAAGCTGAATTTGGGTCTTCCCAACGTCTAATTTTCTAGCAATAGACAAACAACTCTCCCCCTTTTAACTTCTTTCAATCACTTTCATTCTTTCTGCCTTGCCTCTTGTGCGACGCCATTTTGACAAGCTAGTGTATGCGAGTAATGTCCCTTACTTGCGCGAATAAAGTCCCTTACTTGCGAACCGGAAATAGCAGACAACAGCAGGCAGAGCCTGTGCACTAGCATGAGAGAAAAAAAACGAAAGATCCAGTCAATAAATTAACTGATATTTCTTTTAAATTGCCTAAGATGGTCGTATAAAGGGCTTGAGACACGGTCGCTGGTCGCATAAACGAGGTTGTCGCATACCAGAGGTCATTTATTATTGGAAGTGAATCTGTCAGAGGTTTTCAGGTCACATAACCGAGGGAGTCGTATACAAGAGAGACGGATACCGGAGGTTCCACTGTACTTAAATTTGCATAGCATCATCCACCCTTCCCTATTTCCTTCTCTCAGCGCAAGTACACCCACATGCAACCCTTGCCTTTGCCCCAGTGAGAAGACACACACAAACACTGCAACAGAAGGCCCGCTTGCACCTGTGTAACTGACTATACAGGGTGGTCAGTAAGTAGGTATACAGTATGATTTCAGTATAGTTAAACAACTGTGTAGAGGTGAGTGGGCGACTTGTATGGGTCAATAATAATAATGGATGATATATACACGCGCTCCCCCCCCTTCCCTCCCTCCCCACTCCTCCAAATCACTACTGTACTCGAAGCGCTGTGATTCTGTACCAGCATACACGCTCACATGTTTCACACACAAATGCCCGTTAATAATTCAAACTAAAGACTCGAACTGTTAGATTTTTTTTAAAGGCTGCAAGCAGTAGGCCAGTCTCCACTAACCAGGTGACCTTAGCGCTGGCGGAGTGTCGGAGATCTATCAAGCATGGGTTGTGTGTAGGCGTTTGCCCTCAACAGCTTCTGACACTCACATGGGGGGTCAGTGTCTCTTTCAGGGAAACTGCCGATATAACCTTAGAAACAGCCCAATAGCAGGGAAAGGTCTGTATTCATGTGGTTTTTGTGTGTGTGTGTTACCCAATGCTCACAAAATCTCTGTGTTTTCCAGCGAGTGCTCTGAACTCCATGAACGACTATGACATTGTGCACAGAGACATGAAGCCCCAGAACATTCTCATCTGTTTCGCTAAGGGGGGCAGCAAGCTGACCACGCCACCCACTGAACTGCAGCTCAAGATCGGTACGTGTGCAGTGTACAACATTCTTTGGTGTGGAGGCCTAGGGGGTCTCTTTCAGTTTTCAATAGGGTTCTGCTCTAGTTGGTCACTGTGGAACATCATGTAAAGAGTCATAAGAGAAACTTGACAGCTCAAGATTGATATGTTGATATTTTGTGGCATTTTTTTTTATGAAGGGTGCCTTTTGTTTTTGAAAAGGGTTCTGCAGTAGTTGGTGGTTATTGAACATCATGTAAAGAGTCATAAGAGGAACTCAGCAGCTCAAGATCGATGTGTTGATATTTTGTGGCCCTCTTTTTATGAAGTGTGCCTTTCAGTTTTGATCAGGTAGGGTCTTGCAGTAGCTGGTCACTGAAACACCATGTAAAGAGTCATTAGAAAAAAGTCAACAGCTGAAGATTATTATATGTGTTGATATTTGCAAACACTATTTTATGTAGAGCGCCTTTCAGTTTTGATAAGGGCCCTGCAGTAGTTGATCGCTATGAAACACCATGTAAAGAGTCATCGGAGGCATTGTCCAGCCGCCACAGCCCACTCTTAACACTGATGGCACAGGTTATAATCCCTTGGTGGGCAAGATAAGAGTGGCCAGTGTTCACTGTTCATCTTAGCAGTATGATTGCTCTGGTGGTTCAGTGTTGATTTAGGATCCCTACTTTCTCTTCCTTGTGATGGTTGTCCCCGTCTGCTCTGTCGCCCATGGTGGGCGCAGACGTTGAACTTCAATGTTCGTTTTAATTCCTGCTTTTTCTTTGCAGCTGACTTCGGCTTTGCCAGGTTTCTGGAAGAAGGCAAGATGGCTGGAACGCTCTGTGGCTCTCCCATGTACATGGTAAAATGATTTCTCAGTTCACTTCCCCAGCTTCTTATTGAGGTGGATAGTATGGTTTGTGTATATAGGAAGAACATCTCTGCATCACAACAAGTTTTTGTGTACACTTCACAGTAAACCAAGTTGGTTTTCTTACAGAATTTCAACTTTCTTATGAATTTTTGAAAGCTTGGAAAATTGTATGTTTCATTTACAGAGTGAAAACCAAAGAGACTGAAATCAGAATATTAAACAAAGAGATTATTTATTATTATTATTATTATTATTTAATCGTTCTTATATAGCGCTTTTCCAGCTCAAGAGCTGCTCAAGGCGCTGGCCAATACAGAATCTAAATCAAGCCGCCCGAAGTGCCAACTTGCAGCCTTTTGGCACATCGTAATAACGCTCCAGACAACTGAGCACAATCCTGGGCAGCCAGGGATGGGGGAGAAGGATCTAGGTGCATGCAAGGTGTGTTCTTGTCACCGGCACTCACCCGTCTAGGACATGAGCGTCAGGATGTTTAAAGTCCGTTATGATGGAATGTATGCGACACGGACTAGACCTCGCTTTATATTCTCATCCGAAGGAGTAGGAAACGGGAGTAAAGTGTCTTTCCCAAGGACACAACACAATGCCCCCCCCCCCGGCCTGGGCTCGAACCCGGGACTTTCAGATCCGCAAGCCAAAGCTCTACCATTAGGCCACCGTGAGATTGAAATATTATGATGATGATGATGATGAATATTATTATTTATATTTTTTTCAATTATTATTTTTGTTATTATTGTCATTACTTATTATTATTATTGTTATTATTGTTATTATTATTATTATTATTATTATTATTATTATTATTATTATTATTATTATTATTATTATTATTTGGGTGTTACTGAGTTACAGACTTATGAGATCAGAGAAAGATGGAGTACACTGGTTAAATGATCTGTGATGTGCCTGTGACTTTTGAATTACAGGATAGAATAGGAGAGAGATAAATATGACTATTTAGTTAAATGATTATCATTGAGATCTTTATTATTTCATGCGCTCGCAAGGTGAATATTGTATATTGTTATCTGTGCGTGACAGGCACCGGAGGTGATCATGTCTCACAAGTACGACTCCAAGGCAGACCTGTGGAGCGTAGGGACTATCATGTTCCAGTGTCTGACTGGCAAGGCCCCTTTCCATGCTAACACGCCACAGCAACTGCGAGCTTTCTATGAGAAAACCACTGATCTTAAGCCAAAGTGAGTATGCCTACGAGAACAATCTTCTGTTCTCCAAACAGTCTTTATATAGCCGAGTCTCATCACCAAAATAGTTATGAACTAGGAAATATAGTACCCACTCAAAGTGAATACCTACGCAATGTGCGTACATGTATGTCCACAGCCATCGCTTGTACTTGCGTGAGTTTGCAAATATTTTCATTTGTGTATACATCACGTGATGTATACACAAATGAAAATATTTGCAAACTCATTTCGTGACAAAGATGAATGGTCAGACGGGGAGAACATATGTCATGTCGCCTTGTCCTGCATAATCCAGCAGGACCCACCCAAGGCCAGATGAACCCAACAAAGGCAAGCCTCAAGGAAGACAATCTCTCCCATGCATGATCAGTTGCCTCCCTTTATGCCACACTGTGTACACCCTTTCCCTCAATCAGGCTCACAGCGCCCTATTGCCAACATACACGCTCACATGTATCACCCACTCTCACACACACAACACACATCCATCACTCCAACATGTGGTGTAAAGGCAGGGATATTGCTATTAGAAGAGGGAAAGGAAATCAAATTGTTATTTTTGAAATTTAATATTGAGTGCATCCAATACCATTGTTGAAGGTTTTGCCACCTTCACCACCTACTGCTAACCCTTTTCATACTGTGCTGCCTGGGAAATTATTTTACAAAGCAAAAAAAGCTGCTTTTATTTTTGAGTCGTTATCGGCCTTTTCTGTTTGCAAGGGTCCCTGAGAACACGTCCCCAGAGCTGAAGGACATGTTGCTGCGGCTGCTGACCAGAGACGCAGCCAAGAGAATCTGCATCAGTAAGTAGCGCCTCTGGCAATAACGCAGAAACCTCACGCAACATCAGCTTTGACAACTAATTTGGAAATGAGGTCTTATGTTTAACTGCCTCAATGGATGGCTTGAGTCAAATCTTAGCAAAACTAATTCTGTTGTAGAATAGGAAAGGTTATCTTGGAGAAGGTTGAGATGGAAGACTATAGATTTAGTAATTTGTCAATGAGATCATTTTAGGTTTTCGTATATTTATATGGGTAGTTATAAGAGAAAAACCTGGCCTTTGGAAAGAAATTCCTTCACTGGGCAAAAGATGTTGACCAGTAAAAGGCTTCCAGAAGAATTGTGCCATTTCATCGGGATACTGCTGTATAGTTATTATTTTCTAATGTTGTAATCCTGCCTTGTTGGTAAGCAGACATTTGTATTGTTCTGCTCACTACTGTGTGCATTTGCAGAGGACCTTATACAGCACCCCTTCTTGAAGCGGTTCAAGAGGAAACCACACAGGGACAGTCGGGACAGTCAGTGTAAGTATCTGGCTAATAAATAGTTACCATTACCCTATTGAAAATTGCTCATAAATTTGACTTAATTATTGGTGGATGGTAGTTAATGTAGCTTTACTGTGGACCATAGAATGGTAGAAATTGCCTGCAGTGTTAAACTTCCCCATAGGCACCAGTTTCGGTTATAGTTGGGGATGAATATTCTCCCCTGACTTCAACAAGAACTCCGGTGGTATGTTACTGGAGTTTCAGGGGACAGGCTTTAATGGGCTGTGAGGTGAGATCAGGTATTAGAATTTACATTCTACCACTATAAAGATCACACTGCATTTTGTTTCGTGCAAATGCATTATTACTTACAAAAGTAATCAGCTATGTTCAATGTTTTCAGCCATCTTGTAGACATCTTGGGAAAAAGTTGTATTTTTAAAGACGTCACTAACCTTCCCTCTTACCTCCATTATTTTGCTTTATTTGTCCTGTGTGTGTGTGTGTGTGTTTGTTCATTCCTTATAAACAAAGAAGTATAATGATTTTATCTAATTATCAGTTGTGTAATAAATGTATTACTGGAATTGTACCTGTGAGATTTTAACTCGGTTTGAATAGTTTCAATGATCATCATGTATGTGTAGAGTAATGAAACACATTTTTGTTTTCTTGTGGCAAAATAATAACTGTAATTTTTAACATAGTACTTTGTGTTTCTCATACAAGGATTTGAATTGTATTAGTAATGAAGAAAATAACTTGGATTATCGTTGTAGTTTTGTTGCCAAACAGCATCATCACCCATTGCCACAAGGCGACGAACAACCAGCTTGTCATCAGATAGTTCTGGAACACCTGGCTCTGGGAGAGAGGTATCACCATTAGCTCGACAGGTAAGCGCTCTGACTGTGCGAAATATAATTTATTTGGTTTTTTTATAAACCCTTTCCTGAAGGCAAAAGTAATAGACCTTGTGCTGCTATTGGGCTGCTCCTAAGATTATAGAGGCAATCAACCTGAAAGTGACACAAACCCCAATCCCAGTGTCAGAGGCTGCTGTGGGCCTTCCCCTACACAGCAACCTGATATAAGATGTACAAGGAGAAGGCAGGTCTTCGTTTTGCTGCCCTGCACATTGGAGATATCATTTCAATTCCACTATATAGAGAAAAAGAATAGCAATATTGAACAATCCATTGAAATTTGTGTCGCATAGTCCTGCAGTAATAGAGATTGCCCCTATAATTTTCGTGTCTGCAGTTGGTAAGTTTTTGTAGTGCTATTATTTTGTATTGTTATGGTTCAACGTCAAATTGTTAGAATTTTGCTTTTATGCGTGTATGTCTATGCATGAGAAAGAGTGCATGGTCTAAAATCACATGTACCTGAGCAGAACTTAAAAAATAAATTACTGACTTGATAAAGATTTGAATTAAAAAAATCGAAATATTGCTCAGACCTCTACTTGGGTGTTGCTGTTTTTTTTTCACCTTATAAAATAAAATTATTGAATTGAATAGAAAATAAAATTATAGATTTAAAAAGAATCCCAAAGCTCCAGGCATATTATTTAGCAATCCAGCATCCTCTTGCTTGCTTGATTGATTGATTGTGGTAGTTTTTGTTTTTTTCCAGCCTGCGGCGGACCCTGACAAAGACATGGTGAGCACATTAACCGCATCTAACGACGACGACGGCTTCACCAAGGTAGAAAAACCGGACACTCGTCCTGAGACACCGGAGGTTTGTTGGTGTCTGTGCATGGTCCCCTTGGTGTCTTCAGTCTTGCTTAACTCAACACAAAATCTCTCTTTTTGCTTTTCTGTTAGTGTGAGCCTTCCTTCTATATGTTGCTCTTTAGAGGAGATTAAACAACAGAGGCAAAAGCACCAAAGTTTTGGTAAAACAAAAAAATTTTTTTTTTTTTTAAATTACAGGAAAACGCTAAAAAGTTTTTAGAGTAAATCATGAAATCAAAAGTTTTTGAGATTATCACTAAATCAAAGCTTTTAGAGTCAATCATTAAATCAAAGTTTTAGAGAAAAACACTAAATCAAAGTTTTAGAGAAAACCACTAAATCAAAGTTTTAGGAAAAAACGCAGAATCGAAGTTTTAGGCATGAGACTTTTCCGCTAATTAACAGAAAATCATTAATTTTGAAGCCCCAGAAGTCATTTCTGAGATTTGCACAGAACCAGTGAGAAAATTAGGGGGAGGGGGAGGTTTTGTTTTTACGTTATCTTGAGCAGACGATTTTTATTCCCAAAGCATATTATCATCAGTTTGCTCAAACAGAGGTTTTAATTGTATCAAGCCATTTGAGAACGGTGCCCTTAGGATTCGATATGCTACCGGTGTGTCTTCGATGTTTTTAAATGAACCATTTCAGAATTCTTGTTCCGGAATGCGTGTGCCTTCTTGTCATCATCAACATGCCGTTTCGGAAATTGAAACCGAGTGACAAAGCTCTTGCGAGAGATTTAGACAAGAAAGGAAGTGTCAAAAACTGATGGAGTTGGAAGTGGGTGGAGGAGTCTGAGACACTTTCTTTGTCCACCCAGCCTTGCACCACAAGTCTTTCCTTTCTATTACATATGCATTCATGAGCCAGTGTTGAATAGAGTTCAGAGACAACAATTCAGAACATCTACATTTTCAGCATTTTGTTCTTATTAATTTTAGTAAATTTCTTTATGTACACCCAAACAGCCATCAGCACTGCTTCAGTGTTTGACTGTGATTATAAGTGATTGGTGACAAAACAATGTGCTTCTTTTCACTGCTTGGATGAAGGAGAGTGATACTTTTTCACCCTTTGATCTGGCTGGGGGACTACACCGTCTCCCAGACCTCCACTAAATGTTCAGTTAATTTCAATGTTCTCAGATCTCGTGCCTGCTAAAGCAATGCGCATTAACAAATCGCACAAGGAGAAAATGTATTGCCTAATTCCTTTCATCCGGAAATGCATACTCAAAAGCGGTTCGAAAACGCTAACTCTCAACTTTCCGGAAATTATGCTTTGTGTGCTCTTGAGGACGCCTGTTGCCATGGTAATATCCCCTTCTGGTTCAAGACCAACAGCTTCACGGGCTTCACGAGCTGAACGAAGCCATCAGGCTCTCTAATGAAAACATAAACAGTTAATTTGAAGCTGCATGGAATCTCAATGCGCGTTTTTTTTAAACCAACAAATGTGTTGACTAATCTTCCATAAACTGAAATGGCCACTGTTGTTTATGTTCTCAGTTTCTCATTTGAGCTAGAAAAATAATTACAAGGTTAAAATTTTCTTTTGAAATGACAAGTTGACTCTGATTCTCTCTCTCTCTCTCTCCGTTTTATGACGACTCCTCATTGTCAGCTGGACGTTTAAAAGGGGCACTCCAGAGGGATTTCAAGCAAAGATTGCTTTAGTAAAGTCTATGTTAATACAAAAACAGTCAGCAATGCTATCAGGTTTGCTCACTTGTTTGCGTACTGATGGATTCACGGCAGGTATAAACCGATCAAATTTTGCGCATTGCGTTTGCGGACAAAAGGACACTCCACTTAGACTAAAGCACTTAGTCACAGTTTTAAGAGTAAAACGTGACACCGACGTTTTAGAAAAGAAAACTCAATCAAAAGTTTTCAAACAAAAATGTGGAAGAAGAACCATTGGTGTATAAATGCCGCCTGATAGATCCCAACCTAGAATAAAGTTTAGGGGCAGAGCAACTGTAGTGTAAAGATGAAATGTTCTGAAGCAGCACACTACCCTTCAAAACCATAAGGTTCACAGTGCCATGTTCCTTACTAGTGTTCGCTAATTAAATCAAAGTTTTTGAGAAAAACGCAATTTACGCTAAATCAAAGTGTTTGAGAAAAACGCAATTTACGCTAAATCAAATTTTTAGACAAAAACGCTATGTACGCTAAATAAAAGTTGTAGAGAAAAACGCTATTTACGCTAAATCAAAATTTTACAGAAAAACGCTATTTACGCTAAATCCGTTTTTGAGAAAAACGCTCTTTATGCTAAATCAAAATTTTAGAGAAAAGCGCTGTTAACTCTAAATTAAAGTTCTTGAGAAAAACACTATTTACGCTAAATCAAAGTTTAAGACAAAAACGTTATATACTCTAAATAAAGTTTTAGAGAAAAGTGCTATTTACGCTAAATCAAAGTTTTTGAGAAAAACTCTATTTACGCTAAATCAAAGTTTTTGAGAAAAACCCTATTTACACTAAATCAATTTTTTTTTTAAAAGAGATAACGCTAAATAAAGTTTTAGAGACAAATGCTATTCATGCTAAATCAACGTTTTAGAGAAAAACGCTATTTACGCTAAATCAAAGGTTTAGAGGAAAATGCTATTTATGCTAAATCAAAGTTTTACAAAACATGCCATTTATGCAAAATCAAAGTTTTGGACAAAAATGCTTGATCAGAACTGTATGCCTTCTTTGGGGGGTTCCAGTGTTTTTAGCCTTTTTGTGTCTGTATGTAAACTCTCACACAAGCATGGACTAAGCTATCTGCATTTTGTAGATGTATGTTTTCGTTGATTTCTATGTATAGGCCAGTCTTCATTCTGTCTTAATTAATTGCAGTCTTATTTATTCTTATCCTATCCTATCCTATTCTATCCTATCCTATCCCGTAACTCAAAAGTCCTGGGGCACCACAGATGATCGTTTAATCAGCGTACTCCATCTTTTTTGTCTTCAGCAACCCTCATGGCTTCGCTCAGTGTCAAACCAGTCCATTCTCGAATGTTGTCCTCCCACCTTTTTTTCTGTCTCCCTCTTCTTCTGCCTCCTAGCACCGTGCCTTGCAGGATAGTCTTTGCAAGGCCTGCTCTGGTGATGTGGCCATGCCTTCAGAGTTTCTGTTTCTTCACCACTGTGAACATGTCATCATGTTGTCCAATGGCTTGTGTAATGGTCTGTCGGACTTCATTGTTGGCGATGTGCTGGGTATAAGAAATGACCAGAAGTCTTCTGTAGCACCTCATCTCCATGCTTTGTATTTGTTGTTTGTCTGCTGTGAGGGTCCATGTTTCGCAAGAAGATGAAGATAGGAAGATGGTGATGACAAGGGAGCACAGCAGCCTTACCTTTGAGTGTAGACTGATGGTACTGTCTTTTTCAAATGGGCTTCATTCAACCTTGTTAGGGCAGAAGTTGTTTGTGCAATATTGAAAAAGACTTCCTGTCGGGACCCATTGATACAATGGCTCCTAAATATATGAAGCTAGACACCATGTTGAAGGATTGACCTTGGACTTTGATGTCCGTGTAGATGCCAATGGTGTTGCTGGTCATCATTTTGGTCTTCTCAGCATTTATTTCCATTCCAAAGGTTCTGGAGGTTGTGTCAAGCCTCTGTACTAGCTGTTCAAGTTCTTGTTCCTCTCCAGCCAATCCATCAAAATATCACCTTCAAAACGGAGGTTGGAGATTTATTCTGAACATTTTGCAATTCTTGCAGACCTGTTCTTATTTGCCTGCCATACGTTTGTTGGCCTCTCTTTTGATTTCTTCTGTTCTGTCTTTATGTTGACATGTTTAGTTCACTTTTTTTTTGGTAACATCTTTTTCTTCCAGTAAAATTCTTCATGCATTACATTATGTATTTACAACATTTTTCTGCTCTTTCTGTTGTCATTTTGACTTAATCTTTTCTCACATCTCTTTATTTATCGGAAAAAGTCCATCTGGATGAACATGTAGTCAAAAGAAGTATTACTCTAGTGTCCCCATTGAAGATGTCCAATCAAAAATATTCATTGGTAACATTGAGTTTAATTTCTTTTATTAACTCTTGATTTATATTTTTTTCTTACAAAACTAAACTTATCAGCTCCTTTCTAGTTATTATTTGATTTGACTAGACTTGTTTTGATCTTGTGTTCTTTGTAGCAGTGCTTGGTCATTTTGTGTGTTTTTGTATCTTTTCTTTATTTATTTTTTTTTGAGGGGGAGGTATGTTTTCCTTTTGCTGTTTTTTTTTCTAGTTGTGATTGGTGTTGTAGTTTGTTTTGTGATTGGTGTTGTAGTTTGTTTTTGTGTTGTTGTGTGTTTTCCTGCTTGGTCTTTTTGTGTGTTTTTGTGCATTTTCTTGTGTTTTGTTAAATCTAACTTGTGTTGTACTTCTCCGCTTAATTCATCTCATGTATTTTTTTTAAAAAATATGTTGTATTTGCTTTTATCATAGAGTTGGCTGTAAGCATGTTTTGATTCGAACTTCCTTCCATCGTAACGTTTAGGCTGACAGGTGGTGTTTCTGTATGTTTCAGGACTTCGTCTTGGTTCCCTCGGGCATTCCTGAATACACTGGTGCCACTACAGGTAGGTCTTTTTCGCTGAGATTTTATTTTATTTTATTTCATAATTTTGTTTATTTTATTTTATTTTATTATTTTATTTTATTTCATTTTTCATTTCATTATTTTCTTTCATTTTATTATTTATGTATTTATTTGACGGTAATTCATCTTGCATGTCAATGATTCCAATTTGTTTGGGGCGTCCGGCGATGTATGCTAAACTTTAGCTTCAGAGAATGCTGTATTTTTATTTACAGATGGTGTGGTTACTGTTAGATATAACAGTAAACCTTCAACAATAGTCTTATATTGTGATAATGTGCTCTGTGTTGCAGTATATAGTTATTTTATTTATTTTGTCATTCTTATAGAGCTCTGGATCTGGATCTGGATCTGGATACTGCCGATGATGTTGTTGGCAGAAAACACCACAGGAGCCATAGATGGCTATTAACGTGGTGGTGGTGTGAGCTCTTTTTCAGCAAGAACTGCTCAAGGCACTGGCCGATACAGGAATTGACTCACGCCACCCACGGCGCCCATGGTGCCCACTTGTTGCCTTTGGGCGCATAGTCTGCCGCCCAGACAACTGAGCACAATGCTGGGGGACCAGAGATGTGGGGAGTGGGGCGGGGAGATAAGACCTAATGCTTGCTTGGTTGTATTTGTGTAACTGACACTCTCCATGACATGAGTGTCAGGATCTTTAAAAAAAGGTGCTACAGCATGCGTACCTGCGCAGACTAGACCTCGGTTTATACTCTTATTCGAAGGAGTATTGTCTATAATGGAATGTTGGGAGTGTTAGTTGTTACAGAGAGTTGTACAGTCTTAATTGTATAGAACTTTTTAGTTGTTCTCATTTTGTACTTTGAACTGATTATATACATTTAGGGAAAAAAAATGCTGAATAAGTACCTTTAATATTATTATTATTATTATTATTATTATTATTATTATTGTTATTATCATCATTCTTCTTATGATGATGATGATGATGATGATGGTGATGATTATTATTATTTATCATCATCATCATTCTTCTTATGATTATTATTGTTGTTGTTGTTTTGGTATTATTGTTATTATTACCATTCCTATTATTATTATTATTTATTTTTATTATTAGTATTATTATTATTATTATTTGCAGGGGAAAAAAAAATGAGGGCACCGCTGGCAGAAGAGGAACTGGACACTTTCGAGTAAGTTCTTTGTGTACAATTTTATTTTGTTACTATTGCTTTGAATTCTTGCAGATAGATAACAACAGCTTGGGAAAACTGAGGCTGGACAAGTTAGAAAGGGAGGTGATCAGCATAAAGAAAGGACCTAAAGTAACATTTTGACTGTTCAGTCCCTTGTAGCATAGAGTATGGCCGCCTCTTGATTCCTTTAGCACAACTTTTAGTCTGTGTCTTCTAGACGATCGTGAATTAGTAAAAAAATTATGAGAGCAAATTGCTGTGGGAAATATTTTGAAAATGGAAGAAGGCTATAGTGATTTTGAATAATTCTGAGCAAAGTTGCTACAGGAAGTACTTCTTTAAAGAAAACGTTTGTGGGTGTTTTGATATTCCTGCTGTGATGTACAAAGGGGTGTTAGTGTATATTCATCTGTAAGCAGTGTTTGGAAGGTACAAAAGTCCATTCCTGATGCTTTTGTAGCAGGTTAGAAGTTTGGATTAACGAAGTCTTGATCAGTAACATCATGATAGAGTGAACAGCGTCTTGTTGTATTGCCATCCTAACAGTGAGAGCGTCACGGCATCCCTCCGACCGGTGAAGCTGAGCGCCGACGATGGCAAGGTGACGTTCCGCAGAGAACAGCGCGGCTCTCCAACCCACAGCTCCACCCCCCGCCTTCCCTCCCCTTCCTCACCTCCCCTGGTGCAGAGGTCAGGGGGAGGGTCAGCCCCTATCCCCGTGCCGTCGCTTTCAAGAGTGGCCAGCATGCCCCAGAGAGAGATGGCCAGCAAGTCGGCCAGTCCGGCCAAAGTCAAGCGTCGCTCTGTGTCCAGTGGGGCCAGCATGGAAAGGGTGAGAGGCTGTTATACATTTTGTTAACTTGTATTTGTTTATTTATTTTGGGGTGTTCATTAACAGAATCATAGAAAAAATCTTGAAAAAAGAAGCTTGCGTAGCTTTTGTTAAAATGAAAGGACATTGCAGACGTTGTAATGAGAAGTGGTTGACGTTGCAGGACCCAGAGATGCACGCAGTGAGAAGAAACTCTGACATCGCCCTGGCTCCACCTGACGTCACTCAAGTAGCCCCTCCTTCTGGTAGGTTTGGGTTGAAAGTTGTGTACGTCATTTTTAATTTTATACTATGAATAATGAGAATTTCTGCCCCCAACAATCTCCTTTATTTATTTATTTTTTTTTTGGGGGGGGTGGGTGGGTGGGGGTGGGTGGGTGTTGGTTTAAAATGCCCATTTAGGTTGAAAGCCTTGATAAATCTTGACTATTGTTATCAGAGATTGTATGGTGGTTAAAATTTGTGCTTCAGTATTGAAACTTGAATGTTGTGCTTTTAAAACGCAGCAGTCTCAGTTTACTTTGCTTTCAGTGTTTCTAAACAATGACGTCTATTTACAATTTTTTACAGTCCAGTTCTCCATCGGTACTCCGCCCAACACCGGGGGCATCTGGAAGAGGACCACCGGCACCAATTTTGGCAGTTGTCCTTCGGCGCGCGCTGATGGACTAAGCACTTCACCGCTGCGCAGATCGGGTGAGTCACCGACTTTGCTGCTTTTTGGTGTGTTTTCCTTCCAATGGTGCCATTCGTGTTTATCGTGGTGCTGCGTAGTATTGGAGTGGATACTACATCGCGATAAACATTAATCTCCTTGTGAACTTGTATACTGGACAAGCTTTCCCTCATGTTGGTGTGAACTACAGTTTATTGAAAATTGCTTAAAGCTTGTGCAACTAGTACTGCCTTTTGCACCAAACAAATAGGTATTGCGATTCTTGCAGTGGTGGAATTAAACTGCTGATCTCTGGTTTGATCTCACAAGAACCAGAGCGACCTCCACATTGTCCTTTGGCCTGAAACATTTTCTTATGTCAGCCAAGCCTGCTCATGCACAGTGTATGAAACCAGAGATTGGCAATTGCTAAGGATCGCAGCACCTTTTGTTTCGTGCCTATGCAGTACTGATTTCAAACGTTATTAGCAATTTTCAATAGGGAGTGACTTTTCAACCACCCTGTGTTAAAAAACATATGAAGTTTCTTTTTTTGTTTTTTTATCCTTCCCAGCTATTTATGAGTTTTATCCTTCCCAGCTATTTATGAGTGTTAAACTGACTTTTTCCCCCAAACATTTTATCATTACGATTACGCGTCACGCTATTTTGTGAAACTGTTATGACTGTATTACTGAGTCAGTATATTTCAATGCGAAATACAAGTTTGACGCCTACTTGCAGTTTTATACCATACTACGCTCTTGCTTGGAGTTTAGCTGCTGTCTGCTTCAGTGAAACGTTTCCATGATAACATTTTGAGGCTCCTTGTTATGTAATTGTGTGTGTGTGCATTCAAGTGTTTTTAGCATTGTTTGATGTGCAATAGTATTTTCACGTGGAACTGTGACGTTGGAATTTCTTATGGTAATATTTCGTGAATACGTAATTATGAGGGCAAGATATAAATTTTTAAAATTCATTATGGTTGAATCTTTTTTGATGTTACTGGTGAATATTGCCAATGAAGATGGTTTTTTGGCGTGTTTTTTTTTTTTTTTTTTTTGGGGGGGTGGAGGAGGTGGGAGGGGGGGGGGTTATGAGTATTTTGTGGGAACATACTTGAAGAAGGATTTTAAAAAATTTATGAGTTTATTTTGAGTGTTATGTCATTGATATTGTTGAGGGTGACTGTAGGCGATATTTCATGATGTAGTTTATAGTATGCTGCTTACTTGCTTCTTTTATACTCATGTGATTTCGTTTTTTTTTCTTGTTTGTCTCTTGTGTCTGTGTGGGGGGTTGAATTTGAACCTCACGACCCAACAGCCAGCTGCTCCCCTGGGACTTGCATTGCTCACTATGGCAGTAACGGGTCCATCCCTTCCTCCCTCCCTGTGGCCACCTCCACCCCCACCAAGCACTGCAACCACCACCACCCTCCCTACCCAACCCACCACCCCCCTTCCCACCACCACCAGTACTGCGGGCAGGAGCAGTGCGGGGCACACGACCTCAAGTTCCAGCGCTATCCCACAGTCCCCGACTGCACTGCCTTGGTTCCTTGCTCTTCTGCCAGAGAAGGTAAAAAAACAACAACCAACAACATATCTTACATACAAAGCTCTTCTTCTTCTGCTTTATTTCCTCATCTTTTTAGCATTTATTTCAACGAGGAAGACGGCGTATTTCATCAAGAGAAATTACATTTTGGACTCGCATGCATTGCAGTGTGAGTCTATGTACTCCCCCCTCCCCCCCACCTCTCCCCTTTCCCCCAAAATGTCTCCAGATTTTTGCAAATATGATTGTGTGCGAGATGAGGTAACTTGGTAAGATGGTGTATATCCATGAGACCTCATAAATGATCAGTGAATCAATGACTTCATAAATGATCAGTGAATCAATGACTTCATAAATGATCAGTGAATCAATTACTTCACTTCAAGGGTCTACAAATGGTAGTAAAGAACATGAAAATTGTTCACAAAATTTTACTTTTTTTTTCTAAGTTGTTAATATTCAACATATGATTCTTTGATGCATGGTAGATAATGAGACACACATACTAGGCAAATTTGGTCAACCTCACTCCAAGGTCAAGGTCATTGGAGCTGTCCAAAGTCGGTTAGTATAGGTATTTTAAAATGACCTTTACCCCAAATAATATATATAATATATATAAATCCAAACTTGTTGAGATGATAGATTGATCTTTAATATATATATATATGTATATATATATTTTTTGGTGGATCTTGAAGGGCAAGGTCATTTTACGTTTTGCAAAAACATACAAAAATTAGGTCATTGTAAAGTGGAATGGCTCTATTTAAACCCCTAGTATGCAACACCATTGGGTTATTTGATATACATGAGCATGAGAGGTCAATGGCAGGTCATGGTCATCCCAAGGTCAAGGTTACTGTTTTTTTGACATAATAACACTTTTGCTGTAGTTTATTTGATAGTACGTGAGTGTATTTCGAGCCAGAGGTCAAGGTCACATCAAGGTCAAGAGCATAGAAAGATCAAAATCAGTATTACTTTGCTTTTAATTCCACTCTTTCATTTTGTTTTTTCCGGGCACTCATTTTCATTTTAAATATTGCAAGTTCCATAATGAGCATGTGAGTCATATGGGCTTTGCCCCTCTAACCTTACTCATTCAATTTGGACATTTCTTTCTTCTTCTTCTTCTATCTATTCTATTGTGTGTAAGTTTAGATGGCAGCGCCTTACCTGGATATGATTTTGTGATAAGAGTGTAAACTGTTGATCCATTCCTGTCTGCTCGTTTAAAAGCTGAGAATCCAGTCCTATATTAGAGTGATAACAAATGTGCTAAAAGGGAGGGAGGAAATGGGGAAACGTTGGGAGAATTAAACAGTAAAATCAGATTAGTTTTTGAAGTGATTGAGACCACAATAACCAGCAAGCACCATGGACATCATATAGATTTTAGATTTTTAGATTTTAATGCTTTATTGTCCCTTTCCATCGGGAAACTCCGGGCCGCCTCCCCATGTGGAAGGCGCAGTCGCAGCCTGTGGCGCGCCCAAACCCAACCTACCTAACATTAGTTGTGATTTTTGAAATTTAGAAATTCTTTAAATTTTTAAAATATTTTGAAATTTTGCTGGGGGAGCAAACCGGAGTACCCGGAGAAAACCCCCGAGACGTTGCCCGAGTCGAAAGTAAATAATATTCGGAGAAACATAACGCCCCGATGCAGGATCGAACCCACACCTGTCAGGCGCCATTGGTTTCTGGCCTGTGGACAAGGCAAGTTAGTCCCGCCTTAGCCCACTTGGCCACAACGCTCGCCAAACGTGCATAGTTTATAAGCTAAGCTTTGGCATACTATCACCTATACAACTAAGGCAACTGCATTTCAATGTTTTTGCTATCAATGCTTCTGCTTTTCATACTTGG
Source organism: Oncomelania hupensis (assembly GCA_036898135.1). NCBI lineage: Eukaryota > Metazoa > Mollusca > Gastropoda > Littorinimorpha > Pomatiopsidae > Oncomelania > Oncomelania hupensis. The sequence goes on from CM072521.1 coordinate 51,517,148, forward strand.
AAACTATTATCATTATTCTAATGTATTATTATTATTATTATTATTATTAGTTATTCATTACTATTGTTATGATTATTATATTTGCAATATATTTTTTAACAATTATTATTACTAATTACTATTGTTGTGGTTATTATATTTGCAATAATTTGTTGTTATTATTATTATTAGTTATTATTATTATCATTATTATCATTATTTTTATTATTATTATGATTAATTACCTTTGCCTTGGTTATTATATATGCAATAATTTATTATTATTATTAATAATATTATTATTAATATTATTATTATTATTATTATTATTATTATTATTATTATTATTATTATTATTGTGGTTATTATATTTGCAAGGGTTGTTTAAAACAAATCCTAGGTTGCTACAGAGCTAGACAACGGCAACTGTTAAGAATGATGTAAGTGAGAGAAGACGGGTGCTATGTTGCACAAGGTTCAAGCTTGACCTTTCCTGTAATGTTCAATTTTTTAAAAGATAAATGTAATTACATGTAAATATTGAGGCTGCCTTTTCGTGTGCTCAAATGCCGGTGGTGGATTTTTTCTTCATTTTGGATAGAGTATCCACTGTGCTACGATCGACACGTGCTCTATATTTACGAATACTTATTGTGTCTTCAGGAGCAAGGCTTCAATTGTAGAGTTTAGTTTCCTTTGATGTTATTTTACTGGAGGGGCCTTAATCCATATTTGCTTACTGATAAAAGATTTGAGAGCTATTTAGTAACGAATGATTATATTCTTGAAGTCTGCGGAATTTGTTTTTGACTTAAAACAGTACATAACTCCTGTGAGAAGTTAAAATAATACGCAACTCCGGTGACGAGTTTTATTTTGATTGGTTGAAGGTTCTGAATTGTTCTAGTTTGTTGACAGACTACATAAGTAGCATGCTGTCTGCTTGTCAGAGAGGTGTTTTGGAAAGAGATTTTGTATGCAGTTGTTGATGCTATTTGCTGAATAAAGTTGGAAGACTTTGTAACGACGACTCTTACCTTGTGAATGGGTTGCATGTATAACGAATTTAGAGTTACACAAAATTCAAGCATCTGGGCTGAATTCACCATTGCCGTTTAACACCCTGTTTTTTGAAGAAGAAGAAGAACAAATGTTGGTATATTTGTATGTGTTTACTTGGTGTTTTGCTCATGCATCGTTGTTCATGGGTGCAGAGTTGAGTTCGGGCCTAGAAGCTTGTCACCGATGTGGCACAGAGCCTGACCTTCGACCTTTCCACATGCTGCGAGCATACGCCTCACATCGACAGCATGAAGGTGAGCAAAATGTGTTGACAGTTTGGCCTGGAGGGCATGTGTTTTCATGTACCTGACTATTTCCTTCGCTTTGACTTCACACATTGCCATTTCCGACTTGGATTATTTTTAAATGCAAATATTTTTTGTTGAGAGGCAGTGGAGAATGGGTTGGGTGGGAGAGGGGAGGAGGGGAGGGGTGATGGAAGGGGGGGGGGGGGGGCGATGGTTTAACACAATATTTGATGGTCTTCATCTTTGATGTTGGGCAGTCAGCATCAACACAATGGACAATACGCTTTCTCTTGTTTTAATATTTGGGCTGAAAAAGCAAGGTATTAATGAACAATTCACAATTGACAAGAGAGGAAAGAGCAAGAGAGAAAGGGTGGGGTTCATTGAGGAAGAGAGAGGTTGTATTTTGCATTTTTTATTTTTAAAAACAAAAAGACTTGATTTTTTGACACGCAAGCATGCAGCAATAGTGAGTTTTTGTACTTATTTTTGTTGCTTCAGGTCTAGGAGCTTTGGTGCCGTTCGCTAGCGGTCGCGACCGAGGGATGTCCCAAGGCAGTGACAAAGTGTCGCCGTCTGCCCTGGAGCATGACCACTCCATCCCCATCAACCCTCGCCGCAACAGCTCCTACATGGACTCCTCCCCTCCCCCCTCTTCCATGTGCATGGGTTCCCCGCATACTGTGGACATGGGCTACATCGCTCTGGAGCCCCCGTACGAACCCCCCGAGCTGTCTGAGGACACGCTGATGGATGTGAGTTTGTAACAAAATATATTACAAACGAATCATACTTACGTCTTTTAGAAATTCCTCTTCAATTCAGCCATTAAAATCCTCTCTTAACCCTTTGAACCCTGGATGCCCCACCAATTCTGAGCCCCATCCCCTGGGCTCCCCGGAGAAAAATGGCATTTTTAGCATGCTGTTAGTAAAACAACGAAAACATAACCAAAGTGTTAGACAACCCAAAGTACTTCAAATGTCATCTCTTCATCTTCATTATCATCCCACAATTGATCGATTACTTCCTGAGTTGTGTACAGTCGCTTAGCGACGCTTCCTTGATTTGTAGACCTTCGTTTCATGACGCAAAATTGAGAAAAAACCGTCACAAAAACACGCACTGTGCTGCACTAGAGCGCTGACATTTTGCTTTACCTTATTCCCAATAACCCTCAATAACCCTATTCCAAACAGCAAGTACTAGAAAGAACAGTAAGCTGTGTACGGACCGTAAGATTAACGGTAAGGTTACGAGACCGATTTATCGGTCTTTCGGGGCACAGCTGTTTAAGGGCTAGACCGATTTCGGGTTCAAGAGGTTAAAACTCACTATTTTCCTTTCAACGATTGAAATAAAATGAAAGAAATCTGCAAAGTCCATAGTTTGCGTGCGTGTGTGTGCTCATCAGTGTGTGTGTTAGAATCATTAGTTTTTATATATAAGCTTGCTGTTAAAAGTTCATGAGTTTTCCTAATTTCATTTTATAAGATGGGGTGTTGGATAGCGCAGTGGATGGAGCACTCGCTACTGTGTCGCAAGTTAAGCACCGTCCAGTGCGGTTAGCACTTGGATGGGTGACCGCAAAACGTGAAGTGACAAATAACAACGCCCCCAGTTGACTCAACTGTGACTTGAGTACCTACTCTCTTAAGAGTGGGGAAGGTAAAGCAGCGAGGGAGAGAGATGGGCATCACCCTCATTACGCTGGCCCAAGATAAGTGTGATCTCCAACATCACGCTCCCCTACGGCCACATGGGACTACCTTTACCTTTAATAACAATGTAGCACTTTGCCAGCTGAAAGAGTTGCTCCAGGCAATAGCAAAAAAACAGGATCTCACTTAAATCGCCATAGGCATTAGTTATCTTGCTGCTCGATGCAGCTTCACTATTTCCTGTTTCGTTTTAACAGCAACAAACCAGAAGAAAAAAGATTTTGTCTGATGTGACAACTCAACAAAACAACGCTTTTGGGATGGATACCTGCGCATTAGAAATGGGATATCGTCAGCATTAGCAGAGCAGCGTAACAGCTCATAAATCTGTTCAGTGTTGCTTGTTTTAAAGTCACATGACGTAACGGTGATAAGAGTTGAACTATTTCAAAGTTTACTGAGGGGCGGTGCGTGGAGCGAAAGCTGATGTATCTGCATCTGTGTGTTTAAAGTCACATAATCCTATCTTGCTGGTTTTGAAACCAAACCCAAACAAGGTAGAAATGGTGTATGACTGTTGGAGCCTTGCAGTAAAACGATAAAGTCATTGAGGTGGTAAACCTAAGTCCAGTACAGTTAACCCAAATAAATTCTGCTGGATCTAGTTTTACAAGCTCAACAATTTTTATTGCAAGAACGCACAGATCTCGTAAAATGTAAACATTTGCCCCTTTTATTTTGCTTGGCTTCCTCAAAAAGAGTATAACGTTGCAGCCAACGATTGCTGTATAAGTCGCATCTTGCTTGCAGTGTGTGTGTGTGTGTGTGTTTGTGTGTGTGTGTGTGTGTGTGTGATAAAGTCACGTAGTCATGCGATGCTAACTCTGGGTTACAGGAGGAGCACAACCGGATGTCGGCACGCCTGGCCTTCCTGCTGGACGTGGCAGAAATCATCGTGGACATGGCTCGCGCCAAGAATGCCGTCTGCAACCCCATGGCCGAGTCCATCTCCGTCAAACGACCCGACAACCTCACCCCCGCCCAGTACGCCAGATTCACCGACACTCAGAGGTAGGTGGCACTTGATGTTTTGTTTGCTGGACCTTTTTTTAGTTTCTGGGCCAGCTTTGTGAGGGTACCCATGTCTTATGTCTCTTTCCATCTCTTTCCTTGTCTCTCTGTTCTGTCTGTCTCTCTGTCTGTGTATAGCTCTCTTTGTTAGTGTCTCTCTCCCCTGAAAGTAGCATAAAGATCTGTATGTTGCTTGTTCTCAGGATTCTGGAGCAGCTGGTGCTATACCTGAGGGCGGTACACCTGATGGCTCAGAGCAGAGAGATGGCTGAACAGGCCTTGAAGGAGGAGAAGATGGTTTACATCAAGAGTGTACAAAAGCGTAAGTCAAATCTGAAATCAACATTTTATATTTTATATTGCTGTTGTGCATGTATGAGAGATATGACGATGAATTGGTGTGGCGTTGTGTGGTGTGTTAAACATTGTTGGAGCAAATTCCTTGTGCAGTGTTCACTACTGTCACCTGGTGGACTAAATTCTGTATTTTGTAAAAAACACTTCTTTACTAAAAAAAAAAAAAAAAAAGACAGTGAAAATTGTAGCTTTCACTCCTTGTTTTGGCAGCACAGCTGCTTGCTCTGTTGTAAAGGGTTGCATCTGCAAAAACTTCAGTAAGTGTCTTGAGCAGCTGGTGAGCTGGAAATATGCTATAGAAGACCAAAATAATAATATAATAATAATTATAACTCACAATGCAACTAAAGGCAAACGCTAATGAACTGTGACTGTTCCATCCTCTGGAGCCACATTTTTACGTCATGACACCTTGTGCCAAATATGGTGTGCCATTTCCTATCCCTTACTTTGTGTGTTTGACATGTTGAAACCTTGTCAACTGATTTTGAGTTTTGTTCGTGAGGTACCCCCCTCCATGTTCTCATCATGGGATATACAGCAACTTGGTACACTTTTGATGTGGCAGTTAATAGCGATCCATCTGAGCACTATGATTGCTGTGGTGGTTGAGTGTTTTAGACCCTAAACCCTCTTACCCCGGGATAGTTATCCCTGTCTGTCCTATCGCCAGTGATGGGTATGAGTGTTACACTTCCGTGTTCAGTCATAGGCCTTGGCAGGCCTTGATATAAATGTGTGTTGATCTGTGGCTAGAGTAGTGCATACAAGATGCAAGCGAATAGACACATCGATCAATGTTGCAGCACAAGGAAAGACCAAACTGATGGACAAATTAAAAACACAAGCACAATAAGAGATAAGAAGATGAACTGACTGAGCAAAAAGGGAATTAGTGGCCAGTAAAAACTCACGTTGCAGACACACACCAGACTAAAAACCCTACGTAGTTGATGTACATGTGCACCTTTCATTCAACCTCGTGTTTACGTATTAGCGCAGCATGCATAGGTCTACTCACTCGCACACATACCCATACAAGTACCAAATGCATACACAGTTGCACAATTAAAATGCAAATTAAGCACACGCACACACAATCTACGCATGCGACAGCATTGGTCTGCACATTATGGGAAACGGCATGACGGTATCTTTGTTGACATGTATCGATGTGGTGGTTCCAGTGCTGCAGGATCAGAACGACACGTTCAGGTTCTGCGTGGAGGAGTGCAAGCGACTGTACAGCGACCTGCGTGAAGTCTGCAGCACCAAGCTGGATGAACCTCTCATTGCGCAGCATGCAGACAAGCTTATCTACAACTATGCAGTGGAGGAGGTACGTACATACCAACAACAACATCATCATCATCACCACCACCACCACCACCAATACTATTTTTTAAATAAACTGCATGTTAAAAGTTGGTTTTATTGAAAAAAACAACAAAAAACGAACGTATTAAAAAGTAAATACTGAGAGAGCATTTCATTTTGTTCTTTTTGAGACAGTATAATAATATTGGATGCTATGCGTGCGCCTTATTATTAAATAAGATTTTCAAGCGAGGTGATCTGTAACCAACATATGAACTCACATGTTACAGACACTCTATAAACACAACAAGCATACATTCATCACTCAAACATGTGGTGTAGGACCAAGTTACTATTAGAAGACAGAAATAGAATTTTATTTTGAAATGTTAAATAGACTGCATCCAAAGCCGTTGTTGAAAGGAGGGAGGAAACCAGAGTCCCCGAAGAAAACCCTCGATGTACTGAAAAGTCTTGTAGCTAAGTCGCAGGAGTTTGTCCAACAAACACTTAATGTGGACTTTTTTTGTGTTTCCGTACCAATGCATGTGATGTGGATGTGTTTTGTGTTTTAGTGCCAGGCAGGAGCGATGGAGGAGCTGACTGGCAATAAATGCAAAGTAAGTTTGGATGTGTACAGTAAAGTGTGGATTGTGGATAATGTTTGGGACCCGTACAGGCAGAAGACAGATTTTCTTCTCAGTCAAAGCCTATCAGGCCCAGAGCAACGCCAACCAGAATGAAGTGGAATAGGACGTAGTGTTTTGGTATCTGTCGGCGTCACTCACTCCGCAAAGATAACGAGCATCAGGGTCTTTAAAGTTTATGCGATGGAATGCGTGAATGCGCAGAGTGGATCTTGGTTGTATGCTCTTTTTCTTAAGAGTAGAGCCACAGTGCTGTCTGAGCTTCAGGAATTCATGTGTTAACTGCTACACTGGGCAGCCTAAGGCAGTCCAAGTTCTAGCTGCAGTTGTCATCATTTCCGCTACTGGACTACAGTGGCCCCCTGTACCCTCCAGCATTCAGGGGCCGCAATTACCGGACACAGCCAATAAAATACTGTTTAAACATGTCAAATATGGAGAGAAGAAAATCTTGCTGGTATCGCCGACAGGTGGGATTTTGACAGGACTTGCATCTATTTGCGTACTGAGCATTCATTCATTCATGATCATGTTACCTTGTAAACCATGTATGCCATATTCACGTTATGTTTTGACTTCAAGTTCCTCGCACCGTTCATTTCATCCTAGACCCCCACCTGCAAATGTGTTTGTTTGATTGGCCGATGGCTAATTGGTTGATTAGTGGACTGGTCTGAGTGACGAACTGTTTGTTGGATTGCTGTTTCAGAGCCATCAGCGGTACCAAAGGGCGTACGTTTTGCTTCACAGCCTGTGTCAGTGGGTGGACAATGGCAGAGACAAAATGCTGCTGGAAAAATGTGAGTGCCTCTTTTGTTCCTAGGCTGTTTCTTGATGCATCACTATTGCTCGCCTTAGCTCAGGCATGCCTACTCGTACGTATTTTTTCCGGAAATTTGAAAACCTCGGCAAGTGCTACGGAAAATATGGATACTTGTTTCACGGTCCAGAAATACATAAAAACAACATTTTGAAAAAAAAATCGAACTCATTGGCCTGTGGTAATGCACCACATGACCTTTTTGTAGGAGCTTAATAATGATTTGTTCATTCATTTCCATTGAACGTCTGTTGTGTTGTGTGTGCAGACTGCAAGAGTGTGGAGCAGCGTTTGAAAACTCTGGGCCAGGTCAACACTAACGTCAACTCCCATCTGCACCAGCACTTTGAATCCTGTGCCTCATGATACACCCATGAACCTCCACACTCCACCCCCCACCCCACCACCCCTTGTCCTCCCCCAATCCCCCTGCTTGCAGTCCTGGTGATGTGTCCCCTACTTTGCTATCCATCATTATTTGTTCTTATTCTGCGTCTGAGGCCAGCAACGATGGCTGACTACATACGAACTGCAATAGTTTCATCTTTTGGCACGACCAGCATCATTTTGGTGAAGATTGTCACTTGACACTTTCTTTTTCTTCACAACTTCAAAACTACTACTGCCATCTTTATTAAGCTCATCAGCCACTGCTGATGAGACATTGGTTCTCATTGGTTTGTGTGTGTGAGTGGTAGTTCTGTTTGAACTCTTCGCATTGACTTTAATTTTCTTGCCTTGGACCTGGATCGGTGTGCATGTTCTATATCAAAAGAAGGCATTTATTTTATATAGTAAACTGGTGGTTTTTTTTTGATGTTGTTGGAAAAAAGACATCAGTAAGAGTACTTTTAGGATAAAATGTGTCACACAGGCGAGCAAATGATTTTACATTAAGAACGGTGTGTGTGAGTGCGTTGCCAAACAGCGGAACACAGGGTTGTTTTGTTTTAGCTTGTTCAGTACAATGACTTTTGAGTATCCATCTATAATAGTGATTACATTACGCTTTTGAGTTTGATGGAAGAAACAAATGCGTGTACAGCAGAGCATCCTTGTATCAGTCGTAAGTATTTAATAATTACATTGATTTGATCGTCTATTTGATGGCTCAAACATCAACAGCTCATCAATGGCTCACAAGTGCACAAAGTGTGTGAGATTTGACACCCAACCTTTCACTCAACAATCCAATTAACTTGGGATTTGTACAGCTCACCAGTGACATAGCAAGTGTGTTAGCTTGTCATTGTAATATAATATTAACAGATAGATTTGGATGAACTGTGTGACTCTTTTGAGGCACTGTGGAGATATTCATTCATTTTCCTTGTTGCACTGAAGATTCGGAAGTTGTAGAGAATTGTATAGAGCACCGGTCATCATGAGGTTTCACGTCTCCTAATTTATCTTTAGCATTCAATTTTTTTTTTTTTAAAAGCTGGAAGCATGCGGTAGACAGAGTAGAATGCATAAAGTAGTAGTCTTGCCTTAGAAAAAGGGATTGTTTGGAGTGAAACCATGCTGAACACATATCACTGCCCAGCAATATACCCTGCCGGTATCTTGACCTTGATGTAATACTAGCGATTTATGACACTGTTGTTTGTGGATGGCGATATGGTTTGGCTGCTGGATTCAATCTTTAGCCCAAGCCCTCCTTGTACCTGTCCTTCATTTTTCTTCATCATTTTTGGTAGCATTTAGCTTTACGGGAACAAGTGTGGTTGCTTGCCTTAGTGGTCCATCCATCCAACATGTCACTTTGTTTTCTTTGATGGACTTTCATGGTAGAGTCACGTTTTCCAGATGCTGCCGAATGATATTGCCCCATTGTGCTACTGTCATGACTTGAGGGGGAGGAAACAGGCAACGCCCTTATTAAGCTGGCCCAGAGAAACGAGAGGTCCCAAAAATGCCTTTCTCCCCAACGACCGAAAGGTTATGAGAACATCTTTTAACGACTCGTTTTCCACTCCTTCCATTCCATTCTACCTTTCCATCATCACTAAGTTATCATTGTGAGCCTGAAATATCAATCCATCATCTGTGATCAGCACACACACACACAGCACATACACACACTCCAGCCCCCTTGAGCATGTTAGTCTACCATGAAATTCCCAGTTAGTTATAATGCATATTGGATGGATGGGTCCTATTTCTCCTGTTCACCCGACAGCCCGTGTGTTTTAGAAAGAGAAAGAGGCCACAGTAATTTTGGCATAACAGTTCTGCGGATCTGAGCTGGATTGCCTGAGACGGTTACTCTGCAAGTCTGAATGAGAAGGTGCTGCCGATTCTAAAAATAATGATAAGACGGAAGCACTTTATCGAAAACAGAAAATTTGAGATCCAAAACAATACCAAAACATTTTGGCTTTGATTTTTGTTTGACTAAGAGTATTTCTGTCTCATATGCCAAAAGTTGCTTCATAATTGTGTTGCAGCATGAGAAAACCAGGCTAAAGTGTCAAAATATGAAAAATTACTTATTTATTTATTAACAAAGTACTAAAAATAATCTTCAAAATGCAAAAAACAGAATTGTTTTATCTTTATTGGTTGATGTTTTATGATTTTTTTAAATATTTTATTTTCTCGGGGGCTAATTTCCATAAATTGCCTTCAAAGTTTTGAATTGTAAAATGATCATTACTTCACAACCAGAATTTTCCCATGCATGTATTTGGTATCAAAACAATCAGGAAGATGGCAGCAATGTGGCAGTGAATTGAGATAAGATGAGAAAATTCACATTATACACCATTCACACAATACTGAACATAAACAAATGAAAACAGTACGCACAATTTTATTCTGTACCCATCCATAATGCATAGTGTTTTTAAACATATTAGAAATAAAACAAGTGTTTAGCAAGTCTATAATAACTCAAACACATAATAATATATCAAGAACATGGCCTGAATCAATCATTTTTCTAAAATAAACCCTATCATAATGCCCCTTCCCTCCCCCCCCCCCCCCCCCCCCCTCTTAAATCCCTCATCCGTCAAGTAATCTTTTGTTTAATTGCAAGCAGCTACATCAGCTCAGTTCAAATAGTCAAACAAAGATTACAAACCTAAAACAAAAGTTTCATTAGGTAGTTTTCAGTCCTAATAATCAAGCTTTAATAATTCCCCGATTCTCCACTCCCTTCCGCACGTCGAATAAATCTGTCGCGTCACAGGTGTAAATCAAAATAACATGTCATTTTGCTCTGTAAAGTTTAAATAAACACAAATATCAAAGCAAATACTAATTACTAGTAATTTGGTAAATAGTCCTCATGTTCATTTCCTAAAACAGACAAACCAACAATAATAAATACTGAGAACATAGTCAACTTGTCATGCTAGTAATATTGAATGCAGGCCAGACTACTTACCTTTTCAACCACCCCACCCCACCCCACCTCCACCCAACAAAATATACTACTGAAATATTTTCCACACTCCTACTGTAATTCTTTCACTGATATCGCCTTTTCAACCTTTACCTAAATCTATGCAAGTAGAATGACGGATTATTAAAGACACGCCAATAGCGAAGAGGCCTACGAAACATGAATCATTGAATGAAAACAAACAGTATCGTTTAATAACGGGATCAAGCTTCTGCTCGTCAGAATCATAATCCTCATCACAGTTCCCACTGGCACCATCATAAAAATAGTCTGAAAGCAGGTCTTGGAGCTCTTCAGAAGCAAAACCGGGTCGATTCAAGGCCCTAGCTACTCTAGCAGACAACACATCTACTGACGCTGGAGACGAGGCCATCACTTCCGGTTTCCAAAAGGAATCGGTCACTTACTTTGACAAATTGTTTCTAACAAATGCAACATAAATATTGCAAGAAAACACTTGAAATAGATGTATGATGAGTTTATCTACATTAAAAAATTCACTTTGAACTAAAAATCGTCGAAAATCTATAGGAAACACAAGTTTTTCACGACCCGGCTAGAGACACATTCGAACACAACTTGTGTCACAAGAAGCTTCGGAACAAGGAATTTCATGAAAAATTCATACGCCACACACTTTTATGTACCAAAACGTAGTACCAATAGGGACTTTTCACCCTCCAGACGTTATATATCAATCCACATTGGGGATTTCCCTTCATAGTCGGACAAGAAAAGTTGGTGTTTCGGAGGTCAATTAGTGCCATTGTTTTAGCAAGGTGTGATCAACATCCTTATCAAAATCAACAAAATAAACAATGTTTTAGTAATATTTGAACAAAATCCGTTTGGGATATTAAAGAAAAGTCTTAAATAAAGACAAAGAGGCAACAATCTTAAAATTGATGGGGTAGCCTATTTTTAGTGTTTTACGGCTGTAGCAGCGAATCAATCCTAGCGTCTTTAGCCGGGTTTTGTCATGCGGCAACACAATTTATTGTTCAGTTCAGTTCAGTGTGTAGATTACCGTTCCCGGACACATAAGCATATAGGAGGCTTAATTTATTGTTGTCTTTGTTTCATCATTTACACTTTCTCTGAATTTCATTTATTATATAAATTATTGAACAATCTTTGTGAAATTTGTGAGGCATACAATGTAGCCAAGACTGATGAAGTTGCTCTCTCTCTCTCTCCTTCATTCACATCTACACTGTATGATGTTTTGAGAGATCCCAGTTAACCAGCAATGTTTCACTGAAACAAACACATCATGATACTAACAGAAGCAAGTTTTCTCAGTTACCTTGATGCAGAGGTAAAATATGCGAGACGTTTTTTTATTCTCAGTCGACAACCTTGCCATGTAATATGATGCTTTTAGTTATTGAATTTTTAAAAATGTACTTGCATTGGAAAATTAGATTGGATTGTAGTCTGAATTTCACTTTGTGTTGCTTTAGTTTTTGCCCCCCAAGTTTACGTAGGATGTGTGAGTGAGAGAGAGAGAGAGAGTCAAAAGTCAACGTAAAAAGGTTTTATTTGCTTAAACCTTTACTACATTGCATAGACGTATGTGTTTGTGGGAGAAAGAGACGGAGAAGGAGAGTGACTTGTGCGTTTAGACCATGCATGAGAGAGTTGCTGTGCGTAATCGATCATTATAGCTAATATGATTTAGATCTTGTTGTTCTTCTGCAAACTCCTTCTTTCAAGGGTTTTGCATAACATTTGCCCAAACCATGATCGGTTGGCACAGTTCTCCGTACGTCGTGGTACAGATCTGACCCTTGATCTCACTGGACGGTGCATGGAGTAACCCGTAATAATGATGTACATACTATAGAACAAGGTGGTGCATGGGGTTATGGTTAATATTATTATCCTTGATAATAGTGAATGGTGATGTCCACTGCCTCATGTCAGCTCTAGTCAGCAAGCCGCATGTTTTCACTGTTACCTGCGTGATGCCACCTTTCTGTAGCTGTCATCCTGGCTGTAGCGTTGGAGAGATGCTGTTGTTGAACTGTTTCTCTAAGAGCTGCTCAAGGCACGGCAGAATGTAGCTTTGTGTTGTGTTGCGATTTGGCTCGTTTCTTTACCGCATTTTCATTTTGTGTTCAAGTTTTGTTGGGCCATGAAATGCCGTTGTGGTTTTGGAAGGGGAATTGGTTTGGAGGCCAACTTTGTTTTTTATGTATTTATTTATTTATGTAATCAGTTTATAGTCCCCTCTCTTCCCGGTAAGGATTTGGTAAGACTTTGTTTTTTAGTGTGTGTGTATGTGTCAGTCAAATTTGCGTGATGAAATTTGTTCAGTTTTGGAGGATTATATTTTTGTTCAAAAAATAGGAGCAGAACGGAGATGTTACGGACCTCTTTTTCTGTATAGGGTTGGTTTTAGTCATTGTTTTATTGTACAAAAAGACATTTTGAATCTTCTTGTAGTAAGTGTTTACAGTCTTATCATACAAATTAAAATCTTTCTACAGTGTATATAGTGTGTATGTGGTTTTATTTTGTACAAAAAGAAACAATTTGAAAGTGTTAACAGTGTTATATAGTATGTTTGCGGTTTTGTTTTGTACCAAAAGACAACACTTGAACATTTTAAACAGTGTATATAGATAGTATGTGTGGCGGTATAAAGACATCTGGAATCAGGGAAATAAGACTTACTGGTGTTGTTTTGCTGATGCTGTGTTGATGTGGTAGAGCATTGCTTGCTGCTAGAGCTGTTTGAAGGTTGGCTTGGCCGACCGTGGTGTTTAGTAGTTTGACAGTGGTAGGAAGCAAGAGTACAGAGAATGAGTTTGTGTTATAGTTCATGCAGAGTGTCTGGGATCCTGTTGAGGCAAGCGCCATGCCTTGAGGGGCTTGGCTGTGTGTTAGCAGTGGTGAATTTGAGGCTGTCTGAACATTTGAGATAAAAAGGTCAGCTAAAGAGCGAAGCTATATTTTCTTCTTCTTCTTATGTAGTCTTTGTGGAAGAAAATGAACAGGATGGAATCATTTTGACTGTCGTTACATTTCTTTTTAATTCAATTTCTGTTGAATTCCAAAACGGTGCACGTGAACCTTTGCAACTCGGCTTGTTTTGTGCAGTTTTGAGAAGCGGTAGAAATACAGTGCTTTGAGAATAACTGCTACCATTCTAACTGACTCCCACTGCATTTTTAATGCTATTGAATATTTTGTTTCACCTGATGTAGTGTTTTCACCCCAAAAAATTGTTTGGCGTGCTAGGCATGACCTGACAGAAAAAAAGAGAATGGAAGAAACAAGAGAATAGTGTTTTTTGAAAGTATCTGGCATTCTGTGCGAGTTTAAAAAAAGAACTAACAGCATGTAACGTGGTTGTATGACGCATGCAGTGGCATGGGAGATGTGTCGCTTCAATTTGTATTTTAGAAAAATAAAGAAATAAATTTAAAACATTTTGTTTGATGCATACTCTTTGTGAATAGAAATAACACTGTGGCTCTTTTTATGCTTATTACCCAATAAAAGATGATACTAGAAAAACTACAATGTGCAATGGAAATTTAATATATTTGAACAATGTGTAAATACCATTTTTTAGTCATTGATTTCATTTTATGTGCGTACCCAGTCGTGTATATACATTTGTGTGTGCACATGAAGTCGATTTTTGCGGTTTCAAACCTCACACTTTTCATAGTCATAGTCATTTATTGTTTGTTTTTAACAGTTCAATCCTTCCATTTTTCAGTCATGTCATGCATGCATGTTGCGTTTCTTTTTTTGTTCTTTGATGAATTACGATTAAAAAAAATGCTGATATTAATCTTGTTGATTGTTGTGTCTTCTTGCATTAAGACCAGGTGGGTTGCAGATAGTATGTTTGTTTTTTTTTAATAAATTTTTTATTTATATTATTTTCCTTTTCATTCTGCTCTTTATTCCTGAACAAATGCATTCATTTGTTGTAAAGACTCTGGACATGATCTTTTGCAGCATTTCATAAGCAATGTCGATGATGAAAGTGGTGACTATGACATAGAAGATGATGATGATGATGATGATGATGATGAACAGGCATGCTACTTTTCCTGGAATTCCAGGAATTCCTGGAGATCGACCTTTGGCTTTCCTGGTGATTGAAAAATTTCCTGGAAAATTAAAAAAATCTGTGTCAAAAAAAAAAATGCAAGCGTTTTTATCACAGTAGGCGATATCAGAGGGATTCGTCTGCTAGACCGCCATGACAGTCAATTTAACGATCATATCAAAGCGGCGTTGTGATTGGCTAGCTAAATGTATCTCACCAATCAGATTGCTTCTCTCTTACGTGATTCGCTCTGTGTTATAGCCAGTTGTTTCCGTTTGATTTTTGACAGTCTTCACCACGATTCTCTTTTTTTGTAAGTTTCATAACGTATGGAAGCGTTTTTGTGTACTACTAATAGTAGCATAGTATCAAATGTCCACCTGTCACTGGATGCAGTTTTCCTGGGAAAAGCTGAGGTGCCTCTGAGAAATCTTCCTGTGGATGTCCAGCACAATTTCAGACAGACAGTTCTACAAGGATATATTGCTTGTGGCAAAGTCCTCCTGGAGAAAATGCCACTCAGGAATGGTTTTCTACAGGCAGCCGGGGGATTGAATCCAAAAAAGAAATGCTCAGAAGCATTGGAGAAGGTCTTAAAGCTGCCATCATTCCTGCCTGGCGAAGTGTTGAAAGGTCAATCAATTTCTGGTGATGCTGTTGAGGTGACCAGTGAAGGAGAGCAGATAGAGTTCCTACAAGCTGCCTACAGCAGTGAAGTGCGGAATTTTTTTGGAGAGGAAGATATTCCTGCTTTGGATGAAGGTCAGAGGATAGATGTCTGGTGGGCCAACATGATCAGCAAGTATTCTCTGAAACATCTATCTCAAGTGGTGAAGGCAGTTTTGTCAATTTTCCATGGCCCAATGGTAGAAAGTTCCTTCAACATAATGGGTGATGTGATTGATGAAAGAAGTGGCCGAATGGATATGGCCACATTTAACGCTTACCACACCACGCGATATGCTCTGGCTGCCTCAGGAAAAAGTGCTACAGCTTTCTTTCACAGGGAGAATGTGATGAGGGATCCTGTCAACAAAAGATTGATTAACAATATTTCGACTGCTCGAGAGTCGTATCACAGTGTCCTCGCTAAGAGAAAAGAAGAAAGGAAAAAGAAACTTGCCTTATTTTAAAGGCAACATGCCAGAGTTATCTGCAAAAGGAAAGCCATAGACACGCTGAAAAATGAGGCCAAAAAAGCACATTTGACATTTTACAAAAAGCAATCGAAGAAAACATGACTTTGTAAAAAGAACACTTTTAAACTCAAGGTTAGTTTATTTTGTTCACTCTTCTGAGGACTGATGTTATTTCTAAATGACAGTCTATAATACAATAATGTTAACAGACATGTAGGCCTACCAGTGTCATTTCTTATATATAGTTTAAACTAAAATGTTTGGGTTTTTTCATCTTTGTTGATTGATTTTTCGTCTCTCAAAAAGTGCTCAGAATGTGCCAGATTGCACAGATTTTAACTGTAAAAAAAAAAAATTCCGGGGGGGCATGCCCCCGGACCCCCCTAGGGGGCTCGCCTGCTTTGCAGGCTCGCTCTCGGGACTCTGCTAATCCTTCCAACATTTTCCTGGAAAACAAAATTTTCAGAGTAGCATGCCTGATGAAATTGATGGAAGAAAAAGAAGATAATGACAGAAATTCTTTTTGTAAATGATCATGAGGATTATGACAAAAGAAGACCAAGAAACAAGAAATGATCATGAGGATTATGAAGAAGAAGAAAATGATGATGATGATGATGATGATGATGATGATGATGATGATGATGATGATGATGATGATGATGAAAACAAAAGACGCAACATAGTGACACAAATTAAAATGTTACATTGACTTAGGTGAATTTGGGATATATGTAGCAAGTTCAACACTCTTTGAGTTTGTCGTATTGGACTTGCCTCTGCATGTTTGGAAAAGAAACCTACTGTCGTTGATTCAGTCATACATAGCAAACCCATGAATGGAACGGAGAACGTTTTTGACAAGAACAGACCATGTTTATTTAATAAAACATGTTGACTTAAATTTTATCTCCAGAGTCTCGGTGCTTTTAGCATTTTTGAACCTAAAATCAGTTCAACTTGGCGTTCCTAGTGACCGTGGCCAAACGTAGCTGCCGGTTACATACAATAATAAGGTGGAGCTGACAGGAAGACTATCTCTCGTCCAAATGCCACTCAAGATAGGTCGGCTTAGCGGCAAGTTATGTCCCTTTGCTCTTGTCTGCATCCCTCATCTAGCAACATTAGGGCCGAAGTATGACAAGGTTATCTCCTATCCAAATGTCGCCCATGAAGTCTAACAAAGGCTATTAAGTAGGCAGTTATCTTGACTCCGATTCTGTGATTGACCTTGGTATATGTTTCAACAGCACCCCACTGCCTTGTTCAGCATGCTGAAGTTGAAGTTGAGAAATGTGGACGATTAAAAAGAAGAACATTTGAGATGAAGTCTCTCGAGTTAAATGGAAATACCAACGTATTCTCTCTGACGTCAAGATAATACCTACTCAATATGACCACTCCAGATTCTGGGGACACTGTACTATACTATAACAAAGAAAGCTTTCATTGTGGACGAGGGATTGCATTGGGAACTCAGGAGCTAAAGTTCGGGTTGTGTTTTTTTTAGTTCTTTTTCCTTAATGATTAATTTTAAAACAAAAATGTTTGAGGTTGTTTTTAGTCCGGCTTCTCCTAGTTTTAGTATGTTGAACTTAAACCCATCACTGTTCTGTTCTGAAAGCAATTTGACAATGGAAGCGAGCATACTTTTGATGCGGACAGTCTAACTAAAAAAAAAATAATTAAAAAAAAAAAATGTTTTTGTAAAATATGCCTGGATTGCAATGTAGTGAAGTGCCCATGATATATATTGCAAGAAAAAAAAATGAAAAAAATTGAAATGGCAAGCAGCGTTTTTTGGCAAGGTGTTTTGAACATGTATGTCCATATAATCATGTAGTATACGAGAATGATCAAATGAAAAGATCTTTTCTTTCTTTCTTACTTTTTTAAAAATTTCTTTCTGTTGTTGATCCAACACATGATGTATATAATAACGTTTGCATGGTATGCGCACATTTGTCATAGAAGGTGTTCGCGTAGTTGAGGTCAACCCTCAGCCGTCCCCCGCGTGGGATGTCTTTATTGTAAAGTGACTGGCCGGTGGAGGGCATTCAATTTTTTCACTAGGGTTGTTTCGGCAGATCTTTTATGCGGATCGGGGGTTGTCCGGTCCTGATTTGGCTCGGAAGAGTCCGCTGGACCTAAAGCAACAATAAATCAATCAATCAATTTGTCATAGAAAGTTGCAATGAAAATAAAAATCTCTTTAAAAATGTGAAAACACAAGATTAATTATTGGTTAATGTTATTTTACAAGGTACGCATCTGTCTTGGAACAACATGTCATGAACAAAAATTAATGTATTTGAAAATGTACACAGTGAGCTTAACATTATATATATATATATATATATATATATATATATATATATATATATATATATATATATATATATATATATATATATATATATATATATATATCAAGTCTGTTTCAGGAATTCCTCACCTGTATACACTATATGTTTCTGTCTCACGTCTAACAAAAGTAACAGTCATATTTGCTTGCCAATGCTATAACAAAACAAAAATGTGCCAATGCTTCTTGCTATACAAAAACAGCTCATTTCTCCTTTTTTTTTTTTGCTTGTTATTTCACTCGTTTTTGTGGGATTTTGGACTGTTTCTGCATGCTAGTCTTCTTCCATTGTGTACTGTTGTGTTGCAGCATAGTTGAGGCTCACCTAGGACTTGTCATAAGTTGTGAGAGGTACAACAGGCTCTGGAGTCTCTTTTACTTTCAATATCACTGCTACCTACTTATTCAAAGTAAATGAGATTGAGCTGCACATTTCTTGACTTTTGGCGATATGTTCATTAGATAAATGAATGTCCCCCGACGTGTGTCATTTATCTAACAAACAAGTCACTGAAGTCAAGAAACGTGCGGCTTTTTGAGTGATATATTCTGAAGTATCAGCTGTTGATTTATATACATGTACTTAAACAAACAAAAAATAGTGATGACATTGCATGCGATATGCTTGCTCTTGTTGTTTGGAATTCTGATGAAGCCTGTGGGTTTTTTTTACTCACTCACCATAACAAAAAAAAATCCACATATTTACAAATCTGTGTGAGATGAATCCTTAATAGTCCAAAAATGATATCGACAAAAAATGCCTCTGTCTGTCCTCCATCTGTCTATGTAAAAACTTTCAAGTGGCTCAGTACTCTTTCACAACCCAACCAAGACTTGGTAAAATGGTGTACACCCACGAGACCTCATAAATGATCAGTGAATGAATGACTTCATTTAAAGGTTAAGATCACAGGGTCACCAAATGTTAGTCAAACAATCAGTCCAAAAATGACAAGTTTTCACACAATTTTATTTTTTTTCTACTTTGATGCATGAAAGATATCAATGAGACACATATACTATGCAAATTGGGTCAATCTCACTCCAAAGTCAAGGTCACTGGAGCTGTTCAAAATCAGTTCGTATAGGTACTTTGAAGTGACCTTGCCCTTAAACTATGGGAGATATAAAGTCCAAACTTGTTGTATTTAGAGATGATAGATTAATCTTTCATATATGTTTCGTTTTTGCATTGATCTTGAAGGTCAAGGTCACTTTAGACATTGCAATTTTTTTTAAAATACCAGATCATTGTACAGTGAATATGGCTGTTTATTTAACCCATAGTATGCAACAACATTGGGTTATTTGATCAGACATGCATGAAGGATCACATGAGGATCAAGGTCATCCCAAGGTCAAGGTCATTGAAGTTCAAGGTCCTCCCTAAGTCGCCAGTTTTTTTTTGGCCATAATACAATGTTTGCTGTACTTTATTTCATAGTACCTGAGTGTATTTGGAACCAGAGCTCAAGGTCAAGAGAATATAGAAAGACATGGTCCTGATTTTTACTCTTTGCAGTCCACTGGAACCTAGAAACAATGACTAAGTAACTGAATCAAAGTCGGTATTACTTTACATTTTAATGCCACAATTTCAGGTGTTTTTTTTCTTCTGGGCACTCATTTTCATGTTAAATATTGCAAGTTCCATAAGGAACATGTGAGTCATATGGGCTTTGCCCATGTAATTAAAAAAATTAAAAAAAAACAACTTTTGGTGAGTTTTCTGAGTGATATATTCTAGAGTGTTAGTGGTTGAATTATATTTGTCTACTTAAATAAATACACACGTCCAATATGTGCAATGTGGAGACAGAGCTACATTTTTGTTGGGAATCACGCTATATAAAGGATTTATTATTATTATTATTGTTATTATTATTATTATTATTATTATTATTGTTGTTGTTGTTTCAACTCGTCAAGTCAGAACATCTTTATTATCCCAATGGAGAATGTCTACAACACTATAAGTCAATGCACAATGCACACTTTCACACAACAATTTTATTTTTCTTTCTATATGTTATACAACAGTGCATGTCTGCACTTTATTTTATCTTGTCTTAGCATGATCAACGTCCAAGATCTCTTCATTTCTTTTCTTTTTTTTTAAATCTAGAACCCCTCCTCCCTGTCTCCCCATTTCTCTCCCCACCCCACCCCCCACCCAATTTTTGTTTATCACAATCAATGTTTTCACATTTTGTGATTACCAACGATGAATCTATTTTAATCTTTCCATTACACAGCTCTTAAATGCCAAACTCTTTTTTTTCCCTTTCTTTTTTTCTTCTTGTTCTATATTTTTCTTCGCAATTTCTTTTTTGTGAAAATTGCCATTTGTAATTTGCTTGTATTGGCGAACTATGTGCGTAATATTTGTTTTCAGCACATGTTGGCATTGAGGTGATGTGACCTGTAACATGTATAGCAGATCATTTGGCCAGAAACAACAAAAAATCATCTCTTTTTATGTACTCCATTGTTGTAGTTTAAAAAAAATTTTAAACTCCTTAAGATGAAAGTACAAATCAAGGTCTAGTCTGTGCAGACAGGCATTCCATTGTACGGACTTTAAAGATCCTGACGCTCATGTCCTAAATGGGTGAGTGCTGGTGCCACATACACATCCAGCAAGTTTTCCCCCATACCCGTTCACTCGCAGGACTGTGCTCAGTTGACTGGGTGTCAGACAGTGCAACCAAAGTCTGCAAGTGGGTGCCTCAGCCAATTTGGGTTGGATCCTGTATTGGCCAGCACCTTGAACAGGTCTTGAGCTGGAGATGCACTCACTAAGAACGATTAAATAAATAATTAAAAAATAAATAAATAGTTTTTACCAATAATTGAATCTATTGTGTGTGTGTGTGTTTGTTTTTCATTGCCGTAGTTTGAGGTTTGACTATGATGATGGTTATTTATCATGCAATGTATTGTTTGGGTTGGTGACTATAGGATCTGAGGTCGAGATGTTTGGGGTTTTCATTTTGTTGTTCTTTCTCTCATTGATTGTAAATGTACGTTTGTTGTTATCACATGGTTAATCTTGGCTGTGTTTCTTTTCGTCCTCTCTATGCAGTGTGTGACGTTACACAGTTGTTTATCATAACAAAGTGCGGCGTCTTGTTTCTTCTTTCTATCTCAATCTGTGCATTTTATTTTCTCTATAGATATTCGGATTGATGTGAAGGAAAAGAACCAAAAAAAAAAAAATGTTTTTTGTTTGTTTTTGATTGATACTCTTAACTAAGAATTTTTATTTCATTTTTATTTTTACAACTGGGAATAATAGTTGTCTCTCCTGCAGAAGCGAAATTTGGGTTTTGCTTTCTCAGCAGAAAGCACAGCAGTGACAGAGATGTTCAGCTAGCTGGATGTACTATGTACAAGTATAAGGAAAGAAGATTTTACTGAAAGGAACATCATATTTGCTTTATTTTTGTGGACCAAAAAAAAATCCCAACCACTTAACATCTTCTATCCTAATTGATGTTTAAATTTTAAAAATGATGGAAATTAATTACCGGAGGCCTATATCTTCCTTTATTGTTGAAATACATTTCATGGGATGAGAAAAATCCACTTTATATTACTTATATCACATTTTTTTCTTAGCTGTTTTATTAGTGCATATATTGTTTTCTTTGGTTGATTGTGATCTTCTGTTTTTTTATTTTTTTTAACTACAGTCATATAACTTTTAATTAATTATTTTTTCAATTTTTGAATTTAAGAAAACTTATAAAAAATATATATATTAATCTCTGTCCTTTTTTTCTCCCTTCTGTTTGTACCCACCTCCACCATTTTTATGTTTATAATCTTATAATGTAAATATATTATTGTTTTCCATTTATATTTATTTATTTCTTTAAATCTGCTTATTTATTTACTATTCATTTTATAGTCTCATAACTTGTTCTGAAATATTTAATAGGTCCAGGAATGTTAAGTACAACTTTGGCAACAGACATTATTAATTATTTAATAGCATAATAATAATAATAATAATAATAATAATAATAATAATAATAATAATAATAATAATTATTATTATTATTATTATTATTATTATTATTATTATTATTATTATTATTATTATTATTTAGTTTATTTTTATTGCTGTAATATGTGAATTGTACTTTTATGATTTCACATAATCGATTTGCGTTATAAATGTTTTCTCAAATTTTTTTTCAAATTTAAATAGGGGGGCTTCTTTTTCCTTTATTATAAACATATTTTAGTTACATTTATTATCACTAAGAATGTGTGATTAGTTTCCTTATGACTATGCAAAGTTGCTGAATTATTTTCATTATAATTATAAACATGATTCAAAAACCTTCAAAAGCAAGACTTGCAAACTGCTTGAACAGTTTTCTTTTTATAAGCAAAATGTTATCATTCAGTTAATCAGTATACTTGGCTGAGAAGAGTCCGCTGGACCTAAAGCAATAATCATGTAATGTAATCAGTATACATCTTTCATCAAAAGAGACCTTTTGTTTCTCCAGGCTTCTATTAAGCTTAAAGGGTAGACGGTCTGCTTGAAAATCACGCTGACCTCAACCTGAGTGTCAGTGGCTGTTGAGGGCAAACACATACACACGGCCTATGTTTGATAGATCTCCAACACTTAGCTAGCGTCACAAGGTCACTTAGCTGGATAGTGGCAACTGGCCTATTATATTTCAAGACCAGTAATCAATCAGTTGGGTGCTTTATTTCAGACGAGCGAAAGAACGGATGTGGAATTTTGTTTTTATTAACATTGACTTTGCTCGGTCAAGATCAGACTTAACATTAAACATTTTGAATTCGGTGGATTTCTTTGTAATATTTTTTTGGTATTGTTTTTGGTATAGGTTATTGGCAGTCAGCGGATCTTATTTGAAAGTGTACTGATGTTTTACAACAGTCTCGTATTGCACAGTCTCCTAAAGCCATTGTGTTGGCAACATTTTCAGTGTATTTTTGTTCTTTAATCCACGTTTAACTAAATTATTATAAAACCATTAGATCTGTACCATAGGTTTCCACTCTAGCGCAGAGGTTTACATCCGTAGGTCCATTGAGTTTATTTACAGCAGAGGAAGTGTTGGATAGTCTACACTTCTGTGAAAACTTCTGCGCTAGAGTGGAAACCCAAACCCTATGAGCCATAGTGGAACCTCTAGCTCTGGGCTATAGTGGAAACCAAACACCTCTGCGCTTTAGTGGAATCCAAATTGTTGTAATGTTCCAGTGGTAAAACCAAAATCATTTGTATTATATATTTGATCTTGACCAGCTTAGGCAATGTTAGCAAACTGCAGTAGCATGCTGACAACATGGCCGAGACTAGATCGAGTCTTCATCAACTTGAAAAGCGGGAGGGCTCGACTAATCTCGGCCTCGCTGTACAAGTGACAAATGCTTATAGTATGCAGGGGGACTTCAATTAAAATATAGTTTTGTTGATTTTACGAATTGTAACATACTGTAAGTTATCTCGCATATTGATACGTTCAGTTATTTTGTGGATTGTTAAACGATGTTATTCTTGTTAACTGTTAATATGTAATATTTAGTGAATTGTTATGAAATGTTACTTTGTGAACTGTTACAGACAGAGGTAGCTGATTTCCTTCTTTTCCAAAATTGAATGTTATTTTCTCTCAGTGTGTGCGTGTGCATGATGTTTTCATTGTTTGACATCAGATGTCTTGGTTTTTGAAATAAAGATGACAAAGTGAACATCAAGCAAATTTTCTTGTTGAGGGTTTCAGTGTGAGAGGGGTTGTGAGAGAGAGGAGAGAGAGAGAGAGGAAAGGTCGAGGAAGGATGGAGAATACTCTATGAGAGAAAGAGAGAGTAAGAGAATGAATAATCTAAGAGAGAAAGAGAGAATAATGTAAACAAAATCTACACAACATAATTTACAAACAAAATATGAAAACACAATAATCTATCTATCTCTCCGAACAAAAGAAACATTCATGTCACCTACATGTTGTTACTCTCCAAATATAATTCTTCAACCAACCCCAACCCCCCCCCCCCCAAAAAAAAAGAACAAAAAACCACACAAAAAAAAAAATACCGAAGTCAATACCAACATTTTGACCATGCATGACATAGGTTGACTATAGAAAGAGAGAGCGTTCTGGAACACTGGAGGATCATGTAAAAAAAGGAAGTAACGAAGAGTTGCCCTCAAAGTTGACAGGATCACACACAGTGGTCCTCCTACAGAAATTGAGGAAAGTGTTCCAGAAAGATCTCGTCGGTGTCCATTCAAAACCTCGTAACTCCGAAAAAGTAGTTTTTGCAATCTTTTCACGGTTATGTCCCTTGAATTTTTGCGCATTTTTTATCACAAGCTCGGAATTCATAGCTCAGTTAGAAAGCATCAGTAATACAAAATATCAAAACCTCGTATGTCCCAACAGGTCAAACGATTTGTATCAAAATCTCGTATCTCACTTACGAGGTTTTTATCATCTGGAATAAATTTCTAAAACCTTGTAACTCAACTTACGAGGTTTCATTCAAATAAATGACGCTCTAAGAAGTTGAGTTGACGTCACTTACGCGGTTTTTGTTATTGTCATCGTGGAAATGTCAGCTGCTTCTGGTCAGTTTTTCTACGTTTTGGTGAGTACTGATGATACATGTTGTCATTTTATTCAATCATGATTTCTTCTAGATTGATATCGTCCAGATCTTCTCCATATTACTCTTCAGGAATAAACGAACAGGCACGTTATATCACACTAAATCTGACACTGAATGAGTGCAGTCAAAGGCATACTGTGGCATAATTCAAAATAATTTACAAAATACAGAATAATATTGTGTGTTTTTTAGTTTTTAGTTTAATGCCCGTCACCCCTGCCAGGGTATGGGCCACCAACAACAGCTCTCCAGAGTCCTCTGTCCTATGCCATTCTTTCTAACTGACTCCAGGTGTAGCCCATCTTGGTGGTGTCGGCCTCGAGGTCGCGTCGCCAGGTGTTCCTTGGACGTCCTTTCTTTTGCTTTCCCTGGGGGTTCCACTTCAGCGCTTGCCGGGTGACGTTCGTCGCTGGTTTGCGTAGGGTATTCCCTATCCAGCCCCATCTCCTTTTCCTGATTTCATCTTCAGCAGGGAGTTGGCGGGTCCTTTCCAAAGGTTGGCGTTGCTGATGGTGTCGGGCCAGGGGATCTGGGGAATCCTTCTGAGGCAACTGTTGATGAAGGACTGGACTTTTTTGATGGTGGTCTTGGTTGTCCTCCATGTCTCTGCTCCATACAGTAAGACTGACTTCACATTGGAGTTGAATACCCGTATCTTGGTGGCCAAAGACAGCTCTCTGGAGGTCCAGATGTTCTTGAGCTGAATGAAGACAGCTCTTGCTTTGCCGATCCTAGCCTTCCGCATCTGCGCCGCCCTGCTGATCAATGATGCTACCCAGGTTGGTGAAGGACTGCACTTCTTCCAAGGGACTTACATTCACGATGACTGGTTCGGTACTGATGGAGTTGATCTTCAGGATCTTGCTCTTGTCCTTGTGGATGTTGAGGCCGACCTCCGACGATGTGGCCGCCACTGCATTTGTCTTCTCTAGCATCTGCTGTTGACTATGGGAAAGAAGAGCAAGGTCGTCAGCGAAGTCCAGGTCCTCGAGCTGGTTCCACAGAATCCATTGGATTCCGTTCCTACTTTCCCTGGTGGACATCTTCATAACCCAATCTGTGGCGATGAGGAAGAGGAAAGGTGACAACAAGCACCCTTGTCGGACTCCAGTTTTCACCTGGAAGTTGTCTGTGAGCTGTCCGCCATGGATAACTCTGCAGGACATGCCGTCATAGGAGTTCCTGATCAGATTGACCATCTTGGTCGGGATGTTGTAGTGTCGAAGGAGCTTCCAGAGGGTATCTCGATCCACGCTGTCAAACGCCTTCTCATAGTCGACGAAGTTGATATACAATGGCGAGTTCCATTCCAGGAACTGCTCCACGATAATGCGGAGCGTTGCTATCTGGTCCGTGCAGGATCTATTCTGTCGGAAGCCTGCCTGCTCGTCTCGTAACTGTGGGTCGACAGTATCCTTCATCCTTTCCAAAAGGACCCGGTTGAAGACCTTCCCAGGCACAGATAGAAGTGTGATGCCCCTGTCCCTGTTGTTGTTACAGTTGCTGAGGTCACCTTTCTTGGGAAGCTTGATCAGGTAACCTTCCTTCCAGTCTGCCGAAACATCTTCTTCCTCCCAGATCCTCTCAAAGAGTGGGTACAGCATCTCCACTGATGCTTCCAAGTCCGCTTTTAGAGCCTCTGCTGGGATGTCGTCTGGTCCAGCGGCCTTTCCGTTCTTCATCAGGGTGATGGCCTTCTTGATCTCTTCCATGGTCGGTTTCTCACAGTTGATTGGAAGATCCACATTGGCTGGTTCAATGACTGGGGAATTCGTTGGTGCTGGTCTATTCAAAAGTTCATCAAAGTGTTCAGCCCATCTGTTCAACTGCTGGTCTATACTGTTTATGGTGTTTCTCTGCTTGTCCCTAACAGGTCTTTCTAGTTTGCTGAACTTTCCGGAGAGTCGCTTAGTGGTGTCGTACAACTGTTTCATATTGCCGCTTTACGCTGCCTGTTCCGCTTCAGCCGCCAGTCCATCCACGTAGGCCTTCTTATCTTTTTTGATGCTTCTTTTCACTTCTCTATGGGCTCCTGTGTAGTCTTCTTGGGCATTGGCCTTAGCTGCTCTGGTTCTGCTGTTGTTGACTGTTGCCTTCCTCTTCTTTCTTTCTTCTATCTTGACCAAGGTCTCTGCTGTGATCCACTCTTTCTGTTGATGTTTCTTTGGCCCCACAACTTCTTGGCATGACGATCTTAGTGTCTCTTTCACTTTCTGCCACCTGTTGAGTACACCGTCTTCTTCCTCTTCAAATAATTCCTGAAGCACTTCGAACCTGTTCCTTAGCGCCAGACTAAACTGTTCTTTTGTCTTTGGGTATTTCAGAAGGCTGATGTTGTACTTCATTCTTCTGCCTGACGAATGTTTTCTTCAACTTCAGCTTCAGTTTCGCCACCACCAAGTGATAGTCGGACGCCACGTCTGCTCCTCTACTCACTCTAACGTCTTGCAGGGATCTTCGGAATTTCTTGCTAATGCAGATGTGGTCGATCTGGTTCTCTGTCGCATTGTCTGGAGATACCCATGTACTCTTGTGGATCCGCTTGTGAGGAAAGATGCTGCCTCCGATGACTAGGTTGTTGAGTGCACACAGATCCGCAAATCTCTCTCCATTCTCATTCATTACTCCTAAGGCGTGGGTGCCCATAACTGGTTCGTATCCGGTGTTGTCAGACCCAATCTTGGCATTGACATCTCCCATGAGGATGGTGATGTCCTTGTCTGGGTAGGTCTCAAGGATCTTCTGTAGTCTGCTGTAGAAATGGTCTTTAACATCCTCTTCCCTGTCGTTCAGTGGAGCATAGCACTGGACAAGGTTCATCTTGATCTTCCTCATCTTGGTACGGAAGGATGCTGTTATGATCCTGGGGCCATGGGCCTCCCATTCTATAAGTGCCATCTGTGCCTGATTGGACAACATAAAGCCTACTCCCTGCGTGTGGGGTGCATCGTTTTCTTCGTGCCCGGAATACAGCAATAGTTCTCCTGTCATCAGTCGCCTTTGTCCAGCTTGGGTCCATCGTGTCTCGCTGATGCCTAACACGGTCAGGTCATTATTCCTCATCTCAGCTGCTACCTGTGCCGTCTTTCCTGATTCGTACATGGTCCGAACCTTCCATGTGCCGATGGTGGTTCATTTAGGCTTATGTTATGGTAATAAATGTTCATTTAGACTTATGGTAGTAAACGTTCATTTATTATGGTAATAAAAGTCCATTTAAACTGTTACGGTAATAACAGTTAATTAAGACTATTACGTTAATGAAAGTTAATTTAGACTGTTATGTTATGGTAATAAAAACTTCACATAAGTGTCATGTATTACTTAGCTTACATCTTATAATTCATTTCACAGGAAATTTCCGAGAAAGGACTTCGTGCTACTTTAAGTACAGGGCTTGTACTGGTCAGAAGGACATTATTATGTTAGTGATGAATGCAACAACGCGTTCATTGATTGCTGGGTGTTACAGTGTTAATCTATCAATAGCCTATTAGCCTATTTCAATTTTGTAAAGACAAGGGTTGTGTCTGCATTATTGAATAAAACAACATTGACAATGTTTTCAACTGCATTTTTCGGTCTTTTGATTTGTATTAATGTTTACTTTGTTGTTTGCTATTGTGACTAATCCTTATAACTTGCAACTTCAAGCTCAAGCAAAACAGTCAAAACCTCGTAATTTGCAACTTCCAGCTCATACAAAATAGTAAAAACCTCGTATGTGAACATTTTTTTCTATTACTCAAACAAGCATGCGCTCTTAATCTTGCCACCATTACTGCCAAATTTCCTGTTCAATACTGAATGCAAATTATATTAAAACCATTTGTTTTGGTGACACCTGATTTTTTAAAACAGTTTTTTTCATTTTTCTCAAAACTGTATTTTGGGACATACGAGGTTTTGAATGGACACCGACGATCTTCACCTTCAAAGTGCAAGGCAGCGTTATATTGTCCCCTGTGCCGGGAAGTCTTCCTCTGTAAACACCCAGTCCTCAGTTCCTTGTCTACATGTCCACGATCCCCCGAGGTCACAGTTTTACGCTGACTTTGTACCGCTAGTGTATCAAACGCATCTCACTCCCATAGCAATTCATTCGTTAAAAAACCACACCCAGCACGCTGTATTAGGAAGGATATTCGCGGTACTATATTTTATTTTTGATTTCGTCGTATTTTCGTCGTTTCCTATATAGCGCTTTTTCCTGCTCAAGACAGGCATGCTACTCTGAAAATTTAGTTTTCCAGGAACATTTTTGGAAGGATTAGCAGAGCCCCGAGAGCGAGCCTGCAAAGCAAGGGGGGGTGCGGGGGCATGCTCCCCCGGAAATTAAAAAAAAAAAAGGTTAAAATCTGTGCAATCTGGCTCATTTAGAGCACTTTTTGAGAGACGAAAAATCAATCAACAAAGACTAAAAAAATCCAACACATTTTAGTTTAAACTATATACAAGAAATGACACTGGTAGGCCTACATGTCTGTTAACATTATTTTACTATAGTCTTTCATTTAGAAATAACATCAGTCTTCAGAAGAGAGAACAAAATAAACTAAGTTTGAGTTTAAAAGTGTTCTTTTTACAAAGTCATGTTTTCTTCGATTGCTTTTTGTAAAATTTCAAATGTGCTTTTTTGGCCTCATTTTTCAGCGGTCCTACGGATTTCCTTTTGCAGATAACTCTGACTTTAAAAAAAAACAGAGAACCGTGCACAAAACGTGGTGAAGACGGTCAAAAATCAAACGGCCGCCTACGCTATAACGCACAGCGAATCACGTAAGAGAGAAGCAATCTGATTTGTGAGATAAATTTAGCTAGCTAATCACAACGCCGATTTGATATGATTGTTAAAATTGACTGTCATGGCGGTCTAGCAGACGAATCCCGCTGATATCGCCTACCGTGATAAGAACGCTTGCAATTCTTTCTTTTCGACACAGATTTTTTTTAATACTCTCGGAAATTTTTCAATCACCCGGAAAGCCACCGAAACCCAAAAATCGATCTCCCGGAATTCCGGGAATTCCCGGAAAAGTAGCATGCCTGTCAAGAGCTGTGCTCAAGGGCGCTGCATGGCTGATACTGGATCTACGAGGCGCCCACTTGCTAGCTTAGGTACATTGTCCCAACGCTACAGACCACTGAGCACAACTGAGGGAGTGGGGATGAGGGAGAAGGGACCTAGTGCTTGCTGGGTGTATTTATGAAGCTGGCGCTCACCCGTCTAGTAGGACATGAGCATCAGGATCTTTACAGTTTGTGTGATGGGATGTGCGTGCGTGCACAGCTAGCGCCTTGGTTTTATAATCTCGTCCAAAAGACCCTAGTTTACGAGGCAGTCAAAATCTACAACCATTCATACACATTTATCTTCTTGCACAAAAAAAACCCAAATTAACAATAAAGAACATAAGATTACATTTGGGAAAGCACCCATGTTCAAATGTACACACTAATGTAGAATATAGAAAATCATGTGGTCGTCTTTCTCTTCACATTAACGGTGCAACATTGCTCACATGGCACATGCATGACCCAACAATTAATCAACCCAGTCATGACCTTTTCCATCTTATCACAATTCATTATAATTTTTAATTGGTTTAAGTTGTCAAAAAAAAAACACACGCACACAAACAAAACTGCCAATCAAACTCACATACTTTCTTTTGTGAGTTCGTATCAATTCATTCAACAACAACAGCAAGGTAAATGTTCTACAAACTGATTATCATAATCTATCAATTCTCGGCACAACCTCTAGAGCTTGTTCTTAAAGATGAACACAGTCCTTGACCTCATGACTAAATGAACAGTCCCCGGACATATGAAGCGTAAAGAGGACTATCAGATTAAGAATGCAGGATAAAAGGCCAGGGGACTCGAGACAGGGGAGGAGATTAAATGGTTACGAATTCAATTTCAGGACCACGTGTATAGAGAAAATAGCAATATCAGCTCAGTAAAAACACACCTAATAGGAGAGGGGCTGGACCATACAAGCACCACACACATGCAGATGAAAGCCTGACCTTCCCATAGTCTTAGCCTGTATATGGTAACCAAGTGTCTCCATGGTTACAGGCTGAACTTGAGGATACATGTCCAAGGTGACAATTAGGTTGCCTTTGAAGAGGAACAATGTCCAACGTAACAAATCTTGTTACCCTGTCTGAAGGAGATCCATCTCCAAGGTTACACACAACTGGTGCTTGATGAAGCCCCAGTCTCCGTGGTTCCAGGTCTCCGTGCTTACTTGGTCTCTATGGTTACAGCTTGCCCTTGGTGACCTTAGCATACTCGAAGCGAGCGACTGAGCGCATGTGAACCTCATCTGGTCCATCGGCCAACCGCAGCACTCTGGCCCACGCGTACATCTGAGCCATAGGGAAGTCGTGATTCAACCCTGCTCCGCCATGTGCCTGTGGCAAACGAAAAAATACAGCATCAATATTTCATAACTGCCACACTGATTCCATCATTCTATTACTGCCATGAGCCTGTGGCAAATATAAGGATGTTGATGTGCACTTGTATTGTGTAGATATCCATCCATAGCCAACCTCAGAGTGCGCATAAGGAGGACACTCAAAAAACCCACAGCACAGATGATAGGAATGAACAGCCACAGCACAGATGATAGGAATGAACAGCCAGAGCACAGATGATGGGAATGGACAGACACAGCACAGATGATAGGAATGAACAGCCACAGCACAGATGATAGGAATGGACAGACACAGCACAGATGACAGGAATGGACAGCCACAGCACAGATGATAGGAATGGACAGACACAGCACAGATGATAGGAATGGACAGACACAGCACAGATGATAGGAATGGACAGCCACAGCACAGATGATAGGAATGGACAGCCACAGCACAGATGATAGGAATGAACAGCCACAGCACAGATGATAGGAATGAACAGACTCAGCACAGATGATAGGAATGAACAGACACAACACAGATGATAGGAATGATTGATTGATTGATTGTTGCTTTAGGTCCAGCGGACTCTTCCGAGCCAAAAGATGATAGGAATGAACAGACACAGCACAGATGATAGGAATGAACAGACACAGCACAGATGATAGGAATGAACAGACTCAGCACAGATGATAGGAATGAACAGACACAGCACAGATGATAGGAATGATTGATTGATTGATTGATTGTTGCTTTAGGTCCAGCGGACTCTTCCGAGCCAAAAGATGATAGGAATGAACAGACACGGCACAGATGATAGGAATGAACAGACACAGCACAGATGATAGGAATGGACAGACACAGCACAGATGATAGGAATGGACAGACACAGCATGGGGGGAGGGAGTGGCGGGGAGGAGGGGGGAAAGGGGAGGTGAGTTTAAGACGGGGCAAGTAGTTCTGCAGCTATAATGATAATGATAATTACATTGCAATGACGGATGTTTGAAGAAAACCACTGGCCACTGATATCCAACAGGCACAATATATAGTTTGTTTGTTCAAGTCTGGATTCAAACCCACACATGCACACAAGTCTTTCGCTCTGAACCACCCTGCCACGCAGATGAGTGAACCATGAGTCTATTTAGTATGGATACTGGCATTATGCAAATCTACTATACATAAATAAATAAATAAATAAATAAATATATATATACCTGCATAGCTCTATCGATGACATGAAGAGCCATGTTAGGAGCTGCAATCTTGATCATGGCGATCTCGGGAGCGGCAACCTATGATAGTGACAAACACATTGACAGTCAGGTTTCTTATGTACAAACTTCATCAGTATTTTAAACAAGACATTCATGTGAACATCTCAGTTTTATTTTAAACTTATAACTAACTAACTAACTAAACAAATTAAAAAAATATTGCACTCAAGAGTTCTGATTCAATAGTCAGGCAAAGACACATGACTTACTTTAAAAATAATCTGAATAGAACTCAATGAGAAGAGGAAGAAGAAGAAGAAGAAGAAGAAGAAGAAGAAGAAGAAGAAGAAGAAGAAGAAGAAAAAGAAAAAGAAGAAGAAGAAGAAAAGGAAGAGGAAGAAGATGAACAACAGCAACAGAAACAATGACAAGAAGATAATTAAACCATAATGAGTGCGGTACTGCCGTGACCTCTGACCTTGTTGCCGTAAAGATCCATCATGTGAGCAGCTTTGAGTACCAAGAGTCGCGTCTGTTCAATCTCCAGCCTTGACCTTGCCACGTCTGCCTGTATGGTGCCCTGGGCCGCCAGCGGCTTGCCAAAAGCTTGGCGTGATATTGTCTAAACACCAAAAACCACGACAAAGCTAATCTAATATTTCAACAGGAAGTAGTGACTGTAAACATTTAGCTATTCCAGGGTCAGTTTGGTGGACAAGTTTCTATTACAACAAAATCTACAATCTAGAGAAAGAAAAAAATACAACTTCATCATAGACATGTCACCATAAAATTCATTAACAAATGCAACCATGTACAAAGAAATGTATTTCTTGTACATTACATATGTCAGTTGGAAATAAAGAATCTGAATATGAACAAGAAAAGTGTTTAGGGTTGTTTTATTTAAAACAAAACAAGCAGCTCAAAAAACTGCTAAAGTCAATATGGTATAGGCAGCAGAAAATCTCAATGTCAAACATTAAAAATGAGTTCTCTTCTGCTTTCTGTAAATTGATACGGTCATCATATGTTTTGTGGATGACATTGATGGATTGGCTGGAGAGGAACAAGAACTTTAACAGATGGTACAGAGGCTTGACACTACCTCCAGAGCCTATGGAATGGAAATAAGTGCAGAGAAAACCAAACTGATGACCAACAACACCAATAACATCAACACCAACATCAAAGTCCAAGATCAATTCCTTAACACAGTGCATTGCTTCAAAAATTTAGAAGCCATTGTATCAGACAATGGGTTTTGACAGGATGTCCTCTCCAGGATCGCACAAACAACTGTTGCACTGCTGTCCTGACGAGATTGAGGCCCATTTGGAAAGACAAGACCATCAGTCTACATTCCAAGGTAAGGTTGCTGCGCTCTCTTGTCATCTCCATCATCCTATACACTTGCGAAACATGGACCCTCACAGCAGATCTACAACGAAGAATACAAAGCATGGAGATGAGTTGCTACAGAAGACTTCTGGGCATTTTCTATACCAAGCACATCACCAATAACGAAGTCTGACAGACCATCACACAAGCCATTGGACAACATGAAGACATGCTCACAGTGGTGAAGAAACTGAAACTCTGATGGTATGGCCACGTCACCAGAGCATCAGCCCTTGCAAAAGCCCATCCTGCAAGGCATGGTGCAAGGAGGCAGAGAAGAGGGAGACAGAAAAAGAGGTGGGAGGACAACATTCGAGAATGGACTGGCTTGACACTGAGTGAAGCCATGAGGATTGCTGAGGACAGAGAAAGATGGAGTACGCTGGTTAAACGATCATCTGTGGTGTTCCAGCGACCTTACGGGATAGGATAGGACAAGATAGATTCTGTAATAGCAATATCTTCAGATCGCCGTGCTTTGATTTCATTTCAAGAAAAAGCATGTGGCAGTATCCTGTATTATTATTTTTTTTTTTTTTAAATTAAAGATGACGATTAAACAACCACCACCCTAACTGCTGAATAAACCTTGGACTGACCCTGTCCAACATGAACTCCAGACAGCGTTCGGCATGGCCGATCAGCCGCATACAGTGGTGGATGCGTCCTGGACCCAGTCGACCCTGCGCGATCTCAAAGCCCCGGCCCTCGCCCAGCAGCAGGTTAGTGGCATGCACACGAACGTTCTCAAACAACACCTCTCCGTGACCACCTAAACATACCAAAGTCAGTCAGTTAGTAAACAGGCAAACTTGTGTACACATGCTAACCCAAGCTGCTCGTGTTCAAAATGGCAACTCAAATTCACAGACAATGGGTAACAGATCCTTCACAAATTCCGCCCCCAGTCTGTAGAACACCTGTCCTCTTCACAATGTCAGATAGGATAATGCTGTACATTTTTTATCGCAGTGGAAAGTCCCATGAAATTAGAACACAACATTCATTCCTCAATAAAGTTATGCAGGCACGCGTAATTCATCCATTATAGACAATCAAAGGACTAAACTCTACAGGATGTGTTTTTTAAAAACAGATTTAGCGATGTGTCAATGACATTGCCAAACATCTAGGTATTATACTAACAATAGGAAGAACCAACAACAAAACCAGTAAATACATTCTGGTTGTAAGTTGAAAAAGACTCCTAAATGTAAAGCCCCTAAACAAATGAAATGAATGAACGCTGAACAAAATGGTCAGCTTAATATGAGTATTAAAATGTCACCCACACACAACAACACTCCCACACACAACAACACTCCCACATACAACAACACTCCCACACACAACACTCCCACACACAACACTCCCACACACACAACACTCCCACACACACAACACTCCCACACACACACGAAAGCATCACTGACTGGGAGCATCTTCGTAGCCAAAAACGGTCAAGGGGCGGATGATCTTGACCCCTGGTGCGTCCATGGGTACCAGGATCATGCTCTGCTGCTTGTGTGGAGCGGCAGCCGTGTCCGTTTTCCCCATGAAGATGCACAGCTTGCACCGTGGGTCCAACGCACCTGCAACCATCAAGTTTGTGGTTACAGTAATTTCTTCTTTGTCGTCGTCCTCCTCCTCATCATGAAATGAGAACATTCTCCACACACACACAGCACCAAACGCTTGAACTGTAACATGTATTATTCCACCTGAAATACGTTTTCCGTGATACAATTCTACCTGAATTAGTACTAGTTAAAAAAGAGACTTTGTACCCGAGGTCCACCACTTGTGTCCATTGACGATGTAGTGGTCACCATCTCGCTTGATGGAAGCTTGGATGTTGGTAGCATCGGATGAGGCCACCTATTCGTTGAAAACAAAAGTATTACATTTTGTTTATTTATTGTTAGTGTATCAAACAAACACAAAAAAACCCAAAAAAAACTATAGCTTCAGCCCCTTCAGTTTAAACTTCTGTAACTGCCTGCAACGGTTTAAAACGCTTGAGGAGAACAGGAAGGAGTGATGAAACAAATACAGCTCTGTTGTAGCTTTGTGATCAACTGTTCTAGACTTATTGTTTTTAATTTTTAAATCTCATAGCTTTCCTTTTTAAAAGTCTTATTGCATTTTTTATTGTCAATGTCATGGCTGATAATGTCATTATTAATACAATAGAGTGTGTGGCTGGTGTGTACATGTCAACTGAGTGATTATATAATTTTATGATTATTTTGTAACTTTTCAGTGGCTTTTGTGGTTGTTGTTGCGTGGCTGACATGGGGTGTGATGGGGTGGAGGAAGGCGGTGGGGGGGGATGGGGATTGTTAGGTATGAAGGGGTACACATGTGTGGGTGTATTAGTGGTATGTGTGACCGATGTTATCTTAAGTGTCAATTCTGTATTTATATAAATTATATATATATATGACTGTTCATTGCAATATAATTATGAAAAGTGTTTGTGCGCCTCAAGGTGAAATGAATTCTTTGTGCACTGTATGTCACATAGCAATAAAATATATGGAATCTAAACCTATTTAAAAAAAAAAAAAAGAAACGAAAGGAAAATGAAATGTACAAAACTAAAATAATTGTAAATACTGACAGCGGGTTCAGTCATGCCGAAACAGGATCGTATTTCTCCGTTCAGCAGCGGCGTCAGCCACTGATCTTTCTGCTGCTGAGTGCCGTATTTCACCAACACTTCCATGTTGCCCGTGTCTGGGGCACTGCAGTTAAACACCTGTACACAAGCAGGTACACAGGCACTTGTACACTTCTCTTGCCAGGTAAACAATGTTAACCCTTACCCTAATACGGTTACCAAACATTCATTAAGGAAAGAAACAGTTCTCTGTTCAATCATTTGAAACCGATGCATAGCGGTCTTCAAAAAAGTTACAATCCGAATTCAGGTTCGTCCATCGGATGTGGAGATAAAATTATTTTCAAACATGGTAAAATGTAAAATGGAAAATAACTGCGATCCCTAGAACCAAATGAATTGTATAGCATGATTTTTTGTTATGACTACCAGCTTAAGGGTTACATATAACACACGAAGGTGCATTTGTTCTTTTTTTTTTAACCTCAGTGGTCAGGCTGAGTGTATTAAGTTTTATTTTAACCTTTACTTTATTTTATGTATTTATTATTTTTTAAATTACCTTTTTCTTTATCTGGAGCACTTGTGTTTGTATACTGGCATAAAAGACAAAAAAGTTCCTAAGGAATACAACACTGAAAGCAACAAGACTTTCTGGTAACCTGTTCAAACCTGTCACCAAACAAAAACTAAGAGAGAGAGAGAGAGGGTTGGAAATCAGACTGCATGTTTACATGGACTAAGCTTTAATGTCTCTGTTCTATAATCAAAGAAAGAATGTGTTTGTTTTTTTAATTGCTTTAAATGAATTAATTCTGAACCTTTCAGGCAAAATAGGAGAGGAGAACTGTTTTGGTATCTCTATTTTCTCAGGATTGTAGGGGAGCGAGGAGTTATATACACCACCCTTTTCTTATAACCAGCTTTTTGAGGACAGTCCCAATCTCTCTCTTGCTGTTTCCCCCGCCCTCCCTCCACCCTTCTTCCCCTAAGCTTCAAAGAGAGACAGCAATATTTCCAGGGTGGCAATAGCATGCAGGAGGAAGGGAAGCAACTGTGCATACCGTACCTCAGGTGCCAGGAGTGAGCGCCCCATCTGTTCACAGATAAAGGCGTACTCAACGTTGGTGAGGCCAGCGCCGTACTTCATGTCTGGGTCAGTCTCCACCGGCAGGAACAAGTTCCACAGCTTCTCCTGCTTCGCCATGGCCTGTCAGGCAAACCAGCAGCAATAGTTTTGTACACACAGTGTATTGGTTCACCCAACTCCACTACTGGTGCCTATAGGTGAATGTGGGTGCGACACTTCACAAACATCTGGGGCAATATCTCTGAGCAATGAGGAGCCTAATAAACTGAAGTCTAGTATGTGCACGCACGCATTCCATCGTACAAGCTGTAAAGATCTCAACGCTCACGCCCTAGATGGGCGAGTGCCAGCTGAATAAATAAGCTCTTGGTTTCTTCCTCCATCATCCTCAGTCACCCAGGATTGTGCTCAGTTGTCTGTGGCATCAGACAATGCACATCAGGCAGCAAGTGGGGGGGGGGGGGGGGACTGGGTTAAATCCTGTATCAGATCCTGGAATTACATTACATTGCATTATTATTGCTTTAGGTCCAGCGGACTCTTCCGAGCCAAATCAGGACCGGACAACCCCCGATCCGCATAAAAGATCTGCTGAAACAACCCTTGTGGTAAAACCGAAAGCTCTCCACCAGCCAGTCACTTTACAATAAAGACATCCCACGCAGGGGACGGCTGAGGCTTCACCCCAACTTATCGAACCCCCGTTTACAAAAACAAAATAGAATACAAACATTATTATAAATTATCAACAAAACACATACATATAAAATGCCTATATTTCTAAATAATAACATCAGAGGAAGCCCTAGTGACCACCTGGCAGAAAGCGTCCAATATTCCCAAGCTGATCCAACAGACCTCATACACAAACAAGGAGTCTTGTCCTGGAAGAGTTTTCAAGAAAAAAGGTAGGAGACTGGTCTAGTGAAGAAGAAGATAGTATAGCAGATTGATAGAACAGAGCAGGAATGAGAAAGAGCAAATGAGAAAGACAGCGACAGTGGGAATTTAAAGCACTAAATTTCCAGAAAGTGGGGATACTATTTATACTGAAACCCCTGGCACCCCAACGGGGGTGGATCCTGGAATCCTGGAAAAGCGCTATATAGATAACAATGAACAAAATCAAACAAAAATAAATGTTAAAACATTGTTATGATTATTATTATTAAGCAACGCCCACTTTGAGTTCCTCCACTCTGGGGTGCGTGGTCCAGCGGTCGCGGGGGTCCAGGCTTCTGTGTAACAGTTCAGCTTCCAGTGGGAGCACGTACTGGTCAACAATCTCCCGTACCCTCTTGTGCATCGCCTGCACCCTTGGCGACAACCCTTCCACACTCACCGCCATCTTACCTGGTTAAAAAAGGAGGTCAAGGTCAAAAGAACAGGTCAAAAGGTCAAGATCAAAGTTCAGCTGCAAAGAGAAGATGTGTTTGTTTTTTTTAACATTTGAGTGCAACAAAACTCAAATAAGTGGTATGCAGGAAGTGTTTCTGGAATGTAAGTAGAAAAAAACATCTTCAAAACTTATTTGCTGACCTTCAAAAAACAGGTCAAGGTCATGGCCAAAGACAGTATCAAACAAAAAAACAAGGATACAATCAGCCACTATTAATATCACTATTCGTAAATGAAGGCCACTCAATTCACCTCAAACTCATGCACTGGTAAATTAAGTATCTTATCTTTTCTCAAAAGTCTTTCAGCAGTATCTGTAGTTGTAAAAAGGGTTTGGAGGGGTGGGGGGAGGGGGGGGGGGGGTTAAGCAGTAATTTAGTATGTTTTTGTCACAGCAGTAATACTAGTATGTTTGGGTGAAAGAGTAACTTGTCTTATAATTAAAGTATATGTATAGTGTGTATACGTGTTTGCGTAAGAAAGTGTGCGTGTATATAAGCGCTTAGATCCTTAGGGTAGGCACGTTATAAATGCTAATTATTATTATTATTATTATTATTATTATTATTATTATTACTATTATTATTATAATAAGTAACTTCATAGTGAGTGTATATATATATATATATATATATATATATATATATATATATAAAAATTGAAATGTTAAAAAGATGCTTACCAGTAGAATGGGAGTGCGCCTCATTTGACAACGGCCTTGACAGGTGACTGAGCACAGTCTCGGACGACCTTGACCCTGCCAAGGTGGAATAGCTCCGTGTCTGCGGGGCCCCTGATGCAGGGCTTGCTGCTGCTGTCAAGGAAGTGGGAGGGATGTTGCTCTCTGAGGCGATCTTCCAGCCAAGGTCAGCCATCGTCTCCGTGAACATGCCCACAATTTCTCCTTTTGATGAACTGGCTTGCCCTGGCGAGGTGGGAGAAAAAGTTCTTATTTTGTGTATATTTGTTTTGTTTTCTGTAACTGTTTATTTTGTAATAATAATTATAATAATAATAATAATAATAATAATTATAATAATCATAATAATAATAATAATAATCATAATAATCATAATAATACTAATCATAATAATAATAATAATATAGGATGCTATCAAGCGCTATTTTTTCAATCGAACTCGAAGCGGGGTGATCTGAACAGATCGTTTTATTACAGAAGGCGGAATAGAAATCAATATTTTTATTTGAGAAATGTAGATTGACTGCGTCCAATACCATTAATGAAGGGAGGATGGAAACCAAGGTATCCAGAGAAAAACTCTCGGGTGTTGTGAAAAGTCTGGCACTTAAGCCATGTAAGTTTGACCCAAGCAGGGTTGGAAGCTGAGACCTTGGGCATAGGAGATCAGCTCACTGTTAACTGTGACAACAGGCCACCCCCTTCCTGCTTGGCATTTGTTCGCCCAGATGAGAGTGTAAACTGAGGCCTAGTCTGTGCATGGACGCCTTCCATCTCATGAACTGTAAAGATCATCATCTTGGACTGACTCTTAACCATCAAGAACTGTGATAATGATTGTTAGATTGGATGCAATATCATTTTATATGTCATAATCAGACTGTGATTATTGTTATTAACAGTAGTGGTGGTGTGTATTCGTGTGTGTGCATGAGTGTATGCCTGTAGAAGTGGTTGTAAAAGTATTGTTTTGTTTTGTTTTGTTTATTTTAGCTATAATAAACCTGCATGTGGAGGAAAATTTGTAGGTTGAAGCATTTATTACTTACCTCTTTGTAGCTTGACTCTTTTATTATCAGCTGGATCCAGCGTGATTCTATGTAATTTGCTTTTAGAGCAATAGATTTTAGTCGTCTAGTTTTTAAGAGATTCATATGCATAACCATACTTAGTCTGTGCAAAGTTAATCATCAGAAAACCCTGTACTGACCCAGTTTCTCCTTGCATGGCAGTCTGGTTCATAATATCAAAAACATGTATACTGCTTGGAAATTCAGGTCTTTGTTTCTTGGGTCCTGTTGTGTACGCATAAAAATAATATCCAGGAATTGCAGTTGATCTGCACTGAACTGAAATAAACACAGACTTAGCACAACTCCCGTTGAGTGTTTAGAACACTGTAACTAGGTTAGAAGTGACGTCATTACTGGTCCTGGCACAGGCCAGTGACAGTCTGCATTAAATACTATACCGGTAACTTTTTAACTTCTGGTGTGTGTGGGTGTGTGCGCGTGTGTGTTTGTGTGTGTGTGTGTGCGGGTGTGTGTGTGCGGGTGTGTGTGTGTGTGTGTGTGTGTGTGTAGGTGGGTGTTTTGTGTTAGGGGTTAGAAAGTAGGATGCATGACTTTTATTATTTCATAAGCTACATTCATGTTGTGTACACCTGCTTTTATGTTCTTTGTGGTGTATTGTTTTAATCCCTGAAGTCTTTTGTGTTTTATTGCTTTTGTGCCGTTGTTTTGATGAAGTGTACGCCGCACACACATTTCCTTGTGTTTTCATGGGGACAATAAAGATTCTGATTCTGATTCTGATTCTGAGATCCTGACGCTCATGTCCTATACGGGCGAGTTCAGGCTACACAAATACACCCAGCGCGCACTTTGGTCCCTTCCTACCCACCCCTTGTCGCCCAGGGTTGTGCTCAGTGGTCTTGGTGTCAGACAGTGCGCCCAAAGGCAGCAACTGGGCACCTCTGGCGGCTTGTTAGATCCTGTATAGGTCAGCGCACTGAGCAGTCCACAATAGATGGCAGACGCCAGTTATAAATGGACATGCTCATCATCATCATCATCATCATCATCATCATCATCATCATTTGTAAGCATATTCCAGGATCTGTGTTTTTATTGTTCCATTGTTTATTATGTTGCGCGGTCTCTTCATTCTGCTAGTGCTTGTGCAAGAGTACGTGTGTGAGCGCTTTGAGCTGGCTTTTTTAGTTTGGAATCATGCTTTACAAAATAAATAATAATAGTACTACAACCACTACTACTACTACTACTACTACTACATATTATTATTATTATTATTATTATTATTATTATTATTATTATTATTATTATTGTCAATCACAATTATTATTGTTACTATTTAACTAAATTTGTTCTATCGCTGTGTTCTTCGTTACTGTTTTTAATCTATAAATAGAGCCGAATTTGTGCACTTGTTCCTTTCAGTGCGTTACCTTATAGTGTTCAAGCTATAGTAATGAAATAATTATGACCTTTTATTTTGAAAGTGCCCCCAAAAATCACTGATTTCAGTATCACAGATCCATTTCAAATTCACAATGCGTGTTGCCCTACTGATTTAAAAAAAAAAAAAAGATCAGGCCCCCCCAAAATAGCCTCTTTCAAAAGTTC
Source organism: Oncomelania hupensis (assembly GCA_036898135.1). NCBI lineage: Eukaryota > Metazoa > Mollusca > Gastropoda > Littorinimorpha > Pomatiopsidae > Oncomelania > Oncomelania hupensis. The sequence continues at coordinate 51,559,478 of CM072521.1, forward strand.
TGTTTTGATAATTATGAATCGAAGCATTTATTTGCATTTTGTGCCATCTAACAGAATCAAGGTTGATTCTAAAAACAGCGCCGCTGCAAAAGTGTGTATAGCAGGACCAGCTAATTGTTTTTCCTTAAACAACCAAGAAACAACGCCTACAAAACAAGCTTAACGGCCGGTCTGAGCAATGATAACTCATCATTTCACTGTTTGATGTGGCAACAATGCAACTTCCCAAAGCAAAACCCTTTGTCACAAAAGCAATCAAACAAACAAACATTGGCCCTTTAATTAACCCTTTCCCTGCCAAAGGGAGAATTGTACGGAGGTACAACCATTTGCCAGGCAAATGTGGCTCACGATTGTTAAAAATAAAAACAAAAAAAAACGCAACATCTTGCTTGAACAAGAAATAACTGGGTAACCCTTATAGACTTCTGAAAGGTAATTTAATTTTATTCACAAATATGCTATTTGGAAAAAAATGTTTTAAAATGGGTTTTCTTTTTTTTACATTATAAGTTTTCATCAGTTTTTTAAAAGTTTCCATAACTTTAATTAGATTGTTTTACATAAGTTGTGTGTTGTTTTTGTTTTTGTTTTTTTTGCTGTAGTTTATTATCCATTTTTAACGAGAAACTCTGGGCCGCCTCCCCCGGAGAAGGCGTAGTCGCAGGCAGTGGCGCGCCCAAACCCTACCTACCTAACATTATTTGTGAATTTTTGAAATTTCTGATGGGGGAGCAAACCGGAGTACCCAGAGAAAACCCCCGAGTGGAAAGTAAATAATATTCGGAGAAACGTAACGCCCAGATGCTGGCTCGAACCCACACCTGTCAGGCGCCATTGGTTTCTGGCTTGTGGACAAGGCAAGTTAGTCCCGCCTTAGCCCACTTGGCCACAACGCTCGTGAGTGTGTGTTTGTGTGTGTGGAAAGGGGGAAGGGAGTGAGTGTGCTCGTGAGCGCATATCTTGATTATATTGTTACATTATGATGTTATTGTTAAGAAGTTATTTTGCTATACCAATTGTTATTGTTACAAGCCCCAAGGGCAGGATCTAAAACAGCACACCCCGTCCTTAATCTTTTACCCTTGTTAATTAAAATTGTCATCTCATCTTATTTTATACTTGTTGACAAAAATCATTTATTTATTTATGTGCGTGTAAGTCCCAACGAGAGACGATGAGAAAGAGAAGGAGGCAACTATATTGTATCTGTTGTGTTTATTAATATATGGATGAGCGGTATTGTGTTCCTTTAACCTACGTCCCTGTTTGGCACATAGATCAGCTTGGCGGGCATGTGAATATGGAGGGGTAGTGGTAGGGATGGGGGTGGGGGGTGGGGGGCGAGCGGCCACTGATCAATGAAAAGGGTTATCAAACCTAACTTACCAATGTTAAACCGCTAACGTTCTGAGCTTTCCAACTGGTGCATATTTGTGTTGCTGACCAAAAAAAAACACCACACACACACAAAACCGTCGGAATGATGATGATGAGATACCACATCACAGGCATTTTTTTCATCACACTTTTGTAGGAAAAGACATATCGTCATAAGCAATCAAGGGGTTTAATAAAAAGGGTTACGCTTAATGCAAATTGTCACGCCACTCCCCTCCCCCCCCCTCCCCCCTACCTCTTCTCCTACTTCGCCCCCTCCACCCTAAAGTACTGCCACTTACCCGAAATGGCCCTCTTGTAGACACCCTGCAGTATGGCCACCATGCGGAAGATGACAAAGACCACATAGAACTCCCAGTTATCGATGGGGGGAATGTTCATCTTGCGGCAGTACATCTCCACAAACTGCTTGATGTCTGGTATGCCCAGCTCCCTGCAGTCTACGCCGGCCAGCCCTGCGGACACACACCCAACAAAACAATAACAAGAGTTTGATCATAGTACACACAAAAGTCTTTTTAAAAAAAAGATATACGGCCAGGAGCAGATAACTCAATACCATCATCGCTAATTCACAGATAAGTCATTCGTTATAAGCCACTAATGAATGAACTCTGAAATGTTACATCTACGTCCACCATTGGCGATGAAAGGGGGGATAACGGTCTCAGAGAATAGGGGTAGGGACCTAAATCACTGAACCATCAGAGCAATCATACTGCTAAGATGGACAGCAAAAATGGCCACTTTCATCCTGGCCCACCGCGGGATTTGAACCTGGGTCATGGGTGTGCCTACAAACGCTCTACCACCGAGTGGGTCGGCTGAATGCCCAACGAGAGGCTTTCAATGCCAGATCACTGACCTGTGAGCAGGCGAGCTTCATCACCGCATGAAGAAGATGAAGAAAGAGAAGAGAAAGAATAGGCGTACCTTGGAAGAGCGGGAAGTCAGGAGGGAGGAAAAAGGCCAGGCCACAGGTGGCCAGGTCTGTGTAGGGATCGCCCAGCGTGGAGAGCTCCCAGTCCAGTACTGTGATCACGTCGGGCTGGGAAGGATGATAAATCATGTTGTCCAACCTGAAAAAAACAAAAACGATGCAGTGGGGGGAAAACAAAACTACCTACCAGCCATGCCAGAGTTGTCAGGTGATCGGAAGTAGGTCAGGCAACAAGTGGCCAAGTCAGTAAGCGGGTCTCCCAGTGTGGACAGTTCCCAATCCAACACTGCCGTCACTTCAGGCCGTGCAGGGTGCAAAATCACATTGTCTAATCTGCCGTAAACAGACCACGCCGTTAGTACACCAGCAACCAATTCCCAATAGCTTCACTCCCTGGACTTGATGCTCAATGAAAGTGGCACGAACTCTAAAGATCCTGAGGCTCATGTCCTAGACAGGTGAGTCCCAGCTACATCACCGAGTCCCTCTGGCATTTTGATGCCTTGAGCAGCTCTTCAAGTTAAAATGTGTGCTATGTTAAAACAGTTTGTTTCATTTCATTTTAACACAACATAATAACTTTGGTGTTTTAGGGAGGGCATCAGTCTTTTAGTCTTATCTTATCTCTTCAGAACACCTCACATGGAGCTGATGCAAACCGAAAAATCAATAATGACATCCGAAAAGGCATGTGCACAGCAATACAAAGGAGAACTGGATAGAAGAGCAATGCCAGGAAATGGAGAACAGTCTGAACAAGAACAACAGCAAAAAGGCCTACCAGACTGTGAAGGGGCTGACGGGTGTTAAACAGCCCAAGGTCTCCACGCTCCAAAACATATGATCAGTGTACTATCTTATATATCCTATGTTAAGAGCGGTGAGCCCAGCCCTGAGTGGGGGTACCATGCTATACAAGCCTACTTTATTATTATTATTATTATTATTATTATTATTATTATTATTATTATTATTATTATTATTATTATATGCCTTGCAGAAGAACAGGATGTCTTGGATGGATGGAAAGAGTGCTGCTCCGATCTCTGCAACCACACACTGGGCGGAGACCCGTCGGTTCTGGTAAGTCCCCAGAGCAGGGGGGAGGAAGAGGTCCTACCAGTTCTCTGAGGAGAGGTTGAGGAAGCGGTGCAGTCGCTGGGGAGGGGGAGGTCGGCGGAGGTGGACGGTATGCCCGCGGAATTGCTTCAGGCAGGGGGAGGGGTGGTAGTTGACGCCCTCGCTGTTGTCTGTGGCGGGATCTGGAGGAATGGGGAGTGGCCTGCACCATGGACCCAGTCGCTTGTCATCACTCTTCCCAAGTGGGGTGGCCTTTGGGGGTGGGAAAATTAACGCATCATCAGCCTCATTGGCCATCCCAGCAAAGACCTCCAGAAGATGATACTCAACAGGTTGAAGCCCCAAGCTGAGCACATCATGGCTGAGGAGCAGGCGGGATTCGGGGCAGGGCAAGGTACCACTGAACAGATCTTCAACCTCAGAATGATCTGTGGGAAATACCTACGGCACCAACAGCATCTGTACCATGTTTGTTAATTTCAAAAAAGCATTTTTTGCCGAGTCTGGCATGTGCCTCTGTGGGCAGCCATGGGGGTGTACAACATCAGCCCTAAAATTATTGAGTCATCGAGGGCCTGTGTGATTGTGCTACTGGTGCAGTCCTCCACAACAGCGCCTTCGAGAGCTGGTTTAGAGATGGACATCAAGGTCCAAGGCCAGTCCACCGGCACGGTGCTTGACTTCAAGTGTTTGGGAGCCATTGTGTCGGACAGTGGGTTCTGATGGAGGGGTCCTCTCCGGGATCTCGCTGGCAACTGCTGCCCTGACCGGGTTGGGGCCCATTTGGAAAGACGGGGCCATCAGTCTGCATTCCAGGGTGAGGCTGCTGCGTTCCCTTGTCATCTCCATCTTCCTATACGCTTGCGAAACATGGGCCCTCACAACAGATCTACAACGAAGAATACAATGCATGGAGATGAGGTGATACAGAGGAATTCTGGGCATTTCCTATACCCAGCACATCACCAACAACGAAGCCCGATGGACCATCACACAAGCCATTGGACAACACGACGGCATGCTCACAATGGTGAGGAAACGGAAGCTTTGATGGTGTGGCCGCGTCACCAGAGCGTTGGGCCTTGCATGGACCATCCTGCAAGGCACAGTGCAAGGAGGCAGGGAAGGAGGGAAACAGAGAAGGAGGTGGGAGGACAACATTCGAGAATGGACTGGCTTAACACTGAGCGAAGCCATGAGGGATGCTGATGACATAGAGAGATGGAGTACGCTGGTTAAACGATCATCTGTGGTTCCCCAACGACCTTCGAGTTACGGGATAGGATAGAATAGGATAGGATAGGATAGGATATCTCTTCAGTGAGCGTCATACACTATAGAGCCTGGCCCTTACTTTGTCAACCCTGTAGAATGCCTAAAACCCACCCGCAGCCAAAGAATGAAATTGCAAGATACCTGAAGTCACCGTGGACAACAGTGACCTTCTCGTTGGCGGGCAGTCGCTGGGGGATCCACTCCATCAGGCGCTCCATTGAGGGAATCTGCTTCGTCTTGCTGGCCTCATACTGCTTGGCCCAGCGCTGGAAATTTCTCTTCACAAAGTCACCTGACACAGAACCATAGCAACTGCAAGGCAAGGCAAGTCAAGGCAAGGCAATACAATACAATAATAATTAGAAGGGAAAAGCCCATATGACTCACATGCTCCTTATGGAACTTGCAATATTTATTGAGTGCGTAGAAAAAAAGAAAAAGAAACGATGGCATTAAAATGCAAAGTAATACCTATTTTGATATTTCTATGCTCTTGACCTTGAGATGACCTTGACCTCCAGCTCCAAATACACTCAAGTACGATCAAATAAACGACAGCAAAAAGTTGTATTATGCCAAAAACAGTGTCCTTGGGATGACCTTGGCCTTCAGTGACTTAGATCGTGGTGTGACCCTGACCTTCACATGACCTTTCATGCTCATGTATGGGCATATGAAAAATCAATCTATTATCTCTAAATACAACAAGTTTGGACTTTATATCTCTCAAAGATTAGGGTCTAGGCCACCTCAAAGTATCTAACCACCTGACTGTGGACAGATCCAGTGACCTTGACCTTGGAGTGAGGTTGACCAAATTTGCACAGTATGTGTGCCTCATTAATATCTATTATGCCTCAAAGAATCATAAGTTCAATATTAATAACTTAGGAAAACAGTGCAATTTTGAGGAGACAAAATTAAATTTTTGACTAACATTTGTTGACCCTGTGACCTTGACCTTGAAGGTAAATTATACTGATCATTTATGAGGTCTCGTGAGTATACACCATCTTACCAAATTTGGTTGGGATAGTTAAAATAGGTTCTGAGATATTAATCCTCTTGCAAGTTTTGCACAGAAAGACGGCGGACAACGGGGAGGCAGACGGACGGACAGACAATTTTTTAAAATATTTTTAAATGTCATCTTTGGACTATTTAGGACTCATCTCGCACAGATTTGCAAAAAATATGTTGTTTTGGGGGGTGAGAACATAGACACATTGCTGAGGTTTAATTATACAGTAAAATTTATGGCGATCATGCTTCTTGTGTGAAAACATTTATGAACACTATATAAATTCTTATTCTTGTTTTGGGAGGTGAGTACATAGCAGGCCTGCCTACCCAAGATTTGAAACTTCAGGGACATTTTGCACAGCCGACAAGCTTGAAACCTCTGTTAAATTTGTCCAATGACGCCATCGGGAAAAATTTAGCTCGACCACCATCATGGTTTCAGCTCTTATTACGTCCAAATCATGGTTAGAAACTTGACTTGACGCTTGACTTGGAAAATAACTAGTCAACTTTTGGTTTGTTTTGTCAAGTTTTTTTATACTTTCCAAGCTCGCTTCTTTTTTCAAATGCTTCTTTCCCTTGACATGCCGGTTCACGTCATCCATACCACCGTACATGCAGCCGAATGGGCTCTATGCACAAAGGAGTGGCGGTCACGTGCTGCGGGAATAACACAGCGTGCTCGAGTTTGAAAATGGTGAAGTACTGTGCTGCGTTTGGATGCTCTAACTCCGATGTAAAACCTTTATGCAAAGAAAAGAACATTTCCTTTCATCGATATCCACTGAAAGATGAAATATTGATGAACTCTAAACTGAATGTCAGTGACAAATCGCTCTTTAAAGATTGCCTGTCCCTTGATAATAATTTGTAATCATTATTGCACGAATGTTCTATGTTCAAAACCTCACAATATCCCATAATGTCGGTAAAGTTAAAATTTTTAAGCAGCATTGGAGTACACGCGAGCGATCTAAACGAAGCCATGACCGCTTTGTTATTCCCGCGCCACGTGACCGCGCGCCGACTTGTGCATAGAGCCAATTCACTGGCACATATTGTGCAAAACACCTTGTATTCCACACTTCCACGTTTGATACACGGATATCTTTCGGTGTATTTCTCCCTGTAAGGCTGCAGACGCTTTGTAGACTTTTTACCACCGGCACCAGCGGATTTGGATTCACTTTCAGTTTCATCAGAAAATTCATCATCAGTCTCGTGCACCTTACGTTTTGACGCCATTTTCGATTTGAACGAGTTTCTATGCCCATGCGTAGTGCGGCTCAAACAGCTGTTCGGCAACACTCGGAAGGCCGCGTCATCATCGTGTGCTGTGACTTCGGCCACTGTCGGAACTGAAACCGCATGTCATTTGCCTTTTTTTTTTTTCCCCGAAACGCACGCTTAAAAAGTGTGTTCCAGAATTTTTTTTAATTTCCGGAACGCGAAAAAAACTTCCGTATTTTCCGTAACCAATTGTAATATTTATTTATATCTGAGACAAATCCGGAAATTCCGGAACGGTAGGCAGGCCTGACATAGACACATTGCTGAGGTTTAATTATACAGTAAAAATTACGGCGGTCATGCTTCTTGTGTGTAAACATTTATGCACACTATATAAATTGTTATTCAAGTAATACCACTTCATTCATCTCAAAATGAGCCATTACAGCGAGACAAACGCAGATTTGAATAATTCGCTGGTATTGTGATTTGTTACTGCATCCATGCAACAAGCATTTTAACATATTATTATGTTTCATTAAACTCCATGGCATGCCCCTTAGTTGGATTTTACCACTAGCAAGAAAGGAAACTGCTGAAGTGAAAAATGAACGACACTAGGCAGACACTTCTTGGAGGCAATGGAAAACAAACATATTCTTTTTGTGTTTTTTTTTTATTTAAAAAGCACGGAGACACAAGCAGATGGTGTAAAAACCAAATAAAACAAAGCACTTGGGATTAAGTAGTCTCGCAGTAACAGTCTATGACCTGCAACGATACCACGCACCTTTCTTGCCGTAGTCAGAGAGCTGAGCCTTGTCGATGTCTACCTTGTGGATCTTACACAGCACGTCACACAGAGCCTCGTAGATGGCCCAGCGGTCCTCCTTGGGCACCTCCGGCAAGCGATGGTCCTTGAAGATCCGACCCTTGACGAAGCCTGTCAGGTAAAACGGTGTCCCTACCACACTGCAGCAAGACAAACCATTGTTTTTAATATGCCGAAATGAAAATTTGGAAACACACCAACAAGTAGTGAGGATGCAATAGCTTTGTTTTTGTTCCCTTCTAATTTTTTTTATTATTATTATTCTTTTAATGGTTATTTTATCGTTCTTATATAGCGAGCTTTTCCAGCTCAAGAGATTGCTCAAGGCATTGATTGATTCAGGATCTAACTGGAGCAGCTGCCTGTGAGGTGCCCAATGTCACCTCAGACAACTGAGCATGATCTTGGATGAACTGGAATGAGGGAGGAATGGGATGGGCTAAGAGGGGAGACTAAAGGAAAGACCTATTGCTTGACGAGTGTCTTTATTTATCAAGCCGGCACTCCATGAACGTCGGGATCTTTCAAGTCAGTGTGATGGAATGTTTGTGTGCGCACACTAGACCTCAGTTTATGCTCTCAGCCGGAGATGCCATCGCCTTACGAGCCAGGGTCATGTTATCATCATGGAACTCTTGTTACTGGCCATCAACCTGCTTGGAACCCCCGCTAGCAATGTTATGCCTACAGCTCGACATTCATGCTTCAATTGTTTTGCTGTCATTTCACACCACGGAGCCAACTGGGCTTTTATTGACAAAAACCTTTAAAAATACATAACTGTAGTGATTTTAAAAAAAAATCTATTGTACCAACCCACCTGCTGTCATCCGAGAAAGCCAACATAGGTGGTACTGGCACTCCATGCTGTCCTACTGCGGACATGACACGGTACTCACGATCCACTGCGTGGGCAGACGGGAGCAGCTTTCCTGGCTACACAACACAAGGACGTCACCATCATATCTCCCTCAACAACATGATCACATTCTGATGGTAAAACAACAACAAACAAATAACACCCCAAATAAAGTCCAAGACTTACCGGCTTCTTGCGTAGGACCATGTGTTTGTCAGCAAACTTGACGTAGTAGGTGGGGTTGGACTGGCCATGTTCAAAACAGCGAATGATTGGGTCACCTGAACGCACAAAAATCTTTCTTCTTCATCATCATCGTCGTCGTCATCCTCCTCCTTCACATCATCATCATAGTCGTAGTCATCATAATCATATATACTCCTCAAAATCATCATCAAGGTCATGAGGGGCCGGGTAGCTCAGTTGGTAAGAGCATCTTGCTAGTAACCGAAAGGTCGCTGGTTCGAATCCCGGATTGGTCAACGTGTGATCATATTATTTTCCCCTTTACCAACAACTGGCCCGCTGGTGTCAGTATAAATCGGTCCAGTAGTCACCTATATGCGAAAGTGTCGTGTGACTATAATCTACAAACAACAACAACAACAATCAAGGTCATGAACATCACCATCGATCAAGATCATCATAATCAATATTATCATCATCATTATCACCGTCATAATCATCATCATCATACTGATAGAAAGACGGACCAGTCAGCTGAATGCTGAACTTATCACAACTGCCACAAACATTTTCCAACTTATGCTTTCAGTCAGTCAAGGTAGTAGAGGAGGGTGTGTGTGGGTGTGTGTGGGGGGGGAGGGGGGATAAAAAAGGGGGGGTGGATAGAATAAAAGGTGTTGAAGGTTCGATTCCCCGCCTTTCCCTTCCTCCCCTCCCTTAATACAGGATGCTATATACGTGCCTTTCCCCAAATCAATCAGGCTCAAAGCGCGGCGATCTATATTAAAATACACGCTCACCTGTCTCATCCACCCTCACACACACCAAATACACATCCATCACTCAAACAGGTGGTGTAAAGGCAGGGAGATCGCTATTAGAAGACGGAAAAAAAATCAAATTTTTATTTTTGACATTTTTATATTGACTGCGTCCAGTACCATTATTGAAGGGAGGGAGGAAACCGGAGTGCCTGGAGACAACCCTCGGTGACCTCAATAGTCTCGTACCTAAGTCACATACGTTCGCCCCTTGCAGGAATCGAACCCGCGACCTTCGACATAGGAAACCGGCGACTTATCCACTGCGCCATGAGGGCCACCCCTTCCCCCTCTCCCCTGTATTACCCCTCCCCCTTTCTTCCCCCAAGCCCTTCTTCTGGCTGGTGCAGCAAACACAGCTGCCGCGCATTTCCACAGAAAAGAATTGCTATGCATGCACTTGCATCATCATCCTCGTCTTTGTTTTTATCTCTTGGTAAATGAATCAATAATTTAAATCAATCAATAACTATCACCACCCTCGCTATCACCATCACCACCACCTTTATCATGCAGGTTAAGGTGTGTGCGCAGGAAGTTGGCCAGGTTGGACACAGATAGGGCTAGGTGCGGTGGCACCGTTGTCGTCCCTTCCACAAAGCCTCGCAATGTCAGACCTAGCTCTCTCTCCAACTCCGCTACTGCCTGCTCTGGACTGTCCACCTGACCAGTTAAAAAAAATATTTTTTTAAAAAACAACACTGGATAATCAATCATGTAGAAGAGGAACCAATGACTCAGTGTTCCCAATGAACAATTCCCCCTTCAGCACTTTCCCATCAAACCTCCAGATATGCAAGATACGCAACAATGTGTAGCACTAGCAACTCATTTTGCCTCATTTTATGAGCAAACATCTTCTTTCCTTTAACCTGGAATGAAGATTTAGAGGTAGTTCTCTGTATGCACATTTCCTACCATTACTTCTGCACGGTTATTTACCTGATATTGGACTCGAGCCATACAATTATTAAATAAGCCAGACCAAATGGTCTGGTAAATATGTATGATGAGGGCTTTTTAGCCCAATTTTATTGTCCTTAACGCTCATGCAATAGGACGTTAAGCATCGTTTTTCGTTTCGTTTCTAATCGTACATAAGGTCTCCTCTCTGAAAATCCTTATCGGGAAGAGAGGGGACCATAAACTGATTAAAAAAAAAAAAAAAAAAAAAAATTCTAATCGTAGTCCCCTATACGCTACTGTGTCCGGGGACGGTAATCTACTCACTGAACTGATTCTAATCGGGTGGGGCCGAGTAGCTCAGTTGGTAAGAGCGTCTTGCTAGTAACCGAAAGGTCGCTGGTTCGAATCCCGGATTGGTCAACGTATGATCATATTATTTTCCCCTTTACCAACAACTGGCCCGCTGGTGTCAGTATAAATCGGTCCAGTAGTCACCTATATGCGAAAGTGTCGTGTGACTATAATCTACAAACAACAACACTTCTTACAGAGTGGGGCCGGGTAGCTCAGTTGGTAAGAGCGTCTTGCTAGTAACCGAAAGGTCGCTGGTTCGAATCCCGGATTGGTCAACGTATGATCATATTATTTTCCCCTTTACCAACAACTGGCCCGCTGGTGTCAGTATAAATCGGTCCAGTAGTCACCTATATGCGAAAGTGTCGTGTGACTATAATCTACAAACAACAACAACAACAATTCTAATCGTCCCCTATACGCTTATGTGTCCGGGGACGTTAATCTATTTTAACTAACTAACTAAAAATTCTTTAACGAACTTGTATTTAACATTCATATTATAGGACGTTAAGCTTCGCTCTTTCTTCTCTTTAACGAAGAGTTACCCAGCGTGATTCTGATGATAACCTTCAACTTTAAAAAGTCATAACAGATATCGCATACTTCGCTCTAAACCTAGTGGAATAAAATATTTTAGAAAGACTTTCATCTTACCTTGAAAGTACAAGGCAGTGTGTGAAACTGTTATATTTGATGGGAAATTGTTACTGCATTGAATTTCTTCAATTACTTTAGCTCAAGATGTTCCAGTGACATATGCGAATAGATGAAATATAACATTATTTTAAAAAATCCCACGACTTTTCAGTTTTAGTGAAGCAAGGTGTTAACGATCTCCATATTTCTCGGAACAAGCTTCACGAGGGTTTAGCTTCTTTCCTCTCCCTCGTTGACTTTCAAAAAAGGCCAAGTACACAACCACCCACCCATTCCAATAATCTGGAGCGATTGTTGCTCCATATTTTTATATTCAACTGACCCTGGGAAGATTGCTCCTATTAATAATAGCTGATGACTCGGGTGATTCACTACAACATAAGATCTAACACATGGTCTCTGCTACAACTCAAGATCACTTTCTTTTATTAAGACAATCTGCTGATGAGACATTGTACACTGACCTTGATGGTTCCCATGCCAAGCTGTTTGGCGGCCTTCAAGTTCATGCCAAGGTCGTCCAGAAAGAGGGCTTCCTGTGGCTCGACCTGCAGGCTGGCGAGGCAGTGGCGGTAGATCTCGGGGTTGGGCTTACGGCTTTTCACCCGACATGACTCTGTCACCTGACAGTGTAACATCGTTGTTGTCATCATCATCATCGCCATCATCATTAGCGACCAACAATCATCTTTATAACAGAGACCTTTCGATAGCGAGTGATTGTCATTGGGATTGTGGTTCGGTTCATTGTGATTGTGGTTCGGGACTGCTTTCTGTCCGTGACACCAGCAGTTTATGCAGCTCAATAGTATGCAAAGGTAAAAGGTCACGAACTTCGTTGTGCTGATCGGCATGGTTTCTTTAAAACTTTGTGGGTACATTTTGTTTATTGCATCCATTGTCACACTGGGTAGCAGTGACAGCAAAGGCTTACATCACCTTTCCACCATATCTGCCGCAGGTTGTGAACAGATTGCAGGTTGTAACTGATGTATTACGTAATAGCTTTCACCTGAACTGAAAAAGAAGGGCAGACTGTAGGTCCAACTACATCAAGTCCCCCGACGCAATAGGTAGGCTATATAACCGGCGGCAGAGAGGATGTCGAGGCAGCGTAAGCCTCGGTCAGTCTCTGCTACATATGACATCCTAAGTGATGTGAATATGTGGTAAAGGATCTCACTCAAACATTTTAGGTGTACACATGAGGATCTACACTCGTTTTGAGACTTCGAGCGTGCAGTTTGAAGCGTAGGACTGGGAGCGTTGTAAGTCCCTGCTATGGCGCTTGCATGTGTGCAGGAGCCTAGCACGGGCTCTCTCTTTCCAAGAAATAAAAATCACAATCATATGATGACAGGTCAGCCCGAAAGACCTCTGTGGAACTGATCACATGCATATTTCATTTCAAATCACAAATATATTGAAACCAAATGAATAATGACTTCACTTGAAAACCCTACCACATCAAAGATGGAGGTATCGAGGGGCAGAAGAGAGGCAGATTTGTGTTCGTCAGTGAACCAGTTGTTGGTGAGCAGTGCTGTCTTGAGACCCTCAGCCCGCACGCACTTCACAGCATCCACCATCACTGCGAACGGTTGAGCTTGCACCAGCCCTCCCAGACCCATTAGCAATGGAGAAACGTCAATGTCCTGTCCAACCTGACACCAACACAAGCTGCCAATGATGACGAGGAAGAGGATGAGGAGAAGGCGGAGAAAAAAAAAGAGAAGAATGAGGAGACGGCGAAGAAGGAAGAAAAGGAAAGAGAAGAATGAGGAGCAGGAGGAAGAGGGAGGAAGAGGGAGGATGAGGAAGGAGGATGAGTAGGCGGAGGAGAAAGAGGAGCGCGATATTAGGACAGTAATGGTTTAAGGTCAAAGGTGTCCCCGTAACATTTCGGACGCCGCCAAGGGAAATGTCTGGGATTTTTTCCTTTTTTCTAGGCCAGCTTATTGAAGGCGTGTGGTGCAATGATGATGACGACGATGATTATAATGAAGATAATGATACAAGATACAAGATGCTTTATAGTCCCCAGTTTTACACAAGGACATTTGACATGATGATATTGATGATGATGAGGATGATGAAGATAATGATGATAGTGATAAAGATGATGATGATGCTAATGATGATGATGATAGTGACGATGACCATAATAAGGATGATGATAATAAAAAGAGGACATGGGATTAGATTTCACAACATTTTATTCTCTGTTCATGTCAGTCGAAATAATTGTGCTGGAAAACCACGTTGGATGGCTACATTGTTCAGTAACTATGTTTTTACTGAGAGAAGCAGTGTTAAGTATCTTTTTATCAGTTATTATCTATGCCTCCTAAAGATGTGGATTTGTTTTCTCCGTGTGGACGGAGTATCCACAGTATCCTGAAGAAGAAGAAGAAGAAGAAGAAGTTATCTTCCACTGACCTTAGCAGAGCACTCCTTGCTGAAGGCCTCAGCGAATTCGGACAGCGTGATTTCCCCTAGCTCCAAGCGAAGCCAGGCGCCGTCAGTGCCAGACTTTATGATGACCTGTGATATCGTGCCCTGTGGCATCTGGGTTTTCCTCTCTAGCTCTGCACACACAGAACACGTCAACATAAATAACATATTTCTTTTATTTCATTGTTCTTAGATAGCGCTTTTCCAGCCAAAGACTTGCTGCTCAAAGCGCTGGCCGATATAAGATCAAACTCAAACTGCCTGTGGTGCCTTAGGCACACCGTCTGACGCCCACACAGCTCAGCATAATCCTGGGCGACTGGGGAGGAGTAGAGGGGAGGGGGAAGGTACATAGTACTTGCTGGGTATGGGTTATTCGGCAAAATGGCACTCAAATAAAAAAAGAAAATGTATTGAAGAAAAAAAAAAAGATATCATTAATGAACATAAGAACTATGAAGCGGATGCTCTTTGCTGTCGGTGATCAGCATGAGGTTGATGCTTTATGTGATTACCTTCTATGCCCCGTGGTCTGACTCTAAGACCTCGCGCATCGTACCTAGTAAGCCTTTATAATTACAGGCGTTCTTCACAAACTGTGAAAAAGTAACAGCAAAGAAGGTGATAAGTTACACAGCTGTACGTTTTTTTTTTGTGGTAATAACCTGCAGATCTCCCTGCACTTTAGAGAAAGGGCAGGAATAGTGGGCTGTTGTGACTGAGACGCGCACGATAATAGACCATGTACGGAAATACGAGGGCAAAAAACTTTGGCCAGCTTGCCCGCATGTTGCGCCAGAGTTGTCTAACGTTGAGGCAGACATCCTTTGCAAATGAGCAGTTTCTCTCCTATAATTTCTGCTCTGTCCTTCATCAAACCTTCCAGATCAACCGAAAGGTTGACTTCAGTTGCAGTCCTAGCTAGCTCAGCTAGTTTGGCCTTGCACTGCCCTGCAACCGCCACGCCCTTTTCCCAAAAAAAAAGCTTGCAGCTTGGGGTAGCTTTCATAGTGTTCTGAGGCGAGACGTCCGCCAGGATAACTCTAGATAACTAAAAACAAAACAAAAAGGCAAGTTACCTCCCATTTACGAAGCCTGCCTATTAGGAACATTGTGTTTAGGTAGGAAGCGTGCAGTGACAGCATTTCTTCACCTTGGATTTCGTTCTATATGTTCATTTGTGTTCTTCGGTCACCACTGAACCATCGCGACCCTTATACAATAATTAAGATCACGCAATTATCATTACTGCCTTAGTTTCTATTGTATGCACTGAAACAGTGAAATCATGTTGTATGCACTGAAACAGTGAAATCATGTTGCAGCAGCAATCAGAGTTGAGCCTGGCGCCTTCTGACAGCAGTCACAACAAAAACCCAACGACGGGACGTTTGTGGGCAAAGTTAATGTAAGAAGACAAAACTATAGCCAATACTATCTAGTTAGTCTTTGGCCATAGGCAACAAGGCAGGCTTGTTCCATCCTCTTCAGGCTGAACGATTTACTTATTAACAGTTACAGCCCAGCAAGACCTCTCTACCAAACGGGCCTAAACTTGTTAAACTAAGCTTCTAGTGAGACCTAATTACGTACAACCAAGCCGGGGCGGGCCGTATACTTAACTTATTGCTACTAAAGCATCCAGTGATCTATTTCGCTTAGATGTGTTTTGTGTTACAACTCCATGACCAAGCAATGTTAATTGAAATTATTCCGATGGACAGTCGATAGCCCGGTCCACAGGCGCTGGTATGTGGACACGATATAGAGAGAATGCTAACGTATCCAGCTACCAGCGCCTGTCGGTCCGGTCAGTCTGCATCGGACACTTTTTTAAGAGAGAGAGAGAGAGAGAGAGAGAGAGAGGGCGAGAGGGCGAGAGGACGTGATGCCCTCTTTTACACGTCAGCACCTAGAATGTCCGCTCCACTTCCAAGACCACCCCACCCCACCCCTACAAACAAACCCGTACCTTCCCCCCTCTCTTTCGCTACCCTCTCCGCTCCTCCCACACCGCTGCTACCACGCTTGAGCCCTTCCACATGAAAAGTAAGCAGCACACAGTAGTCTTTTGTGTGGTAAATACCTCCTCATCCCCTCATCCCATTACCCTTTCTTTCTTTCCCTTTCATTCTTTCTCATTTGTATAGTACATTATTTATTTTGCATACCTAACGTACTTGCAATCAAATTCCGAAGTGCAACTGAAGAAACTGCCTCTGTCACCGCCTGTTCTTCCAGTATTTTCATTGGAGCTTGTAAAATACAAATGTATATTTCGTCTGGAGGAGGAAAGCGAATCTTAACGTCCTACTGCGAATCACCACGCCGCCACCTTGACCATCTTATGATAACACTATAATGGTGATATAGTCGGTCATTCGTGGCAGGAATCATGTGAAATCGTTATTAAGTTCCTGACCAATAGCTGGGGAACTATTATTTTAACCCCTACCCGTCCGTCCGTATGTACTTTTGTTGATTGTTGAATTAACATACAGCGCTGTACTAATTCAAAAAGCTACTCCAGGCAGGGACCACAAAGATGACCTTACTCAAACCGCTTAATGCGAACGGTGTAACGTCCCAGGCAACTAAAACGACGTCATTAATTTAATTTAATTTAATTTAATTTTATTAATTTTTTAATTTTTAAATTAGGTAAGGCTGCTGCGCTCCCTTGTCATCTCCATCTTCCTATATGCTTGCGAAACATGGACCCTCACAGCAGATCTACAACGAAGAATACAAAGCATGGAGATGAGGTGCTACAGAAGACTTCTGGGCATTTCCTATACCCAACACATCACCAACGACGAAGTCCGAAAGACCATCACACAAGCCATTGGACAACACGATGACCTGCTCACAGTGGTGAAAAAAACGGAAACTCCGATGGTATGGCCACGTCACCAGATCATCAGGTCTTGCAAAGACCATCCTGCAAGGCACAGTGCAAGGAGGTAGAAGAAGAGGAAGACCGAAAAAGAGGTGGGATGACAACATTCGAGAATGGACTGGTTTGACACTGAGCGAAACAACCAGGGTTGCTGAGGACAGGGAAAGATGAAGTACGCTGTTTAAACGATCATCTGTGGTACTCCTACGACCTCCGAGTTATGGGATAGGATAGGATAGGATAGGATATTTTTAAATTAAAAAAAAGTGTCTTATCATGCTTGCTTGAGGACCATGAAGATTCCGACTCTGTTCTGAGGTTTTTACTATACAGTTAAAGGGCATAGTGGGTTTAAATAACAACACCACACACACAAAGAACTATAAACCAACTCTTTACCTTGCCCCCCCCCCCCCACCCTCTCCTCTCCCCCTTATTTTTCTCCCCAAAAGCCCTACGACCCAACGAAACCTTTCTTCTCCTTCTTGCGCTCACCATAACCCATCCAATCCCCACCCACACTCACCCCACCAGCTGACAGACATGCCCCTTTGTCCCTTGCAGCTCTCGCCAAGCGTGGCCAGCTTTTGCCAAAGGTCCATGGCTTTTACCTTTCCAGTGGCCGGCGCATCCAGACTAGCCATGGACGTCGACGCGAGGCAACGCGACGTGGCCTTATCTCAAACACAGGACACAGTGGAGGAGCCGATGCATAAAAGGGAGAAAAAAAAAACAAAAAAACAAAACACAGTGGGGCCGGGTAGCTCAGTTGGTAAGAGCGTCTTGCTAGTAACCGAAAGGTCGCTGGTTCGAATCCCGGATTGGTCAACGTGTGATCATATTATTTTCCCCTTTACCAACAACTGGCCCGCTGGTGTCAGTATAAATCGGTCCAGTAGTCACCTATATGCGAAAGTGTCGTGTGACTATAATCTACAAACAACAAAAAAAAACACGACATGGGGCCGGGTAGCTCAGTTGGTAAGAGCGTCTTGCTAGTAACCGAAAGGTCGCTGGTTCGAATCCCGGATTGGTCAACGTGTGATCATATTATTTTCCCCTTTACCAACAACTGGCTCGCTGGTGTCAGTATAAATCGGGCCAGTAGTCACCTATATGCGAAAGTGTCGTGTGACTATAATCTACAAACAACAACAAAAACGACCAAGTCCCCTATACGCAATTGTGTCCGGGGACGGTAATCTACCCACTGAACTGAACTGAAAAACGACTCATCGTCCCCTATACGCTTATGTGTCCGGGGACGGTAATCTATATAACTAACTAACTAACAAAAACGACTCGCTGAACAGAGTCAAACAACCAAGGTGCAGCTTTCCCACACCCCCACACCCCACCCTCACCCCTTTTCCTCCAAGACCTATTGGGTGCATCAGGATTAGGGACAGTTGTTTTAAGACCGTTGAAGGGGGGAAGCAATACCGATGATGAGGTTCACTTCGAGGGCCTCTACGGTAGCCGGACTTGGTCCTCTTGAAGGTCTGAAAACGTGCAAAATGTAACATACTAGCAATTAAAAATAATAATAATAATAATAATAATAATAATAATAATAATAATAATAATAATAATAATAATAATAATAATAATAATAATAATAATAAAAGGCGTACTTCAAAAGGGTGGGCAGACTAGTTTGGAAAAAAACAAGTTCGCGGTCCGGAAGTTCAGTTGCTAGTGAGCTGCTGTCCTATGCCGAAGGTCGCGAGTGCAAACCCTTGCAAGGGACGAACTTGAGTGACTTAGTTCAGAAACTTTCAAAGTCACCGAGGGTTTTTTCCGGGTACTCCGGTTTCCTCCTTCCCTCCCTTCAATAATGGGATTGGATGCAGTCCATCTAAAATGTCAAAACTGACATTTGGAATTCCTTTCCATTTTTCCCACAGCGATCTCCTTAACTTTACACCACATGTTTGAGCGATAGATGTGTTTGTTGTGTGTGTGTGTGTATGTGCGAGAGAGAGAGAGAGAGAGAGAGAGAGAGAGTGAGAGAGAGAGAGTGAGAGAGAGAGAGAGTTAGAGAGAGAGAGAGTGAGAGAGTGAGAGTGAGAGAGAGAGAGAGTGAGTGAGTGAGAGAGAGAGAGAGAGAGAGAGAGAGAGAGAGAGAGAGAGAGAGAGAGAGAGAGAGAGAGTGGGTGAAATACGTGCGGGTGTATTTTGCTACAGATCGCCGCGCTTTGAGCCTGATTAGTATTTTTGGGGAAAAGCGCTTATATAGCATACATGATGATGATGATGATGAATATGATGATAATGATGATGATGATTTGTTTATTTAGATTTGTACAGTGATTTAGATTTGTACAGTGATATAGTAATAGCTTTCAGTCGAAGTATAGGTAATAAAAAACCCTCAGCGAATCACCCAAATGTATGGATGCCTTGTCCTAAGGCTTGCCACAGCCAAGAATCAACTTTGACGTTTTTGACGTCAACATACATCATTGGCGATATGGCAGACAGGGATAGCCAGACCACCTCAGGGAAGAAGCGGTAGGGACCTAAATCAACACTGAACCACCAGAGCAATCATGGACACTGAACACGTTATTGGCCGCTTTTTAGTTTTATCGTGCCCGACACGGGATTCGAACCTGGGTCATCGTATGCCAGACGAGAGTGCTCTACCACTGAGCTACGGTTGTGGGTCAACGAGAAGAAGAAGAAGAAGAAGAAGAAGAAGAAGAAGAAGAAGAAGAAGAAGAAGAAGAAGAAGAAGAAGAAGAAGAAGAAGAAGAAGAAGAAGAAGAACAACAACAACAACAACAACAACAACAACTACCAACAAACAGAAGAAGAAGAAGAAGAAGAAGAAGAAGAAGAAGTCCTCGTAGTAGTACATGCACTTATTTACATGTCGTTAAAGGAGAACGGTGCTAAAGACTACATACAGCTTAGCTGTGCCTGATAAGGCTAAGTGAACAGCGTGCAAGTACGTCTCATCAGGCTCAGTCACGCTGTCTATGCCAGACATGTGGCGAAGAGTCGCTGGACTAGTAGAACCAAGAAGAATGCATGTAGGGACCTAATGCAGTAACCGCTTGTGGCGGGTCAGCTATGCCAACACACGAGTATTAGAGATTAAAGGAGGCAAACAGTTTGTGTAAAACACGAGTGATAAATAAAGGTGTCTGGCTTACAGAGACGGAACTGGATGAGTTTATTGAAAGCGTCTCGGATAAAGTCCTCATTAGAGGCCATCCACCGTGGAATGAAGGAATGGTGAGATCCATGGACCGTAACAAAGGCCCATGGACAGTTCAATCTCTCCTGGTCTGCAAACATTTTGTGGATTTGTCGCGGCGCCACAAAGATGGGTAAATCGGGGTGTTCTCAGCTCGCCAATGTATCGGTAGGTCTTGGTCAAAATCAAAGGACTGACTTTCCAAAACATGAGAAGACGCCTGAGAGACATATTAACCTTTGGGTGGACCCCCAGCAAAACCTCGTGTTCTGTTACTGTGTACAGGGGTGTAAACGAGCAAAGGTTCCCAACTATTGTGGTGAAAGCGCAAAGGCAATTTACCCAAGTTTGGGAGCCTGAAGCGGATCCTTGATAGCAAACCGGTAGATGGCATCCAGCGTAACATATGACATCGTAGGGGAACCGTTACAGGCACTCAACTTGTGTAATGTCCTCTAAGGGTGAAAACCAGCAAGGCCCCGATAAGGCAGCGAATTCGGGGTATACGAGACGACGTGGATCTCGTTATTTACATCCTGGCGCTACCGCTGCAACATGTAACTGTAGATTATAGTCACACGACACCGAAGCGTATAGGCGACTACTGGTCACATTATTCTGACACCAGCGAACCAGTTGATGGTAAGGGGAAAATAATATGGTCACACATTGGCCAATCAGGGATTCGAACCAGGTACCTTCCGGTTACTAGTAAGACGCTCTACCCACTGAGCTACCCGGCCCCTCAAGCTGCAACATCAAAATCAGACAGAATATATACTCTGTCCAGGAGAGTCTTGATTTTGATGTAGCAAGTTGAAAAGCGTTGAGTGGTGAATTCCATAAGCTCTATCAGGAAAAACAGCCAAGGGCGGAGACGTGGACTTCAGGCTGAGTATCCCGAGCCTGTCCCGAGCTACGCCCAACAACACAATGGCCAAGCCTTAGCAGGGCGTTGATATTCCCGTACTACAGTCCCCAACCCCAGCTACGCTACAGGATGTGGGCGGCTTTAGGCCCTTTGCAACGCCACCCGGCGCTCCCTCTTTCTCCCCTCCTTTTCTCTCGCGTTTCCTCCCTCACTCTCCCCCCCCCTCCCTCTTTACAGCTTTCCGCCCACCTATCCATTTTTAGGCCCTTGCCACCCGGCACTTCTCTCTCTCTCCCACTCCCTCCTTCACCTCTCTCTCCACCTCCCCGCCCACCTTTCCATCAGGCCCGGCCTTGACCGGGTCATGGCACTAGAAGACAGCCACGGTATGGTGAAGAGCGAGGGCACATGTAAGAGAAGACGACTGTGGCTCGGGCAGCACTCAGGGCACTCAGGGCGCACGAACGGTAGTGAGCCTGTTATTACCGCCTTGTGCTCACAAAGACTCCTACTATATAATATAGCCAGACAGCTTATGTTATAGTAGAAGCTGTCTGATATAGCCCTACTGCATGCTGCTTCTTCTGTAAAGCTATATCGCAAGGTCCACAGTTTTGTTCTAACCAAAACAAACGTGGATATAGGGTTCTTTTTAGTATTATTTTAATTAATTAATTTTTTTTTTTTTTGACCATGACCACCATCACCGCTTTACTACCAACACCCTGATTTACAACATGATTTTTTAAATGTACATTTTATATTTTAAAATTATTTTTTTAATTAAAAAAACCAAGTATTTTGCATCCTCAATACACATTTTCCAAAATAACAATAAAAATTTGTTGGAGGCGACAGAACAAACACTCGGCGAACTGACAAGTCTCAAAATCAAAGTTAATGTAGAACACGGAAGGAACTGTAACTCGGTCTTGGCAATGAGGGTTGAAGAGTTCTCTTTTCTTACACTGTATCCAGCGTTGCGTACGACACCTTTTCCTACCACCTTTCGTCCCAGGCGAGGATCGAACCCCCCATCTTTCGGCACTGAAGACCAACGTGCCACGCTCTACTTCTGCGTTACATCCAGACCAACTCTACACTATAACAGTTAACGAGTGTAGGACACGTGTGAATAGCGTCTAAATAAACTAAGATACAGAGGACAGATTTTTTTTTTAACATCTTTTATTATCAGCAAGGTGAAATTCGGGCACTTTCATTTTTCGAAAGTACAGCAGCTCCAAGTGATGCGCTTTAACCAAGGTACATGCTGGGTGTGTTCTTGTCACCGGCACTCACCCGTCTAGGACATGAGCGTCAGGATCTTTAAAGTCCGTTATGATGGAAAGAATGCATGCGACACAGACTAGACCTCGGTTTATACTCTCATCCGAAGGAATAGGAAACGGGAGTAAAGTGTCTTTCCCAAGGACACAACACAATGCCCCGGACTCGGGACCTTCAGATCAGCAAGCCAACGCTCTAACCACTCGGCCACCGCGCATGCGTGGGTGATTTGACGTTGTACACCATGTCCAGCGCCTTGAGCGGCTCTTGAGCTGGAAAAGCACTATATAAAAGTGATGAAATAAAACACATTATATAGAGAGGGGCCGGGTAGCTCAGTTGGTAAGAGCGTCTTGCTAGTAACCGAAAGCTCGCTGGTTCGAATCCCGGATTGGTCAACGTGTGATCATATTATTTTCCCCTTTACCAACAACTGGCCCGCTGGTGTCAGTATAAATCGGTCCAGTAGTCACCTATATGCGAAAGTGTCGTGTGACTATAATCTACATACAAACAAACATTATATAGAACCCAAACTGCGCTCTGTCTACAAATATAGGTGTGGATGATGGATGCACTGTACAAGAAATTAAGTTAGCTATAAAGAAGGCAAATCAATTCATGCTCCATCTAAAATCGTTATGGGGAAAACATTGTACACTATTTTAGCTATAAAGAAGGTAATCCATGCTCTATCTATCATCGTTGTGGAGAATGCATTGTACACTATTTTAGCTATAAAGAACGTGATCCATGCTCTATCATTGTTGTGGAGGATACATTGTACACTATAGTAGCTATAAAGAAGGTGATCCATGCTCTAGCTATCATCGTTGTGGAGGATACATTGTACACTATTTTAGCTATAAAGAACGCGATCCAGGCTCAATCTTTTTTTTTTTTTTAATTATTATTTTGGTTATTTGTATAGCGCACATATTTCGCCGTTCTTGGCGACTCAAGGCGCTGGCCGATACAGGATCTAACTCAAGCTGCACGCGGCGCCAACTTGCAGCCTTTGGGCGCATCGTAATAACGCTCCAGACAACTGAGCACAATCTATCATCGTTGTGGATTGATACATTGCACACTATTTTAGCTATAGAACTATGCTCCATCCATAATCGTTATGGGGGATACACTGCACACTGTTACCTACAAAGAACACATCAATGTGGGCTTTCTGTAACGGTTAAAAAGAGTAACTAATGATGTGAAACCTAGCGGTTGCCTACAAGGTTAAATAGATGGTAGGAGGAAAAAATAAAGGAGGCGAGATGAACACGTTGCTCAACGGACGCGCGCTCTATCACATGAATTATAAATGTGGAAGATGAGAGAAGCCCAAAGGTGGAGAAGATGTTTGTTTGTTTGTAGATTATAGTCACACGACACTTTCGCATATAGGTGACTACTGGACCGATTTATACTGACTCCAGCGGGCCAGTTAATTGTTGGTAAAGGGGAAAATAATATGATCACACGTTGACCAATCCGGGATTCGAACCAGCGACATTTCGGTTACTAGCTCTTACCAACTGAGCTACCCGGCCCGTCTTGGAGAAGAAAGACGCGCGCGCCCGTTATTGTCCAGCGTGACAGCCCGGGGGCGGATGGTAGAGGCAGCAGGAGTCAGGCCTCGTTGCCATAGAGAAGGGCGCAGCTGATGGACGGGTCACGTGACATTGATACTTCTCACGCGCAGCAAACGAGACTTTCCGAGAACCTCTTGGCGCGTCATACGCCCAGTTGCCTCCCAAGAACGATAATGAATCCATGGTTTACCTCTATGATTCAGATGTGCAGCCTTAGATCATCTGTGTATTTTTTCTATTATGTCTCTTCCAATTAACCTGTTTTAGTTTAGACTAACCTTTCATTTGGAAATAGTATGTATGTATGTATGTATGTATGTATGCATGCATGTAAGTATGTATGTTTTATTATTTAAGTTCTAAACGCTTAAACCTCTCCGTGGCCGTGAAGCCGTATCGAGGGCGCCCACCCCTTGTCTATCGAGACTATCACTGCTTTCATGGAACAGCGCGAGGGGCTTAGCACCAAGAATACAGAGTGTCTGAGCTTGCGGAGGCTAATGGCTACTATAATCTACCCTATATTGGGATAGGCCTCAATCAGCAGCAGCCTACGCTGCGTGACTAGGAGACCGCAGTTGAGCCCTCCCAGCAGAAAATTAGGGGCCACGAGGCTAATGGTTCCACTACCCTTGTTCTTAGCTCCACCCTTCTTTAGCCATTCCTTTGTACTCCATCTCTCTCCCTCTTTCTATTACTTTCTCCCCCTTCCCCCCCCTCATCCTCCGCTTCCACCCCACCCCCTGCAAAATAACAGGCCCGATACTCTCGTTCCCCTATCTTTTTTTAGTACATAGTTTTCTGTAGTCAACCTACTTCTGTGCCATCGGACATCAAACCAATCCTACCCACCCCCACCTACCCACTCTCCCCATTAAAAAAAAAAAATAAACCGCTATTCTTAAACCCCTTTTTTTCCTAAATCACCTGTGGCCACTCTCTCAGCCTTTCTCCCACTCCCACACTCATCCTCTCCTCTCTCTCTCTCTCTCTCTCTCTCTCTCTCTCTCTCTCTCTCTCTTTCATTGTCATTGCTGGGGAAAAAAATTGTCTTGACTAACAATAACTACTTTACTTTCTATATTACTACTACAACTGTCTTGCGTTAAATGAGGGCTGTATTGTGTTGCTTTTATAATACCGGCTTGACTGCACAGTCACGTGATATTATTGCTTTCATTCATCACTGTAAACAATGACCGTTAGCACAACCCCGTTCTCTCTCTCTCTCCCTCTCTCTCTCTCTCTCTCTCTCTCTCTTTCTGTCTTCCCTCCCCCTCATCCCCTTTACTTCATAAATACTATTCCTTCTGCGTCCTTTCTCTTCCTGAAACCAGACTTGACATCGTAGAGGTGCTGTAATTCTGAACTCACCCCCTATTCTTGGGAACCCTCAAACTTCTGCCAAAAGTCAGTCTTTCCACTCATCCACCCGTTTAACTACGGTGCCCCCCCCTACCCCTCCTTTCCAAGCCCAACCACCCTCTTTTACACTAACTACAGCACTATAATTCGCTTGCACACCTCTCCAACCCCTGAGGGACCGGGTAGCTCAGTTGGTAAGAGCGTCTTGCTAGTAACCGAAAGGTCGCTGGTTCGAATCCCGGATTGGTCAACGTGTGATCATATTATTTTCCCCTTTACCAACAACTGGCCCGCTGGTGTCATTATAAATCGGTCCAGTAGTCACCTATATGCGAAAGTGTCGTGTGACTATAATCTACATACAAACAAACAAACATCCAACCCCACTCTCTCCCTACCGGGTTCCCCCTCCGCCTCTTCCTCCTCCCTCTCTCCCCTGCTCACTCAGTCCTCACAGTCGCTCTTGTCCACAGTATAAAACTTTGCATGTCCGCCCCAAAGGTAATCACGGGGGCCGGGTAGCTCAGTTGGTAGAGCGGCTTACTAGTAACCGAAAGGTACCTGGTTCGAATCCCGGATTGGCCAATGTGTGACCATATTATTTTCCCCTTACCATCAACTGGTTCGCTGGTGTCAGAATAATGTGACCAGTAGTCGCCTATACGCTCCGGTGTCGCGTGACTATAATCTACAATTACCCAAAGGTAAAAAGTACCACAGAGAGAGGCGGGCAGCAAGGCGGAGCCAGCAACGATACACAGTCCAGCTGAGACTCGTCGAAGCCTACCCCTCGTCCGATCTCAACTACGCTGTATAAGCCAAAGCAAGAACAAGCAAAAACAAAACAACAACCAAAAAAAGTCCTACTGCTGTTGAGTACACATGTCCAATAACAGCGACTACCATCACCGCCACCACTGACGAGTCCCCCATCCCCTTCTTCCTCCTCCCTCCCTCCTCTCGGCGCCTCCCATCCCCCAGCAGCAACCGACAATCACCTCCACACCACACCAGCAGCAGCCGGCAGACGAAGGGTCTTCCACACAACAAGACCCGAAAGGGCTTATGGAGGTAGTGCGTGATACATTGTTGTCAGCCTGGCTTTACGTTTCAGTGCTACTGACTGCCCCTTCTCTCACTGTGTTTGTCTTCACGCTCAACTCCCGCTCTTCGCTTTGTGTTTGTGAGTGTCGTGTCGTGTTGTGTTCTGGCAACATCACTGCCCGTCCTTCTATGCTACACTGCCCAGGTGAGAGAGAACAAAATTATTATTTAAAAAAAACAAACAAAAAACTTTTAACTGTACAATTTAGTATCAACTAGTCTGTTTTCCCTACAAGTATTAGTGAGGAAGTATTTCAGCTGAGCTCGAAAATGTGCATTGCGGTGTTCGGTCTTGTTAATTAGAGCTAATAGAATTCTTTTTTTGTGGGTTTACGTACCCTTTTGTTTCTCCTTAGGGTAAACGAAGTGTTTTTCTTTCTTCTGTCTTCTTGGCACATTGTATAAGTGTATCTTCTTCCGTGACATGGAGAAACTGTGTCGCTTTGTTCATGATTGTTTCCAAATAAGAGCCGTCCGTTTGATAGCCTGTTCCAAGCGTTATTAAGTGTGTAGACATTGTCCAACAAGCTCATTGGAATGTGATTTTTTACAATTATCATTCATTTATATAATTGTGATGGTGTTCTACTGGTTAAAATAACAATACATTTTCTATTCCGTGTGTACACTACCCAGGTACTTTATATGACTGAATCGGGGTGGTTGTTGCTTACTAAGGAAAACCAGACTGTCACGTGCTCCTCGCAATACGCCCAACCATCTCCAGTGAATTATCTGTCATAAAACTACCCCCTTGTCCATTCTCTTTGGCCATAATTAAACCCGCATCTCCGTAAAAAAATATTGCACGTAAGCCTAATACTCAAGCAGCTCTTGTTATAGGTTTGGCAGTGTCTGTTTTCTAGGCTATTCAGATAAAATCCCTAATGACTTGGCAGTGTCCGTTTGTTTTCCTTTCAACTGACCGACCATGTAGTGTTTAACTGTAAGCTTAGAGGTACCGTATTTTTGTTCTTCTTCTTCCTCGTATACGATATACCTTTTTCCTCCTCCTCCTCCTCCTCCTCCTCCTCCTCCTCCTCCTCCTCCTCCTCAATCTTCTTCTTCTTCAGTGGATCTTCTTTGACAGCGTGAGAAGTCCGTTGCCTGATAATAACAGTAAACATCTTCTTTAAGACATCACAGCTTCGCAGAATTCAACAGTACTGTTAGAGTAGCAAGCAAAAGACATTCATTATTATATAATTATTATACCCGTTGTTGGTTGTTGTTGTTGTTTGTGTATGTTAGTACAAAGCTTGTTTGATTTTTATTTTATTTTATTTAGTTTAATTTTTTTTTTTTTTGGGGGGGGATGGGGGAGAGATTATTCGATCTTTGCTTGCAGTAACGTCTTAAGCCGCTTTTTGAGCCGTAAGGACGCTGTTCAAGAAAAATTACATTGCCATTAGCTTCACTCTCAAGCCACTCAAAGGGTCGATATCCACTCGTTTTACGGTCTGCGTAGTGACCGGCCTTTTATTCCTCAACCATTCATGTGTATCGTACAGTAATTCGGTTGCCGCATGGTCGTAAACCAGCATCTGTCATCGGTATTATACATCCATTATTTACTTATAGGACGAAGAGATCAAATGACAAAGTACTTGGAAAGCTTTCCAGTTTTCTTTCATTGTGTGTAGCTAGGTATTTGTCTGGGTTCTGTTTTGACCTCTTTTCTAGTCTCTGGTGGTCCTGATTCGGCTCTTTGCAGTCCGCTGGACCCTATAAACAATGCCTAACTAACCAACTTGCGTCATAATTCTTTTGCTGTCTCGGTGTGTCTGTCACTCTTTCCACCATGGATGCTCTGAATCTCTCACAAGGCATACATTCTCTCTCTCTCTCTCTCTCTCTCTCTCTCTCTCTCTCTCTCTCTCTCTCTCTCTCTCTCTCTCTCTCTCTCTCTCTCGCACACAACAATAACATCAATTGATTTGACAATGATTTCGCACAAATAAAATCCCCATTTTCGGTTCTTTTGCATATTCACACCCACACTCATGTGGGCGAGAGAGAAAAAGAGAGAGAGAGAGAGAGAGAGAGAGAGAGAGAGAGAGAGAGAGAGAGAGAGAGAGAGAGAGAGAGAGAGAGAGAACAATTTTATTTAACAAGGGTAAAAGAGTAAGCACAGGGTGTGCTTGAGAGAGAGAGAGAGAGAGAGAGAGAGAGAGAGAGAGAGAGAGAGAGAGAGAGGAGGAGGAGGAGGAAGGGGGGAGGGGGGAGGGGGAGACGGACGGACAGAAAGAAAGACAGACGTAATTCTGTGGTGGTAGTGGACCAGTGACAATGACGTGGTAAGCATAATAATAATGACACATAATAATACTAGTGACGCCAAACACGTATAGACGTCATCAGTTCTTGTTCAACTCTTGTGTGCGTCGCGATGTCTTTTACTACGTCACGATAGCCCCAGGTGGTAGGGCTGTCCGAGGGAATACTCCGGTCTGAGGCCTTTCGGCTTCAACCCACGAAGTGAGCAAGAGACTTAGAACTACTGCATATGGGACTGGCATCGCGTCAACCGTTGCGTTTGTGTCGGATGATAGCGCCGTATTTCGTCACAGCCTGCCAATCTGAATCAGTGACTGCCTCGAACTGCACCTCGCAGCGCAAAGGTAGGTAGATCTAACAACAACACAGCATTTTTTCAACCCCAACTTCAATATCATTGTCACCCGTAGTGAATAACAAAAGACGGAAACGTACCTCAGAAATATTTCCCAAATCACCGGTGTTGTGTGTTGAGGTTATAAAACCCATCTTCGCTTTTAATTCTATGCCAGCGCGTAGAGTCCACGATTGTTATCGTGTTTCCCAATGCAAGGTGAACCATGAACACAAGATGTTGGATACTTCAATCACACCCTTGGTACAGTTAGTGCATAAATGAAGGACGCACGAGTGAGGAAATCTACCTCTCCTCCACCCCACCCTTTCCCTCCCCTTCTTCCCTCTCCATGACGCGCAGTAGGTAGTGATGTGGGTCCACGCTAAACATGTTTGTGGTTGAAGCAAGGGGGTTTGCACTTGGATGGGGTTGACCATACTGGAAAGGCAACCGCCAAAACGACACAAAGAACGGAACAAGCACAAAGTAAGGCACCCTTGTCCACCCAAGCTGTGAATTGGTACCTGGCTCTGCGTAGAACCGGGAAAGCTAAGGCAGCGAGGGAGAGAGGACACGGACGCCGGCCTCATTAAACTGCCCCAGAAAAAAGGGAGGACCGGGCAAAGTCATTTCGTTTATCCCCTAACGACCGAAAGGTTACGGGATCACCACAACCCACAGCCACATACATTTCCTTTCTAACCATATCCAGTCTCACCTACATTACCTTCAGACATAGCCAGTCTCACCTGTTGTTTGTAGATTATAGTCACACGACACTTTCGCATATAGGTAACTACTGGACCGATTTATACTGACACCAGCGGGCCAGTTGTTGGTAAAGGGGAAAATAATATGATCACACGTTGACCAATCCGGGATTCGAACCAGCGACCTTTCGGTTACTAGCAAGACGCTCTTACCAACTGAGCTACCCGGCCCCACTTAGTCTCACCTACAGTATCTTGAAATATATATATCCAGTGTCACATACAATATTTTGAAACATATTTCGAGTCTCACCTACAGTAGCTTGAGACATAAATCCAATTTCACCTACAGTACCTTGAGACATATCCAGTGTCACCTACAGTATCTTGAGACATCCAGTCTCACCTACAGTACCTTGAGACATATATATCCAGTCTCACCTACAGTATCTTGAGACATCCAGTCTCACCTACAGTACCTTGAGACATATATATATCCAGTCTCACCTACAGTATCTTGAGACATATATATCCAGTCTCACCTACAGTACCTTGAGACATATATATATCCAGTCTCACCTACAGTATCTTGAGACATATATATCCAGTCTCACCTACAGTACCTTGAGACATATTTCCAGTCTCACCTACGGTATCTTGAGACATATATATCCAGTTTCACCTACAGTATCTTGAGACATATCTATCCAGTCTCACCTACAGTATCTTGAGACATATATATCCAGTTTCACCTACAGTATCTTGAGACATATACATCCAGTCTCACCTACAGTACCTTGAGACATATATATCCAGTCTCACCTACAGTATCTTGAGACATATATATCCAGTTTCACCAACAGTACCTTGAGACATATCTATCCAGTCTCACCTACGGTATCTTGAGACATATATATCCAGTCTCACCTACAGTACCTTGAGACATATATATCCAGTCTCACCTACAGTATCTTGAGACATATATATCCAGTTTCACCAACAGTACCTTGAGACATATCTATCCAGTCTCACCTACGGTATCTTGAGACATATACATCCAGTCTCACCTACAGTACCTTGAGACATAAATCCAGTCTATTTCAAGCTTGCATGGACGCTAATCCAATCCAGTGCAATAATAATTAGTTCATCTCACTATTAGTGTTGCTGCCGCAGTCAAACAAAATTATTCGTGTCAAGCGCCTGTGCCTCCTTGCCGGAAATGGCCCCATTACTAGGAAAAATAGTTCCATGATAGTTCGTAGTTTATAACATAACTAGTAATTCTTTTATTGGTATTTTTAGTTTCCTTTTAGTTTATTCAGCATGTTGAATACTTTGTAAAGCTTTTTGTTATAACCCTTGTTAATAATTTGGTGAAAATAGATTAGTGCGCATTCCCGCTCGAACTATATTGCATGAATGAAGTTCTTTGTGTGAAGAGGAAGGCGTTGAATGTTCAAGAAAGGCACAGAATTTGTTCGCTTGCTGTTACCACCTCAATGAGCCAACGAGGTACTGTACATTAAATGATTTCATGAATGTTTTATTGTGGGGCATAGTACTTTGACTGGGAGTTTTATTTGTTTGTCAACATAGAAGATTTGTGATTCAGTGTAAAATGAGTTTATGCATGTTAGACCGGTCGTGACTATAAATGTGATTATAAATTGAACTCCAGTAGTGAATTCTCTAACAAGAATTTAACTTATCAGCTTGTGTAAAGGTAATTTTATTGTTGGACAAAACCATTGTTTTTGTGTAAGTTTATTATTGAAATGTCTTGAATTTGAAAATGAAATTGTTTTTACACTACAGTAATGTCTAATGACATTTATGATGGTTTTTTTATTTGACGAACATGGGTTTTTTAGTGATAGTTTGTTTTTCTTTTCTTTTTTCAGTTTTACGAGTTATTTCAATAAATTCTACGATGAAATTACAACTCCGTTTATGCGTTTGGAGAGAGTGGCAGCAATAGTAAAACTCGAACTCAACGACACCGTCTGACCTGTGGCCTCCTTTCTGAGAATTCAACAGCCTACCTTCTTCATCATTTGACGACTGATACTTGGGCGTCCTCCCAAGAACTTCGACAGTCGACCTTCATCATCTGACGACTGATACTTGGGTGTCCTCCCAAGAATTTCGACAGTCGACCTCCATTGACGACTGATACTTGGGTGTCCTCCCAAGAACTTCGACAGTCGACCTCCATCACTTTGACGACTGATACTTGGGTGTCCTCCCAAGAACTTCGACAGTCGACCTTCATCTTTGACGGCTGATGTGTGGGTGATTATCCCAGGAACTTTGACAGCTGACCTTCTTCGCCATTCAATGGTTGATGCCTTTGGTTACCTCTTACAGGAACTTCCACTGCCAACCTCATACTTCATAGTGTTCCTTTTATAGTATTTTTCTTAACCTTTGCAACAGATCTTTAAGTAACTTTATTGTAAAGGGCAAATAACAGAATAAGCATCGCCTCTAGATCATTTTGTGACAGTTGTGGACACAATTGACTCATTGGTTCTTAAGATAAAAGTTTAATAAAGTTTTATAGTAATTTTTAGTCTCAAATCAAGCCTGATTAGTATTCAGATAATTTGGACTGAACAGTAAGAGCCAACTTCAGCGTTAGTTGTGTTTGATAAGTATTCAAACTGTTGAAGAACACTGCAGAACTGAACATTGATTGTGATTGAGAAACATTGCACAGTTAAATATATTTTCACATTTTCTACACTCATGTTTTAGTCATAATGATATTTTGAGTGTTTGTTGATTTTCTTGTTGATTGCTCATATTTGTGGAACCTAGATTTTGTGATTTCTGGTATTTGTTTTGGTATTATCAGAATTACAGGTTTTAAGTTTATACATTTAAATTTTGTTTTTTCAAAACTTATCTTTGTAAGGATGCCAGGAGCCATCAGTACTCATGAGTCAGCGTAGTCAAATTCATAGTGTAGTTGAGACAAGGCGTTCTGGTCGTGAAATTAGATTCACTGAAAAGGGTAGAGTTTATAAGATGGAAGTGCTCAAACACAAGTTTGATTCTGACAGTGCAGGGTTGGTATCACTGTTAGAAGACACTGACAGACTGTTTCAAGGTTCTGAGATAGATGTAGATGACATGATTGACAGACGCAGGAGTATTACTGCCAGGTTAAGTTTGCTGAGAGACACGGTGGAAAAGATTATCACTTTGGGTCATGAGGATGATCTGGACAGTATAATGAACAACTTGGCAGATAGAGCTGTCTCAACTATGAACAAGATTATTCTGGCAACGAAGCATCTGAGTGCTCCGTCGGTGGCTGCTCGTTCATCCAAGACTCAGTCAACGTCTATGTCTTCAAGACGAGCCACCGCTGCTGCAGATGCTGCTGCTCTTCAGGTCCAGCTGGAAGCCTTACGTCTAGAAAATAGTAGACAAGTTGAACTTGAGCAACTTCAGGCAGAAACAGAAGCGCGCATGGCAGACTTGAAGAGACAAATGGAAGAGGAGAAGCTTGTGTCTAAGCTGAGGATCGAGGAAACAAGACTGAAGGTTCTTGATGAGTTTGATGGCAACTCTAGACATTTCGATGCATCAAGCGACACATCTCGATACATTCAAGTGGGTGTTCAAAACTACGGAAACACTGTTGTGGAGAATCGCCATGGTTTGATGGATCAGGGCTACAGAAACCCTGCGAACGCTTATGCTCACACAGTAACAGTGGATAATCCCAACACTTTGACTAATGTTGGAACTCAACAGTTTGTCGACGCTTTGGCACAAGCAATCAACCAGAGTCGTCTCCCCATTCCCGAGCCTTCAGTCTTCACGGGCGATCCTCTGAAATATCGAGAGTGGTTGTCCTCTTTCAAGTCCCTTATAGAAAATCGAGGCATACCTGCCAACGAAAGAATTCACTACCTGAAAAGATACGTTGGGGGACCAGCAAAAGAGGCAATAAATGGGTTCTTCCTTTTGCATTCCGAAAACGCATACCAGCGAGCACGTGAAGTTCTCGAGCAGCGATTCGGCAACTCCTTCACAGTCTCAGAAGCGTTTCGGACAAGGTTGGACTCTTGGCCAAAGATCTCTCCGAAAGACAAGGCTGGCCTTCGCAGCCTATCTGATTTCCTGCTACAATGCAAGGCTGCAATAGATGATGTCGAAGACCTCAAAATTCTAAATGACATCAGGGAAACTAGAAAGATTGTAGCAAAACTTCCAGAGTGGATTGGGCATCGATGGAATCGGAAGACGGCCACCTGCAAACAGAACGAAGGGAGATACCCAAACTTCAGCGAACTTGCAACTTTCGTGCTGGAGGAGTCGGAGATTGTGAATGATCCTATCCTTGCCTCAGAGTTTCGTCCCCATGTATCTTCAAGGCCAAGACAACAGAATGAACCCTCTGGACACAGGGGAACAGTCTTGAAGACAGACCATCAGGAGGTGATGCAAAGGATCTGCCACTTTTGCAAAAGGGAAAATCATACACTTTCTGATTGTAGAGCCTTCACGAAAAGGGCATTATTAGAACAAACAGATTTTATCAAAAGAGAAGGTCTTTGCTTTGGTTGCCTCAAGAAAGGGCACCTGTCAAAGCAGTGTAAATCGCGTAGTGAATGCAGAATTTGCAAGAAACGTCATCCGACCTGCCTACACAGGGAAAAATCTGACACCGTACATCCACAACAGCCATCACATCAACAGTCATCTTCGACACCTGCCAAGCAGATCCAAGAGAAGACCATTGATAATGCCACAAATAGAAAGGTCACTACCACTGCAAATAGTCTGACATCTATGGTGCTTCCTGTCTACATCTCCTCAGCACAAGATCCAGAGCACGAAGTGCTAGTGTATGCTTTACTTGACACTATGTCCGACTCTACTTTCGTGTTAGACACAGCCATAGAGAGCTTGAGAGCCACGTCTGAGCCTGCAAGTCTTCGGGTGACAACTATCACGGATAAAGATGTAGTTGTCTCATGTCGGCGGTACTCGGATCTGAGAGTTAGAGGTATGAAGTCGGACAAGAAAATTCCCTTGCCGACGACTTACACTAGAAACGATATCCCCCTTGATGAGAACCATATACCCACACCAAAGACAGCAGAACTGTGGCCTCATTTGAACAGGCTTGAAAATCTTCTGGCTCCCAAACAGGGATGCCCAGCTGGACTCCTGATAGGATACAACTGTCCCAGAGCGCTTGCACCCCTCAGCTGCATTGTTGGAGAAGACAACCAGCCTTATGCAGTTGAAACAGAACTTGGATGGAGCATCGTTGGAGGCACGAGCACAGAGAGGTTTGATGCCATAGGATGTTCTCACAGACTCTTCACTCAAGATACGTTACATCCTGAAAGATTGTCGACCTATGTGCGCAAGACGCAGATCAAAGAAATCACTGCGACTGATCTGATCAAGCTCATGGAACAAGATTTCAAAGATCAGGAAACAAGTTTGACGTCGATCTCACAGGAAGACAAGAAATTCCTAAAGATACTAGAGGAAGGCATTAACCAAAGAGAAGATGGATATTACGAAATGCCTCTTCCTTTCAGAGATGGCGATCCAACACTACCGAACAACAGACAAGTAGCCTTGAACAGAGCATTGTCATTGAGGAAGCAGTTCGACAGAAAGCCTCAGTACCTCCAGCATTACAACGTCTTCATGAAGGAGATTTTAGAGCGTGGTGATGAAGAAAAGGTCCCGGATGATGAAATGGATTCTTCCAGTCAGTGGTACATCCCTCATCATGGGGTATACCATCCCAAGGAACCTGGCAAGGTTAGAGTGGTATTCGATTGCAGTGCTCGGTACCAAGGAGCCTGCCTAAATGATCACTGGTTCACAGGCCCAGCCTTCCTCTGGAAATGGGAGATCATCCCTGATGACACGTACACAGAGATATCACTTCAAGATGCAGAAGTGAAGTCTGCGACAGTCTTCAGCGTTCAGCAGTCAGGCTTTACCAGCTTTGAGGATAGAGTCATCAGATTCTCCAGCTTTAAGACTACAATTACAGCAGTCGCTGCAATAGTCAAGTGTTGTCGGCGAAAACAGATCGTCTCAAATGTGGAAGCCAAACAGATTGCAGAGAGAAATCTTATAAGAGCTATTCAGAGAGAAGCGTTTGGAGATGTTCCAGATATCAGATCAAACTCCAACCCTTTGAAAGATCTAGACCCGTTCGTAGATGACCAGGGCTTGTTACGGGTGGGAGGACGACTCCGGAAGACTGAGATGCATAGCATGAGGCACCCACTGATACTTCCTAAGAGTCACCTTTCATACCTCATCGCATTGGACCACCATCAGAAGACAGCTCATCAGGGCAGAAACCTGACCATGAATGCGATTCGAGCAGCAGGTTATTGGATTGTTGGTTGTAGAAGAGTCGTCTCTTCACTGATCAAAAGGTGCGTGACCTGCGCCAAACATCGTGGAACTTCCGATGGCCAGAAAATGGCGGACTTGCCCACTGAAAGAGTCAACCCCTCTCCACCCTTCACGTATTGCGGAGTCGACTGCTTTGGACCCTTTGTGGTGAGGGAAGGTCGTAAGGAAGTCAAGAGATATGGACTCATTGTCACTTGTTTGGCCATGAGAGCCATCCACATAGAGGTTTTGGACGATCTGACCACTGATTCTTTCATCAATGGACTGAGATGCCTAATTGCACTTAGAGGAAAGGTCAGGATGTTCAGATGCGACCGAGGCACGAACTTCGTCGGTGCTAAGAATGAGCTTGAAAAGGAGCTCTCCACAGTGGACTTCACAGTTGTCACAAGAAAGCTGCTGGACATAGATTGTGAATTTCAGTTCAATCCTCCGTCAGCCAGCCATATGGGAGGAGCATGGGAACGTCAAATTCGCACTGTGCGAAGTGTACTACAAGGCGTTCTGAAACAGGAATCAAAAGGTCGGTTGGACACCTCTTGTCTGAGAACTCTCATGTATGAGGTGATGGCAATTGTAAACAGTAGACCTTTGACCTCTGAAAATCTTGAAAGAGCTGATGGTCCTGCTCCATTGACGCCTAGTCACATTTTGACTATGAAGTCGGGCATCATCATGCCGCCACCACCTGGAAGCTTCGAGAAGGAAGACCTCTATCTGAAGAAGAGATGGAGAAGAGTTCAGTTCTTGGTTGATCTATTCTGGACTAGGTGGAAGAAAGAGTACCTACACATTTTGCAAAGGAGAAGTACATGGCACAAACCCCAGCGTAATCTGCGTGAAGGCGACGTCGTCTTGGTGCAGGATGAGGCAGCGTGCCGATCAGACTGGAAGATGGGCAAGGTCACGGAAACATTTTTGAGTGATGATGGCCTTGTCAGGAGAGTCAAATTGCTTGTGGCAACAGAAGAGCTAGACGCTAAAGGCAAACCCCTCCATCAAAGAACATACTTAAGAGACCAGTCCACAAGTTGGTTGTCATTGTTCGACAGGAAGATGTAACTGCCTAGAATAGTCTTTGGAGAGCTCTTTTTTCCATGTACATGATGTAGGATTGCTACCTAAATAGTTCAATTATTTTATTGTTTAAAATCATTTTTGGATGATTTGGGTGGGAGTGTTGCTGCCGCAGTCAAACAAAATTATTCGTGTCAAGCGCCTGTGCCTCCTTGCCGGAAATGGCCCCATTACTAGGAAAAATAGTTCCATGATAGTTCGTAGTTTATAACATAACTAGTAATTCTTTTATTGGTATTTTTAGTTTCCTTTTAGTTTATTCAGCATGTTGAATACTTTGTAAAGCTTTTTGTTATAACCCTTGTTAATAATTTGGTGAAAATAGATTAGTGCGCATTCCCGCTCGAACTATATTGCATGAATGAAGTTCTTTGTGTGAAGAGGAAGGCGTTGAATGTTCAAGAAAGGCACAGAATTTGTTCGCTTGCTGTTACCACCTCAATGAGCCAACGAGGTACTGTACATTAAATGATTTCATGAATGTTTTATTGTAGGGCATAGTACTTTGACTGGGAGTTTTATTTGTTTGTCAACATAGAAGATTTGTGATTCAGTGTAAAATGAGTTTATGCATGTTAGACCGGTCGTGACTATAAATGTGATTATAAATTGAACTCCAGTAGTGAATTCTCTAACAAGAATTTAACTTATCAGCTTGTGTAAAGGTAATTTTATTGTTGGACAAAACCATTGTTTTTGTGTAAGTTTATTATTGAAATGTCTTGAATTTGAAAATGAAATTGTTTTTACACTACAGTAATGTCTAATGACATTTATGATGGTTTTTTTATTTGACGAACATGGGTTTTTTAGTGATAGTTTGTTTTTCTTTTCTTTTTTCAGTTTTACGAGTTATTTCAATAAATTCTACGATGAAATTACAACTCCGTTTATGCGTTTGGAGAGAGTGGCAGCAATAATTAGTATTAGGCAAGTTTCCTCTAAACAGCTATACCTGCACGCTAGCTGAGTGTCAGAGATCGATCAAGCGTAGGCTGTGTGAAGGCGCATGCCTATGACCCCTAGAATGGGGTCAGCGTAGTTTTAGGACCAGTTGTGCTGCCTGCCTCTGTTACAAGCTCGCAGCATTCTAACGCAGCCCTGATATCGGCTAACACCCCAGCGCGAACTCCGTAGGTCTAGTACGATACTCGTCTTTCGCTTCGCCTTAACTTGTATTGTGTCGTACGTAACGCGTTTTGCTAGTATAAGATTAACAAGTATGATTGTTGGAAGGTCATGTAGGGAGGTCTCGTAGGGAGGTCATGTACGGTGAAGCAGACAATCAACAAGCACCCAACTGTGGTTTACGGCCATACAAACCGCGAGGCTAAGACGACTGAAATAGGGGCCGGGTAGCTCAGTTGGTAGAGCGGTTTACTAGTAACCGAAAGGTCCCTGGTTCCAATCCCGGATTGGCCAAGGTGTGACCATATTATTTTCCACTTACCATCAACTGGTTCGCTGGTGTCAGAATAATGTGACCAGTAGTCGCCTATACGCTCCGGTGTAATCGACAATAAACTGGACGAAACCTTCTCCCCTTGTGTGTGTGTGTGTGTGGGTGTGTGTGTGTGTGGGTGTGTGTAGGTGTGTGTGTGTGTGTGTGTGTGTGAGAGAGAGAGAGAGAGACTTCAAGAATTTATTCAAATACAAGGCCTATGCCCCTGATTGAAGGGGAGTATACAAAGGTACATATCAATGCAAATGTTCAACGTGATGCCAGAGAACAAAACAGAAACAAAACAAAGACATTTTCATTCCATTGCAGTTTCTCGCGCTTTGAATGCTTTATACAGGAATATAATACTTTTCTAACGCACTCTTCATTACCCGACGCCATAAACACAAAAAAACGAGACATGTTGGGTGTTCTACAATATTTCTGCGGAATAAATTGGTTTCGTAGATCTTCAAAGAAAGAACAACAACATTGCAAAAAATGAATTTCGTTTTCTACAAAATCTTTACACAATGTACATAACAAATTGCGAGGTTCATAATTCCTATATCTATAGTATAGAAATGTACAAACAAATCAGAAATTCCAAAACGAAATTTAGTCATCAAATATCTCAAATGGTTATCCACATTCATTCGTAAATAAGTAGGTAAGAGAGAGAGAGAGAGAGAGAGAGAGAGAGAGAGAGAGAGAGAGAGAGAGAGAGAGAGAGAGAGAGAGAGAGAGAGAGAGAGAGAGAGAGAGAGAGAGAGAGAGAGAGAGAGAGAGAGAGAGAGAGAGAGAGAGAGAGAGAGAGAGAGAGAGAGAGAGAGAGAGAGAGAGAGAGAGAGAGAGAGAGAGAGAGAGAGAGAGAGAGAGAGAGAGAGAGAGAGAGAGAGAGAGAGAGAGAGAGAGAGAGAGAGAGAGAGAGAGAGAGAGAGAGAGAGAGAGAGAGAGAGAGAGAGAGAGAGAGAGAGAGAGAGAGAGAGAGAGAGAGAGAGAGAGAGAGAGAGAGAGAGAGAGAGAGAGAGAGAGAGAGAGAGAGAGAGAGAGAGAGAGAGAGAGAGAGAGAGAGAGAGAGAGAGAGAGAGAGAGAGAGAGAGAGAGAGAGAGAGAGAGAGAGAGAGAGAGAGAGAGAGAGAGAGAGCCTGTCGCGGTATGCTGTAACCATTGCGCAAGACGTAGTCTACTCTTCTGTATGGCGAGTGTCGTTTGAGGTCGGGTCAGTCTAGCCGACTGGGCAGTCAGTCCTTCGTTACCTCATCGCCTCAAGATGGTCTTCAAATGAGTGCGAGGTCATTTTCTCAACCTCGTACTGACGCTATAGGATATGCCAACTTAAAAGCCTCTGCAAGTCTCAGTGACGCAGTGTGCAACTGGATAGTATGATCATTGCCGAGTTTTATCAAATCGGCTATATGGAGGTCCTGTCAGGACCATCTCTACACTCCAAGGTAACAAATCGGCTATATGGAGATCCTGTCAGGACCATCTCTACACTCCAAGGTAACAAATCGGCTATATGGAGGTCCTGTCAGGACCATCTCTACACTCCAAGGTAACAAATCGGCTATATGGAGATCCTGTCAGGACCATCTCTACACTCCAAGGTAACAAATCGGCTATATGGAGATCCTGTCAGGACCATCTCTACACTCCAAGGTAAGGCTTCTGCGCTCCCTTGTTATCTCCATCTTCCTATACGCTTGCGAAACATGGACCCTCACAGCAGACCTACAACGAAGAATACAAAGCATGGAGATGAGGTGCTACAGAAGACTTCTGGGCATTTCCTATACTCGGCACATCACCAATGATGAAGTCCGACAGACCATCACACGAGCCATTGGACAACACGATGACCTGCTCACAGTGGTGGAGATACAGAACAGAAACTCCGATGGTATGGCCACGTCACCAGATCATCAGACCTTGCAAAGACCATCCTGCAAGGCACGGTGCAAGGAGGCAGAAGAAGAGGGAGACAGAAAAAGAGGTGGGAGGACAACATTCGAGAATGGAATGGCTTAACACTGAGCGAAGCCATGAGGGATGCTGATGACAGAGAAAGATGGAGTACGCTGGTTAAACGATCATCTGTGGTGCCCCTACGACTTTCGGGTTACGGGATAGGATACTGATAGGATAGGATATGGAGGTGAAAGCTCTCTCCGATGGACCTTTACAGGAACCCACTTTGACCACGTCCCCTACGACAGATCCTTTTAACATTCACAGTGAGTGTTGCCCAGCTGGAAAAAAACCAAGCTTACAGCAACAAAAATAACTCTTTCGAAAGTGTAGTTATTTTTTTTATTGAACAAATTCCATAGTATCTGTGTGTGCCAACATGCTGGAGCTAAAAAATAGCATCAATCAAAGCCGGTAAGAGATTTAACATTCTGGATAGTTTTTCATTTTAGGTTGGTAAAATAGACCCTCTCCTACCACATACAACAAAGACACGAAGGCTTCTTTTGCCCCCCCCCCTCCCCCCACTTCGTAGTTTGTGGTTCTTTCGTCTCAATTTAATCAATTTATTTAAAGTAGGTCAAGTCTGCCTGCTACAGTAGCGTAAGAATTATTGGCGTCGCGCGAAAAGTCCTAAATCGAGTGTCGATTCCCATTTTCACAACCAAAATGGTTGAGTATGTCCCTTACACAAAATCATATCCTTTTAGATGTTATACAAGCGATGTAATAAATATAAAAAATATACCCGCGAAGCCAACTTCGTGGGAAAGAAAGTCCCTTTCCACGAAACCACTTTCTGAGATTTGGTGAACTTTCACCTTGCATGCTCATGACAGCATAAACTGCTGACGTCACGAACAGAAAGTAGTGCGGAATCACATTCACAACGAAAATCAATGGCTTCCGACAGATCCCTACTCTTGAAGCTTCGTGGTTCACTCAGAAATAGGGTCAAATGCTATGGTATCGATGTACCGTTAATCGGGGGAAATCACTCTCTGTGAGAACCGAAATTCAAAAATTCAAACTTTAGCGGTTGATTTGTGAGATACTTTATTATTAAGTAATGTAATAACAAAGCGAATTTTTTGGTAAAACCGCTTCCGCCAGAAGTAAACAAAGCCTTGAATGGGGCCTTTTAAAGAAAAAGTCATTACGGGGCCTTTGATAAGGTCACGGATTTCGCTTACTAATAATGCAGTCATGATTAAAGCGTTACTTCAGACAATTATAGACTCAGCGTTGCTTTGTTGTGGGTGGTTTTTTTTGTGTGTGGCTAATCAACAGCACCGCAATGGGGGTTTGTTGGTCACTCTCCGCCCTATTTGGTTGTGGTTCGCCTGGGCCTCCCTATTGTTCTAAGAGTGCTAAGCCCATGCACTGGTCCAACAAACGACCTTTTTTTTTGGAATTCTCGGACACGACGTTTAGAGTCACATTTCGCAAATGTTAGACACGCAAGCAAAACCTTTTTATGAATATTATAACATATAATTATTGCGTACATTCTACTTTTTTTTCTCTCTCTCGCAATTTTGATCTTGACCTCACGGTAATTTTATTTGAAGTTTGCGTTCTCCACATCACCGTTTAGCTCGTTCATAACGAGTATGACACTGACTATCTTATTTCTCTGCGATAAAAAGCAGCTCAAGCATCACTGCTCTCGTTTAGCGGTACATAACGAGTATGACAGTGTCTGTCTTATTTCTGTGCAATACAACCCCCCACCCAC
The DNA here is from genome assembly GCA_036898135.1 of Oncomelania hupensis. Lineage (NCBI taxonomy): Eukaryota > Metazoa > Mollusca > Gastropoda > Littorinimorpha > Pomatiopsidae > Oncomelania > Oncomelania hupensis. The sequence goes on from CM072521.1 coordinate 51,601,793, forward strand.
CCAAAAAAAAAAGGGGGGGGGGGAGAATGATAATAATAATAATAATAATAATAATAATAATAATAATAATAATAATAATAATAATAATAATAATAATAAATAAATAAATAAATAAATAAATAAACAAACAAATAGCAATATGTTGATAGTTCGTATTTGGCGAAACCTGATACGATCACAGGTAAGAAGGCAGGCAACTCACAACGAAACTTTAGATGCGCGCAAAGAACGTACCGCGATGCACGTAACGTGCAGTACTTGATTTGATATCACATAATACGACCCATCAGTGAGCGAAACGGGCGGGCTGTCTCGTGGTCCTTTGTGCTACGACGCTGCTGTTGCTTTTTTTTTTTCTTGCTACTGTTTTGCTGTCGCATCAATATATATATATATATTTTTTTTTAATTTATTTTTTTAAACATCACTCCACCTCAAGGTCGAACTTATTCTCAAATTTCAGTTTTAGCCGAGTCCGCACGGCACTTAATTGTTAGACGGAGTTTGGTCGACTAGTTTCTTTGACCTTCAAAGATTTCACACACACACACACAAAAAACAACTGGCAAAGTTTTGGAGGACAGGGTTATTTTGGCTCCGCTTTCATCACACACTCAATAGAACAAGTGACTGCGGAATCATTCATTTCAAGAATCGGACTCCGCAAGACACTCTGTACATAGGTTAACCTACTACCGTCCGCTCTCGAGTATCCGTTTCAGCAAGGACATTGTATCTAATTACCACCGTCCGCTCTCGAGTATCCGTTTCAGCAAGGACATTGTATCTATTTAGTCTTCTTACTTAGCGTTTCTCCAGCTCAAAAACTGCTCAAGGCGCTGGCTGATACAGGATCTAACTCAAACCGCCCGAGGCGCCCACTTGCCGCCTTTAGGCGCCTCGTCTGACGGTCCAGACAACTGAGCGATCGACCGGGGATGGGGGAGAAGGCGCCTAGTGTTTGCTGGCCGTATTGATGTAGCTAGAACTCAGCCATCTAAAGGACATGAGCGTCAGGATCACGATGATCTTCGCGGTAGTCATTTGGGTTTGGAATTTAGACTTTCGGTTTAAACATATTTTTTTTATTCAAGAAAACAAAACATTACAAAGAATAGATAAAGGACACACAAAGGCACAACTTCAAACAAGTGCTACCCTTGAACATAAACACAATATTTGAAGCGGACAATTCAACTAAACGCAAACGCAAGAAAAACGTACACTAATCCATTTACAAAAAGTTAACAAAACAAGTGGAGACAATAGGGAAACATAATCACACATACAGAGAAAGAGAAAGAGAGGGAGGGAGAGAGAGAGAGAGAGAGAGAGAGAGAGGGGAGAGAGAGAGAGAGAGAGAAGAGGAGAGAGAGAGAGAGGAAAAAACACCCAAAAAATTTGCTCTGAGCTGAACACAGCCTGTGGCCGTAGGGGAGCGTGATGTTGGAGATCACACTTATCTTCTTGGGCCGGCGTAATGAGGGTGATGCCCATCTCTCTCCCTCGCTGCTTTACCTTCCCCACCCTTAAGAGAGTAGGTACTCAGTCACAGTTTAGTCAACTGGGGGCGTTTTTATTTGTCGCTTCACGTTTCGCGGTCACCCATCCAAGTGCTAACTTGCGACACAGCAGCGAGTGCTCCAACCACTGCGCTATCTGACACCTACAGAAAAAAAACTAATTCAGCCGATTTCACTTGTACTTGTGAGAGAAAGATGGAACAAATAATCGAAATAAATGAACATTGAAGTTGAACGTATACACCCACTATGGGCGATATGGCAGACGGGGATAAGCATCCCAGGGAAAGAGGAGAAGGGATCTAAATCAACACTGAACCGCCAGAGCAATCACACTGCTAAAAAGGACAGTGAAAAAATGGCCACTTTGTATTTTCGCCCACCACGGGATTACAAATAACCATAGAAATAATACTGAGAAGGAAGCGTTACCGGGGATTGGTATGGCGGCTTACTAGCGCCAAAACCTGATAATTACAATTATCATGTGATAATTGCAAATATCATGTGATAATTACAATTATCAAGAGATAACTACAATTATCATTAAAAATTACAAATATGTTCGTGTGATCGTGTTTAATTTTCAGTTTTGGCTCTATCAATCCGCCTGGAAATGCGCCAAAACTGAAAATTGTAATTATCACATGATAATTACAATTTTCACTTGATAATTATAATTTTCACGTGATCATGCTTAATTCTGGTAAGACGGCTTACTAGCGTCAAAACCCGCAAAACTTACATGTATCAGTGATAATTGTAATTAACACGTGTTCTGTGTAATTCACAGAGATACCGGTAATTCACAGTGTTAATTACTAATTTTCAGTTTTGGCCACGCTTTACTAGGGCCAAAACCCAGGCGTGCTGGGAACAGTGCCTCTGCCGCGCATGCGCATCGCGTATCGGGCCGCGCATGCTCATCTTGATATTTATAATTTTTAGTGATAATTGTAATTATCGCTTGATAATTGTAATTATCTCTTGATAATTGTAATTATCTCATGATATTTGTAATTATCAGGTTTTGGCGCTAGGAAAGCGTGGCAAATACTGATAATTATTAATTAACACTGCGGATTACCGATATCTCTGTAAATTACACAGAACACGTGATAATTTTAATTATCTCGTGATAATGGTAACTCTCGGTTTTGGCGCTAGTAGGCCGTCATAGATTGGTGTAAACGAGCATGTTTAGAACCTCTGTAGAGTTCCGTTGTGGATTTGGAATGGTATTTGTTACCCATACGAGAAAAATTCGGGTTGCCTCCTCAGCAAAAAAGTACGACAGCCGCAAAGCTCCGCCACCCAGGCCTAGGGTGAACAGGACGCAATGCTTGCAAGTTGTGTTTCAACGTTTACTGAGTGAATGTCTTAAATGGCCTTTTCTTACACATGTATTACAATTTGCTGTAGTACTGTCAGCAAAGCATGTCTTCATTTCTCTGTTTTGAGATAATACAATACAACAATACAATAAAACACATTTTTGTATCGCGAAAGGAACTACAGACTGTGACTCAATAATAAAGTAATGTTGAATCTTGAAGCGTCACGTTTCGGGCGGACTGCCTATGTAATCTTACGAACAGCCCGATTGCGGTAAAAGGCGTCAAGTCACATCAACGTTTCGTAAAAATAGTGAATAATACCAACTCATCCTGACAATAATATCAACTGAGTTCAATTTACCTGGAGATAGAGTTAGAGTATTAAAAGCTCTTGGTATAGATAGATAAGCTGGATGACTATATTATAGCGAGATCTTGGTATAGACAGGTAACGGGGCCGGGTAGCTCAGTTGGTAAGAGCGTCTTGCTAGTAACCGAAAGGTCGCTGGTTCGAATCCCAGATTGGTCAACGTGTGATCATATTATTTTCCCCTTTACCAACAACTGGCCCGCTGGCGTCAGTATAAATCGGTCCAGTAGTCACCTATATGCGAAAGTGTCGTGTGACTATAATCTACAAACAACAGGTACGCTGGATGACTATATCGTGACTAGTGGTCAGGGAAGAGAGGTTGGGAGGGAAGGGGAGGGGGGTAGGGAGGTCAGTTAGGCCCATGTTTAGGTCTACGACATGTACAAACAGTAGGCTTGGAGAGGCCCCAAGGTCTGTCTCTCTGTGTACAAGTCTTGCTGGGGCTGCTGCACTGTTAAGTGTGTAGTCAGCCAACTGTATCGGATAGCAGGGCGCCACTGGCCAAGCTGTTGTGCAGACCCTGGCTAGCGTGGAGAGTAGCGACAAAGGCGACGGCAGCGGTGGTGGTGGTAGTGGTGCCGCCAGCGGTAGTGGTGGCTGTAGCAGGAAGATCGGAGACAGGTGAGACAACACCAATTCTGCCTTAGCTCTTGAAAGCCGCGTTTAGAGATAAATAGATCTCTGACACTCTGTTGTGGTGCCGTGGGATTGGTGGTGAGGGTGGGGGGGGGGGGAAGAAAGAGAGAGAGAGAGGCGGTGCGTGTGTCATGTGTCAGGAGTTATACGGGTAGCCGGCAAAAGGAGAAAGAGTGAAGTAGAATCTAAAAGGGCGCGCCAGCTTGCAGCTACGCCAGCCGTCTATAGAAGAGAAGGAGGAGGGAGAGAGGGCTGTACAGGACAGCAGCCAGCCAAGCACTAGTGTGTGATTAGTGTTGGAAGGGAGGGCGAGCTAGAGGAGCTCTATGTACAGTCTCCATGTGCCCTCAGCTGTGACTCAGTACTGGTCATGCGGACAAGGTGAATGCTTTTCTGCCAGCAAGGTGAGTTTTGGTTGTTTTCCCCCTTTTCAATTTCTTTGGGTTAACCTTTTTTGTTTCCTTTCCAGACGGAGATTTGTGTGTGTCCGCCGCAGGTTTTTTTCCCCTGTGAGTAAAAGAAAGAGATCGTTTCCGCCGCGTTTTCAGTGAAAAAGAGACAACAATAGAGTTGCCATTAAAAGAGATACTGTCGATCAAAGACCGAGCGTAATCGTGTGTATAGATGGTCTTGGATAGAACAATGAAGCTTCTATTATAGACCGTGAAAAGATAGCTTCGTATAAATGCTTAAACTGTTTCTCTCGTCTTAAAGACCCACCTTGTAGCCATGTGTGACATTGTTTTGTTGAATGAACTCGTCTCGAAATTCGCCTCTATCTATGCTGTTCTATCAGGGTGTACTATAGATGTGAACGATGCTGGGCTGGAAGAATCTCTCTCTCTCTCTCTCTCTCTCTCTCTCTCTCTTTCTCTATCTCTCTCTCTCTCTCTCTCTCTCTCTCTCTCTCTCTCTCTCTCGCTCTCTCTGTTAATGAAATATTAGTCAGTTAGTCCGTATGATGTAATTCCGTGTCGTTTTAAAATAAACAGCTCGGAGTCCATGTCCCAGGTGTGTGTGTGTGTGAGTGTGTGTGTGAGAGTGAGAGAGAGAGAGAGGAGGGAGAGAGAGAGAGAGAGAGAGAGAGAGAGAGAGAGAGAGAGATTCACGAACCCTCCTCCCCTTCCTTAAATGTGAGAGACTACCTGTTCGCCTCTCTGTACGTTCTAAACTAAATATGATCTTTAGGCAGCGTACAGCGTATCTGAGACCTCTAACCTATTTAATTTGAGCGCTTTGAGCTCACTCTGGAATCGCGCTACATTAAAGTTTTCAGTTACTACTACTACTACTGCTGCTGCTGCTGCTGTTACCACTATAACTACTACTGCGAATGTTTCCAAAAGCATCACAATGACAGTAACTAATGGGTTGGATGTAACTCTAGAAGCAGATTCAGATCCTCGGGTATTGTATGGATAGTCCGTGTTCAAAGATCATCCCTGGTAGCGGTCCACCCCAAATGATTCCCCCAGGGTATCCCCGCCCTTCATGGACCTTTACCCACTGATCTAAAAGAATTATTTAGTTCAGTGACCTTTACCCCCTACTGTTATCGCGAGACCAACAACGGGGCTTAACAAAGTAGTAGGTTACGATCTACGCTTAAGGGCTCTGTGACGCTTCGTTCTGACACTGATGGTGTAGGTATCGTACAAAAAGTTTAGGCCAAACTGAGTTTCGGTGATCCTTCAAGCCTAGTTCCACACAGCGTATCTGAGACTGAACGAAGCCTACTCCCCCTCCCCCCAAATAAACCTGGTCAGTCTGTATGTCCGGGTCCATGCGTATACATTTCTGCCTCTGATAATCAGCATAAAGCTGATTTTTTTTCAAGTACAGGTTAAAGCTACAGGTACAGTGACTTCACTGAGCTTTTATGCTAATAAGCAATAGATAATGCCGCTGTACTAGGGAGTAGTTTCATCAGGCTTAGATACGCAGTTTTTTCCATCCTTGTGCATTTTTTTGCCCACCCCGCCCTTTCCAGAGTAGATGAACTAGGACGGTACACGGAAGTTGCAGGGACCTCAGCTGCAAAGGGAAATTCTGTCACTGTCGTGTCGCGCCTTTGTCTGTCGTGCCGTGTACCTTGGTGGGGTCTTCTCCCAGCCAAGCCCTTTCTTTTCCACAAATTGATCCGAAGTGGGAAATCGGTTGCAGCCGGGGTATACACCTAGTCTTTGCTTCTCGTTCGAAAGGAAATACCTGCCGTATTGTTTCGGGGTATTTCCAGGCTAAGTGTACGGGATATTATGTAATTTGATTATCCTGTCGTCGTCTGTGCAGCTATCCGTTCGTCTTCTTCTCAACCCCCACCCCTTCCCAACCACTCCCCCATGCCCACAGATCTGCGTCACAGCATCGCAGAGATCGATGAGGCCTAGAGAAAACTGTCACTGTCATGTCTAGGAGAACGAAGGCATTATGTACCGTCATCTAATGCCATCTCTCTCTCTCTAGTCTCTCTCTCTCTCTCTCTCTCTCTCTCTCTCTCTCTCTCTCTCTCTCTCTCTCTCTCTCCGCCTCCCCAACATACACACATCTCTGGCGTTAATGTATACCTGTAAAAGGGGTTATTTTACAAAATGTTTAAAGTAAGTCTTATTGGGAGTTGTTTGGAGACTACCTTTCTCTCTCTTACACATATTTTATAGCTCTGCGGGTATTTGATGTTTTGGTTTGCTTGTCGTTAATGAGTAAGTATTCTCTCCTTCTCTAGGTTTTCTATGCTCATCCAAGCCATTTGACGTATCTTCTTCTTCTTCTTCTTCTTCTTCTTCTTCTTCTTCTTCTTCTTCTTCTTCTTCTTCTTCTTCTTCAGTACCCGACATAGGCGAATAGCTATTCACTATCTTCTGTGCTTTCATCAACAGCAAAAAAATCTCCACAAAAACTGAGTCTTTCGGTTTTACCTTCTGATTTCAATGATTTCTACATCAACTTTTCCCTCCATTGACAAGCGCATCTAAGTCACGGAATATATATATCTCTCCCTCAGGTCTCCAAGCCCGATGACGTGAGCCCTTTCCTTCTTCTACTTGTGCGCGAATCTGTTTTGCTTTTGTTGTCTTGTGTGTACCTGTGTGCGTGTGTGTGTGGTGTGTGTCCCTGCTAACGTGCACGGTTTCCACCTGAGCCCATTCCCCTATAGAAGCCAGATGACGTGGTGCTGGCAGCAACCGCTATGGCAGTTAGCGCCGCCGGCATCGTGGTGGTGGCCCGCTGTTCACCGGTGGAGCTGAAAGCCGTCGCCGGTACGGCTATTGATTAGTCTGCCTGGCAGGTAGGGGCCTAACTGCCGCAGCAGCCTGTGTGTCCTAAGCCGCACAGTCAAGTCGATGCCACTGCTCAGACAACAACCCTGTCCACCCAGAGCCACTTTCAACATCCGTCCGCGCGCTTTGTTCTCATTGTCACAACAACTAAATAAAAAGCTCTGTGTGTGTGTTTAGTACAGACTTAAAACTAGGTAACAAACTATAACCTCATCCAAACTATCCTGGATGATTTCTCCTCAGTGCAACTCAAAAGTAAACTGATCTCATGTAAGTATGTCATACATCCAGATGGGAAACATCTCTTTTTTTTTCTTTTTTAAAGCGAGAACCACACAATATTATTATATAGGGGGGGTGGCCGCGCCAGAGGATTAGTTCCGACGACTCTGGATAAGTCGTTGTCGTCTCTCGACGATGCGTCGCGTGTCAGCTGCTGCCGCTGCCTGACTTTCCATCCCCCACTCCCCTGCCTGCCTCTCTCTCTCTCTCTCTCTCTCCCCCCCCCCCCATCCATCCCCTCGCCCGTGTGTCAGCCGTTACAGCAGGCTTCCCTGCCGTAGTGGATCCGGTATCGTCGCTGACGGCCTCCGAGGGCGCCTGCAGATTACTTCTTCCTACACTAGGCCTACGGGACTCACGTGCGCCCACACACCGCCCGCCGCCCTCGTACAACTACGGATTCGAGACTTTTGTTGTTGTTGCTAGACCGATGATAGGTTTCTCATTATTATTGGTAACACCTTGTAGACTTAACTTCTTAAGGAACATTTGTCAGTATTTATAAAACAAGCAACAAAATAACAACAGAAACAACTACTAGGTTACGATCAAATGTCTTGGGCTTTCCGAAACTTGCAATGCAAAACAGATCCTGCGTATGGATTATAGGCACTGCAGTGAAGGCAGAAGACAACGAAGAAAGATGAAGGGCGAGAGCGAGAGAGAGAGAGAGAGAGAGAGAGAGAGAGAGAGAGAGAGAGAGAGAGAGAGAGAGAGAGAGAGAGAGAGAGAGAGATCAGCTCCGAGAAAATTAATGTATAGCAATGTGGCGGTGTGGTTGAAGCCTGTATGCGTGCGTGTGTGTGTATGATGTGTGTGTTTGTGTCTGCATCTACAACAACTAAAAGGAGCAAAAACAGCAACAAGGACTGTGTAGATTCGCCGTGTACAATGTGTGGGCGGCCCAGAGAGGTATAGATGGGGAAAGATGATCTACTAAAGATACACTATAGGCTTCTTTGACAAAGGATTTGTGTAGGGGCGGAGACGGAGTGAAGGGGAAGGAGAGGGAAGGGGTACTGGATGGTGTGTGTGGGTGGGTGGAATGTAAGAGCGATGGTAAGCCCGAGATGATGCTGTTTGGGTGTTAAAAAGATTGGGGTGTTGGGGAAGATGGTGGGGGGAATGAAGGGTCAGGCTGGAATAAAACTATACACCGCGTGCGTATACCTGTGGTGGACACGACACAGAGACACGACTTTCTTTTGGAACTTTGTCATTTCATTACACAAAACGAACACAATTTAAAGAAAATATTAGGCTCATAGCCCTGGGGGTTTTTAGCCGATATGAGGGGACTGAAAAAAAACACAAAAAAAAAACATAGAAAAACAATTAACGGCGCATACCGAAACTACACTGATCAAATAAGTCACACGCAAATTCACGGAAAAGTCAAACACTCAAGATGGGAAAAAAGTGACAACATACAATAAGTAATAAATACAAATTAACGCAAGCATGCAACTCAGTCGGAATCATAGGCAGATCAGACGATTAGGAGATACATAAAGCAGCAAAATTAAACGAAGAGTGACAATACAGCTCCAATTAAATTCAACAATCTGTCTTTGATTCATCAAATTGATGAAATTTAAAAGCGTTCGGATGATTCCTGAAGTATTTTGGTAGAAGAAAAGTTCTGCTCTGTACAAACACAGCATTTATGCATGTAAATAATTAGTCAAACTCGTCATCAGTCAATTTTATCCAGATCATATATAGTGAAGGTATATTCATGTCTTTGTGATTGACTGGGTAATTTGTGACAGCTAAGCCTGAATTTCAATAAATTCCTTGTAAGAAAATGTCTAAGTCTAATATATATATATATATATATATATATATATATAATATATATATATATATATATATATATATATATATATATATATATATATATAATATGTAATAATATATATGTCTAATATTATGTCTAATATCACCTAAATGTGTGAACAGACATTAAATTAAAGATTGAATTGAATTGAAAAACTTGAAGAAAGGGTAACGAACAAAGTAGATAATTTTTAAAACAAAACTTATCTTTAAAAATCCTTTATGTAATACAGATACTATTTTCATTAACACTTTGCTGCCAGGAATGTACTAACTACTATTTTAGATGTTGCTTAACGAGTTTTGTTCGTTTTTTTTAAAATAAGGCAGGGGATATGTACAGCCGTTAGTCCATATGAAGGACAGACCAAGATTATTCAATGAAGAATGTACAGCAGTCAACCAGGACAATTTAAATAAAAATGAGCAGAGTCGAAACAGAAGTGCAGATATTTTAGCAAAGTTATTGTTACAATTTATACCAAAAGCAAAGTAGCTTACAGCTTGCATCAATAGAAACTGGAAAACAACCCACCACGCCAAGTACCATACAAGTTGGTGTACTGGGCTTTACATGAAAAATCATGTTCACGAACCTCAATGGTAATTTATCACATATTTCCAAACCCCAATAGGCCCACACTTCACCATTATACAACAAAATAGGTTTGATACATTTTTGAAAAAAAAAAAATCAACATGTAGGGGTAAATCCAACTTCCTACACTTCTTTAGAAGCGCATACATTGCTCTTTTAACTGACAAGCTCTGGACTTAAATTGCTATAACACATTTATCATTACAATTAATTTCTGATTAATTTCTTATAAGCTTTTATTTAAATACTGTCCATGCCAGCTAGCAAAGGCCATTATTAACACTTGATGACCAAACACAGTCCAGTTCTTCAACATTATACTATTATACTTTTCACCATAGAGACTATGCTGGAATCCAATGTTTATTCAAGTTACTGGCACCCAGGCGCAGTGACTGAGAAAGTTTGGAACCAAGACGACGACAGATCCGAAGCTGACTCCGTTCAAGGTGTAGATGATGCAGCGTGGCTGAGATTTAGATGAAGGCTGCACCTGCTCTCAAGTTTGAGAGAGGAAGAAGGTCATCGCCTAGTCTCGGGAATGCTGCGTGTGAGTAGAAATGTAAACGATGTGGTGTCGCCAGTGTGTATGGGCTGAGTGGTTCAGTGCCTCAAAGCTTGTTGCAAACAGATTTGAATATATACGATCTGCAGAGGCATTCAATGTTTTATCGACTATCATTTAAAGTGGATTAGTTTTGTTTGTGGGCGCCAAAAAGCTATCTATCTATCTATCTATCTATCTATCTATCTATCTATCTATCTATCTATCTATCTATCTATCTATCTATCTATCTATCTATCTATCTATCTATCTATCTATCTATCTATCTATCTATCTATCTATCTATCTATCTATCTATCTATCTATCTATCTATCTATCTGTCTGTCTATCTATCTACTTATCTATCATTTAAAAAAAGATATATCATTTGCCTTGATCAAGGGATGTTACTTTATTTGTAGGGTTCTTCACACACATTTTATTCCCTTACTTTTTCGTTTTCTTGCAATGCATGCTCATGATGTAAAGCTTCTACTGAGTTTCTGCTAAAATATTGTGCTATATCTTGTCGTGTATTGTCTTTTAAAATACGTTTGCCATTGAAAGCCATATTTTGCCTCATCATCATGAAATCATAATTAGCAGTAGTGCGCATATACCAATCAATCAATGAATAAATGACTACTTAATAGTCTTCAGTATATTTAAAAAAACAAATTTCCACACCCGAAGGCGTGCTCACATGTATATATATATATATATATATATTCGATAAAGCAGTCCACAACTTTCAGTAAGAGGAGTGGAGCAGGGGAAGGGGGGGGGGGGGGGTGGGGGTGGTTGACACATGAGGAAGCTTTAATACTGAATGTTAGTGAACTTTCTTCGATCTCTGAACATCAGACTGCAGCTTCACTGTTGTGCTTTTTTACAGTTATGCTTCACCGTTTCATTTGTGGAGCTTCACTGTGGAGCTTTGCCTGCTGGCCTGGTCGACAGTATAGTTGGGAGTGGAGATCAGTGTGTAAGCGCGTGCAGGGCGCAAGTGAGCACGTAAGGGCGGGGCGGGGAGGATTACGTTCTTGGAGACACAGACGACAAATCAATACCACTCACTCAGCCAGGTTTTTCCCCGAGCTCCAGCACTGTAATGCACACACTTTTTTTTTTCTCCCTCTCAAACTTGTCTAATCTTCTCAAAGAGTACAATGATTTTTTTCACCCTCTCCCCCCCCCACCCCTTCTTTGTCGAGATGTAAAGGGGAGGGAATGTAGGAGACATCGAACTTGTACAGCAGAAGAGAGAGAGAGAGAGAGAGAGAGAGAGAGAGAGAGAGAGAGAGAGAGAGAGAGAGAGAGAGAGAGAGAGAGAGAGAGAGGCCAGGGCTTTTGGAAACTGTTGGCTTTCTCCATCACCTAGCTCGTTTCTCTTATCAACCTTCCAGTATCAGCGGTGCAGTACTGTGGAGGATTATTCAGCTATGCATGTTTTCTTCCACCTGTTTGCTAGTTGGTTGTGCTGTGTATACATATAGCGTGGCACTCTAGGTCTGTTGGCAAGTCCACAAAACCATAATACTGAAGACAGCCGCCGCTAGTGACTCTCATTCGGGATCTAAATAGCAGTAGAATTTATTTTAGAAGGTTATTTATCTATAATTTCTCTATATGTCTTGTCTCTCTCTCTCTCTCTCTCTCTCTCTCTCTCTCTCTCTCTCTCTCTCTCTCTCTCCACCACAGCCCCCCCCCCTCACACTCCTCCTAAAGTTCTAATAATAGAGTTACGGTAAAACTAATGTTGATTCTTCTATATATGGTTACAAAAATCAGTGATATTTTTTGTAAAAAAATATAAATCAATTTTTAAAAACATTTATTTATTTATTTATTTATTTATTTATTTATTTTGTTCGAGATTCTGGTTTTCCTTTTCAACAGATTAAACACCTCGATATCTCCGGCAGACTACGCTCCCCTATACGCTTTGGTGTTGGGGACGTAAATTTAATCCCGAAAATCCGGCAGACTACAACATACTGCTTTCTTTACTGAAATCATTATACCGACTTTCTTGCTAAAAATGAGAACGCACGTACAGTTCCTAATAATTCCACAATCAGCTCTTGCACTTGTGACAGAAGTACACATGTATATAACAATAATTTTGATGATTTTTGACGTTTGTGGCCAGGCATAACATCTCTGAACAGCTCTTCTCTAAGGTGACTTAACGCGGAATGGTCAAAGTATCATCATAAGCGACATTTTGCAATGGAGATAATTCTGTGAAAGTTTCACACTTAATGTAGCGAGCGGTGTGTGGATTGAGAGTGTGTGTGAAAGAGAGAGAGAGAGCGAGAGAGAAAGAGAGAGAGAAAAAGAGAGAGAGAAAGAAAGAGAAAGAAAGAGAGAGAGAGCAAGAGAGAGAGATAGAGAAGACATAACAGCAGCTTAACAACTTGTAAGCCGCGTTCGTCTTGGAACAGAATGATTAATCTTCTTGTCTTCTTGTTCTTATGACTGCGCTGGATAAAACTAAGTGAGACACTGGAAAGAGTTGACCTGTTGAATAATATTAACAACGCTCTGTTTGTCACTCAGTCACCCTGGTTGTTATCTCAATATCGCGCATTTTTCTGAAGTTAAAGGCGCAAATCGCGGAGATTTGTAACTCAATCTCTGACGTGACTGTCTGTTGGTCAAGGAATATAGTATATAAATAGATATGTTGCGACTTGGCTCGGACGAGGGGCCGGGTAGCTCAGTTGGTAGAGCGTCTTACTAGTAACCGGAAGGTACCTGGTTCGAATCCCGGATTGGCCAATGCGTGACCATATTATTTTCCCCTTACCATCAACTGGTTCGCTGGTGTCAGAATAGTGTGACCAGTAGTCGCCTATACGCTTCGGTGTCGTGTGACTATAATCTACAATTACTTGGCTCGGTCTCAATGACGGGAATTGTCTTAAGAGTATAGACCTAGATTATCCATCACAGGCAGGAATGGTCTTAGACTATCCATCACAGGAATGGACAGACTATCCATCACAGGATTGGTATAAGACTACCACACCAATGGTCTTAAACTATCCATAGCGGGAATAGTCACTTACACAGGAATGGACTGTAGCAGGAATTGTGTATACATCACATGTATGGTCTTAGACTACCCATCACAGGAATGGCATCAAGTTTATCATTTGTGACAGAGGAAGCGTGTTTTGTCTAACACTGACACACACAAAAGTATATGCACAACTTATAGTCCATAGTTAGCTGTCTCATCTAAAGAGATTGGGACTGGAGTTTACTAATAGCACCTTGGACAAAATAATATTCCTTATTATCTCTTGTGTTGGTCTTCACTGCTGGCACCGTGTTGGACTCGGTGCCACCGTTACATGCCCGTGGGCCCTGTGTACTTTGACCCTAGCGGCGAATGTCCGAGCACGTGGAGGCCCCAAGTGAGGAGTGCCGTCAGACGTGTAGCTGCCTCCGCCACAAGGCCACTGACTGCTCGGGTGCCAAGGAATGCAGCACAGGGGTATATAGTGATGAGCTTTTGCCTGTAGGTCTTCTTACCGTTACACACCATCCCACTCGCACATACGGTTCATTCAGCCTACAGGAACATTGTACATTTTGTCGCCATGCACTGGGACAGGCTTGCTGCCATTTTGCCTGTGGTCTTCTCCACACCGACTGGCAGATACAGATGATGGTGTTCTCCTCCCCCACCCCATCCATCCCCTTTCCTACCATCTCCTCTCCAATCTACTACAAACAATCTTCACTGAATTTCTGACACTAGGTATTTTGTCAGAGCACATGGTCACAATGTATATCAAGGTGTAGCATCTGGCCTTTTGACTGAGTGTAAATGATTGTTTTCTCTCCGTCCAACTCGCGGATGACCTCATTCCTCTCGTTTCCATCTCCCCCCCCCTACCCCACCCCAATTCACAGAGCCTGACGGACCTGTTTACGCCAGTTACTTTGTAAGAGCTCTTGGACTCGAAACAGTACAAATAGCGCTAAGATGAGCTTCTTGCTTTTTGCCTTGATCCCACCTCCACTGCCCCTCCCAACACCACTTCCGCAGACACTTCCCATCCCCTTCCCCACGCCTCCCTCCACAATCCACATTGTCTCTTTAACATCTTAAAACTACTTTTGTCAAGAGATCTTCGCACACTGTTATGCCAGAAAACATTTGTACGCTCAAGAAAACTTCTACTTTGTTTTGTTAAAGAACTTCGGAAACCATAATAATTATATAGACAGGGCATACTGAATATCAACCATCTATCAGCTTGAAACATGTATATAGGCCTCAGCAGTTGCTGATAACTGGATGTTTTTGGTTTTTTTTAAACATCACTGCCAGAGAACTGCTTGTCTCAGCACTGAGTACCAGAAGGTACGATCTTTGGTACGATGCGTGCAAACACAAAGAATGGACAGAAACTATGAAACAGCCCTGCGTGCTTGATCTCAAAGAAAGATAGAAAGAGACAGAGAGAGAAAGAGAGTGATAGAGAGAGCATGACGGATGTCGCACCCAGTGCCGTCACATACATGTTTATTCGTGATAATCGATCGTAGTCGTCGGCATTATCATCAAAGCCATCTTCATTATTTTTGCCAGCACAATGCTACAGCCAGTGAGGGTAATTATATAGAGTACGTTTTGCCTACCGGTGAATATTCCCGCCACATGCATACTGTTATCTAAATTGCTGCAAGAGACACACGCACGTGCGCTTTCTCTCTCTCTCTCTCTCTCTCTCTCTCTCTCTCTCTCTCTCTCTCACACACACACACACACACAGAGCAGATATATTTCCAGACAGACTTTATAAACACTATATTAAATGAATTAACTGTTATTATTTAACCATTGTTTACATGTATGTTTCAGGTAGCAAACTTCCAGTGATAGTCCTGCAAAAGATCAACAAGTATCTGCCCAAAAGCTGCAACAGTCTTTTTTTAATTCTTGTGAAAATCTCACATTCTGACCGACCACAGTCACACTTTGACCTTAAGACATTGGCTGCAGTCAGACATCACCATGGATCTTTCGGTTAAACGACCAGTGGCTCCAATCTCTTTTTCGGGGGAAACTGCCCAAGATCTAAGTAGGAACACGGTCAAAGTTTCTGACAGTCTCCATAAGAAGATCAGAGTCACTGATGGTGTTACTTTACAACCTGACCGGGCATCAGTGATGGATCCAGACGCCATTCTGAAAGCCACGTCAGTAGACGCAGCTTCCATGTACTCATCGTTGGCGGCAGTAGCTCTGCAGTCCAATCCCTTCAACGCTGTGGACTATCCCGCCATGCCGTTCCTGCACATGGATAGAATGAAGGACCTGATAGAAGGTGCCATGTTAGCCAACGCTCAGAATGACAAGTCTGCCAGGCCCGTCCAAGGTGGAAGACTGCAGGCAGAGTTTATTGCCGCCATGTTGGGGCACACCGCCCCTGACGTCGCGCCTTCTTTCAGTCCAAAGCAAGAAACGTACGCTCGGAACGGAGACATCAAGTCTAAGAAGAGTCAGGACAAAGGCCTTCTGAAACTGGCTCACCCAAAGGTGCATGCTTCATCCTCCGCTCACCAGAAAGGTGCATCACCAGCTATTATCGCCTATCAGAAGCACGCATCACCGTCTCCTCAACAGAAGCACGCCTCCACATCTGCTCACCCAAAAGCACATTACTCAGCCGGTGGTCGTGTTAGATCAGGAGATCTGGTCATCCCTAAACACACAGCTCTGATTGTACCTGATCCTAAAAACCGGATGCAGGGTGACGCCAAACGCCGGTCTTCTCTCAAGATAAGCCAACATGTAGATAATCCGCCAACAAAACCAAGAAGCCTGGGTGGAGAGGGCAAAAGTCTCCTTTTCCCATGTGGTGTCCATTCTACAAAGGCCTCTGCTGACAAAACTCAGAACAGCCAGCAAAACACCAACAGCTTGCGTTCATCTCCATCACCGAACGCCAACAACAACAACCACTCCTCCGTGAAGGGAAAATCTCGCTCCATAGAAATCCAAGCCCAGTCCTACCTCCCATCAGAGACCTGTATGACGGCCTCTTACTCTGGGGCCTCAACTCGCGTCTTGGATCATGGACAGGAGTCGCTAAAAAGGAAGAACAGGAGAAAGCAAATGTGTCCGCAGAAACGAGTGAAGGTGGATTATGACTACATGTCAGGGGAAGATGTGGAAGTCGAGGCAGAAGAACGATCTGTAGCACTGAACAATGAAATCCTCCACAGTGAAGAGCTCTTGAATAAAGTGACAGACGCTGCCCAAAATGGTGAGCTTAGTCGAGGGCTTGACGCCATTTTTGGCGAGTCGGGCCTTCGGGCTTGTGAAGAGGCGGGTGATGACGAGGACCACACGACAGATGGGTCGTCCTTACCCTCTGGTTCTTCCAGCCCTGTCAACGGACAGTCCTCGCCAACCACTAGTCAGAGCGGGAAGAAGAAAAACGTAGCCACCACCCAGAACCGTGAGAAGAGAAAACGACAGCGCCAACATGGGCAAGCCTACACCACACCTACTGGCAAAACATACCCTCAACGCAAGGTATGTTACAATTTGTCATAGTTTATCATCATCATCCTATTCAATTCAATTCAATATTTTAATTTCACGTCTGTTCACAACAATGTGATTTTAGACAACAAAAAAGTATGAAAATAAAATAAAATAAAATAATGTATTAAGTGAATTAAAAGAATAAATAAAGTTAAGAAATTTAAAAAAAAAATAATAATCATAATAATAACAATAACAATATAATTATAAGTAATAATTTAATTTAATTTAATCAAAATTAACAATAACATAACGTTCTTCAAAATTATAATATCTTATATAAGTCTGTTTTCATAATGATACCAGCAATGTCACATATTTCTGTACCATATAAAATGGTTTTAGTGTCATCCTGTGCTAATAATAGAATTCCCTGTTGTTTGTATAATGGTGTTAAAACAGTACATTCAAACAGTAAATGATTTAAAGAGACGATCCCTTTGCATATACAATTCATATTTTTCAAATACTTTGTATTCCATGAATTCAATCGTAGTTTGTATATCAATCTTGAAATTGCTCTTGAACAACATATAATATTTACTTTAGGAATTGTCATGTAAAAGTGCCGTTCAACTAAAGAATAGTATTCAAACTGACCTATTTTCAAATCACAATTCAAAATCGTATTGCCACTTTTCATTGCTCCCTTTTTGGCTAATATGTCTGACATTTCATTACCATATAATATCAATATTGTATATATATATATATACAATATTGATATTACAGTAGTTCCTATAGTACCAATTATTCCACGATTTCCACCATGGGAACATTTAAATGCAAATTTTGACATGGAGTATACTGATTTAAAGAAAAATGAAGATACAAATATTCTCAAATGTGAAGTAACAGAACATATATATAACAATTAGTGAATTACCCTAATCATTTAAAAGTATACACTGATGGAAGTGTTCTGGAATCATCAGAATGTGGGTCAGGATTTATTATACCGCATTTGAATATTCAAAAATCTTACTATCTTGGTCACGGATTTTCAATATTTACATGTGAATTGTACGCAATACTTATGGTGTTATATTGTATAATTAACATTCCTCATGAAATATTTAATATTTTAATTTGTGTTCAATCCAAATCGGTGCTGTATGCTTTACGAAATTGGAAATGTAAAAAGAGAACCGACATAATATTTGACATCAGGTATTTAATTCATTGTATACGTACGAGGGGTATTGGAATTACATTTTGTTGGGTTCCATCACATCATCATCCTCTCTCTCTCCATCTCTCTCTTATTCAGGTAGCAGACAATCTCATGGAGAACTAACTCACAGTGTGTGCAGAATGATTTTTAACAATTTAAATAATTCAATTTTGATAGTGACTTGAAGGAATAATACATTTGCAACAAATGCATTACAAAATTTAATACAGAATAATCTATCTTTACCACAAAACTTTAATAAAATTAACAACGCTAATATATATGTTATTCACTGGGTTTGTTTCAGGTGCAAGAAAAGGACTGTTCCAAGTGCCGCTACAACTGTTCAACCAACATCAGCCCGGAACAGCGCCAACAGATTTTCAACCATTTCTGGGAGCTGGACTGCAACGTCAAGCGCCAGTACTACTACTGCCAGAGCATCAAGGAGAAACCCGCCAAGACCATGAAGCACACCCGAGAGTGCTCCCGCGAGTACACGCTCAAGCTGGAAAATGGTGAACGCGTCCGTGTCTGCAAAGGCTTCTACCTCGCCACTCTGGACGTGTCCGACAAAGCCGTCCGTATTGCCATGGAAAAACGCAAGAAGGGCAAGTGCTACGGAGACCGCAAGAGCTCCTCCCACCCTCTCAACAAGTCCAAGGTGGAGGACAAGGACCGTGTGCGCAGGCACATAGAGACCCACCTCATTGCCGACATCTATGCTAAGACCAGCGACGGGGACAGCAGCGACGTCATGCCTGGCCAGGACCTGAACTTGGCCAGCCTCTATCAGGACTATGTCAGGGAGTGTGTGGAGGACAATAAGGACCCCGTGGGTGAGGACGACTATGTCATAATGTTTACCACAGAGTTCAATCTTGCCTCAGTTCAAGTGTGATGCCTGTTCACCCAGTGCAGCTGACTGTGTGTGTGCGACCTTAAACCTACTACTAAAGCCTCCTTGTGTTTCGTGGCATTGTCTATTGCTGGACCGTTACAATAATGTCCGTCTTGTCTAAATTCTACATTTTCAACTCGGACTTCAGCGTTATCCATAGAGTGGAATGTGATCACCTTGAAGACAACATTATTTGACACCAGAATAAATCAACACTAGTCAGAACACTGAGCACATAATGCAACATATTTGTCCCCACTATTTAGACAAAACACCATCTTGATGTCCAAGTTTATTGATCTGTAATGAAGACATTTACGTCTGTCAGAATTTATTAGATCTTGTGACTTCAAAGAGGGTAAAACACAACTGTTAAAAAAAAAAAAAAAGCAAAAAACAAATAATGATTAAAAAAATAAATGAAAAATGAAAAAAAAAACTGCATTGAATTAGGTGTGAAATAACATTAAAATAACATTGTAACTATATACTGACAGGGTAAAATGCTTGATTTGTGTTCAAGCTACTGGTGTTTCAATGCTCAACAACACTCACTTATCAACCAAAAACTGTTTTAAATTTACTAATATTTACAAGTTACATTTTTGAGGCTTAAGCTCTATGTGAGTGTGTCCACCCCCCTCACTTTCCTCCCATCGCTACCCTTCTTCCCCTAAGAACTCTCAGGTCAGCCAAACTACTCTACGGTGTAATGTGCAGGTTTGTGTCTCAAGCTGAACTGCTCAATTCCAGTGTGTGGACATGCATGTTAACATTGTTTCCTTACCTGGGACTGTAATTAAAAACCCATCAAGCATCACAGCTGGTACACTAAAAACAACAACAACAACAACAACAACAGTACCTTAAAAACTTTCTGTTCAAATATTTATTTCTTACACATAAATTAAGTTTTAAAAAATTCTTGAGGCGGTGCATACTTTGTTGGTGGTGGCATTAGTAACCAAAAGGTACCTGGTTCGAATCCTGGATTGGACAATGTGTGACCATATTATTTTCCCCGTACGATCAACTGGTTCGCTGGTGTCAGAATAATGTGACCAGTAGTCGCCTATACGCTTCAGTGTCGTGTGACTATAATCTACAGTTACAGAACGGCAAAGTATGCCACAAAAGAAATCCTCTCAAGACTGGTCAACTTTAAAACTTTTCACACTGTTTGTTTTCCCCTTGTTGTAACTTGTATCAGTTTTAACATATTGTCAAAGTGCTTAGATTACAGAGCATCTTTAACTACTGGATTTGCTTCATTTCTGTATAATTTATAATTCAGTTCACATATTCTTAATTATTTTTTCTCAACAATGCAACAGACAACATTGCATTGTATGGTTGTTTAGGTCCAATGGACTCTTTTGAGCCAAATCAGGACCAGACACTCACACAAAATGGGACTACCTCTTACATGATCAGAAACACGTTTAGGATCGACCAAAAACACACATGTATAGTACATACAAATTTATAATACTATGACTACCCTACCACATCCTAAATAAAAATAAAGCTAGGTAATGCTGAGGGCATCAGCCCTTTCGCTTAACTTGTCACCCCAGATTACAAAAAAGCTTTACAAATATATGACAAATATTCATAAGACTCAAAATACATACATACAAGTTCAGAAAAGTTAGTTTGGAAGTATTTGTTCTAAATTCTTTTGGTTTTTTAATTTAATTAAAATGCGTCTTTTTTATTTTTTGGGGGCACCAATGAATCTACAGCTATCCATAAAAGCAATGATTTGAATGTTCAGCAGTTGTACAGTGGCAAGGTTTTGCTGTTTAAAAACATTTCGGGGATTTTAAGTTTTGTGACATTTTCTTTCTCTTTTAACACATGACTTTTGGGAAATTTAACATCAGGCTGGTCAGAAAAGTTTTAAGATTTAATTGTCCATTTTCACAGTTCTGTTATCTTTGTTATTTATTTATTTATTTATTTATATTTCATTATTAATTAATTCATTAAATTATTCCCATATAGCGCTTTTCCAGATAAGAACTTGCTCTTAATTTTTGAAAAAAAAAAAGGACAATTTTACTCAGTTTTCTACTTTCTGGATTGTAATTTTTTGCTTTCTGAAATTACATGTAAAATAATGCTAACAGGTTTTTTTAATTGACCGGTCAGAAAAATGCTGGGAAAAAAAACATTGAGTACAAGAGGCAGTTGGCTTAAATGAAATAACACTCCCTTAGATTGTTTGCAAATGTTTCATGTAAAACAAAGTTATTTCTTATCTACTGTACTTTTTGCTGCAACGTTTTCTTTGACTCTTAAGCACTGTTGTATCGTTTTTATGTTCATTTCTCGGTCTTCATTATCCAATGTTGCCTAATATGTTAAACGAACTGCCACATGCCTTGTGTTCATATATCTGTTATATATATATATATATATATATATATATATATATATATATATATATATATATATATATATATATATATATATATATATATTATTATTATATATATATATATATATATATAAAGGGAAGACGCCTTAAAACGCAATGTCTTATTCATCCTCTCTGGTTGTGATCTGTATTGCTTTTTTTGTTATTGATCAGATGTGTTTCTTCAATACTTTAAAACGTAACTTTTAAGCAAGCCTTGCATTGCAATTCTGGTTTTAACATTTTCAATAAGTCTGTGAACCAAGTTGTTTCTTATTTTATTTTGTTATCTTGCAACTTCAATTCTGGTTTTAAATTTTCTAATAAGTTTGTGTACCCAGTTGTTCCTTATTTTATTTTGTTATCTTGCAACTTTATGTGTTGCACATTCAGAGGTACTGAAAGACAGAAAGTTCAACTCGCCACTGGGCTGGTGGCTGTCGCAGCATTTCTGTCAGTTAACAACTTTCCCATAAAATAAAAACAACAGAACTAGTTAGCGCTTCAGTGCAACTTAAAATAATTGAAACTGAAACGTTTGAAGGGCCCGTACAGTACCAATAAAGACTGCCAGATGAAGAGTTTCACCAGGAAGGAC
Organism: Oncomelania hupensis; assembly: GCA_036898135.1. Classification (NCBI taxonomy): domain Eukaryota; kingdom Metazoa; phylum Mollusca; class Gastropoda; order Littorinimorpha; family Pomatiopsidae; genus Oncomelania; species Oncomelania hupensis. The sequence goes on from CM072521.1 coordinate 51,623,873, forward strand.
ATTCACGTACTCGCATTTGGAAGCTGGGAACGAGTGCTTTTAGTGCCCTTGCAAGTTCGTTCAAAAAACAAATTGTGTTCTAGTTTTGTCTTGTCTTATCTACTGCAGCATAATTTGTTCCAGACACGATCCAGTATTTGTCACAATCCTACACATTTTCTCTTTCAAATCTGTTTCATAATTCGCAGCACTGTTATCAATAATTATCACTGACCTACCCATCATGGTGTGAAGTCCATGACTTTGTTTTACATAATAGTGACGCACTGCCAGTATTTTGCTCAAAAACCGGATCAGCCGCTGCCGGTTGGAAATTGTTTTTGTCGGTGTTGCCTTCGTTTATTTTCTGTACGTTCTCTTGTGTAAATGTAGAAACGGATAGTTTCTAATGCTCAGCTGTTTGTGTGTTCCTTCAAATTGCTCAGTACGATCCTTATTTTCACTAATCCCTTGTTTTATAATATATTATTTAAAAAAATGTGTAAAATTTTTTATTTAAGAGTTATTGTTATGCTTCTGAATTGGACTGGTATTACGTTTTTCTCTCATCATCCTCACCAAGAGCAGCTGTCTTGAGCTAGGAGATGTGCTATACAAGAATAATCAATGAAAGTGCATCATTTAAAAAGAAAAAGTATCTGAATCTCAAATATCTAATGTAATTACGTTGCTGTATTAATGATCCTCATCCTCGGTATTTTATGTGGGGTACATTATGTTTTGTTACATGTTATGTAATCATTATGTTATGTTAATTTATTATTTTTTGTTTTGTTTTGTTTTATGCCCTGATTATTTCTTTATTCCAACTTGCATGATACAATCTTTTGTCAATAAATATTTCCAACCTATCCTTCCATTCCAAAATACTTTTGAAATGTAAAAAAAAATGGCATCCACAAATTGTGTCTGCTTTAATCAGAAACTCATGGATTGTGTTGTTTGATACATATCTGTTAAAAAAAACAACAACAACAAAGTGTATTAACTATTATGAAATTAATAACCAGTCCACTGTTATATATTGTTTGTGTGTATATATATGTAATATATATAATTACTTTTGTGCTTTACGCTCGTGACTCTGCCTCAAGGCATTTTTTTCATTAAGACTGCCACGATGTTAAAACTCACTTACGGACATACATGTATAAAATAAAAGAAAAATGGTCGTTTTAATATGTGCATTATTACTGTTTTACAAGTCTACAACTTTACTGTAACATTTTATTTCTTGTGAAAAACCAAACTGACAATAAAAAAAAACATTAAAAAATTACTGCACCTCCATGTTTGTGTTAGTTTGAAATTAAAAAGCCAAAGAAATTTTATTAATATTTCATCTGTGTGTGATGATGATGATGATGATGATGATGTTTATTATTATTATTATTATTAATATTATTATTATTATTATTATTATTATTATTATTATTATTATTATTATATTTGTTATATTTGTTATTATATGTACATATAATTATTAATCTTAATTAACTTCGCTCAAAAGTACTTCCTAGTGCATGGAACTTTGGAATTTTGTCTTTTATTTCCTACAACACCATCAAACAGTATTAAATATGGATTACCGATCACCCCCTCCCCTCACTTTTTCTCCCCGGACATTTCCCACCAGTCTTTTCCCCTCTAACCCACTTCCTCCCCAGCTATCTTCCGCCCCCCCCCCCCCCCCCCTTCCCTCCCATGACCACTTCTCTCCTGTCGTCACTTCCCCCTTGTATTATTCACCCCTGGTCACTTTTCCCTCCCCTCCCCCCCCTGGCAAAGCACAGTTGCAATATTTATTTTCTAGTTTCTAATATTGTGTTTTGTATGTAAGACTATGGCCTATGAGCAAACTCTTAAGTATTAGAACACTTGAAGCAAAAAAGTATACTCCTGATGTTTGATTATGATTACAGAGAATGCTACTGCAGTTTCTTCAAGACTATCAATGTTTGATCAATGATAATGAAATCAGTTTTGAAATATGTGAACTGTTGTTCAGTTTATTCCACCGCTTTTCCTATCCTATCCTGTCCCGTAACCCGGAGGTCGTAGGGGCACCACAGATGATCGTTTAACCAGCATACTCCATCTTTCTCTGTCCTCAGCAGCCCTGATGGCTTCGCTCAGTGTCAAACTAGTCCATTCTCGAATGTTGTCCTCCCACCTCTTTTTCGGTCTCCCTCTTCTTCTACCTTCTTGCACTGTGCCTTTCAGAATGGTCTTTGCAAGGCCTGATGATCTGGTGATTTGGCCATACCATCGGAGTTTCCGTTTCTTCACCACTGTGAGCAGGTCATCGTGTTGTCCAATGGCTTGTGTGATGGTCTGTCGGACTTTGTCGTTGGTGGTGTGTTGGGTATAGGAAATGCCCAGAAGTCTTCTGTAGCACCTCATCTCCATGCTTTGTATTCTTCGTTGTAGATCTGCTGTGAGGGTCCATGCTTCGCAAGCATATAGGAAGATGGAGATGACAAGGGAGCGCAGCAGTCTTACTTTGGAATGTAGACTGATGGTCCTTTTACCGCTTTTACTTTAAACAAATGTGCACTGAAAACATTACTTTAGTTCTTGAGGTAGTTGAAGCAACAGCAACAACTAAAATGAATGGTGGAATCAGGTCTAGTGTTTTGATTTCCTCGAAAGGCATAAAGATGAAAGAACACAGCAGATTCCTTTTCCACTACCAAAACAAACTAACAACAGGGACAGGGATATAAATGTCAATACAATCACGACATCCAATGCAAAGCAGCTGTGCATGTAAAGGTACGCACAATTACATCTCATCAATTCACATTAAGTTACAAATATATACAAGTCACTCTATCTGAGTACATCAAATTTAATACATTTATTACATTCATACAACAGTACAAGTCATTAAGAAAAGTTATCAACTTTTTATTAAAACATAATAAACTAGGGGTGAGGAATGGGGAGATGGCCAGGATAATAAATAAATGAATAATTAGAAAAATACATAACTAATGAACAATTTCTCTCTCTGGGTCGTAGTAGGTTGGGGGTGGGGAGGGGATAAACCAGGGGGGATAATACAAGGGGGAAGTGACAGCAGAGGGGAAGTGGTCACAGAGGGAATGGGGGGATGGAGGTAGCCGGGGAGGAAATGGGCTAGGGGAGGAGGAGGGGGGGGGGGAGAAAGACTGGGGAGACAGTAAAGCCCAAAACAAAATGATGGACACCTTTACAACAAGTTTAGCTAGCGAGATTGAATAAACCCAGGTTTATTTTTATTTATACGTATAGAAACACAAACACACAAACGCTTACAGGCTAGCAAATAGGCACACACACTGCACAATCTTTCAAACAAACACACACAGTGTATGCACACCAGCACACACACACACAGATTCACACATACACGCATGCCAATTCTGAAATACCTCTTTTTGTTACAAACATGAAAAGTCAATGTACAATTCATTTTAAAGTAGACAAAGGAGAGCCTTAGCTTGAATGGCTCGGGTCACAACTCAGCGTGCCAGTAACTTGACCCCGATATGTTAGCTGTGCAGTACCCCTACTCATTGGGTTAGAGTTTAAAACCGAGATCTGGTTTCTCATGCATGCATTCCGACTTTTAGTTGAAAGATCCTGATGCTCATAAATGTCCAAACAGGTGAGATGCATAAACACACGCAAGCAAACACTCAATCCCACTCTCTGCCCCATGCACTCCCTCGGTTCAGAATTACTCAGTTGTCTGCAGCGCCAGACAGTGCCCATCAGTACAGCAAGTTGGCACTTCAGGTGGCTTGAGTTAGATCCTGTTCCCACTCAGTGCCTTAAACAACTCTATGAGCTGGAAAGATGCTACATAGAAGAACAAGTTGTAATAACATATTAAATTTTAAAATAAAAATAATAATATAATAATAATAATATTAATAATAATAATAATACTTGTTTTAAAAAAATAAATAATAATAATTGTTTAAAAAAATAAATAATAATAATAATAATAATAATCATAATAATAATAATAATAATAATAATTAATATTAATAATATTTATATAAAGAGATCAGTCAGAAAGAGAGACAAAGAATAGTATATTAGTTATTACATCCATGCAAGTGGTTGGTGTTCATCAGTTAGAGAGAAAGAGGGAGAGAAAGAGAGAGAGAAAAAGAGGGAGAGGAAGAGAAAGTGAGCAAGAAAGAAAAGGGAAGGGAGAGAGAGAGGCACCAGTCTTTATAGCATAACATAGTAGCATAGCATGGTAGCATAGAATGGTATAGCAAACACTAGAAACAGGCTAAAAGCCTACAGCTCTCATTTATCCCATAATGAGGGTCACTGACCCAAGATCCACAGTTACTGTCCTATCAAATTTGAATATACATTTTTTTCTCAAACCTCCAAATTTGTGGAGTAAAGATAACTACTAAAGTGTTCAAGCAGGTTTTTAAACACATTCAGTGAACTTGCATTTACGGCCTCAGTCGGTAGGTTATTCAAGGTTGTTATGATTTTGTTAGTAAATGAGAACTTGAGACGGTTTGTATAACAATACTGTAGTAAAGTTTCCACAGACCCTTTTTATTACGTTGTTTAAACAAAGAAAGAACGAACAAAAGAAAGAATGCAAGAAAGAACGAAAGAAAGAAAATGAATAACAATGAGAATTTTAGCTAACAAAGCAAAAAAAATCCTAGTAAGTTTTTTTTTAAATTTAAAATTTTAAAATGAAGTCTGTATAATTCATACCTCTAAACATTTCAAAAGGGGACGGAAGCAGCACACCGCCCATATCGAAAATGATGGCCTTGTATTGGCGTTTGCTACCATCTTGTTGTTGCTGACCAGTAGCAGCGGACATCGCAGGGTGAAAGGACATTGCCCATGGTCGACCAAGCATCACACTATGCATTCTGCTCAGTAGGCGGGACATACTTTCATTGTGGTCATCCTGAAAGAAAATTACAAAGATTGTATTAAAAAAATGTGTTATTATTATTAATTATTTCAATGCATGCTCTCAAAGGTGAACAAAAGTGGGACATTGTGGCTTTCAAGAGAATTTATAATATATATTTTTTATTTTATATCTATCTATCTATCTATCTATCTATCTATCTATCTATCTATCTATCTATCTATCTATCTATCTATATGTACTACATTTGAGCTTTTTAAGTTTATTGAGAAGCGCTTGGAATTGAAAGCCAGTATGTCGCATTTTTTGTCCACCTTTGAGATCAGATATTTACCTTTCTTGATGTTTAATCCAGCTTGCCTCCCTTGGCTTGTTTTATTATTTGCTCCTTAAGGCCTGCTGTATGGTGCTAACCATTTGAAGAGAATTTATTATATATTTTACATATACATACCAATTTTAAAATAGTATGATTAATATAATAAATTTAAAAATACATTAATAAATAAATATTTGTTCTCAATTTGCAAAATAACTTTGCTAACATGTGATGGGGTATTTTGATGCTTTCTCTCTCTCTCTCTCTCTCTCTCTCTCTCTCTCTCTCTCTCTCTCTCTCTCTCTCTGTCTGTCTGTCTGTCTGCCTCTCTGTCTGACTGTCTGCCTCTGTCTCTGTCTCTGTCTCTCTCTGTTTGTCTATAAATAGAGAAAACTTCCCACAGCTGCAGTATGAACTAAACTGAGATAAACACTAGATTTGGCAAAACATATAACAGTAATAGCAGAATATCAATTAACTTTTACTCTGCCCCAGCCCCCCCCCCTCCTCATCCCCACCCTCTTTGTCTGTTGCATGATGCTCTTTATTATTGTGAAGATTCTAATATTTACTATAGTGGAAAGGTATAGGCCTATATTTTTTATATATTTTATTATAGATTTAAAAACCTTTTTTTTTTTTTTTTACAAAGGTGTATAGAAATTAACACAAAAATATAATTTGTCATAATTATAATTGCACAACTGCAGGATCTCTGCTACATTCTCACAACAAATGCAACTCATTATTTATATTAATATGTTTTTCAGTTTCTTCATAGAATGAGATCTATAAAGGTCTACGCCATTACAGCCTGGAGAAAAAAAACAACAACAATACCCTGAGACACTGCGCTCCTACTCTTTTGGATTAGAATATAAACTGAGGTCTAATCTGTCCATTCACACATTCAATTGCATGGACTTTAAAGATCCTGACGCTCATGACACAATTCAATTGCATGGACTTTAAAGGTCCCGACGCTCATGACCTATAGATGGGTGAGTGCCGTTTACACAAATACTCCCAGCATGCACTATAGGTCTCTTCTCTCCATCCCCAGTCACCCACGATTCTGCTTAGTCAGCTTGAGTTTGATCCTGTATCGGCCAGTGCCTTGCACCTTGAGCCGCTCTTGAGCTGGAAAAGCGCTATATAAAATTAAAAGTGATTAAATAAAAAATAATTAAAATTAAAAAGCAAATAATTACACTGGTTACAGGTACTAAGTATTATTACATTATTAGTAATAATACAAATCATTTCGATACACTTCTACACAGGGGCGCTTCCAACATCAATTTTAATACTGTACCTATTATTTATAGTAAAGACTAACCGAGTATTCCTACTACTAGCAGAAATGCACACTACATTACACTCTACAGTACAAGCAATCCAAGTGCCGAGACTTGGACTTCGCACTGAAGGTGTTTCTGCATGTATCGGCCAGTGTCTTGCACCTTGAGCCGCTCTTGAGCTGGAAAAGCGCTATATAAAATTAAAAGTGATTAAATAAAAAATAATTAAAATTAAAAAGCAAATAATTACACTGGTTACAGGTACTAAGTATTATTACATTATAGTAATAATACTAATAATACAAACCATTTCGATACACTTCTACACAGGGGCGCTTCCAACATCAATGTTAATACCTATTATAGTATTAACAAAGACTAACCGAGTATTCCTACTACTACTACTACTAGCAGAAATGCACACTACATTACACTCTACAGTACAAGCAATCCAAGTGCCGAGACTTGGACTTCGCACTGAAGGTGTTTCTGCATTTATGCATTAACAACTATGCAAATAGGCGCAAATTATCGCATTCGTGCATTAAATAATTTAATATACAGCCAAACTTACCAAAGAAACTCGCAATCCACACCTATTTCCAAAACAAAAATACTACCTTTGAAACTTCACTCTATTGAAAGAGAGCCTACTCTAACTAAGGAGGGGAGTGGGGGTAGGTCAGGAAGAGCAATGAAGGCGATAGGTGATGTCCCTTGGAGAAGAACACTAACTTCCCATCATGCTTCCCATACCTCTTCGGGTCACCTCTCTCTCTCTCTCTCTCTCTCTCTCTCTCTCTCTCTCTCTCTCTCTCTCTCTCTCTCTCTCTCTCTCTCTCTCTCTCTCTCTCTCTCTCTCTCTCTCTTTCTCAAAACCATGGAAGTACCACTGAACTAAATAAACTTTCTTTTAGATCAGTGTGGAAGTACAAACAAAACACAGGGTACACTTGTTTGTTTTCGTAATAAGCGGTTTCCCAACACTGAATGATGATGTAGAAAAGGAGTTAAAAACAAAACGTGGTCACAATGAAGATTTTTCGTCAAAGTTGACCGTATTCCAATCCTATCCTATCCTATCCCGTAACTCGAAGGTCGTTGGGGCACCACATATGATCGTTTAACCAGCATGCTCCATCTTTCTCTGTCCTCAGAAACCCTCATGGCTTCGCCCAGTGTCAAGACAGTCTATTCTCGAATTTTGTCCTCCCACCTTTTTTTCTGTCTGCCTCTTTTTCTGCCTCTTTGCACCGTGCTTTCCAGGATGGTCTTTGCAAGGCCTGATACTCTGGTGACGTGGCCATACCATCGGAGTTTCCGTTTCTTCGCCAGCATAGGCTATATCGTCGTGTTGTCCAATGGCTTGTGTGATGGTCTGTCGGAATCCGTCGTTGGTGATGTGCTGGGTGTAGGAAATACCCAGAAGTCTTCTGTAGCACCTCATCTCCATGCTTTGTATTCTTCGTTATAGATCTGCTGTGAGGGTCCATGTTTCGCAAGCCTATAGGAAAGATGGAGATGACAAGGAAGCGCAGCAGTCTTTCCTTGGAATAACGACTGGTCCTGTCTTTCCAAATGGGCTTCAACCTTGTCAGGGCAGCAATTGTTTGTGAGGTCCTGGAGAGGACTTTAATTCTGTCGGGACCCATTGACCGTATTAAACTGCATTATACAGGGTGTTCCAAAAGTCTTGGGCACATTTGAAGTCCCCATATCTCAATTACTATGAATGGTAGTAAGATAAATGTTGTGCCATTTTAAAGCTAATTACATTAAGTTTATTGTAAAGCTGTTGATTTTTAAAAAAAATTTCTTTTCAGACCCATTTATGGCGTTCACTCAACCAGAAAATGCTGGGACGCGTTTGGCAAGAATTTGACTATCGGTTTGATGCGTGTCGTGTGACCAATAGTGCTCACATTGAACATCTTTGAACATTCCATGTAAAAATTGAGATTACAAGCTTTCTGAATTTACCAGTTGCGTTTTTATATCCTTAATAGTTTCGGAAATATTCAATGTCAAAATGTGCCCAAGACTTTTGGAACACCCTGTACTTTCAAGGTGAGTGAAACGACTTTCACTTTATAATTGTGTATAAATGCTAAACTTTGACATGAAATCTTTCATTGGGAACACTGATTTTCTACACATTTTTAATTCTTTAAATCTAGTTCAAGATCGTGTACTTTGTTAAGAATGTGAATGTGAGCATGAGATTAAGAGCGAGTGCGAATAATTTAATGAATTTTTTAAAAACTTGTTTTAATTAACTTTTACAGTTCCTGGGAACAGGTTGTAAGATATGCATAAAACCTTTAACAGATTAGTTTTACAGTTAAAATTTAACTCTCTCTCTCTCTCTCTCTCTCTCTCTCTCTCTCTCTCTCTCTCTCTCTCTCTCTCTCTCTCTCTCTCTTGTTTTAGGTAAAAATTACACATATAATTTTTAAGAAATTGCGAAATATTTCATATTGCATTAAGAAATACTACAAAATAACGTACAAATCGAGAAAACTATATTGAGGAACATAGTTTTAAAAAAACAAACAAAACATTACAAATTAACGTACAATTCGTAAAAAAACATAACTGACGAACATGATAAAACATACTTTTCTTTATTTTTTAATAATAAATTCAAACTCACAGAACTTCGTTGGAAATGTAAATACATCCTCCAAAATCTGGCCCTGAATAAGGGATACAAATTTGTTAAAGAAAAAAAAATTGCCAGGTTTCCCAACTTGGGCCATACGACTCCATACTGAAGCACTCGCACCCCTTCCTGACCCTCGTCAAAATTATACAGGCAGCCGCAATTAAAATACCCACCGACTACCTGGTGTTGCGAGGTCCATCCCGCAACACTGATCCGGGGGGCAGGGAGGTGGTACGAGAGTTCGGTTTAGGGAGTAGTGCTGTGTCGCAAGCTGGATATCTGGTGAGAGTTCGCCTGGATTGACAAAATCCTCGCCGAACCTGCCCAATCCTGGCCAAAGACAGCACCATCAGCCTCAGCAACCATCCCAACAAGGTCCTCCTGAAAAGAATACTCAACAGGTCAAAACCCCCACGTTGATCAAATCATAGCTGAAGAACAAGCCTGATTCAGGGCAGGGCGAAGTAATACTGAACAGATTTTTAACTTCAGAATAATCTGCGACCAACAACATCTATATCATGTGTTTGTAGACTTCAAGAAAGCGTTTGACCGAGTCTGGCATGCAGCTCTGTGGGCAACCATGACAGTGTATAACATCAGCCCTAACATAATGGAAGTCATCAAAAACTTGTATGACAAGGCTACCAGTGCAGTTCTCCACAACAGCACCATCAGGAACTGGTTCAGAACAACAATCGGCGTGTATCAAGGATGCCTACTCCCTCCAACACTCTTCAATATCTTTTTGGAGCGCATCATTTCAGATGCCCTTGCAGATCGCGAAGGCACAGTCATCATAAGGGGATAGAGCAATCTCCAACCTCCGTTTTGCGAATGACCTTATGGGTTAGCTGGAGAAGAATAAGATGAACAGCTGGTACAGAGGCTTGACACCACCTCCAGAACCTTTGGAATGGAAATAAGTGCAGAGAAGACCAAGATGATGGCCAAAACACCAATGGCATCAACATGGACATCAAAGTCCAAGGCCAATTCCTCAACATAGTGCGTAGCTTCAAATATTTAGGATCCCTTGTATCAGACAATGGGTCCCGACAGGAAGTCCCCTCCAGGATCGCACAAACAACTGCTGCCCTGACAAGGTTGAAGCCCGTTTGGAAAGACAGGACCATCAGTCTACACTCCAAGGTAAGGCTGCTGCGCTCCCTTGTCATATCCATCTTCCTGTACACTTGTGAAACATGGACACTCACACCAGACCTACAACGAAGAATGCAAAGCATGGAGATGAGTTGCTACAGAAGACTTCTGGGCATATCCTATACCCAGTACATCACCAACGACGAAATCGGAATCCGCCGTGCTGATGACCTGCTCACCGTGGTGAAAAAACTGAAACTCCGATGGTATGGCCACGTCACCAGATCATCAGGTCTTGAAGGACCATCGTGCAAGGCACAGTGCAAGGAGGTAGAAGAAGAGGGAGACAGAAAAAGAGGTGGGAGGACAACATTCGAGAATGGACTGTTTTGACACTGAGCGAAACCATCAGGGTTGATGAGTACATGGAACCAAGGAGTACGCTGGTTAAACGATCATCTGTGGTGCCCCTACGACCTCAGAGTTACGGGATAGGATAGGATAGGATAGGATAGGTCTATCGACCAGAGGTGGCTGCTTATATAAATATACTCTTTGTAAAAATATTCCAAGAAACGGCGCCAGCGGCTTTTAGAAAGGAGTGGGGGAGGGGGGGGGAGGGGGGAAGTCAGTAATGTAATATTTAACAGTGATCGATGTGTTTACTTTCACAACTTGTATTGGATGGCTAAGTCAAGTATCGCTGTTACATTATTTTGTATTGATCTACTTGGATTTCCGCAAAACACGGATTTCATTTAAACACGTATTTCTGTCCAATGGATACTTTGGCCTTATATTATACTTAAAAGTATTATTCTGATTATTTTCGGTGGGGCATTGCATTTATTAGTGATGTATACATGTTCCTTATTTGCGGTATTGCGTGGGGCAGTTTCTATTTCCAAAAAAAAACTTCAGTAAAGTACTAATAGTACAGGATCGAGAGAACAAAAACTTGCACTTGGTATTCCTGGTCTATGTTATGTATTTCCCCATTAGCTACAATCGGCTTGTTCGATTATTCTTTAATATTGCAAAACACTGGTTTAAATGTATTTAATATGTAAAAGATAAGACCAAAGCAAACTAAACATAAATTGTTTTAGAGATGTTGACTGTTGTTATGGCGACGCGTGTAAACAATCGAGAGTAAATTAAAAACAGTGGATTTGGACATGGAGTTGAAAATGATTTGTATAGAATTTTAGGTGACTTGAAATCTATGTTAGCATATATTTTTCAGAACTGACGATTTTTTTCATATAAGGAATTTGTATTTATATTTTGCCTCGTGATCCATTCTAGTTCAAATTACATTTATGATTTATATCACAATTAAAAAAAAATAAATTATGCAACCCTCAAAGGACAGTATTTTGACATTATTAAAATCTATAGGTTTGGACTACAAGCAAACAATGAAGCTGACATAGGTGAATAGACTACTTTTGCAATAGTTAAAACTTAATTTGCATTTCTGAATTGTTTCTTTCTGCATCAGTTCTGGTTAATCTGTACGGCGTACAGTCTATTTGAAACAAAATAAATCAGTATCCAGACCAGATTTACCTTTCTGTTAAATATTTACCTCCCCTTATATCTGAAGGGAAATGACGACAAGAATCTTCAGTGGTCGTGTAATTGTTCTTTTTGGTAATTGTTCTTTTTGGTATCGGGAGTATTTTCGGTGCCAAGGTGTGTGACAGAGGCAGTTACTTTCCTAAGGTAATCGGGTATTCTTGGCCAATAATTATTATTGAATATCTGCTGCAGCTGTTTATTTTCGAATTATTGAAAAATTCGCATCACTACCGTTAGTCGAATTCTAGACTTTTACTAGTTTTAGTTTTTAATTTAAACTTTAAGTGGCTAACTAGATCCGATGTCTATGTTACTAAAATTAGGATGTCAGTATAGTATAGTATAGTATAGTATAGTATAGTATAGTATAGTATAGTTGGAGCCTCGGGCGGCTTGAGTTAGATCCTGTATCGGCCAGCGCCTTGAGTCGCCAAGTACGGTGAAATATGTGCGCTGTACAAATCCTCTATAATATTATAATAGGCCTAATATAGTATTTTAGTTTATGCATTATAGACTGACAGCCTTTTGCCCTCAAATTGATGTGCATAAAATCATATCGTTATTGTCACACAGTTTAGGCATCAGGCACTGAGTGTCTGAGGAATTTACCTATACTTATGGGAGAAAGAAAGCAGGTGTGTGTGGGTGTACACACCGGATTTGGGTGTGTGTGTGTGTGCATGTGGGAGGGTGGGTGTGTGTGTTTGTGTGAGAGAGAGGGAGGAGGACAGAAGTACTCCTAAAAGTCAGAGACAGAAATTTGTCCGAACACTAACAGAAACAGTCCTATTTGAGACTATTGAGAGGAATAAAACTAGTACCTTGATTGCTTGAAAAGTTTGCGAGGTGGTAAATTGGCTTGAAATTAGAGTTTGAAGTCATGTCCTCGTGTTAGTGAACTGCCTGTCTTGGTTAGTACATTTTGTGTTTTTTTGGGCTCATAGAAATTGTTCAATGTGAATTTTGGTATCAGAATTTTGAGTAAGACTGACTTACAAAAGATACAAATTTGATTAACTAGATGGCCAAACTAGACCAGTAGAGAGGTGAAAAATCAATTTCTAAATGAAAATAGGATTTGAAGAGTTGCTGTTGTATAATAAAAAATTATCTGTAAAGAGCAACGTCTGACTTTTTAATTTAATGTAAATTATTCTAAATTCTAAAAAATAATAAGTATTTGTAAGACTGTTACTGTTAGTATTACGCTTACTAAGTACTAAAATGTGATGAATTTGGACCAGAATTAGTTATGAAACTGTGATTGTGTTGTGTGTGCAATTCAGACCAGTCAGTGTATGGGAGGTTCCATAGCCAGACCTACAAGCAATCACACAACCATCATGACAGCCGCTTCACATTTCAAAGCTCGCTGCAAGGAATACCCTCGCAATCCAAAAATCATCCGCTTTCCTGTGCCTGATGAAAAAGTGCCATGGTCTGTTCCGTATCCAGAATACAATCCCGTTGAGTACACCGCTCCTTCAGTGGCCAGTGGTCCTGTGTGGGCAGACATTGATATTAGACACTTGGATCCCAAAGAGAAAGATGTCAAGTTAGTATTTAATCTAACTGATAATCTTGTTGGTCCTGCGATATATGTATCATCTTATTCATGTTTATTATTTACAAGAGAAAAAAAGAAGTATTTATGCTGTTCATAAAATGTTCTCTCTCTCTCTGTCTGAGTGTGTGTGTGTGTCATTGTGTGTGTGTGCCTCTCTCTCTCTCTGTCTTTCTCATTTTACCATTATAAATTTATAATAATAAAACCAACCAAACTGAGATTATAAATTATATAAAATGTCTATTTTATGATTACTATTTTTAAGTAAATATTTTTTTTTAAATAATATTCATTGACATGGCAATAATATCAGTAATATAAAATACTGGTAATATCCCTTGAAAACATGTTTTATTTATTAATATGACAGTGGTATTGTTTTTTAATTTTATTATTATCAATTTATTAATTAATTATTAATTTCCTTACTGTGTATTAATTTGTTTATGTATTAATTATATAAATGTATCATTTGTGATGTTAATAATCTTCTTTTTCGTGGTTTGGGCAGTCCCCTACCCCCACAAAAAACACTATCTAGCTACTACTTTCTAAACAGTGAAGGCATATTTTGGATACAAAAGACTTAAGTTTTAACTGTCGGTGTACATGGTTGCAAAATCCAGAATGCTAGCGCAACCCTAGAACTGCAGTCTTCATTATACTTTGCCTACGTTCCTCTTGTTACAGACTGCCAAAGTGGAACGCTCTGGATGGGAAAATCAACCGCAAGAGCCACTGGGGTGCTTATGAACTGGATGAATGCAACTGTCCGAAGTAAGTAACGAAGCCAGATGGTGAGCCGTTGCAATATATTTCCAGACAGCCACAACTATTTACAAATAGTGTTGAGTTTTGTTTTAGTCACACATGCACACAAAACAACAGCCCCTAACATAATATAACATAATATAATGTGATATACCATGATATAACATACTATAACATAACATCACATCAAATATCATATCATCATATCAAGTCATGTCATGTAACATAATACAATACAATACAATCACCTTTGAGCTCATTTTAAAGATCAATGGTGCTACCTAATAATATAATATAATACAAGGTCCAATACAGTACAGCACAGTATAATATAATAACCAGATTTCAGCTCATTTTAAAGAACACCGGTGCTATATAAGAAAGCCTTGTGTGGTAGTTACTTGTGACTTTGCGTGACAGGAATCCTGTTGGGAGGACAGGCGTGTGTGGAAGAGGGCTGCTGGGACGATGGGGACCCAACCATGCTGCCGACCCTATCGTGACCAGGTACGCACAGCCTGGTGTGGGTGCATGTGTGAATGTTTGTGCATGAGTGGTTGTGCATGGATGTGTGTGTGTATGTTTGTGGGAGTTTGAGAGCTGTTTTGATGAGATGGGAACATTTCAGGTGCCATGGGTACAATTAGGGATAATGCTAATTTACATCAGCCTATTTTTTACTAACAGGATTACTGGTACATGGGACAGTCTGCCAGAAGAGGTTTTTACAGTGGTATCACTAAATGCTTAAAAAAAAAAAAGGTCGGAAAATACGATGGATGAATTTCTATCTAGTAAAATGTTCTCCATAGTTTTACATGGAGATTCCATCACCACTACTCCACCCTCTGGTAGGCAGATTGACCTGACAGCTATTGACTATTTGACAAGATATACGGGTGGTTTCCAAAGCTCTGTAACAAGAGGGATAAAGACTGAAGGCCTGCATTAGCATCCCAACATGCTACACAGTGGTTGAAAAGTAACTCCCTATTGAAAATGGCTTATAACATTTTGTACTTAGTACAGCCCATAACATCTCCTGTGACAAACAAAGGGAGATGAGAAAGAAAAAGAACACCTCACAGGGAGCTGATGCCTACCGAAAAATCAACAAAGCTATTCGAAAAGGCATGCGCACAGCAAAGGAGACCTGGATAAAAGATCAATGCCAGGAAATAGAGAACTGTCTGAACAAGAACAACAGCAAGAGGGCCTACCAGACTGTGAAGCAGCTGACAAATGTTAAACAGCCCAAAGTCTCCACGATGCAAAGCAAGTCTGGCATATGCCTTACAGAAGAACAAGAAGTATTGGATAGATGAACAGAGTATTGCTCTGACCTTTACAACCTCACACCAAACGGAGACCCATCAGTTCTAGCATTCTCCAAGAATAAGTTGAGGCAGCAATGCATTCGCTGAAGAAGAGGAAGTCAGGGGGAATGGTCAGCGGGAGTGGACAGCATTCTGGCAGAATTGCTCTTCAAAGCAGGACAAGCGATGATTGACACCCTCACCATTATCTGTACCAAGATCTGGCAGAGTTGGGAGTGGCCTGCACCATGGACCCAGTCGCTTTTCATCACTCTTCCCAAAAATGGTACCTTCAGGAGTGTGGAAATTACCGCACAATCAGCCTCATCAGCCATCCCAGAAAGGTCCTCCTGAAAATAATACTCAACAGATTGAAACCCCAAGCTGAACACATAGCCGAAGAACAAGCAGGATACAGGGCAGAGCAAAGTACCACTGAACAGATTTTCAACCTCGGAATAATCTGTGAGAAATACCTACAGCACAAACAACATCTATATCTTTTGTAGACTTCAAGAAAACATTTGACCGAGTCTGGCATGCAGCTCTGTGGGCAGGCATGAGAGTGTACAACATCAGCCCTAAAATTATTGAAGTCATCAAAAGCCTGTATGACAAGGCTACCAGTGCAGTGCAGTCCTCCACAACAGCACCATCAGGAACTGGTTCATAACAACGATCAGTGTGCGTCAAGGATGCCTACTCTCTCCAACATTCTTCAACATCTGCCTGGAGCACATCATGTCAGATGCCCTTGCAGATCATGGAGGCACAGTCAGCATAGGGATAGAGCAATCTCCAACCTCCGTTTTACGGATGACATTGATGGATTGGTCAGGGAGGAACAAGAACCTGAACAGCTGGTACAGAGGCTTGACACCACCTCCAGAGCCTATGGAATGGAAATAAGTGCGGAGAATACCAAAATGATGACCAACAACACCAATGACATTAACGGACATCAAAATCCAAGGGCAATCCCTCAACACAGTGCCTAGCTTCAAATATTTAGGAGCCTCTGTATCAGACAGTGCGTTCCGACAGGAAGTCCTCTCCAGGATTGCACAAACAATTGCTGCCATGACAAGGTTGAAAGCCCATTTGGAAAGACAAAACCATCAGTCTACATTCCAAGGTAAGGCTGCTGCCCTCCCTTGTCACCTCCTGGCTCCATCTTCCTATACACTTGCAAAACATGGACCCTCATAGCAGATCTAGAACGAAGAATACAATGCGTGGAGATGATGTGCTACAGAAGACTTCTGGGTATTTCCTATACCCAACACATCAACAACAACGAAGTCTGACAGACCATCACACAAGCCATTGGACAACACAATGACATGCTCACAATGGTGAAGAAACGGAAACTCCGATGGTGTGGCCATGTCAGCAGGTCACCAGGCCTTGCAATGACTATCCTGCAAGGCACGGTGCAAGAAGGCAGAAGAAGAGGGAGACCGAAAAAGAGATGGGAGGACAAAATTCAAGAATGGACTGGCTTGACACTGAGCGAAGACATGAGGGTTGCAGATGACAGAAAGCTGGAGTACGCTGATTAAACGATCATCTGTGGTGCCTCAACAGCTTCTGATTTACAAGATAGGATAGGATAGGATAGGACAGCCCATAATGGCCCCTCGCCTGACATTACGTAAATGAGCTTAGCTGACATAAGACACCAGAAGACCTTTGACTATGGGCTGCTCTGGTCACTGCGGAATGAAATCAGAGTCCATCCATCACATTCTACCACTGTAAGGATCACAGTGCATTTTGGTTCACGCCAACGCTGGACTATTTCCACAAGTTCTAAGCCATTTTCAACAGGAAGTTACTTCTCAGCCGCAAGGTAAAATGCCCCAGCACTTGATGTGGTCATGGGGCTGAATGATATTATGTATTGTTGCGTGTTGCATGTCAGGTGGAAGAAAGACAAGAAGGGCATGATAGTTCAAAAGAATGGACACAATATTGCCCAGTTTATCGCAGTGCAAAGGAAAGACAACTTGGAATGGGCTATACCTGGGGTAAGACACTGCTCAGCATCGTCTTTCCTTCTTCCCCCTTTCTTCCTTTCAATCTTCCTTATTTTCTTTCTTTTTTTCATTCATCTATCCATCCTTCTTTTAGTGTCATTTTCAAAATCATTTCATTTTAATTGAACGGGGAGTCCGGAGGAAATAACTGCGTATATATTTTTTGCTATTTATGGCATGGCTAAAACGACAATGGACCAATGCAACAATTTCAGTTTTCAAACATGTTCAGTTTGACTTCTGCAGAACAGTTACGAAACAAGGTTTGCCCCGAGAATTGGAGTAATTTAGTAAACATACTTAAAAATGTTGTAAAATTCTGTTCGCTTTATTCAGGGTTAAGGATTTTGTGTGTTGCCATTAACAAAAACCTGCTTCTCTTGTTTTCATGCAGGCATCATTCACCTCGAACAATAACAATGCAGTTGACTGTTGTACAAGAAAAACACTTCACACTACATCATTGTAGGTTGTAGGTGGCACAGTCACTCTCTGCTATCTATCACAATGCAGCTGACTGTTGTACAAGAAAAACACTTCACACTACATCATTGTAGGTTGTAGATGGCACAGTCACTCTCTGCTATCTATCACAATGCAGCTGACTGTTGTACAAGAAAAACACTTCACACTACATCATTGTAGGTTGTAGGTGGCACAGTCACTCTCTGCTATCTATCACAATGCAGTTGACTGTTGTACAAGAAAAACACTTCACATTACATCATCGTAGGTGGCACAGTCACTCTCTGCTATCTATCACAATGCAGTTGACTGTTGTACAAGAAAACCACTTCACACATCATTGTAGGTGGCACAGTCACTCTCTGCTATCTATCACAATGCAGTTGACTGTTGTACAAGAAAAACACTTCACACTACATCATTGTAGGTTGTAGGTGGTACAGTCACGCTCTGCTATCTATCACAATGCAGTTGACTGTTGTACAAGAAAAGCACTTCACACTACATCATTGTAGGTTGTAAGTAGCACAGTCACGCTCTGCTATCTATCACAATGCAGTTGACTGTTGTACAAGAAAAACACTTCACACTACATCATTGTAGGTTGTAAGTAGCACAGTCACTCTCTGCTATCTATCACAATGCAGTTGACTGTTGTACAAGAAAAACACTTCACACTACATCATTGTAGGTTGTAGGTGGCACAGTCACTCTCTGCTATCTATCACAATGCAGTTGACTGTTGTACAAGAAAAACACTTCACACTACATCATTGTAGGTGGCACAGTCACTCTCTGCTATCTATCACAATGCAGTTTTACTGTTGTACAAGAAAAACACTTCACACTACATCATTGTAGGTTGTAGGTGGCACAGTCACTCTCTGCTATCTATCACAATGCAGTTGACTGTTGTACAAGAAAAACACTTCACACTACATCATTGTAGGTTGTAGGTGGCACAGTCACGGTCTGCTATCTATCACAATGCAGTTGACTGTTGTACAAGAAAAACACTTCACACTACATCATTGTAGGTGGCACAGTCAGGCTCTGCTATCTATCACAATGCAGTTGACTGTTGTACAAGAAAAACACTTCACTCTACATCATTGTAGGTGGCACAGTCACTCTCTGCTATCTATCACAATGCAGTTGACTGTTGTACAAGAAAAACACTTCACACTACATCATTGTAGGTTGTAGGTGGCACAGTCACTCTCTGCTATCTATCACAATGCAGTTGACTGTTGTACAAGAAAAACACTTCACACTACATCATTGTAGGTTCTAGGTGGCACAGTCACGCTCTGCTATCTATCACAATGCAGTTGACTGTTGTACAAGAAAAACACTTCACACTACATCATTGTAGGTGGCACAGTCAGGCTCTGCTATCTATCACAATGCAGTTGACTGTTGTACAAGAAAAACACTTCACACTACATCATTGTAGGTGGCACAGTCAGGCTCTGCTATCTATCACAATGCAGTTGACTGTTGTACAAGAAAACCACTTCACACTACATCATTGTAGATTGTAGGTGGCACAGTCATGCTCTGCTATCTATCACAATGCAGTTGACTGTTGTACAAGAAAAACACTTCACACTACATCATTGTAGGTTGTAGGTGGCACAGTCATGCTCTGCTATCTATCACAATGCAGTTGACTGTTGTACAAGAAAACCACTTCACACTACATCATTGTAGGTGGCACAGTCACTCTCTGCTATCTATCACAATGCAGTTGACTGTTGTACAAGAAAACCACTTCACACTACATCATTGTAGGTTGTAGGTGGCACAGTCATGCTCTGCTATCTATCACAATGCAGTTGACTGTTGTACAAGAAAAACACTTCACACTACATCATTGTAGGTTGTAGGTGGTACAGTTAGGCTCTGCTATCTATCACAATGCAGTTGACTGTTGTACAAGAAAAACACTTCACACTACATCATTGTAGGTTGTAGGTGGTACAGTTAGGCTCTGCTATCTATCACAATGCAGTTGACTGTTGTACAAGAAAACCACTTCACACTACATCATTGTAGGTTGTAGGTGGCACAGTCATGCTCTGCTATCTATCACAATGCAGTTGACTGTTGTACAAGAAAAACACTTCACACTACATCATTGTAGGTTGTAGGTGGCACAGTCACTCTCTGCTATCTATCACAATGCAGTTGACTGTTGTACAAGAAAACCACTTCACACTACATCATTGTAGGTGGCACAGTCACTCTCTGCTATCTATCACAATGCAGTTGACTGTTGTACAAGAAAACCACTTCACACTACATCATTGTAGGTTGTAGGTGGCACAGTCATGCTCTGCTATCTATCACAATGCAGTTGACTGTTGTACAAGAAAAACACTTCACACTACATCATTGTAGGTTGTAGGTGGTACAGTTAGGCTCTGCTATCTATCACAATGCAGTTGACTGTTGTACAAGAAAACCACTAAACACTACATCATTGTAGGTTGTAGGTGGCACAGTCACTCTCTGCTATCTATCACAATGCAGTTGACTGTTGTACAAGAAAAACACTTCACACTACATCATTGTAGGTTGTAGGTGGCACAGTCACAGTCTGCTATCTATCACAATGCAGTTGACTGTTGTACAAGAAAAACACTTCACACTACATCATTGTAGGTGGCACAGTCAGGCTCTGCTATCTATCACAATGCAGTTGACTGTTGTACAAGAAAAACACTTCACTCTACATCATTGTAGGTGGCACAGTCACTCTCTGCTATCTATCACAATGCAGTTGACTGTTGTACAAGAAAAACACTTCACACTACATCATTGTAGGTTGTAGGTGGCACAGTCACTCTCTGCTATCTATCACAATGCAGTTGACTGTTGTACAAGAAAAACACTTCACACTACATCATTGTAGGTTGTAGGTGGCACAGTCACTCTCTGCTATCTATCACAATGCAGTTGACTGTTGTACAAGAAAAACACTTCACACTACATCATTGTAGGTGGCACAGTCAGGCTCTGCTATCTATCACAATGCAGTTGACTGTTGTACAAGAAAAACACTTCACACTACATCATTGTAGGTGGCACAGTCAGGCTCTGCTATCTATCACAATGCAGTTGACTGTTGTACAAGAAAAACACTTCACACATCATTGTAGGTGGCACAGTCACGCTCTGCTATCTATCACAATGCAGTTGACTGTTGTACAAGAAAACCACTTCACACTACATCATTGTAGGTGGCACAGTCACTCTCTGCTATCTATCACAATGCAGTTGACTGTTGTACAAGAAAACCACTTCACACTACATCATTGTAGGTTGTAGGTGGCACAGTCATGCTCTGCTATCTATCACAATGCAGTTGACTGTTGTACAAGAAAACCACTTCACACTACATCATTGTAGGTGGCACAGTCACTCTCTGCTATCTATCACAATGCAGTTGACTGTTGTACAAGAAAACCACTTCACACTACATCATTGTAGGTTGTAGGTGGCACAGTCATGCTCTGCTATCTATCACAATGCAGTTGACTGTTGTACAAGAAAAACACTTCACACTACATCATTGTAGGTTGTAGGTGGTACAGTTAGGCTCTGCTATCTATCACAATGCAGTTGACTGTTGTACAAGAAAAACACTTCACACTACATCATTGTAGGTTGTAGGTGGTACAGTTAGGCTCTGCTATCTATCACAATGCAGTTGACTGTTGTACAAGAAAAACACTTCACACTACATCATTGTAGGTTGTAGGTGGTACAGTCAGGCTCTGCTATCTATCACAATGCAGTTGACTGTTGTACAAGAAAACCACTTCACACTACATCATTGTAGGTGGCACAGTCACTCTCTGCTATCTATCACAATGCAGTTGACTGTTGTACAAGAAAAACACTTCACACTACATCATTGTAGGTTGTAGGTGGCACAGTCATGCTCTGCTATCTATCACAATGCAGTTGACTGTTGTACAAGAAAAACACTTCACACTACATCATTGTAGGTTGTAGGTGGTACAGTTAGGCTCTGCTATCTATCACAATGCAGTTGACTGTTGTACAAGAAAAACACTTCACACTACATCATTGTAGGTGGCACAGTTAGGCTCTGCTATCTATCACAATGCAGTTGACTGTTGTACAAGAAAAACACTTCACACTACATCATTGTAGGTGGTACAGTTAGGCTCTGCTATCTATCACAATGCAGTTGACTGTTGTACAAGAAAAACACTTCACACTACATCATTGTAGGTTGTAGGTGGTACAGTCAGGCTCTGCTATCTATCACAATGCAGTTGACTGTTGTACAAGAAAAACACTTCACACTACATCATTGTAGGTTAAAGGTGGCACAGTCACTCTCTGCTATCTATCACAATGCAGTTGACTGTTGTACAAGAAAAACACTTCACACTACATCATTGTAGGTTAAAGGTGGCACAGTCACTCTCTGCTATCTATCACAATGCAGTTGACTGTTGTACAAGAAAAACACTTCACACTACATCATTGTAGGTGGCACAGTCAGGCTCTGCTATCTATCACAATGCAGTTGACTGTTGTACAAGAAAAACACTTCACACTACATCATTGTAGGTTGTAGGTGGCTTAGTCACTCTCTGCTATCTATCACAATGCAGTTGACTGTTGTACAAGAAAAACACTTCACACTACATCATTGTAGGTTGTAGGTGGCACAGTCAGGCTCTGCTGTCTTATCACAATGCAGTTGACTGTTGTACAAGAAAAACACTTCACACTACACCATTGTAGGTTGTAAGTAGCACAGTCAGGCTCTGCTGTCTTATCACAATGCAGTTGACTGTTGTACAAGAAAAACACTTCACACTACATCATTGTAGGTTGTAGGGGGCACAGTCACGCTCTGCTATCTATAACAATGCAGTTGACTGTTGTACAAGAAAAAACACTTCACACTACATCATTGTAGGTTGTAGGGGGCACAGTCACGCTGTGCTATCTATCACAATGCAGTTGACTGTTGTACAAGAAAAACACTTCACACTACATCATTGTAGGTTGTAGGTGGCAGAGTCACGCTCTGCTATCTATCACAATGCAGTTGACTGTTGTACAAGAAAAACACTTCACACTACATCATTGTAGGTTGTAGGTGGCAGAGTCACGCTCTGCTATCTATCACAATGCAGTTGATTGTTGTACAAGAAAAACACTTCACACTACATCATTGTAGGTGGCTTAGTCACGCTCTGCTATCTATCACAATGCAGTTGACTGTTGTACACAAAAAACACTTCACACTACATCATTGTAGGTTGTAGGTGGCACAGTCACTCTCTGCTATCTATCACAATGCAGTTGACTGTTGTACAAGAAAAACACTTCACACTACATCATTGTAGATTGTAGGTGGCACAGTCACTCTCTGCTATCTATCACAATGCAGTTGACTGTTGTACAAGAAAAACACTTCACACTACATCATTGTAGATTGTAGGTGGCACAGTCACTCTCTGCTATCTATCACAATGCAGTTGACTGTTGTACAAGAAAAACACTTCACACTACATCATTGTAGGTGGCTTAGTCACGCTCTGCTATCTATCACAATGCAGTTGACTGTTGTACACAAAAAACACTTCACACTACATCATTGTAGGTTGTAGGTGGCACAGTCACTCTCTGCTATCTATCACAATGCAGTTGACTGTTGTACAAGAAAAACACTTCACATTACATCATTGTAGGTTGTAGGTGGTACAGTCAGGCTCTGCTATCTATCACAATGCAGTTGACTGTTGTACAAGAAAAACACTTCACACTACATCATTGTAGGTGGCACAGTCAGGCTCTGCTATCTATCACAATGCAGTTGACTGTTGTACAAGAAAAACACTTCACACTACATCATTGTAGGTGGCACAGTCAGGCTCTGCTATCTATCACAATGCAGTTGACTGTTGTACAAGAAAAACACTTCACACTACATCATTGTAGGTGGCACAGTCAGGCTCTGCTATCTATCACAATGCAGTTGACAGTTGTACAAGAAAAACACTTCACACTACATCATTGTAGATTGTAGGTGGTACAGTCACTCTCTGCTATCTATCACAATGCAGTTGACTGTTGTACAAGAAAAACACTTCACACTACATCATTGTAGGTTGTAGATGGTACAGTCACTCTCTGCTATCTATCACAATGCAGTTGACTGTTGTACAAGAAAAACACTTCACACTACATCATTGTAGGTGGCACAGTCAGGCTCTGCTATCTATCACAATGCAGTTGACTGTTGTACAAGAAAAACACTTCACACTACATCATTGTAGGTTGTAGATGGCACAGTCACTCTCTGCTATCTATCACAATGCAGTTGACTGTTGTACAAGAAAAACACTTCACACTACATCATTGTAGGTGGCTTAGTCACGCTCTGCTATCTATCACAATGCAGTTGACTGTTGTACAAGAAAAACACTTCACACTACATCATTGTAGGTTGTAGATGGCACAGTCACTCTCTGCTATCTATCACAATGCAGTTGACTGTTGTACAAGAAAAACACTTCATACTACATCATTGTAGGTTGTAGATGGCACAGTCACTCTCTGCTATCTATCACAATGCAGTTGACTGTTGTACAAGAAAAACACTTCACACTACATCATTGTAGGTTGTAGTTAGCACAGTCACGCTGTGCTATCTATCACAATGCAGTTGACTGTTGTACAAGAAAAACACTTCACACTACATCATTGTAGGTGGCACAGTCAGGCTCTGCTATCTATCACAATGCAGTTGACTGTTGTACAAGAAAAACACTTCACACTACATCATTGTAGATTGTAGGTGGCACAGTCACTCTCTGCTATCTATCACAATGCAGTTGACTGTTGTACAAGAAAAACACTTCACACTACATCATTGTAGGTGGCTTAGTCACGCTCTGCTATCTATCACAATGCAGTTGACTGTTGTACACAAAAAACACTTCACACTACATCATTGTAGGTTGTAGGTGGCACAGTCACTCTCTGCTATCTATCACAATGCAGTTGACTGTTGTACAAGAAAAACACTTCACATTACATCATTGTAGGTTGTAGGTGGTACAGTCAGGCTCTGCTATCTATCACAATGCAGTTGACTGTTGTACAAGAAAAACACTTCACACTACATCATTGTAGGTGGCACAGTCAGGCTCTGCTATCTATCACAATGCAGTTGACTGTTGTACAAGAAAAACACTTCACACTACATCATTGTAGGTGGCACAGTCAGGCTCTGCTATCTATCACAATGCAGTTGACTGTTGTACAAGAAAAACACTTCACACTACATCATTGTAGGTGGCACAGTCACTCTCTGCTATCTATCACAATGCAGTTGACTGTTGTACAAGAAAAACACTTCACACTACATCATTGTAGGTTGTAGGTGGCACAGTCAGGCTCTGCTATCTATCACAATGCAGTTGACTGTTGTACAAGAAAAACACTTCACACTACATCATTGTAGGTGGCACAGTCAGGCTCTGCTATCTATCACAATGCAGTTGACTGTTGTACAAGAAAAACACTTCACACTACATCATTGTAGGTGGCACAGTCAGGCTCTGCTATCTATCACAATGCAGTTGACTGTTGTACAAGAAAAACACTTCACACTACATCATTGTAGGTGGCACAGTCAGGCTCTGCTATCTATCACAATGCAGTTGACAGTTGTACAAGAAAAACACTTCACACTACATCATTGTAGATTGTAGGTGGTACAGTCACTCTCTGCTATCTATCACAATGCAGTTGACTGTTGTACAAGAAAAACACTTCACACTACATCATTGTAGGTTGTAGATGGTACAGTCACTCTCTGCTATCTATCACAATGCAGTTGACTGTTGTACAAGAAAAACACTTCACACTACATCATTGTAGGTGGCACAGTCAGGCTCTGCTATCTATCACAATGCAGTTGTCTGTTGTACAAGAAAAACACTTCACACTACATCATTGTAGGTTGTAGATGGCACAGTCACTCTCTGCTATCTATCACAATGCAGTTGACTGTTGTACAAGAAAAACACTGCACACTACATCATTGTAGGTGGCTTAGTCACGCTCTGCTATCTATCACAATGCAGTTGACTGTTGTACAAGAAAAACACTTCACACTACATCATTGTAGGTTGTAGATGGCACAGTCACTCTCTGCTATCTATCACAATGCAGTTGACTGTTGTACAAGAAAAACACTTCATACTACATCATTGTAGGTTGTAGATGGCACAGTCACTCTCTGCTATCTATCACAATGCAGTTGACTGTTGTACAAGAAAAACACTTCACACTACATCATTGTAGGTTGTAGTTAGCACAGTCACGCTGTGCTATCTATCACAATGCAGTTGACTGTTGTACAAGAAAAACACTTCACACTACATCATTGTAGGTGGCACAGTCAGGCTCTGCTATCTATCACAATGCAGTTGACTGTTGTACAAGAAAAACACTTCACACTACATCATTGTAGGTTGTAGGTGGCACAGTCAGGCTCTGCTATCTATCATAATGCAGTTGACTGTTGTACAAGAAAAACACTTCACACTACATCATTGTGGGTTGTAGGTGGCACAGTCAGGCTCTAAAAGTTCATCCCCTCTATTTGTTTTTGTCTTTTCTTTTCAAACTTGCGTTGAACTTAATTTAGAAAGTGCGCTCTACAAAAGTTATGTGTAATGTATTTGGTATTACTATTATTATTATTATTGTTATTATTATTATTATTATTATTATTATTATTATTATTATTATTATTATTATTATTATTATTATCATTATCATTATTATTATTATTATTATTATTATTATTATTATTATTATTATTACACAATGTGACTGCTGATGAGTTAAAACAAGGGAGGCAGTTTTTGTACAACACGATTAGTGGATGTGTTGCCCAAATAGAAGTGACTGAAGTTTAATGATAGCTAGCCTCATGATAGTGTGATTATTCATTTATTATAATTTATTATTATTGTTAGGGTCTTATTATGATGATCCTTGTGATGGCCTGTAGGGCATGGTGGATGCCGGGGAAGTGGTGTCGCAGACCATCAGGAGAGAGTTTGGTGAAGAAACGCTCAACATGCTGGAAGCAACTCCTGAAGAGAAGAAAGAAATTGAAAAGCACATCAATGA
Organism: Oncomelania hupensis; assembly: GCA_036898135.1. Lineage (NCBI taxonomy): Eukaryota > Metazoa > Mollusca > Gastropoda > Littorinimorpha > Pomatiopsidae > Oncomelania > Oncomelania hupensis. Next base: position 51,651,123 of record CM072521.1, read on the forward strand.
GCTGTTTAGACAAGGAACTGAGGTAAGCGCGACAGCAAGACACTAAACAGACAATGAATATTTCAGCTTAGGGACCTGCTTTAACGGCACTTTTGTGTTTCAATTTCAAACGGGAATTTGCAACGAGCATGAGATAGTCATTACATGGTTATTGCTTTAGGTCCAGCAATGAGATAGTCCTAACTCACACTAATTGAAGTAAACAAAGAAGCAACAACTTAAAAAGTATCGAAACCATTTTGGGGTTAAATGAAGTTCAGTTTTTATTTTATTGACCGTATTTAGTGCTTTTGATGCTCAAGAGAGGTGCTGGCCAATGAGGATGTAATGCCATGCTCAAGAGAGGTGCTGGCCAATGAGGATGTAATGCCATGCTCAAGAGAGGTGCTGGCCAATGAGGATGTAATGCCATGCTCAAGAGAGGTGCTGGCCAATGAGGATGTAATGCCATGCTCAAGAGAGGTGCTGGCCAATGAGGATGTAATGCCATGCTCAAGAGAGGTGCTGGCCAATGAGGATGTAATGCTATGCTCAAGAGAGGTGCTGGCCAATGAGGATGTAATGCCATGCTCAAGAGAGGTGCTGGCCAATGAGGATGTAATGCCATGCTCAAGAGAGGTGCTGGCCAATGAGGATGTAATGCCATGCTCAAGAGAGGTGCTGGCCAATGAGGATGTAATGCCATGCTCAAGAGAGGTGCTGGCCAATGAGGATGTAATGCCATGCTCAAGAGAGGTGCTGGCCAATGAGGATGTAATGCCATGCTCAAGAGAGGTGCTGGCCAATTAGGATGTAATGCAAGCTGCTTGAAGTGCCAACTTGCTGCCTTAGGTGCATCATCTCACGCCCAAGACCACTGAGCACAGTCGTGGGTGATGGGAAAGAGGGGAGAAGGGACCTAGTGTTGGCTGGGTGTAGTCGTGTGGCTGGCTCTCGCCCTAAATGGCTTTCAACACGCTGGTGGCCGTGAAAGTGTTGAGGGGGCTCATGGGGAGGGCAGTTGACAAAAGCAGGGGGAGAGAGACCCAGTGTTGTATGTCAATGTGTGCAGGTGTACCGGGGCTACGTTGACGACCCGCGCAACACTGACAACGCCTGGATGGAGACTATTGCCGTCAACTTCCACGACGGCAAGGGTGATAGTGTCTCCAAGTTCAACTTCAAAGCTGGTAAACAATTTTTTTTTACAAATGTATTACACACTGTTTTTTTTTTGGGTGGTAACTATAGTACCGCCATTGTTGACTTTAAAGTTCTGGGAGCACCGTTGTCAAGTTTGGTTGATGTCACAGGCTCATGTCAAATGGATAAAGGCTGATGGGGAATGATACTGTGATGACGTTTGACATGACGATCAATGGTGGCCCACAAACAAGTTAGTTATATATATACACGCTTGTTTCCAAGATCAGACTCAAAAGCACAGTGATTTGTAACTACCACCTATGCTCACATGTTACACAACCACACTAACACCCTCTAACATAGTGTGTTGGACCCTATAAACATTGATTATCTATCTTTCTACCCTCTAAAATGTGCAGCAAACACATTCATCACTCAGAGGTGTAGTGTAAAGGCAGGGAGATTGCTATTGCTCCCCTTCTTTTTCAGTTCGGGACTGGTAAAAACGATTTACATAACACTTTAAAAAAAAACTGCAATCTGTCTTGTAACCAGCGCCAGAGACGATTGTAGAGGCGACGGTAAGCCTCAGCCAGTCTGTGTGGCGCAGTCAATGCAGCGATCTGTGCTACCAGCATAGCGCGCTCTCATTCCATGCTCACTCTCGCCTACGCCACAAACACGCGCACTCTTTCTCTCAGACATGTGCACCTAAACATGATTTGGACTCTTTTTGTTGTTGTTGCCCACAGGTGATGATGCTGCGGGTGTAGAATGGCTAGACCTAGACAGCTGTTTAAAGCTGTTTGCCAGTCACATCGACTTCCTCAGGAACACCGCACGGCAACTTGGGGCACACTGGTAGTTATGTGAAAACCATCGTGTCACATGTTCACATTTTCTTACGCTTGAAGTAGCCCACAACTTGAACTCTTTCATCTTTATTGAATTTTTTTTTTTTTTTCACCCCCTTGTTCAATACTTGTTCAACTCTAGCCATTCAGATTTGTGTGTAAACTAAAATACAATCTAAACTTTTCATCTTGTTAAAGGTTGTTATTTCAATGCTTGTTCAACATATCACGAATGATATTTAGTGGTATATTATCATTTATAATATAATTTATCCATAGTTGTCATCGTGCAATCAAGGTAATGTTATTGGTAGTTACCATTGACTGAAGCTGATTACATTTATTTATTTATTATTATGAATTTGTTGTTAGCACTGTGCGATAATAGAAGCACTAAGAAAAATACAAGCAGTGTGTGTACAAAAACAGGCAAGACGTTGTCTTACCTAGAGAAGTGAGATTGGAGATCCTGATAGCACCGTGAAGTGAACATAATCCTTTGTGGATACCACCCTTTACACAATAGAAACAGTTTTTCATGAAATGTCGTGATATCTTGCGCTGTTTGTGTATGTTCCATTATGAAAAGATTTTACAGTGAAATTTTTGGTTCGTTTCCCTCGGTTGAACACAAAGAATCAAGCTGGATCCATATGTTAGTTCTTGTTGATGGATTCTCTCTTTTGTATTTAAGTAGATATTATGGACTCTTCATCCTCTTGTGTAAGATATTCATTTCTGCTTGTAGGCTATGTGTATGAAGGATTATTCTGATTGTTACTAAAACGAATGTGTTGCTGTAACGATGATAATTTGATCTTTATTTTGTATGAAATTGCTATTTGGTTGAATATTACCATGCTCAAGTCAAGTCAAGTCAACAAACCTATATCACCCATAGTGGAGAATTCATACAGCACACTGCATTTCAGCAAACACAAAATGTTTTAAAACCAAGAAAAAAATAATACTTACCATCACAAGATATCCAGTACTAAAACTGCATGTGTTCAAACAATTATACATCATCCTATCCTATCCTATCCTGTCCCATAACCCGAAGGTCGTAGGGGCACCACAGATGATCGCTTAACCAGCATACTCCATCTTTCTCTGTCCTCAGCAGCCCTCATGGCTTCGCTCAGTGTCAAACCAGTCCATTCTCGAATGTTGTCCTCCCACCTCTTTTTCGGTCTCCCCCTTCTTCTACCTCCTTGCACTGTGCCTTGCAGAATGGTCTTTGCAAGGCCTGATGATCTGGTGACGTGGCCATACCATCGGAGTTTCCGTTTCTTCACCACTGTGAGCAGGTCATCGTGTTGTCCAATGGCTTGTGTGATGGTCTGTCGGACTTCAACGTTGGTGATGTGTTGGGTATAGGAAATGCACAGAAGTCTTCTGTAACACCTCATCTCCATGCTTTGTATTCTTCGTTGGAGATCTGCTGTGAGGGTCCATGTTTCGCAAGCATATAGGAAGATGGAGATGACCAGAGATCGCAGCAGTCTTACTTTGGAATGTAGACTGATGGTTCTGTCTTTCCAAATGGGCTTCAACCTTGTCAGGGCAGCAGTTGTTTGTGCGATCCTGGAGAGGACTTCCTGTCGAGACCCATTGTCTGACACAATGGCTCCTAAATATTTGAAGCTGTGCACTGTGTTGAGGGATTGGCCTTGTACTTTGATGTCCGTGTTGATGCCATTGGTGTTGTTGGTCATCATTTTGGTCTTCTCTGCACTTATTTCCATTCCATAAGCTCTGGAGGTGGTGTCAAGCCTCTGTACAAGCTGTTCAAGTTCTTGTTCCTCTCCAGCCAATCCATCAATATCATCCGCAAAACGAAGATTGGAGATTGCTCTGCCCCCTATGCTGACTGTGCCTTCGTGATCTGCAAGAGCATCTGACATGATGCGCTCTAGGAAGATGTTGAAGAGTGTTGGAGAGAGTAGGCATCCTTGACGCACACCGATTGTTGTTCTGAACCAGTTCCCGATGACGCTGTTATGGAGGACTGCACTGGTAGCCTTGTCATACAGGCTTTTGATGACTTCTATGATTTTAGGGCTGATGTTGTACACTTTCATGGTTGCCCATAGAGCTGCATGCCAGACTCGGTCAAATGCCTTCTTGAAGTCTATGAACACATGATATAGATGTTGTTGGTGCTGTAGGTATTTCTCACAGATTATTCTGAGGTTGAAAATCTGTTCAGTGGTACTTCGCCCTGCCATGAATCCTGTTTGTTCTTCAGCTATGATTTGTTCAGCTTGTGGTTTCAACCTGTTGAGTATTATTTTCAGGAGGACCTTGCTGGGATGGCTGATGAGGCTGATGGTGCGGTAGTTTTCACACTCCTGAAGGTTACCTTTTTTAGGAAGAGTGATGACAAGCGACTGGGTCCATGGTGTAGGCCATTCCCCACTCTGCCAGATCTTGTTACAGATAGTGGTGAGAGCATCAGTCATCGCTTCTCCTCCTGCTTGTAGCAGTTCCGCTGGTATGTTGTCCACTCCCGCTGACTTCCCTTTCTTCAGCGATTGCACTGCTGCCTCAACTTCTTCCCGGAGAATTGGGAGGATTTCTTCTTCTTCTCTGCTCTCGGGACATGCTAGAACTGATGGGTCTCCATTTGGTGTATGGTTGTAAAGGTCAGAGCAGTACTCTGTCCATCTGTCCAAGACTTCTTGGCACACCCAGGCACACACTCTGGCACACGCATATTAAAACACACGCACACACAGACACCCGCATAACAAATTTACTGAAGATTCCGTTTGATTGACAGAATCACTCATATTATACCTGACTATTATTCGATAGTTTTTACTTTGAATAATATGTGTGTGGGTGTTCGAGGTATGGTGTGGTGCATGTGTGTTGCGCAAGTTTGTCTACTCACTGTACGCGTTCGTGCATATATCTTTTTTTTATAGGTCAGAACTTAAGCAATTATCATTTTCAAAGGTTATGTTTTGAAATTCTTGTTTTATGCAAGTGCCATTGCCTTACATTTTAAAGAGTGATGTGCCATTAATAAGGAAGTTACAAAAATAATAATTTCATTTCCTGGAAGACAATAATTATTTTCCTATTGGGTTGTTTTAATCCTCTTTGTATGTGGTTATGTGATTTCATTGACTTACTTTTTCATTGGTTGAAAGACAATATTTGTTACTGTTCTTTTTTTTTTTTTAAACTTTAAACTTCGTTGCATGTTATACCTAACATTGATTGGTTGTGATATGGGGTATTGTTAGTGAAAAGAAAGGGACTGCTGGCGAGTTTTGTAAACAAGGGAGACAAACACAAAACGGCTTTTTTTTGTCTCCCCTGCATGTGATGATTAATTTCACTGCTGGGTTTTTTGTGCTACCAAGATGTGCAAGTTGAAAAACAAAGCAATAGAACAGTAGAGTTTTTGTTGTGGTTGCAGGCTTCTGTTTGTTGCTAGACTGGTTTCAGTTTGTTGCTAGACTTATTTCTGTTTGTTGCTTGACTTTTTTCTGGTTTTTGTGTTGAAGTATTTTAGGCAGCTGTTGCATTTTGTGTGTTGCACTCTCACCCATAAGCTCATTCCTGCCTTGTGTAGTTACTCGTGGTCCTGAAATGATTTATCGAGAAACGTGTACCTTTAGTAAATCGCATAAGTGTGTACAACAACATCTAGGGTTGGAATGCCTTGTTTTCGTGATAACTTTGGAGTTTTATGTACACAGTTTCTCTTTCACTGTTGTGTAGGTGTTTGGCGATTCTTTTCAATTGGAATCGCTCATTTGTTTTAACATCTGTTCACATTATGTGATTTTAGACCATTGGGCGATCCTTTCCTTTTGCCTTTGTATGCAATATCTCTCGTTCCCTTTCATTGTGAGAAGCTTTGTCCATAAGTGACTCTATGCTCGCATAACACGTACGTTCGTCTAGTTTTGCGGTGACATGCTTTCCGGTCAGTTGATCAATCGTGGTAAAAATACGTTCTACCTGTTGCATTCTCAAACTGTTGATATATTTCCTGTTCTAAATAGTTTGTGGACTCTTGGTTTTGTTTTGTTTTGTTGATATTCCTGGCTCAAGGGTCAAGCAACGGAAATGTTGTATGCCACAAAAGGTGGGTGTTGAAATGAAATTGTTACATATTCTGCTTACCTTTGTATTTGTTAAGTTTTTAGTTGTTGTACTTAATGCATAATGGTCTTTGGTTTGTTGAACAGTTCTGGAGACAATAATTATGAAATTCTGTTGTGATGTGACTATCTTTATATTGTAATTTTTTCTTGTATAAATTATTGTAATTTGTACAATTCTTTTATGAATTATTGGATAAGTTTTGGAATTCGATATACATTTTTTGTTTTTTGCTTGTTGTGTAGACCTATATAAATAATATTTTGTGATGTTGTATTGTTATAATGTATACATTATTGTAATTTTCTATTCCTGCACAAATAAAACACACCAATCACGTTTTTCTTTCTGCAATAACGTTGTGAAGTGGAGTTCCTCAGCCATTACAAATATTGATCTTGATTGAGGATAACAACCAACGCTTTTTTGGCCTTACGTTCAGTTATGGGGAAAAACAATTTTTACCTGCTTTTTTTATTTTAATCTCTCAGACTGTTGTTGCTTTTCTCAGAGAAAGTGAGTTCCGTATGAATTGTACATAGTGTTTAGCTTTGAGAAAATGTTGTGATTGTTGTAACATTTGGGCCATAGATCAGGCAAATGCTTTGTATCATTGAGTTATGATCGTGTATTCAGACAATTTTTTTTTTTGCGATTTTTGTGTGCACCTTGAGCTCTTATAGTGAAGTTTGGAGATCACTCACAGTTCGTGAAATGAGTGAGAGCTTGCTTTTGTTTGGCGAACGTTAGCAGTCTGAAAAACTTCATGGCGGAACTTATGTCGACATGACTCCCTATACTTTTTATAAGTAGGTATGTTTGTTCTGCTAAAACAATATTGATAATATAAATTATGTTGGATGCTGTATACACTCTTTTTCTTGTATAATCAGGCTCAAAGCGCGGCGGTCTGTAATCCAAAATACCCACACTCTTACGTACACAACTAAAACACAGGGATGATCACTCACACAAGTGGGGAGTAAAGGTTGGAAGATGGTTATTAGGATGGTGGAAAGGAAATCCTATAGCCTATATTGAAATTGTGAAGTGACTGCCTCCACTACCATTACTGAAAGGATGGAAGGAATTAGGAGCGCCCAAAGAAAGCCTTTGGTGTCAAAACCTACGTCGCACAAACCTAAGTGGCAGAAGTTCATTCCCTGCAGGATTCAAACCTGTGACCTTTAGTATAGGAAAGTGGTGCCTAACCCACTATGCACAATACATGTTTATCTCGACCTCAGGCTCACTTTAAGGCAAAGGGTGTGGAACTGACCAGGTGTACGTATTGTAATTTGCTCCTCTAGGGCCTGTGCTTTTTAAAAAAGAAGTTTTTGTTAATAGCAAAATGTATTCCCTAATGATTACGCAGATGCTTTATTCAAATTCTTTTTTTGGCAAAACCTGATGTGTTTAGTAATGCTTGTTAATAAATGTCTGCCTGCTGTAACACTTTTACCCTGTTACGCTATTTAATGTTGTTGCATGGATGTACTCATAGTGCCACAACCATGGATTGGAATCTGCTTTGGTTAATAGAATTTTTCAAAAGCGGATCGGAATTGCAGTTTGTTACCATCTGCTATGGTGAAAAGCCAATGCAAATCACAACTCCAGATCTTCTCAAGGACAAATGGGAATGTTAAATATTGGCAGACAAAATAGTGGCCTTTCTAGATCTTCCTAGAGCAAATCAGAATTTCTATTCAGAAGCTTTGTTCCTACTAGGGCAGAGGGAAATCCCGTTTCCAATCTGTGTCCGCTCTTGAAAGATTCTAAAAATCGTGCTAGATTCTTGTGCTGTGGCAACGGTAGTTTTTGTATTTTCTACTTCAATGTCGCATTTCCATAATACATTACCAACTTCATGTTTTACTGGTCATTCTTTTTCTGATCATGATTTAAAAGGGAGGGCATTTGGCTCAGTGGTGTATGCAGTGTATTGGAATGTCAGGAAATAACATTGCAACTGGTACAGGGCACTGGTTCAAAGCCCGATGATGGCCTGCAGTAAACTGGAAAAAAAATTACCCTGACACTGCACCTCTACTCCTTAGGAGTGGAGTATAAACTGAGGTCTATTCTGCACGCACACATTCCATCCCATGGACTTTAAAGACCCTGATGCTCATGTCCTAGACGGGTGAGTGTCGGCTACACAAATACACCTAGCACTCACTAGGTCCCCTCTCCCCCATCCCCGGTGGCCCAGGATTGAGCTCTGTTGTCTGGGCGTCAAACTATGCACCCAAAGGTTGCAAGTGGGAGCCTCAGGCATCTTGAGTTAGATCCTGTATTAACCAGTGCCTTGAGCAGCCTTTGAGCTGGAAAAGCGCAATATAGGAAAAAGAAATAATAAATAATACAACAGACTTTTGCATGAACTGCCATTCTATTGTATTATGCCAGTAAAGTTGATGACAATTTATAAACGAGAGCTATTGAGCAGATAATTATAGAAGCACAATGTTCTCATGTACATTACTTTAGGGATTTGATTCGCACGTTGAAATAAAATAATAATTAAAATAATAATAATTATTATCATTATTATAAGAGATTACATTACATTACATAATTGTTGCTTTAGGTCCAGCGGACTCTTCCGAGCCAAATCAGGACCGGACAACCCCCAATCCGCATAAAAGATCTGCTGAAACAACCCTAGTGGGAAAACTGAATGCCCTCCACCAGCCAGTCACTTTACAATAAAGACATCCCATGCAGGGGACGGCTGAGGCTTCACCCCAACTTATCGAAACCCCGTTTACAAAAACAAAATAGAATACAAACATCATTATAAATTATCAACAAAACACATACATATAAAATGCCTACATTGCTAAATAATAACATCATAGGAAGCCCTAGTGACCACCTGGCAGAAAGCGTCCAATATTCCCAAGCTGATCCAACAGACCTCATACACAAACAAGGAGTCTTGTCCCGGAAGAGTTTTCAAGAAAAAAGGTAGGAGACTGGTCTAGCGAAGAAGACGATAGTATAGCAGATTCATAGAACAGAGCAGGAATGAGAAAGAGCAAATGAGAAAGACAGCGACAGTGGGAATTTAAAGCACTAAATTTCCAGAAAGTGGGGATACTATTTATACTGAAACCCCCGGCACCCCAACGGGGGTATTATAAGAGATTAAAATGCCCTTGCTAGAAATGCAGTTCAAGATGCTCAACCCAAGAATCTTCTTTAGATTTTTGTGTGCAGCAAACCATCATGCTAAGATTCTCGTTTATTCTAAAACAATCAGTTTTTTTTTACCCCTGTTGGGGAGCTGGGGTTTTCTGTATAAATAGAATCCCCACGTTACAAAAATTTAGTTCTTTAAATTACCACTTTATGTCATTCTCATTTGTTCTTTCTCGTTCCTAATCTGTTTTATTAATCTACTATCTTCTTCACTAGACCAGTCACCTACCTTTTTTTCTGGAAAACTCTCCCAAACTCCTTATTTGTGTATGGGGTCTGCTTGGGGATTTTGGACGCTTTCTGCCAAATAGTCACTAGGGCTTTCTATGGTATTATTATTTAGCAATGTGGGCATTTTATATGAATGTGTTTTGTTAATATTTTATAATGATGTTTATATTCTATTTTGGTTTTGTAAACGGGGGTTCAGTAAATTAGAGTACAGCCTAGGCGTCCCCTGCATGGGATGCTTTTATTTAAAAGCGACTGGCTGGTGGAGTGCCTTCAGTGTTACCATTAGGGTTGTTTCAGCAGATCTTTTATACGGATCAGTGGTGAGTCCTCTTTCAATCAAGTTGTGGTCCTGATTCGGCTCTTTGAAGTCAGCTGGACCCTATAAACAATGGCTGACTAACTAACTAATCATGGTTTTACAAATTTTGACAGCGACATTCACGCATTTTCAATGTGTGAATTGTGCGATTTAATTGCTGTTTATTTTTAATATTAGTTAGTGAGGAACCCAAGTACGAAAAAATGAAACAACGAACATCTGAGTTAAGAAGTAAATTTTGTTTACACATTTATGAACATCTTTTTTTTTTCTCTCATGAAACTTCTTTAGTACAATTAGGAAAATGCTGAAATCTTCCAACCGTCAATGGTGAAAAGCTAATTTCCAATTAGAAATAAGAATTCCAAATCTTCCTTGAAGAAATGGCCCTCACATTACATACATTCACGTGTATCGTTAATTAATTTATTGCCAAAGGAGAATATGTGTATACTGGATGTTCGTACTATGGATTTATGTTACTGTTACATTATCAGATTTTAAATAGCATACTTGTAAGTAAGATTGTGTTTTATTAAATCTTTGTACATTGGAACCTATCATGTGTTACGGTTATATTTCCAATAGCGTAACTATCAGATTTAAATTTGTCAGATTTTGTCACATAGTTTGAATAGTCCTTGAATGTTTGCATGTCTTGATGGTGTCACACTATTTTGTGTCGTAGAGAACTTGTAAAATGTCAACTTCTTGTAGACCAATATAGTCCTATTTATTAAAATATATGCAGATTAGTTTCTTTGTTTGAAGACTCGGGCATGCACAGTGTTGGCCTATTGCATGCACGCATGGATGATGGATTATTTAGTTGAGGTTTTCAACTTTTTCAATACTTTTACTTGTTACCACTTGGAAAAAAAAAGAATATGAACATACAATCAGTTGGATCCAACTAAAGTCGTTTGAACATCCAGAGTGCCGGGGGTTTCTGTATAAATAGTATCCCCACTTAGTGGAAATGTAGAGCTTTAAATTCCCACTGTCGCTGTATTTCTCATTTGTTCTTTCTAGTTCCTTGTCTGTTCTATCAATCTACTATACTATCTTCTTCTTCGCTAGACCAGTCGCTTGTCTTTTTCCTGAAAATTCTCCCAAAACTCATCATTTGTGTAGGGTCTGTTGGGTCAGCTTGGGGATATAATTACATTACATTACATAATTGTTGCTTTAGGTCCAGCGGACTCTTCCGAGCCAAATCAGGACCGAACAACCCCCGATTCGCATAAAAGATCTGCTGAAACAACCCTAGTGGTAAAACCGAAAGCTCTCCACCAGCCAGTCACTTTACAATAAAGACATCCCACGCAGGGGACGGCTGAGGCTTCACCCCAACTTATCGAACCCCCGTTTACAAAAACAAAATAGAATACAAACATCATTATAAATTATCAACAAAACATATACATATAAAATGCCTACATTGCTAAATAATAACATCATAGGAAGCCCTAGTGACCACCTGGCAGAAAGCATCCAATATTCCCAAGCTGATCCAACAGACCTCATACACAAACAAGGAGTCTTGTCCCGGAAGAGTTTTCAAGAAAAAAAGTAGATGACTGGTCTAGCGAAGAAGAAGATAGTATAGCAGATTGATAGAAAAGAGCAGGAATGAGAAAGAGCAAATGAGAAAGACAGCGACAGTGGGAATTTAAAGCACTAAATTTGCAGAAAGTGGGGATACTATTTATACTGAAACCCCCGGCACCCCAACGGGGGTGACTTGGGGATATTGGATGGCTACTGCCAAATGGTTGCTAGGGCTTTCTATGGTAGTATTATTTAGGAATGTAGGCATTTATCTATGTGTTTGGTTAATATTTTATAATGATGTTTGTATTCTATTTTGTTTTTGAAAACGGGGGTTCAATAAATTAGAGTAAAGCCTCAGCATACTCCGCGTGGGATGGCTTTATTGTTTAGTGACTGGCTGGTGGAGTGCCTTCAGTGTTACCATTATGGTTGTTTCAGCAGATCTTTTATGGGTGAGCCCTCTTTCAATCAAGTTGTGGTCCTGATTCAGCTCTTTGCAGTCCGCTGGACCCTATAGCTAACTGACATTTTGGTGCCTGTTTTCTTGGAAACTGTTCCAGCAGCTTAATAATAATTATAATTATTTTTATTATTAATGACAGCAAATCATCGTTGTCCCACATAACAACCAAAATTTACATAGATATTTTGCTGCTATTTGGCCGTTAATAAGGTTATAGTGGCAGTCGGGCCCAAAAGGCACTACTGACCCAAGCTGAGAGTCAGAGGCTGTTGAAGGCATGTGTTGACACCTAACCTAAACTTGATAGATCTCTGACAGACAACTAGTGGCAGGTGGCCTTTGTGGAAATGTCCTTTTGGCTCCTAACACAATTGTTTCTAACGCTCACTCCGTTTCTGAGCATGTTGCTTCAAATGTTTGGCCAAAACTCCGAGCATTCACTTTAAAAAAAAAAAGAACAAAAAGAGAAGAATTTAAAATATTAAAAAAAGACTCATTACATTTACTTGACTCAAAACAGAAAACGAAAACAAACGCCAAAGATAGTGTAAGGAATTATTCAAATTTAATCATTTTATGCTAAAACACGTCTCTTCACTATGGGTGGCAACAACACTGATTATAGTACAGCGATCATAGTAAAATGCTAGGGTAGTATATATCATATGGCAATGATAGCACAAGCTGTAAATAATCCACTGATAAGCTGTAAGATACATTACATGCATAGTTCACAACAGATAATTTTTACCAAATCATTGAGTAAAAATTGCCAGCAACCTGCTGCAGAAGTCAATCGCCAGATGCAGCTATACATAATTTTTTTTTTCTTCTTCAGTAAAGGCATAATGAACATGTTTGACCAAAAATGTTATATAGATATTTGAAAACAAAATTATGTTACAGAACATGTGTCAGAAAATTTATTTTCTTACACAAATCTCACCCGAAAACACATGAAATCCAAAATCTTTTTTGTTACAGAACTGTTTTTATACAAAACAAACTTTACAGCAAGAAGGTTTAGTTACAGAAATCAATCAACTAATGGTGGTGACAGAAAACCTGTCAGAAGAGTACGTTAACAGAAGAGTTACAACAACTGCACGTTACAATAAACAAATATTGAAGCAAAGTGTTTGACATGTTACACAACTATTTCACCAAAACTACTTTACATTTGTATGGCACACAAATCTGCAAGAAAAGAAACGAGAAAAACTAAAGTTAGAAATCTCATCAAAACAAATTTTTGTACATACAATTTTTGTGACAAATGTTTCAACTGTCTGCCATAAAAAATGTTCAACAAATGTTAAAAGAATATTAGGACAACTATGGGGGAAAAACCCAAACAAACCACAATTTCATATGTTAGTAGTCACAGCTAAATATGCCACGTAGACATTTTGATTATATACAAACCTGCAACAGGGATATAATAAACCCAAGCTAATGGCTGTTGGTACTTTTGATTTTGTGCGAACTGAGATTCCAACTTCCATGTTTTGCAAATACTTCTACACAAAACAAGTCTACAGAAAATAGTTGCTGCAACCTATCGGCTCTTATTAGTGAAAAGAACTCTTCTGCAATGCTGAAGTCTTTTGTCATATTATATTACATTCTTCTTCTGGAAAATACCAACTGACAAACACACACTCACACAACAACAACATGCAAACGACCAATATGTTTTTTACGCATAATGAGGTGATGACATAAAATTTCTATCCCTGCGTTTGTACACGGTCGCACCCATCCACACACAATGGGTAGCTAAAAGGTATATTTGAGCAAAAAATGTCCGACTCACAAACAAATGCACGGGCCATACCATGCACAACGACAGCTGAATTTCCCAAGTAGCTAGCGGTGTTCCTTCTGTATTTGAACCTAGTGGCCAACAGTCTACTGAAAATGATTGACACAAGGTTTCCAAGGAACTGTGTTACACACAAAAACAATGGGGAAAAAAAAAAGACGAAGAGTTGTAGGTAGTGATTGCCTCGCTTACAGAAACGGGACTGGAGTAACTTGGATATAATCCTCATTAGATGCCGACCTCTGGAGGGAATAAGGGGGGACGATAGGAAAGATCCATCTCCCCGCTCCTCTCTCCCTTCCATGCTGCAAAGGATTAGTTAGTTAGTCATTGTTTATAGGGTCCAGCGGACTGCAAAGAGCCGGATCAGGACCACCAATCAGGACCACAACTTGGTTGAAAGAGGGATCACCCCTAATTCGTATAAAAGATCTGCTGAAACAACCAAATGGTAGCACTGAGGGCACTCCACCAGCTGGTCACTTTACAATAAAGGCATCCCACGCAGTGGACGCTGAGGCTATACTCTAATTTATCAAACGCTAGTTTACAAAAACAAAATAGAATATAAACATCATTATAAAATATTAACCAAACAATTACATATAAAATGCCTACATTGCAAAATAATAATATCATAGAAAGCCATAGAAAGAACGGGGGTTCGATAAGTTGGGGTGAAGCCTCAGCCGTCCCCTGCGTGGGATGTCTTTATTGTTAAGTGACTGGCTGGTGGAGAGCTTTCGGTTTTCCCACTAGGGTTGTTTCAGCAGATCTTTTATGCAGATCGGGGGTTGTCCGGTCCTGATTTGGCTCAGAAGAGTCCGCTGGACCTAAAGCAATAATAATGTAATGTAATGTAATGGAAGAGTTTTCAAGAAAAAAGGTAGGTGACTGGTCTAGCGAAGAAGATAGTACAGTAGATTGATAGAACAGAGAATGAGAAAGAACAAAGGAGAAAGACGGCAACAGTGGGAATTTAAAGCACTACATTTCCAGAAAGCGGGGATACTATTTACACAGAAACCCCAGGCACCCCATATGAGATGAGCCACCAGGGGTGTGAGTTTGCGAAATTGTGCCACAGCTGCAGACGGCCATTAGGCTGTGTTCTCCGCTCATCAGTGTCACCATCAGCTGGATTAGCTGAAAAACCCAAGCGACAGATTCCCAAAAGCATAAGAAGAAGAAGCTTGGATGAAGGCGGCGGAATGGCCGTTTGTTTCTCTGTGGCACAATTCCACCAACTCAAGTCTCACTATCGGCAGCAGAGAAAGGGAGATAAATCTTTCTTCTCATTCATTTCCCCTACCTTCCCTCCCCCACAGGATAACATTTCAGAGGGATGATACCCATGAAACTGTCATTTAACTACTTTTTTTTTGTTTTTGATTACAACTACTATACCTAAACTATTATTTTATTATTATTATTATTATTATTATTATTATTATTATTGAGGATTTTTATAGCACACTTATCTCACCGTACTTGATCAGACTCTAGGCGCTGGCCGATACAGGATCTAAGTCAAACTGCCCGAGACGCCCACCTGCAGCCTTTGGGTGCATGGTCTGATGCCCGGACAACTGAGCATTATCCTGGCTAGCCAGGGATGGGGGAGAAAGACCAAGTGCATGCTGGGTGTGTTCTTGTTACCGGCACTCACCCGTCTAGGACATGAGCGTCAGGATCTTTAAAGTCCGTTATGATGGAATGTATGCGACACACAGACTAGACCTCGGTTTATACTCTCATCCGAAGGAGTAGGAAACGGGAGTAAAGACTAGTGTCTTTCCCAGGGACACAACATGATAGCCCGGATAGGGCTCGAACCCGGGACCTTCAGATCCAGATCCTAAAGCTAAAGCACTACCATTAGACCACCGTGCCTCTCTATCTGTCTCCCTAGTCTACTGAAGGTTATTCAAAACACGATTTTAAAGCAACTGCATTAACACAGGTAAGCAAGGCAAAAAAACAACAAAAAAAAAACAACCCCAAAACGTACTACACAAGACTGGTATAAAGACTAGAGAGAGGGTGGAAATTCCAACCCCAAAATGAGACAAAATGCAAAAAGCGGCTGCAGCCATACAATAATAAAATCCAGAAAGTTGATGCAGTTGAAATGTGCACAATATGTGCAAAGCAACCCCCCCCCCCCCCCCCCCCAAAAAAAAAAAAAAAAAAATTTTTTTTTTAAAATCAACACGTGTTCTTACTCTCCCAAAGTCAACAAAATGTGTTTTGGCGTTAACGTTAACAATGCAGTCAGGCACACATATTTTAATCAGACCTACAAACAGAAAGTGATAAAGTTATCGTCGTGCTGCGTAAGTCATCCATGCCGTAAAGATGACCATAAATACAGTCCAGCACTGCAAACCTAATATCCACCTCTACTGCTCTCAACACCAAGTGCAGCAAAACACCTTTGATCCATCTGCTCACCCTGCAGTCTTACCCTGAGATGTCAACATGTTGGGACCGTCTTCTTAAACCTAACTATACCAACCACACACACATACACCATACATAATACATTTTAAAATTAATATTAAATTTCGAAGAAGAAGAAAAACAAGCAGCAAGTGTTTTTTTACAGTGATTGTGCGATTTTCAGCCCAAACCAAGAGCCGCACTAGAAATGCTATACCTTGAGATGGCACCGAATGAATGAACATTGAGGTTTAAGGTCTACGCCCACCATTGGCGATATGGCAGACGAGGATAACCATCCCAGGGAACAAGGATTAGGGACCTAAATCAACACTGAACCACCAGAGCAATCATACTGCTAAAATGGACAGTGAAAAATGGCCACTTTTATCTTTGCCCATCATAGGATTCGAACCTGGGTCACCAGTATGGCACTGTTTGTAACAACAAAACGAGAAAAGAAGGGAAGGTCACCAGTACCATGATGCTTTACTACATGCCAAAGACTGTGTTCGCTAATTACAAAAATAAGCGATACCTGTCATGATGTCACACACTAGGTGCAACCAACGCCAAAGATTACAAGGAAATAAAAAAAGAAAAGAAAAGAAGCAAAACTTTACTATATCAGACCAAGTGTTAGAGGTTAAAAAAAAAACCACCATTCCCTGGACACCGACTAGAACGTTCCTTACCGTGTAATCCAAAAGGGAGAAAGATCTTTTCAATCATTCCTTTCCAATCTTTCTCTTATTCCCGGGAGGATAGCATTTAATAAGAATGCTGCCATTTACAACTCTTAACCCCGAGACGCAAGGCTGCGTGTTTTAATTGTCTCCACTCAGTATCCATGGCCTACCCTGCTGTAAGATAAGACAGATGCTTGGGAGGCAAAACGTGTGTGTGTGTGTGTGTAGAGCACAATAGGTTTCTACCCAGAAAGTACTACAGATTTATTGATAGCTTGTTGGCTATAATCCTTATTGGACGCTATCCTACCACCCAGGGAATGATAGGAAAGGTCAATCTCCCATTCTCTTCTGCCCATGTTTGCATTTGTGGGTTAGTTAACGCCCTAGATACAGATGGCCATTTGGCCGTGTTGTCAGCTTGTCAGCTGGGTTTCCTGAAAATGAAGGGACCGAGTTTCTCCAAAGTATAACAAGACACCTGAATGAAGTCCTCAGGAAAAAAAAAATATTGTGTTTAAAAAAAGAATCCACAATTTGGGTGCTTGGTTAGTTATTCATTGCTTATGGGGTCCAGTGGACTGCAAATAGGGACCATAACTTGGTTGAAAGAGGACTCACCGTTGTTCCGTATAAAAAGATCTGCTGAAACAACCCTAGTGGTAACACTGAAGGCACTCTACCAGCCGGTCACTTTACAATAAAGCCATCCCCCGCAGGGGACGCTGAGGCTATACTCCAATTTATCAAACCCCCGTTTACAAAAACGAAATAGATTATAAACAACATTATAAAATATCAACAAAACACATACATATAAAATGCCTACATTGCTAGATAATAATATAGGAAGCCCTAGTGACCATTTGGCAAAAAGCGTCCAATATTCCCAAGCTGACCCAACAAACCTCAAACACAAATGAGGAGTTTTGGAAGAGTTTTCCAGAAAAAATTAGGTGACTGGTCTAGCGAAGAAGATAGTATATTAGATTGATAGAACAGAGTAGAATGAGAAAGAACAAAGGAGAAAGACAGCGAAGCAGCCGGGTTTGGTTGGCAGTTTCCCCACCCTAATTTTCCTCACAGCCAACGACCATGAGATTACCTTGGGCTGTAACATAACACCTACGCAGTAACGCTGATAGGTCATTTGATGTCTTCCATAGCTAGACGTGATGGCAAACTCTGTACTGTCCTCCTGAAGCCAGCTTTTCTTACATTCACAATGACCGCAACGACCTCTAAAATCACTTCGGTGAATAGACGTTAAATGAAATAAACAAACAAACAGACCTCAAAGCTTGTGCAGGAGCTGTCTCACCTAAAGAAATGGGAATGGAGTTAAAACAACAGCACCTTGGAGACAACTACACTTCTTAGAGGTTATCTTCTGCTGAGGAAATCTCTCTCACTCACAGTGACATGCTCATTTCTCCAAGCCTGTAAGGTCTTTAGCGTAATATTCTCCACACATTACATATAACATATGGCACAACAACCTCACCTCACCCCAAAAAAATGTTTTTCAAAATGTGAGGTATGTAAAAAAATTTAAAAATACTACAAAAATATAGTAGGTAGCAGAAACTTGAATAACATTCAAAGCAAATTGTACAGTACACATGTACTGGTATGTTACCTTATGATGATGATGATGATGACGATGATAATGATGAAGATACATTCTAGGGTAGCGCTGGTATCCACAGATAAAGGTTCATGCTTACTGAGCTTATTTACAGTACACCACTTCATACACAAACGTGTAGGTCAGATAGTTATAACGCAGTGCGCTACAAGTCACTATACACATCCTTCATTCAATATAGAAAGAAAGCTTGTTGGGCTGAATGTGCAAGACTAGCACTGCAGCACCCATGTCAAGCGACCAAGACAACAAACTGCTGGCGTACCACATCAACTCCTTTAAAAATGACAAAACCAAACCTAATGGTAAATATGAGCAAGCAATGCAGACAGTGTCTATCTTTAAAACAAATTGGCAATAATAAATTGACAACAAACTTAATTTTGATACCGACACCGCGTCAATTCATAAAAAGTGTCGATCAAGAATGCACCGACTCCTATCTCTGAACGTGAACAAGGCCGTCCTCTGCTCGTTTTACAGTGTTTTATTGAATCTGTTCTTACATTTGGTTTTATATTCTAGTATGGTGGCTTGAGTGTGAACAACAAGAATGTGTTTGACAGAATGGTGAAAGTGTGCAGAAAAGTAATGGGTCAGCAGCAGAAGAGTCTGCATGAGTTGTATGAATGTCGTGATGTTCCCAATGCTTCTTTGAGGACTCAACAATTGATGGTTTGGGTCTGTCAGGCACGTCATTCATAGTAGCAGTACGATATATTTTACAATTTTGGGAGCATGTTTATGTGGTTCTTACATGAATCTGTGCTTTGTGCATGGTTAACGTGAGTAGCAATTTAGAAGAAAACAAAAATTTTATTTATTTAGTAAGGTGATAAATAAGTAATACTTTTTTTGTTTGTTTTTTTTGGGCCTTAGGATACAAGACATCACTGACACCAAAGAAAGAACACTGGTGCATTCAATAAACAATAAAATACTGCTGAAAAATAACAGAAAGAAGTGGACTGTGCCTTTGTAGGGACTGATTTTATGAAGGAACAACAAGTGCAATACATTTGCTAGACTCACATCACCAACTCAAAACAAGAAACCAACCGTACAGATCGACAAAAATATAAATAAACTCTTATTATAAATTATAAAGCAAAAAATTATAAATTATAAAGCTAAAAATAACAATAATAAGTGCTAAAAACGTTTATATAATGACAATGACGCTAACAGACAACAAATCATGAGAGCACTAACTACACTTACTATGCTGATAATGAAGAAATAGGTAAATACATATTCAATATAATATTGTCCAGGTGTGCCTACGTAAAGGCCAAAATGCCACACTCGGGTTCAAATAGAACAAAAGGGCGTTTTCTCTTCACACAACAGTGGTAAAAATGGCTATTTCAGGGGATCATGAACGCAATGAGTTACACTGATTAACAGCATAGAAAACAGGACTATACCTCACTGACGATTCTCAATGAATGATCGATGGCTAACCGGCAAAGAACCACACTCAACACTCACAAAATGTCAACTAATACTAAGACTCACTCACATTTGGCCACCACAACAGGACACTTGTGCGCAGGAAGAGGGGGAAGTAGAGGAGCAAAAAAATTTCCATACTGTGCCAAGGTCAAGGAACAATCACGTCTTCAATGAATGCCATATCAAGAACATTAACGCATGCATAGCCTACATGTAGGTCCAAATGATGATGATCTGAAATGAATACCGAGAACCACAACAACTCTCACGCTCATACACTGAAACAAACATCTCATATTTTGGGCAAATAATATTTAAAAAAAACAGACAAAAAAACCACCCCACATCCATGTGTTCAAACAAACGGTCCAAGGAAGGCCGCATACTAAAATCACCAACAACGAGATTTTCAAGATGTGAATGGAATACCCAGAGAACAAAAGTCTGTAAATCTAGGTGAAAAATGCTCACTGGCCAAATGACTTGGTACTTTACGGAATAAAGCTGTAAACCCACAATCCAGCTACAAACAAATGTGTCAATGGCTGCATTAAGACTACACCTTAGAAAAACGATGACCTCCCAATGAATACAGAATGCTATCTCGCGCTTTTCTGTTTCAACTCAACTCAAAAGGTGCAGCGACCTGAACAGAACGCCGTTACAGAAGGTGGACAAGAAATAAAGTAATCAATCAGTTTTTATAAAGCAATCAATCAGTTTTTATGTTGGACATTTAGATCGAAATTTAAAAAATGCAAAGCACACTACCGCTGTCTCGAAGATTTATATTCTGCTAGAATTCTTCAGACTCTTTACAAAAAACTGCCCTACAAACAAACCAAAAAAAAAAGTTTAAAAATGACGGCCATGATCCAAAGTTGCCCTTTGGCTTGTTCTGTGCCAAAATGAATACACAGTCTGGCATCTTTAACTACTAGGTACACAAACATCCCTCTTCCTCATAATTTATATATACACTGTGTTTTGTCTTGCCTGTGGCCCACTGACTGGTTCTTATATAGAACGCTTCTCCAGCTCAGAGAGATGCTCCAGGCTGTGCAGGCCACTGCCCAACTTCATCAATCATCCTCGGAGTGCATGGACGACTGGTTGCTGTGCAAGAACTCGTTCTTGAGGGAGAGGTTGAACATGGAGAAGGACGGGTCGTTGGTGACCTCTTTCTCCACGGTGATGAAGTCCGGCAGCTTGATGGACGACCCGTCTTGGGCCGAGAAGGTCTCCAGCAGCATCAGACCCTCGCACCTGTCACAAGCAGATCACAAGACATTCAGGGAACGCTAAGATTCCCCAACGCTCATTCGCTTTCGTTACATTTTATTTTTATCTCTCTTATATATGAGAAAGACAAGGAGAGGGAGAAAGAGAGAGATGGGGAGAGAGCGGGAGGGAGAGAGGAAGGGAGAGAGGAAGGAGGGAAGGCAGGAGACAGAAAGAGAGAGAGAATATGAATGTTTTATTCAGTACAAGGCCTATGCCCCCTATTGAAGGGGTGTGTACAACAAATTTACACACAGGGAGACAGAGAAAAATGTTCAACCAATACCCAACAACAGTTAACCCCTTGACTGCTTATGATGAGATAAGTCGTCATACAATAATGTGACGAAATATGCCAATTACGTATTATCTCGTCGTCATCATTGTGTCGTTTATTTTTCTGGGTACAGTTAAACTGTCAGTGAAACAAGTACGCACCATTGGAAAGCTCCAAACATTGGCTGTTTAACATTCCTAAGTTAGGTAGGATAACCTTTTTATCTGCAGATGGCTGCCCACCCTTCACCCCCCCACACTTAACCCCCACCCACACACAAAAAAAAGTTTGTTTAAAAACAAGAAAAAAATTTTTTTATTATCTTTTTCCAAATAGCATGTTTAGAAAATCAAATCACCTTTAATAAATGTAAAAGTGTTAGCCAGTTATTTCTAATACTGTTTAAGTGATAGTTTTTTGGTAATTGTTTTACAATTGTGAGCCAGATTTGCCTGGCAAATAGTGGTAGCTTAGTGAAATTCTCCCCTGGCAATGAAAGGGTTAAAACCAACAACAAAACTATGTAACAAATACATTTAAAAAAACACAAAAAGCATACTAACATTAAAAAAACACAAAAAAACATTTCACTACCATTTGGCACAAAAAAAAAAAAAAAAAAAAAAAGGTAAAACCACCAAACAGTACGAAAGTACAGGCATGCAGTTTTATTGCAACGTTTCTAGCGTAAATTACAACCCAGTATCACAGCAACGGCAGCAGCAACTTCTGAACAACCAATTTTCCACAAACTGAACTGAAAGCGAGTGAAAACTGGACTTTTCAACAAATCACGCCGTTGTTTTTTTTAAAACAGCACAACACAGTCAGTGAACGTTATGACTTTAAACTCTTGACAGTTGAAATAAAAGATTTACCAACAAAGTAACAGTTACCATAAATAAAACATGACAAGAACAGAACGGAACATTGAGAACAATATTAAAACAAGAACTATAATGATAGATGTTTAAGTTACCTGGAAGGGTCACTGCTGTAACATTACAATGATGTATTGGAGCTATGTTATTTGTCCATTTTGAGACTTCTAAACACACACTAATTTCAACTATATATCAAAATAAAATGGTTGACATTTAAAACAGGTTCAACACGTTTATGATGTTAGACAACAAAACAACAGAAAAAGCGTTCTAACTCTTCTTTTCTGTATGTATCACAGAAAAGAACCAGAGAAAGATGATCAAATAGTTTTTTTTTTGTTCTACAAAATCAAAGTCAGGTTTAGGCAAGTATTTTTTTGCCTAGAAAATCAAAGTAAGTTTTAGGAAAGCTTTTTTTTACTTCTACAAAATGAAAGTCAGTTTTAGGAAAATAATTTTCTTCTACAAAGTTCAAGTCAGTTTTACATTTGGTTGGTTCAACATCCAGAGTTACACAAAGCTAAATGCTATTCATATAATGTATAAAATCTTGAGGGTCATAGACCACTTTTCAGCTTCTGTTCGCATGAGGCTGAAGACTTTGGGTTTTCTGATTATTCAGGTGAATGCCTAAATGTTGCCAATGAGTTTGCGATCAGACGAGTTACTGGGTTTGTCCGGGACGATTACATTTTGACCGCTTGAGGCAGGCTCTGGCATAGTGTGGATTTTGTGGGTCAGGTTTCTGTTGCAGCAGCCAACCAGAGGATTACTGAAGTTGTGTGATATGAGAGGATGCAGAGGCATTTTAATAGAAAAGTGGATTTGAAACGATCCCGTCTTCACTGTATTATTATTATTATTATGACTACTACTACTACAAAAGCGTCTTACGTGGCAGGGCAGGGCACCTTGTAGATGTCCAGCTGGAAGTACTGGTTCTGCCACAGAAAACAACGGCGCGTTTTGTACACCGTGTGATGTTTGTCGTCCTTCTGAGCTAGCAGGATCTGCACACAACCAACCACTCAAATAAATAACCATTAAATAATCACGCTGTTGAGGGGGTGTTAAGTGCACTTGCCGTGTCGCCAAATGCGCGTTAAACCTTTGTGCTGGAGATCTCAAACTTGCAGCTCACTGACTTGCCACACAATTCTTTTATTTGTTTGTTATTTTGCACTCATCCTCAACCATCACCAAAGCACACAAAATTGTTGGAGACGAGTCACACCCCCTGCATAATCAGTTCGCACTCATGCCATCTGGGCATAGGTACCGTGCTGCCATGTGTAGAACTTCTCGCATGCAAAAGTCTTTCATACCATTTGCCATCTCAGTCCTGAGTGGCACAAGGTAGTTGTCCCTACACCCCCTAACCCCCCATAACCCACATGCTGTAGTAATGTGACCACGTGTATCATGTAGTAGTGCTCCGATCATCTTTATTATTTATTGTCATGGTGTCTTTATACCTACATCTATGCTGTATTTGATCACTGAAACTGTTGACACCTGTAGATGCTTTTGTTTTTAGTTTATAAACTCTTTCGCTAGATCTACTAATTAATTGTCTCAGAGTATTGGTAAAGTGTCTCAGTGCGCATTGAGCAGGATGATACACTGTGCATATATGTACTTTATTATTGTTATTATTATTGCTATTGTTGTTATTATTATTATTCTTGTTATTATGTTTTAATCCTTATATGGCTCTGTCTAACTCACTAGTCATTGGAACGGCTCATACCTTCTACTGTTTTAGGGTTTAACATGCATTGATATGTTTTGAGACCGAGCTTTTAGACACCAGTTTGTTGCGATTTAAACAAACTTTTTAATACATTGACTTTCTACTTATTAGTATTATTATTACTTAATAATATTAGCCTCATTCATTTGCTTTTTGTGGTTGAATGTTTTGCACATGACTGCTCGGTTGTTTGGTGTTTATATCCGGGAAGTTGTCTCCCCTATGGGTATCCCACGGGAAACCCGTTGTGCAGACGAGCAGATTAGACTAGAAGCAAGCGTCACACGAAACTTCACTTTCACATACACTGACACCTCGTAACAATAAAATACGCGCCTCCCTCTCCCCTGTAGACATACGGCAGTGATGTCCCGAGGCCTCGGACATCGGTCATGGTCCGATTCGTTTGGAAAATGACCGAATGCAAACACCTGTGTCCCATCAAATGTCCGATTCTATTGCGAAATTAGCGGTCAATGTCTGATAGTATTATGACTAGAGCGGTCACTGCAAGAAACATCTGTACAAACTGGAGTGTCAAAGCCGTTAAAACGAGTTTGAATAGTGGACAATGCTAGACTATTATCACTCTTTAGTACATTCCGTTGAACAACAAAAGGGCCACAACTCTCGACACTTTTGAAAGGGAAATAACCAACACAATACTTTCTCTGCAACGATCTTACTACGCTCAAAATGCCGCCGAAGAAAAAGCTTTGTGTTGCTAAAGGGCAGTCTGTTTTGATCTCGTTTTTGAAGAAAAAGGAAGAGACAACTGTCTGTGACAAGTCTGCTGATATTCAGCTTGCAGGGCCCTCGGCTTCGTCAGGGAATCAGGCTGAAGGCGAAGGTGAGAAAGAAACGAAAGAAGGCGATGAAACGAAAGTAGGGGCTAATACTAGTAGTAGAAAGTTAGTTCAGAGCTGGTTTACCATGTTCCCTTGGTTTCGTTTTGACAGAGAAAAGGAGCTCATGTTCTGCAGCATTTGCCTAGAAGATGGAGTTGCCAGAAATTCATTTACTAATGGTTGCAGTAACTTTCGAAAATCCGCTCTTTTAGATCATGCACGAACAGAGGATCACAAAAACGCCTTGCTCACACCTATTCGTGTAGAAAACGAACAGAAGTGTCAAGTCATTCAAATGACAAAAGAAGAGCACGCTATTGCTCAGGCAATAAAAACTGTCCACTGCATGGTGGCAGAAGATTTGCCACTGGCAAAGTATCCTTTATTGATGAGCCTTCTGCATGAATTTAAAATAGAAGATGTAGAAAAACTGAAAGCTTCCAAGACTGTGTCATATGCTTCAAGACGAACAGCCTATGAGATTGTTGAGACATTGGCTGATGCCGTGGATGCTAAAGCTGATGCAGAACTAGCAGATTCACGGGTACTAACAGTACTGGCAGATGAGACAACTGACATTGCCATAAAAAAGAGGATGGGAATTTATGTGAGGACAGTTGACAAAAAACTGTTTACACAATAGAGTTTTTGTTTTACTTTATTCATATTTATTCTCAGTCACTGTCTTCTAAAGAAGCACCATTAATCGGTTCGCTTCACAATCTGAATGTCCTATTGTTTTATGTAGTCAGGACATTATGTCCGATTAGTTTTATGATTTAGGACATTTTGTCCTATTGCCCTCTAATCCTACCACTGATACGGTATCCCTAATTCATAGAAACCTGGCAATAAGCAACACTTTTAGCAGCACAACCTCATCACCACTACACATGTTCAACTTTGCGTCCGAACCTTCAGAGCTAGGCGAAAATTCCCACAAACATTTTTGTAGCATAGCTTTTCCTGTGTTGGCACCTTGTGCCTATTTCATTTCATTTTGATAAACTGAGTTGAAAATTCTAGCTTTGACTTTGAGCACACCTGATATCCATTAAGACACAAACTTTGGAAATGGTGAATGAGCATTAAAGTTTAAAGTCTACACCCACCCATTGGTGATATACAGCAGACGGCAATAACCATCCCAAGAAAGTGGGGCGAGGACCTCCAGGGAACGAGGCTTCACTAAAACCTTACCTCGTAATCTTTCTCCGCGATAGGCATACGCAGCTCCACGCTTTCAAAGTTGATCTCCGGACGTCGAATAGTGTGGGTGTACGTCCAGTTGCCTGCAGGATAAAAAGACAGCCAATACCTCTTTATTTAGCTAATCATTCTTATAATAAAGCGCTTTTCCAGCTCAATGCGCAGAATATACCTCAAGCCGCCAGCGTAATTAACAGCTATTCTAAATGCGAAACCGAGCCCAGAAAATCAACTATGGGACACTACTACCAGTACGCTCAGTGAAAGCTGGCAATCCCCATGCATGAAAAGGACCCAAAAGTTCTTGTTCCCTTTAACAAGTCAAGTCAAGTCAACAAACGTTTATTCCTCGAGACAAAGGAAAAGTGATGTTTATATGTGCTGACATTGGCCTATGTTGTGCAGTGTCACGTTCAAGGCCTAAACTTTTTTTTTCATCAGTTGTGTACAAAGTATTTGCAGTAAGAAAGTACATCTTTCCACACATATTAGCATTTGATGGCATTTGTTTCACCGTATTCCAGGTACTGCAGTGGCACAAAATAGCAATAAAAAGGGTACAATATATCAAAGTCAAAATACAAAGTCTTTATTCCACAAATAGGACAATTCCTGGGTCTCTGATACATATAAATAATGTACACATACTCACACTGGTAAGAACACAAAACATTTCCATTTGTCCACTGATAATGAGCATACAAGACATTATGCATCCATGTATTGTTTTCAAAAACACTATCTTCACACCTACGCCCGACCCTAATTATAGGTCTGATGATACAGTACAAATCAGTATGATACTCCTTCAATATCAATGAAAAGAAAAAAAGAAGAACAATGTGTGTGTCACTCACCTCCCTGTCCTCGTTTGCGCAGACGGGCCTGCATTTTACGACTGGGGGTCACCAGGTAGTCGTGGATCACCTCAAACTCCTGACAGTGTGGGAATTTCTGTCATCAATGGCAAAAACTTTAAGATGTATAACAACAACAGCAATATAATAATAATAATAAGTTACTATTTTAAAACTGCCTACCCTTCGGATCTAGGTACACAAGATGGGTGGGGTTGAGGATGACATACACACAAAAACCCAAAGATAAATTTTGATAATAATATTAATAAGCTTTTGCAAGGCACGATTTTACAAAAGCCTGGGTTAAAAGCACCTTCTGCAACCTGAAATATGAAAACTGTGATAAACAGGGAAGCCTTGGGATAAACAGGAAAGTTTACAGCTGCTTCTTGAATGCGTTCTTTGAGACACACTCTCGCAGTGATTGTGGTAGTCTGTTCACAGCTGTCAATATCATACGGCACACAGTCAATTGATCAGGCACCTAATGTCTATCATTCTTTTTGTTTTTCTACGTGCAGGTGAGCCTCAAATATGGAGTAGATCCTATCCTATCCTTTCCTGTAACTCGGAGGTTGTAGGGGCACCACAGATGATCGTTTAACCAGCATACTCCAGCCTTTCTGTTCTCAGCAACCCTCATGGCTGCGCTCAGTGTCAAACCAGTCCATTCTCGAATGTGGTCCTCCCACCTCTTTTTCGGTCTCCCTCTTCTTCTACCTCCTTGCACTGTGCCTTGCAGGATGGTCTTTGCAAGGCCTGATTATCTGGTGACGTGGCCATACCATCGGAGTTTTTGTTTCTTCACCACTGTGAGCAGGTCATCATGTTGCCCAATGTCTGTCGGACTTCATCGTTGGTGATGTGCTGTGCATAGGAAATGCCCAGAAATGTGGAGTAGATCAACAACAGTAAATCAAGATTTCACACAAGGGTCTTAACAATGAGAAACACCAATCAAGATATAAATCTAAGCACTAAAAGATCAATAGTAACAAAATGTATGACCATAATGAATGCATGTCAGGCGAGGCTCTGCCAGTGAGGATATCAAGGCAAGAGTGAATACTAGTTTTAGGTCATGTTATTGTCACCGTGGCCTCGTGGCGCAGTGGATAAGTCACCGGTTTCCTATGCCGAAAGTCGCGGGTTCGATTCCCGCAAGGGGCGAACATATGTGACTTAAGTACGAGACTATTGAGGTCACCGAGGGTTTTCTCCGGGCACTCCTGTTTCCTCCCTCCTTTCAATAATGGTACAGGACGCAGTCAATATAAAAATTTCAAAAATAAAAATTCGATTTTCTTTCCGTCTTCTAATAGCGGTCTTCCTGCCTTTACACCACCTGTTTGAGTCATGGATGTGTGTTTGTGAGGGTGGATGAGACAGGTGAGTGTGTATGTTGGTATAGATCGCCGCGCTTTGAGCCTGAATGATTTGGGGAAAAGCGCGTATAGCATCCTGTATTATTATTATTATTATTATTATTGTCACCGTACCACACTGAAATCCCTGGTGAATAAATAACTATTCTTATGTATTATCTATACACATTTCATTCAATTCCCCATCCCCACCACATACCAAAAAACCCCCTATAAACAAAGAAAATTAAATATCCATAAAATCTGCTTTACAATTTAAATACTTTGAGTGCAAATAGTGTTATATTGGCAGAATGACAACACTGACGTTCCTTACAAACAAACTAACAAACACACAAAAGAAGTAGACTTACCGATATATCGGGAATGTGGGTAACGAGGTATTTGCGTTTTCGGCTGTTGGGTGCTAGTCGATCGCCCAGGTCTATACCGATGCGAGTACATACTGCCTGCCACCCCACCCCCCCAAGAAGAAGTATGAGTGAATGAATGAAAACAGACCGAAACAACCAACAACAAACATCAATAAATACTGTCGAGCCGCGAGCTAACTTGGAAACTTCAGTTTCATGCCAGGGAAGCTTCTCTCTAGCCGATTTATTTTGTTTAACGAACGATACCAGAGTTAAAGTCAAACGGTTGAGGTTCAAACAAGGCTGATTCAAAACTAAGATTTTACGGCTCTCCCATTTCTTAATCCACTAACATGTTGCCACTTATATGTTGCTTCAAAATTGTTCTTATACAGATAGGGCTTTCCGAGCTCAAGAGCCAATATGGACTGATCTTGTCACTGTAAGATGAAACGAGATCAGAAATTATGTTCTACCACTGCAAGGATCGCAGTACATTTTTGTTTCAAGCAAAAGCAGTACTGCTGACAAAAGTGAACAATAGGGAGTTACTGTCCAACCACCCTGTAGGCAGTGACCAATATTACAAAGTGGAAAAAATAACAGCATTTTGTGTGTGTGTGTGTGGTGATTTTATTTCTTTATTTATTATTCAATTTCAAACACTATCCTGCAACATTTCTATTCACACTTCCACAGAAGACAGGCGAGGAGAATACTCACTGATATCAAGCGCGAAATTTTCTCTTCAAAGCCAGTGGAGTTGTCGATGACGTCGAAGTAAGGGTGCCCGACCCAGGCCTGCAAGCGCACAAGAGTTTGAAAAACAGTTTATTTTATTTTGGCGATCTTGTATAGTGCCTTTCCAGCTCAAGGGCTACTCAAGGCACAAATGATTGGTCCTTTTCCCCATGTCTATCATAATCATTACTGATTTCTTTCAACGTTCAACTGTATTATGATTAGGATTTTGGACGGTGATCTATTCTAATCGGTCTTCATACTATCAGCATCACAAATCCTTATCCCAAAACATAGTAAATTTGGTGCGTGTGTGTGTGTTAGTGTTAGTGTGTGTGTATTTCAATGGAGGAACGTATGTGCGTTCAGCCCAGGAGAAGCAAAACATATAACGACAACAAAAATCCCTGCTTGCATTATAAGGATACATCTAAGCACAAAGTAGGAGAACCAAACAACAGTAGGAAAACACCCACCTCATCTTAAACACAATAAAAGTAAACATCACATCAAATAGAAATAAATTAACAGGTCACTGAAACATAAATCATAGGGTTGCCTGCCAAAAGTCACACCAATCAAACGGTAACTGCTTTTAGCATTCAACAGAGGAAAAAAAGAACCCTACCATTCAAGTTCAAAATCTGGCTATTGTCTGCCACAAATTCTGGACACTTTCTCACAAACATGTGTATAGTTTTAATAATTAATAATTGGCAAGCAACCCTAACAAGTTATCGCCCTGTCTGTAAACCATCACTACATTATGTACAACATTACGACTGGATTGTTCCTTCACAAGGACAACAATAATTTAAATCCCACACATTTATTTATGTAATGTACTTAATTTTATGCATATATATAGTTACACTATTTGTTTACGTAATCATGTACTTGTTTATTCCAAAGGGAACTCTGGCAGGCAACCCTTATCATGGGGAAATAAATAAACACTAAGCGCCCATAAACTGTTGCGCAACAGTGAATTCCATGAGAAAACAGTACACACATTGGCGGTCATGTCATCTAAAATCCTGTGGCTCTTTATCTTGTCCCTCTGAAGGCACAGCTGCAGGACATTCACCAACCACCGTTATCAAACCCCACACACGCTAACACTTGTCAGCTCCCTCCCCTCTCTCCCCCCCCCCCCACTCCTTTCTCTCCCCAAATATGAAATACTACTAAATAAAGAAATTAATCAATAAATAAAATGGAACAAGATGGCAAGCCATTCAAATGTATTTCCAGACACTCCAAAAAATCTCTAAAGTGGAAAAACTGGGCATTGTCAAAAGAGTTCATTTTCTTTTCTGTGTTATGACTTGGGTTTATCCTAAGGAAGCAAACAAGAAAACACTAAATGATAGGCCGCTTCTGAACTATCTGCAAGAAAAAAATGATCCCAATCGGGTCAGCCAAGCTTTAGGAGCAGCGCAAAACGTGTTTAGACTAGAAGGCAAAGCCCATATGACTCACATGCTCTTTATGGAACCTTTTTTTTTTCTTTTTTTTTTACAGTGAAATGCTGTGAATGTAAAAAAATATTTTTTGACTAACATATGTTGAGTTTGTGACCTTGACCGTGAAGTGAAGTCATTCGTTCACTGATCATTTATGAGGACTCATTGATATACACTATCTTACCAAGTTTGGTTGCGATAGTTGAAATAGCTTCTGAGATGTTAAGCCACTTGAAAGTGTTGCACAGACAGACAGCGGACAGACAGACGGATGAGTAACACAGACTCACACTGCTAGCTATGCATGCATGTGAGTCAAACATGGTGCAGCGCAATGGCTTTGACCTTTGAGAAAGACCAAATACATGATCTAGCATCTAGCATGCTTAGCGGTAGATAACCACTAGCCACAAAGACACAAGTTAATCCTGGCGGGTGCCTTACGCAGCTGTGGGATGTAAACATAACTGCAGTTGGGCTGACCAGAGCTGAGCCACATCTGGATGAGAGATGAACCTGTCAAAGTTCCACCTTTATGTAGGTAGTGAGCAGTCTCAGTCCACCATTTCACTGCAGTTTCAGCAAAAATGAAACGCAGGTGTCCCCGGACAGCCACGGTTCAAAAGAACGTTTTTTATTTATCGATTCAATGGTTTTTATAGAGCGCCTTTTCAGCTCAAGAGCCACTCAAGGCACTAGGCCGATGTAGGATCTAAGTCAAGCTGACCAAGGCGCCCACTTGCAACGTTTGCATGCATAGTCTGAGGCCTAGACGACTGAGCACAATCCTGATGGACCGGGGATGGGGGGAGGTGAGACATATACTGCCTGCTGGGTGTATTTGTGTAGCCGGCACTCACCCGTCTAGGACATGAGCGTCAGGATCTTTAAAGTCCTTGCGATGGAATGCATGGGTGCACAGACTAGGCCTCGGTTTAACCACTGCCTGTACATGCTGCAATGTTAGGAGTACTGCGTAAAGCACTGAGCCAACTGCGCTCCCATGTACAATATCCATGTTTAGACCATGCTATTGTAGCAGTATTTACTGGCTAACAGGAACGAAT
Source organism: Oncomelania hupensis (assembly GCA_036898135.1). Lineage (NCBI taxonomy): Eukaryota > Metazoa > Mollusca > Gastropoda > Littorinimorpha > Pomatiopsidae > Oncomelania > Oncomelania hupensis. The sequence continues at coordinate 51,683,187 of CM072521.1, forward strand.
GCAGTCTTCAAGTCATCCAGGCACCCTCTTCCTCTAGCCCCACCCCTCCCCTCCTCCCTCACCCTTTCCCCCCTCCTCCTCCCCCGCATCTTTCCCTCTGCCAGTGTACGTACATTAGCGGTGATTATGTCAATCTCCCTAGCTTTGTCGATGCCCTCGTGGCGGGTTTGGTGACCGTGCAGGGTGTAAAAGTCCTCAGCCCCGTTGGCAGCGGACACCATGTGGATGATCTGATTGTAGCGGTTGTCGCGCAGGTCCACCTCGTGCCAGTTGTTCAGCTCTTTCATTCTTTCCCACTCCTCACGGGGCAAGTCTGCCAGCAAATTTATTGATAAAAAACAAACAAACAATTAAAAACAATAATAGTAATAACACAGAGAAAAAACAACAACAAACATTTACGCTTGGATACCAAGCAGCTAGATTTCTTTCTATATTTTCAATTTAAAACTGTAACTGGTCTGGTTAAAATGTAACTTGTTTTGGATACCAAGCAGCTAGACTTCTTTTGACATTTGACAATTTAAAACTGTAACTGGTTTGGTTAAAATTGAACTGGTCCTGGAAACCAAGCAGCTTGATTTCTTTTGACATTTGACAACATAAAACTGTAACTGGTTTGGTTAAAATTGAACTGGTCTTGGAAACCAAGCAGCTAGACTTCTTTTGACATTTGACAATTTAAAACAGTAACTGGTCCTTTTAGAACTGACTAGTCTTGCTTGGATACTAAGCAGCTTGATTTCTTTCAATATCTGACAATTTAAAACTATATTTTATTGGATGGGTATCACAAGCCCTGGGAATTGTGGGGTTGGGGGGAAGAGACAAAAGCAAATTTATTTCTTTATTTAATTTAACACCAACTGACATCTGTAATATTAGACAAAACAAAAGCAAAACATGTCTGCTAGCTCGCTAAAGTGTACATCAGTTTTGGATAGAAAGTGGACACACACACACACACATACAAACCCAACACCTTGGAAAATAGCATTAGAGCAAGCTCAAAGTCAAACCTATTTGACAACTCACAGGCGGATCCATCCATGACCCCACGGTCACAAATAAGCAGGACGTCCTGTTTTCTGTTGGCCGCCAGGTCATGGAAGGTGTTTTCCACTGTCATCATGGTCTTGATGATGTTTTGTTGGAACACAAAGGCTACAACACATACAAACACAATGTTATGGGGTTTTTACTCATTTCATTTTAAAGTCTGTACAGGTTGTGAGCTTAGACCATTACAAAACAACACCAACCCCATCCCCCCATTCCCCTTACACACACAGCGTATTATTTAAAATTGCATGAGATAATTCATAATTATCCATCCTTCATAATTAATAGCTCAAAATCACTGTTAACAATTCATTTATTAATATTATTTGAAAACAAAACAAAACAATATATATTTTAAAAATATCATAGGATATCATGTTTTATTTAGATATCATGTTTTATTTATCAGATTTACTGTTTGCTGTACTGATAATTTTTTATCGTATGAAAGCATATTCATCTACTTATACCATTTCAAGTACATACAAGAAAACAAAAAAGAATTGTAACTTTGTAACTTCTAAAAATGAATTATAATTATATATTTAACAAGAACATGTTCAACAACATAAAAATAATTATAGTCGAAGAAAAATTGGTAAAAGAACCCTCCCCTCATCACTACCCCTTCATCCCCAAACATAACATTTTAATAAGGGACGTAACTGGTTCTTACACTATGGGTATGTGCATTAGGTAATACAACTAAATGAAATAAATTGTTGCTGTTTAAAAACAAAGAAATGAAATAACAACAGCTACAGGCCACACAGTACTCTCATCTCACCTTCCTCGCTCGTCATCTCTTGAAATCGCGCTCCCCCACTAAAACACAAAATCAACACACATTTTTTTTTCTCCCCCAAATACGGAAAATCTCACTCTTCCCTTTCTCTCTCTCTCTTGCTACTATAATCCCCTGCTTTCACCCCCACTTTCCTTCCCATCCTTCCCCTCCCTATGCCCACTCAGACCTGTAGAAAATCTGAGAGAGAGAGAGAGAGAGAGAGAGAGAGAGAGAGAGTTTTGATTGTTGATTGATTGATTGTTGCTTTAGGTCCAGCGGACTCTTCCGAGCCAAATCAGGACCGGACAACCCCTGATCCGCATAAAAGCTGCTGAAACAACCCTAGTGGGAAAACTGAACGCCCTCCACCGGCCAGTCACTTTACAATAAAGACATCCCACGCAGGGGACGCTGAGGCTTCACCCCAACTTATCGAACCCCCGTTTACAAAAACAAAATAGAATACAAACATCATTATAAATTATCAACAAAACACATACATATAAAATGCCTATATTGCTAAATAATAACATCATAGGAAGCCCTAGCGACCACCCGGCAGAAAGCGTCCAATACTCCCAAGCTGATCCAACAGACCCCATACACAAACAATGAGTCTTGTCCAGGAAGAGTTTTCAAGAAAAAAGGTAGGTCATTGATCTAGCGAAGAAGAAGATAGTATAGCAGAGAGATAGGACAGAGCAGGAATGGGAAAGAGCAAATGAGGAAGACAGCAACAGTGGGAATTTAAAGCACTAAATTTCCAGAAAGTGGGGATACTATTTATACTGAAACCCCCGGCACGCCAACGGGGGTACTGTTGCCGCAGTGAATCGGTCATGCCTATAAAGGAAAGACAGGTTTTCAACTGGGGCTTTCACTTTTCCCTTTATAGGTTAGAACAATCTACAGTGGCAAGATTGCTCATGACCCCAAGGAGAGAGAGAGAGAGAGAGAGAGAGAGAGGTATTACTTGTAGGCAGAGATATTGCTTGTAGGCATAGGTATTACTTAGAGGTATTGCTAGTAGGTACGGGAAAAGAAAGGTATTCATGGTCCTTTCTGCCGAGTACCATTTGACTCAAAACGCTAATCGCTGACTTATGCAATCTGATCATAAGTCAGTCCGTTCGATAAATATAGCTAGTCAGCTCCGCCAATGCGAGCATTTGTGTGTATGTATGATCCAGCGTACAATATATACACAGTGTATGATACAGTATGGATTTCTTTGATTAAATGTTCGCTTTTTTATTTAATTTTCAATCAATAAACCTTTTTGTGAAAACTGCACTGTGGGTCTTTTGTGTCTGGAGATGTATGTATTTGTGTGTGTGTGTGCCCGCATGGTGTGTGTGTGTGTGTGTGTGCACATGTTAATTTGTAAACAGTCCAGCATGTGATGATTATGACTGTGCACAGGTTGCATACAGTGGAGTCCACCTATAACGAACCTTGGAATAACGAACACCCGCGATTAGCGTACTACCATCCATTTCCCGACACACTCCCTTCTTTGTCTTACTATTTAATCCCTTCCTATAACGAACAAATCCAGCTAGGCAAATAACGAATCTCCGCTTGTAACGAACCCTTTGCGTATTCCCTTGGCCTACTTAGCCTCAGTTGGCTCATCGCCAATAGCGAACAGCAGCAGAAGCAAGCCAGTTCGTACATAGGTCAACCAGGCCTTGAAGTCATAACTGTCATTGGCTGCTATAAATAGCCTTGAATGAAGTCATTGTTGATAAACTTCGTAGGTCTAGATCGATCTACGTACTGTATGTTGTGATGTGTACTCATCACCGGTGTGTACTTCCGTTTACAGTACAAATCTCTACAGCGAATCCCGCTTGTAACGAACCCGAAATTTCCCCCCTTGAGATTCGTTATACCCGGACTCCACTGTATGTTATAGTCTGTGGTTGGTGTTTGTGTGTGATGGCATTAGTATGTCGTGGTATGTGGGGGTGTATGCGGTAGTGTACAGCAAAAAAGCATGTGTGGGGTGTCCCTGCGCATAGTAGTTGTTTTATTATATTTTATGTGTGGCACTATTTTTTTGTTTGTTTGTACATTTCACTCTGTTAAACACATTCTACTGTTTACATTTCTACTTTTCTATTTTACTTTAGCTTCAAGACAGCCAAAGGGTAATCAGTATCCATTTTGTGTAGAAGATGATATTTGGTCAAAGCTGGAGGTTTACAGCAGTAAAGTCATAGGCCATACTTTTGAAAGAGTTTATTTTGAATCTTACTGTGATGGGGGCAACACTCACTGCGAATTTGGAAAGGGGCCAATGACACTGAAATGTGTGATCTTCGGGGCCCTTCAAGCAGCTGTGTTTTGCACTGAAGAAGAATTTAGCTCTAAGATAACCTTGACCACCTACATTTTGACCCAGTTCAAACCTGTGACTATAATTATTGGTACTTCACCGATAGATAACCCAAACCACCTGACCTCTGACCTAGGGGTCTGTGACATTATTAGTACTTCCCACACTCTTGAGTATCCTGTTTAGCTCATCCACAGTCATGAAGATGATTTATCAACTCAGAAACAGGAACTGCCGAGATTTGGGGGGCTATTTAAAGGCAGTTATGAATATTATACAAAGTAAATACAGTACACGAATACTTTATTATCTCAATCAAAGAGAAATTTACCCGTTGTGCCACATATAAATGTTACAAGATGATAAAGGACAGTATAACAACAATAAACAGTAAACAGTAAAACAGGATAAATGTATTTCAAGAAGACATTACTGAATTAACCATTTAAAACTGTAATCATAATAAGTTACATGGGGAAAACAAATACCTATCACATGATTTGAGTTCAGTGTCATAATCATGATAGAAGGTATTGCAACATAACAATTACTGTTGGCAAGCAATAATCACATCAATATACAACAACATAAGACTTTTAGATAAATATGTTCATAAAAGAATATAAAAATCGCTAAGCACATAGGCCTACACTAAAAGGAAAATATAAGATCACAAGGGCACATACCCACTATCTCGTGCGGATTTGACATTAATTATATGAATCATGCCAAGCACATCGTTATAATAGAAGCATCATACGTTTAAATTATTTTAATAAAGAGATTGCGGTGGGTATACAACTATTTTTAGTGCATACAGTTTTGAACTTTGGTGTACTTTAGCGCCTACCAGAGGGCAGGAGATTGAAGTGGCGCGCGAGCACGTGACTGCTGTCTTGAAGTATGCGACGGGCCTTTATCGCCACTCGCCTTTCATACATCGCTATCATACTCACTTGTTGCACTTCCACAATCTTCCCACACACTCTCACCACTCTGTCCAACACATTCCTACTGTCCAAAGACAAACTTCAATACCAACATACAAAGGAGAAAGTGAGAATAGCAGAGATTTACGAATCATAAAAGGTTTGGAGGATACGGTTTTGAACATGCAAGCGTCTGAGTTTCTGGAGGCAATAAATTCTAGATTGGCATTTTTTGTTAATAGCATTGACGTTAGAAGAGAAGTTCAGCTTCTCGTCAATGATGGTGCCAAGGTACTTGTATTCTGTGACCCTCTCTACTGTAGCACCACCAATGACGAGAGCGGGGATGGGGCGGCGTTGCAGCGGAAATCAATGATTAGCTCTTTTGTTTTCTTTACATTTAAGTCGAGGTAGTTTTCCTTGCACCAGGTGCTGAAGACTTCGACAGATGAGAAATGCTGAGAATCTGAGTTTGACATGTCCACCAGGGCCGAGTCGTCAGAGTACTTTATGACCTGACAGGTTGGATAGTATTGAAAGCAGAACTGAAATCGATGAAAAGGACGCGGACGAAGGATCTGGGGGTCTCTAGGTGGGTGTAGGCATTGTGAAGGAGGGTAAGAGTTGCGTCTTCAGTGCTGCGATTGGGTTTGTAGGCAAACTGTAGGGGGTCAGAGAATGGCAGAGTGTGAAAGAGTAGACGAGAGAGAATAATTTTTTCAAAACATTTTATGGCTATGGATGTGAGGGCTACGGGACGATAGTCATTGAACTGCTTGGGTCGGGAGATCTTGGGGATGGGTGAGATAACAGAGTGCTTCCACACACTGGGCATGACACAGTCACGCAGGGACCAGGAAAACAGCTGACTAAACACTACGCACAGCTGTTCCGCGCACCACCTCAAGGTCCGCTCTCCAATGCCATCGGGGCCTGCAGCCTTCTTTACATTCAGTTTTTGAAACACTGATCTTACTGTGTCACCATCGATTTCAAAGTCTCTGTCATCAGCATCGGTATCTTCTTTCAAACGCTTTATGATCTCTTCGACGTTATCTTTCGTATCATCATGCTCAAAACGGCAATAAAAAGTGTTAAGATTTTCAGACATTTCTTGCTGTTCATTTAGAGGGAGGTCACTGCGTGCAGACTTAGGTTATGTATGCAAGAGGTAAAGTACAAAAGAAGAATTTAACATGACCATATAATATTTAGGCATAAGAAAATAATGCAGATTAAAATTTTACAAAAGCGTACACACAAACAGATGTGTACAACTGACTAAGGGTTTTCAATAAGTACAAATGAAATGAGGCAATGTCTTGCTAATACAACAGATTCAGTGTCTAGACTGAACACAATGCTGCAGAGTAAGTTTATAGCGAAAAGTTTTTATCGAATTAAATAGTAATTCTGTAATGTGTTAATTTGTATTGAAAGAAAAAAGTAATTCTGCGATGCTTTGGTTTGTATCCAAACGAAATAGTAATTTTATAATGCTATTGTGTAGTTTTACTGGTATTGCTAGTCCAAGGCAGTGTTCCCGATTACGCACAGTAGTGCGTCAATTACGCACAAAATATGAAAAATGACGCAGAAAAATTTGCATGCGTGCGTCCTGTGGACGCACACTTTTTTTCCTAATCGCTGAAGTAAAAAATACGACCAATGAGTGGCGAACTAATTCACGGCATAATCAGAACCCGACTGAGACTGCCATTGCAGACGATTAAAGATTGTGTCGGGAGTTGTCGCCCTTAAAAATCGCATGCGCGCGCATTGTAAACTTCCTCCAAGCAATCCATTCACTGAACAGAAAAAATCTTCGTGAATCCATTCATGTTTTAATTTTTTAGTTTTATATGATTATGATAACTAATGTGACGCTTTAACAAAGTAAAAAAAAGAAAAACAAAAAAAGAAAAAAGTGAGGCTTGGACTTGTTTTTTCATTTTTTTCCGATTTGGGGACTCTCAAAATGTGCACAAGGACTCTTAAAATGTTATACCTGGGAGTCCCAAGGACTCTCATTTTTTGTGTGTGGAGGGAACACTGGTCCAAGGTCACTTCAACATGTCAGCATCTATAGATATATATTTCACAAACAGTCCAAGATACTCTGCTAGTTGTGTGATATCAACAGAATTGCCAACCCAAAGCTACTTCAACACTTTTGGTATATTTATTTAATTGCTTATTTCTTCATTCATATACAACACTTTCCCAACCAAAGAGCTGCTCAAGGTGCTGGTTAATACAAGACCTAGCTCAAGCCACATGAGGCGCCCACTTGCTGTCTTAGATGCATTATCCCCAGACAACTGAGTACAATCCTGGGCGACTAATTTGTGTAGCAGGCACACACCCTAGGACATGAAGGGTGGCCTCCTGGCACAGTGGGATAGTCACCAGTCCCTATGCCGAAAGTCGCAAGTTCCATTCCTGCAAGGGGTGAACTAATGACTAATGTCACTTCCATACTAGACTATTCAGGTCACCAAAAGGGTTTTCTCCAGGTACTCCAGTTTCCTGCCTCCCTTCACTAATGGTATTTGATGCAGTCAATCTAAAATTTCAACATTAAAAATTCAACTTCCTTTCCGTCTTCTAATGGCGATCTCCATGCCTTTATACCACATGTGATAGATGTGTGTTTGGGAGAGCGGGTGAAACAAGTGAGCATGTATGCTGGTACAGATCTCCGTGCTTTGAGCCTGATTGGTGAATTGGGGAAAAGCGCCTATATAACATCCATTATTATTATTACCAGAGTCATACTAAAACTTGTATAAAATATACCATAGCACTGTATCACTGCAAAACAAGTGAAAGTTTCATTGACTTTTAAAAAAATGCCATTATATACACCCCAGCTGTGTAAACACCACCATCCATCATTTCAGAACTGTCAGCGACACTGCATAGGACACCCAGTGCCTTACACAGCTCCACATTCAGGGGTTGCCTTGTTATACTTCAGTTAGGTGCTTCTTTTTTAGTGTTCCTTTTTTTTCTGCCTCCAGAGAACAAACCAACCCACAGTACAGTTCTACTAATAAAATGCACCCTCCCTTGCATGTCAGTAAATTGTGGAGTATGACAGATGGAATTTATAGGAAAATAGAAGAGGCAGTGTTCTCTCTCCAAAAAATAAATACGAGTTCCTGGGACTCTCAGTTATCAAAATTTAAGAGTTCTTTTGCAAATTTGGACAGTCCCCAATTTGGTGAGCAGCGTCATGATTACATAGAGGAAGTATACAATGTGCGCGCATGCCATTTTAACGGATGACAACTGGCTACACTAATTGAATTGTCTGCTATTGGAGTCTTCATTGGGTGTTTGCCGTGAATTAGTTTGCCACTCATTGGTCAAACTTTAGACTTCAGTGATTTGAGGAAAATGTGTACGTCCGCATTACACACACATGCAAACTTTTCTGCGTCATTTTTTTTTTGTATTTTGTGCGTAATTGATGCACAACTGTGCATAAACAGGAACACTGAGAGGAAGCGTAACATAGTGATCAGCATAAACTAACATTCAGGAGAAACCCTAGCACAATTACTGCAGAGTACACTACATAGCAATGCCCTCTATATATTTCTAAGGTTACTCTGTTTACATTTCTCTCTTTCTTTCATTACGCCCTTACATACAGGAGAGACGGATACTGAATAGAGACACTCGCAACACCCCAGCAGAGGTGACAACCACTAGAACTTCAGTTTATTTTGAAACCTTAGAGTGTGCACCATTCAACAAGCCAATGTAGGCATGGCAGATAATCCTGTCAAAGTTGAACCTCATGCAGGTAGCGAAAGGAACATAACTCAATGGTATTCCTGATCAAGGGACCGGCCCACTTTGACCAGGCTATACTCGACAGATCCTTTTAACATTCACAGTGAGTGTTACCCTACTGACAACAAAAAAGTACAAAAAGACAAAGTGTAGCTATTTCTTAAATAAATAAGTCCTGTCGGTTGAGTGCCTATTAACAGCTAGCCAACATTCTTGAGCTAAAAACAGCATCTAAAAAAAAGCCAGTCAACAAAATTCATCTAAAGGTTTTTAGTTTTAGGTGGATAAAACAGACTCTATCCTACCCCAGACACCAAAGACATACTCAACAGGGTCAAAGATCACACGGCCTTGCGGTGAATGCTTGTGTCCGTGTTGAAGGTCATCTAATAATTTTATATAAGGGTATTTACCAATGTCGTACAAGTTCTTTTATACTACCAGTTTAGTGAAATGTATCTGTTGTAGTTGGGTCTAGTCCTTTTTAATGTTGTGATTCATGTCTTTTCATTGTATTTTACTGTTTTAAGAAATGTTCACAATCTTATGTTTTGTTTTTAAGGTGTGTAATGTTTTCAGCTGTATTGCTTTGTTAAATGATGTGATAATGAATGTTTTTATTGTGGACATGTACTTTGGCCAGGCGCTCGTGCGTCTGTGTGTGTCTGTGTGTGTACTGTTAATTAATGTACATACTTCTGGTTTAGCAGTTTTTACTAGGCATGTTTATGTTTTACATATTTTATTTTGTTTTAATACTATTGCTTTTTTAGTGCATTGTAAAGCGTGGCGAGCCCATGTTTGTTGGGGTACCACGCTATATAAATCTACAGTATTATTATTATTATTATTATCGATGTACCATTAAAACAGGGGAAACCACTTCCTGACCCAAAACAGAAAATTCAAACTTTAGCAGTTGGTTTGAGCAACAAAAAGCCCACTGGGTAAATGTAATATCAATGCGCATTTGAGGAGTAAACCCATTTTGGCCAAAAGTAAACAAAGCCTTCGAATTTGGGGCCTGTTTTAACTGGATACAAATTAGACTCAACTGGCAAAGAAAGACTAAAACAAAACAAAACATTTGGAAGGGAGATCATCTTTGTCAAAGTTGGAAAAGAGCAAAGGGACACAACTGAAGTCCATCACTACTGAGCGACATTTGCAAAGTTTGATCTAACTGCAGCGAGCAGCTGAGTCCACCATTTACAGCAGTTTATATTCTAATATATATACAGGGCTAGAAATTAACTTTTTTCTTTAAGGGCCACCGGGCCCCTTGATTGAAAAATGTGAGGGCCCACAAGCAACTTTCGGGGCCCAACTTGAAAAATAATGCAAACAAAAAACAAAAGAATTATTGACAATATAATAAGTAGAAAGTACAGTTTGTCCGATAATCTAAAATAAAAACAACCTGAATTTCCAATTTTGCTGAGTGATGTCAGTTTTATTTGCCTTTTCTTTCACTTTCAAACATTACCAACAAAAAAGGGGAAAAACACACACACGCACAAACACATTCAGTGACACACATATTCCAGTGACTAGTGAGCCTGTAATTGCCATTAAACAAAATATAAAAAAAATCAAGTGAGTCTCTTGTATAATACTTTTCAGTTTTGTGACTGGGTATTGCACAATACACATCATTAAATTTTTAATATGAGTAACCTAACAAAAAATCTGACCTCAATGCACAAAAGTTCAAAACAAAACCATGAAAGGGAACTAAACTTAACAGTACTCTTCCTCGTTCACTTCAAGGCCATGCCATGGAAAAAATTTTTTCCACCCTTCATTGTAGTTCCTTGATCTTTTTATCTCTTCATACTTCTTTTTTCTCTCTTTTTCTTGTTCTTTCCTTTCGTCAACGTTTTCTTCTGGCGTCTTTCGCTTCCCAAAAATTGGAAAATACGCCATCGCCGATTGTTTTAGCAACTGTTTGGAGACGATATGTAGCCATACTTTTGTACTTGCAAAGATGGACATTTTGCGCTTATGTTGTGCCATGGCCTTTTGTTTATTATATTACAAAGATATTGAAGTGTATATTAAACTTTTGAGTGCAAAATTAAAGGGTTTTCGCTTCTTTTCTCTGTTTTTTTTTTTTCTTCAAAATTTAGGGCATCGGTGTGGGTTGCTTCCCTTGGCCCAAATACGAAACTGCAGAGTAGAGCTAGCTGTAGCAGACGAATTATTTTGCGGGCCAAGCGGGCCCTTCGTTTTTCAACTTTCCGAGCCCGAAATCAACTTTGCGGGTTTTTGGCCCCGGGCCCCCGCTAATTTCGAGCCCTGATATATATATATATATATATATATATATATATATATATATATATATATATATATATATATGCTATATAATAATAATAATAATAATAATAATAATAATAATAATAATAATAATACAGGATGCTATGTACGCGCCTTTCCCCAAGGCTCAAAGCGCGGCGATCTATACCAACATACACGCTCACCTGTCTCATTTACCCTCACACACACCAAATACACATACATCACTCGAACAGTAATACAATATTCAATATAAAATGTCTACCAAACCCCGTCAACAAGTTAGCCAAAACGTTATCAACCAAGCCAAGATTGAGGAAAGTTATTTGGAAGTAAACCTTGACACACTTCTTGAACAATCATAGGTCTCTGAACCTGCTGAAATTGAATTTGAGCGTATGCCTTAGCAGATCCAGTCTTGCTGTCTACAAGGAAACTAAACACTGACAAACAGTGATCTACAGTTTAAAAATCGTAAAGAAATGTGTGCACTGCAAAAACCACAAAATATTATATTGTACTATTACATCAAAACTACAAACTCTTAAGTGGAATGCAGGTTTTCTTCTCTGTATATCAGTGTGGTCTAAAATCAAAATGTGTAGAAATCTTAAATTAAATCAATTAAAAAAAAGTGAATCAGCTTAAGTCATAAAATGTGTCTTTTTCGGAATAGGGAATGCTTTGAATTGGTTTACTTTTGCTGGCTGTTGAAACGTTCTACAGTTCAAAAGTTTAAGAAAAAAATGTGGTTCTAGTATACATTCTCTACCTCCACTTGGGTATTCCAATTGTGTTTTTTTATTTTTCTTGCAAAGTCCTCTCATTTTGACTTTATTTTTTCATAGAATGTTTTTCTTTACTAACAGGATCATTGATCAATGAGGCTGTCATTGTCAAAGCCTTCAAAATGACATCTCTTGTGTGGAAATGTTCATGCTAAAGTGTATACTGCTGATCTGTAAGGTCCGAACTGGAACAAATTCTCTGACGGTCAATGCCCGAAACAATACTGTCTGACCAATATAACTGTACTTACCAGTGTGCGCTCAGCACATTACCAGCCTATTGACAGCCTATTACGCCAGCTATACTATAACATTGTCATGTTTTCAAATTATGCTATTCAAAATAAATAAATAATAAACTTACAAGAATATTGTATTATTGGTAATAATTAGTGAAAGGTCCCCTGCACAAACAGGGCTGAAATAATGTTAACAGCTGGCACATTCTAAACAAGGTGTGACAATAACAAGCATTCATGTAGTAGGTACTAAAATCACTGACATCGAAGAAACAGTGTGAAAATTATCAATACAAACAAAGTATGATCAGCCTCATGTGAGAGGTGAACTTTTGACCAGACAGCCACTGATCATTGGCACACATCTCCATAACAGTATAAATGGATTGAGTGGATTCATATTCACCACAGTAACAAGCAAACCAGACTGCAGCAGCACAAACTAAAAAAACAACTATGGCTGTCACTGTCATTTCATAGGCTTTTGTTGTTGTTGCTGTTATGGTAACATTAGTTCAATTTGTTGTGCTAATGTTTTGGATTTCAGTGTGACCATCAACATCATCATCACATCAATAGCAGTAGTCTTGTAGAAGCAGAAAGGTCATGTGGAGAAAATAAAGGACAACCAATGAAAATCTTCATTCAGTTGATAGGGTGCTGGTTTTATCAGCCCCAAAGGTTGCGGGTTCAAACTCTGCGTGGGTCGAACTTACGTTACGTGAATTTTCAGGACACCGTTTGTTTTTTTCCAGGGTATTCCATTTCCTCCCTCCCTTCAATAACGATATTGGATGCAATCAATCCAACATTTCCAAACTAAAAATTTATTTATATTCCCGACTTCTGTAATAGTAATCTCTTCAGATCGCCCCGCTTTAGAGTTTGACTGAAAGGAAAGATCCCGTATCATTATTTTTGGGAACACTATTGTTCCGTTTTCTACAAAGAGTACAATCACGCATAGAACGGAATACAAAGAACTATGCACACAAAAAAATCTTCAATCCTACTGTAAACGGTGAGGAGTGGGGGGTTGGGGGAGGGACGGGGCGGTGAATTCTTCAAACGACCTTGGGAAAAGTCAAGCCTAACTCTTCCACCCCTGCATTTACACACTGTATTGTAATGAAATCCACTCACAACATATTTAACAGCTTCAAGCTCAGCCCAAGACTACTTACAAAATACTTCACTGCCAGAACCTGTAATTGCAAACTAAACAGTACTGGACTTGCTTGCTGCCAGGCACATAGCAATTTCAATGAAATATTATTTGCTCAATTCTACAGAAAGTTAAGGTCAATTCTACAGAAATTAATTGTATGCTACATTTTAAAGAGATGTAAGATGTTTTGGTTATCTTTTAAAATAATGTAAATGCTTTAATTGCTCCCTCCAATGATTTAGTGAAAGCATTAGGTACTTGACCTATTAATTGGAGCAGAACATCTAATCCTATCATGTTATTGACTCAATATAATTACTTATACTCAATAGCCAATTACTCCAAGGCACGATATATGCGAGTATGGTGTCGAACTGCTGTTTACAGATTTATTCTACAAGCAAATGGGATATTGCTCATATGACGGACAGACTAAAGTCAATAATACCCCCCCCCCTCCCTTCCCACAGCTACCTGACCCCACCTCCACCCCACCCCATATACAATGGCACTTGGTGACAGCAGGGTACTTGGTTGAACTGCTCTTATCAGCTTAATATTAATTAATATTAATTATCTGTAGTACTCAATATAAAGTCTAATTGTTTTAGCTAAACAAATGGGATAATAACCTCCAGTAGGATCACACACACGCACCTCACCCAATATCACACCCACCCACCCTTTTCCATCTTACACCCTGCACTCTCTCAGTCTCTGATCTAGCGATAGCAAGGGACTGTGCTTTGATTGAAGCAGAATAATCAAATCTCATCATCTGATGGGCTCAGTACCACAGTACAGTTAATAACACTGTACTGGATAAGGCAAGATCTTGATCTAGCTAAGTATTTTCTGTTCTGGGTTCGCTGCATCCAGACAACCCCCAAACAGTTACCACAACAGTGATTGATTGATTGATTTATTGTTGCTTTAGGTCCAGCGGACTCTTCCGAGCCAAATCAGGACCGGACAACCCCCGATCCGCATAAAAGATCTGCCGAAACAACCCTAGTGGGAAAATTGAATGCCCTCCACCGGCCAGTCACTTTACAATAAAGACATCCCACGCGGGGGATGGCTGAGGGTTGACCTCAACTACGCGAACACCCCGGTTACAAAAACAAAATAGAATACAACCATCATTATAAATCATCAACAAAACACATACATATAAAATGCCTATAGTGCGAAATAATACAATCATAGGAAGCCCTAGTGACCACCCGGCAGAAAGCGTCCAACACTCCCAAGCTGATCCAACAGACCTCATACACAAACAAGGAGTCTTGTCCAGGAAGAGTTTTCAAGAAAAAAGGTAGGTCATTGATCTAGCGAAGAAGAAGAAAGTATAGCAGAGTGATAGGACAGATCAGGAATGGGAAAGAGCAAATGATGAAGACAGCGACAGTGGGAATTTAAAGCACTAGTGAGACATTGTGGCCCAAAAAAAAAAAAATACAAACTCTCCTCAACCCATAGCTTGTAAACAGCTGGTCATAGAAATCCAGCGAGGACAAAATAGCCAGCTAAAATCATAAACCAAATCAAACCAAACCCACATCTCTCAAGTCCTAAAGGCTTGTGCCACCATACTGGAAATCTAATCATGCACGCTAACCACAGGGCTCTGGCAGTGATGGAGATCACGTACAATCATACGTGTTTCAGGTACTGAGTTGGGAAATCACGTAACAAAAATGGAATGAAAGGGTATAAACACGCACAAAGTCAGTGCCAAAGGGGTATGAAAACGTAAAGCTAAGTTGCTGGGAGGTATCATCAGGTACAACTATTTCGGTCGTGCGTACAGCTTTCGCTCGATTTGGATCGTGTGCCTGTGCGTCCTGCGCGACCACCTACCACCCTCTCTCCCCCTCCTATTCATTATGTCGCTTCCGAGAAACAGCCAATCATATGCACGATAATATTCACTATTTTTTCTCGACGCTTTTGATTGGCTATATAAGACTGACAACAACCCAACATTAAACATGGCCGACAAGCAGCGATCTGAGGGGAAGCCGAAGAAAAGGAAAAATAAAGCAGACAAACTAATTGCTCAAAACAATTAAAACAAGATGAAGGAAAAGAAAAACAAACTTTTTTGTCAGCCTTTGGCTTTGAGTGCTCGGTAAGAGAAGAAAAAGGTGAGCCGCAACCGGGCCCGGCTGAAGAAACTCAAACTGATGAAAAGACTTTCCACGCAAAGTGTTTATTACGTATGTTTGTGTACCCCCTAAAAAACTGAAAGGGGGTATAAAAAACCCCTTATGTTTGCAATGAGGGTATGAAAACCTCCACATGTTTTGGTTGAGGGTATAAATACCCCTAGCTTAAAAACTTTCTCCATCACTGCTCTGGGATCATGCTTTTTGTGTGGAAATGTTTATTAAACTACGTGCTTAATAAATGTTCATTCATTAATTCATTCAAAAGGCTGATAGCCTACCATTCCCTCCCAACAGAATACAAAGAGGAGTGCCACAATTCCTTTCCCATCACTCTCCTGACCTCTGGCAGACTGAGTCTTCAATGTCCAAGATACTAACACCAAGTCCAGTCCCATTACCTAAAGCGAGACTATCCATTTAGAGCGTTTTACTCAAAACATCTATCTCCCCCCCTGAGAGGGTGGCAGGGTATATTATATGTTGGGAGTTGATAAGCGCACTGAATGTTCGAAAATGCACAGATTCTACTCCATCAGCCTTGATGGTTATTTAGCAAAATTGCTACCTTCACTACTGACAGCTGAATAGGAAACCTCGTGCAATAATGCTTCGCTCAAACAAGACAAATTCAATGATAAAATAATGAGATAATTTGAACATATGACCAGTGCCAAACAGAGCAGAACATCAACGCACATACAAACTCTTTAAAAGTGAAAGCTGAACCGTGCTGAACGTTTAAAGTAAATTTACCATGATATATTTCTGTTTAAGCAAAACAAGCAAAAACAGCTGGGTTTTCAAGCACACAAATACATGTATTAGACTTGACATAAACTCTAAATGACTAGTCTTCATTGCATTCTGGCTTATAAGCTGAGCCTTCATACAATGTACCAGATTTAAAACTCCAAGCTACTTATAACAAACGACTCATATCACAGGTTTTGGCCTTATTCCTAACAACAGGGCAGAAACATGAAGCATCATTTGCCAAGAGGAATTCACATTTACACAAGCATTGTTTAGCGCTGTTTTTGTCGACATTAGCCATTAGCAATTTGTTGGCTTACGTACACATTTTGTTTCTCTCTATATCTAGCAATCCTCTGTTTTATTCCATTTACACAAAGAACACATTTCAGATGTAAAGGAAGGTTAGCTGTGATAAATAGCTTAACACTGACTCGATCCAGTCATGACTGAAAACAACAGTAATAGAAAAAAGCAAACAGTCCCTGAAAAAAAAATGCGCACAAATAACTTCTCTGTTTGCCAAATTCTATTATACAACTATAAAAGCAAAGCCCATATGATGCATATGTTCCTCATTGGAACTTTCAATTTTAAAAATGAAAAATAAAATGAAACACTTCAAACAGTGGCAATAAAATGCAAAGTAATACTGATTTTTTTATCTTTCTATACCCTTGACCTTGACCTCTGGCTCCAAATACACTTATTTAATGTCACATAAACAACAGCCAGTGACCTTAGGATGAGACTGACTTTTAAAGACCTTGACTTTCATGTGATCTCTCAGATCAAATAACCCAATTTTGTTGCATACTATGGCGTTAAATAGAGACATTTCTCTGTACGATGACCTATTTTTGTATGTTTTTGCAAAGCCTAAAATGACCTTGACCTTCAAGATCAATGCAAAAACAGAACATATCAATCTATCATTTCTAAATACAACAAGTTTGGACTTCATATCTCTCATAGTAATAGATAGTTTAGGGTCAAAGTCACTTCAAAGTACCTAAACTAACTGACAGCTCCGGTGACCCTGACCTTGGAGTGAGGCTGACCAAATTTGAACAGGATATGTGTCTCATTAATATCTATCATGCGTCAAAAAATCATAAGTTCAATTTGAATAACTTCTGAAAAAAAATGAAATTTTGTGAACATTTTTCATTTTTTGACTAACATTTGTTGACTTTGTGACCTTGACGTGAAGTCTTTCATTCACTGATCAATTATGAGGTCTCATGGATATGCATGGCACCATCTTACCAAGTTCAGTTGTGATAGTTGAAACAGGTTCCGACATATTAATCCACCTGCAAGTTTTGCACAGACAGACAACTACGGTGGACAGAAAGAAAGACTGACAATTTTTAAAAGAAACAAAATAAATTTCATTTTTGTACTATTTAGGACTCTCCTTGCACAGATTTGTAATAAATTTTGATTATCTTTTTTTAGTGGAGAGGGAAAGGGGTTACCGGTTTGGTGGGAGTGAACATGCAGACCCACATGTGAGCCAAAACAGAGCAAAAAAAAAGGTGTTCACAGAAGAAAGAGAGGGATGAAGGATAAGAAAAGTGGTGTGGGGACAAAGAGTATATAAAGGAGAAGGGAGTAGTGGTGTATGTGTGTGTGGGGGGTGGGGGGTGGAATAGCAGTGGAGGGGTAACTCACCTCAAGTATATGTGTGCTGACTCTGGGGCACAGAAAACCTGCAACGAAAACAGTTTCAATGATTTACGACTTGAACATGATTAAATCCATTTTAGTTCCCGCTAAATAAATGCATGCAAACTGCAACGGTCACTCGTTATACTTTTGCCAGGCAAAACGATACATTGTGCACTAGGTATACAAAGCAGCATACATTGGAAAAACAGTTATATAATAATAGCAATATATTACCAATATATTACACTAGAACTGTAAACCTGTACATAGTACAACTAGAAAGAAAATTATGGTAAACAACAGTAAGATCCTTTACACACAGGACTGTTGTGCAAAGTTATTCACTTACATGACACAATGACTTTAAGGCCTCTGGAGGGCTGTTATACAATAGGTTTCCCTTTCATGATACAATTACTCAGACCCTTACTTATAGGGCTGTTATGCAATGTTATTTACCTACATGATACAAGGACTCTTGAGGTGAAAATGGGGACACGTATAAAAAGACTGATATCGTACAAATAATTATTCTGTCCCCTATACGCCATGTGTCCGGGGACTCTAATCAACCAAAGAAGAAGAATAAATTATTATTATTATATACTTGCAGTAAAAGAAAGAATAAAACTGCTCTTATACAGTGCAATTACAAGCTTAAAGAGCTTCTCAAGGCACTGACCACTAATATCCAGCAATCATACAATAGTTTGCTGAAGTCAGGATTCGAACCCACGTCGCCCAAGATGCACTTACACAAGTTGTGACCATTAAGCTATCCCTGCTGCCAGTAATTATTGATTATACCTGTAAGGTAATGCTACTACTATTTTTATACTTTAACCATGCTCCTATGTTCAATTTTTTTATAATAAAAGAAAATCTAAATCAAAGACAAAGGTCTACACAGCTTACCTTCCATCCCAGATTTTCAAAGAACGTACTAAGTCTGGATTGACCTGTTGTTTTTCCACCACAAGGACCTGTGTAGCACAGTTTGAAAGGACAATGAAATCAAGAAATGAAAAGACAAGTACAGAGCATGCATTAACGTGCCCCACGATGACCGAATAATAAAATGGTGACTGAATAATATTATAATTAAAAATAATAAAAGACTGCAACATAAATATTTCTTTCCACCAGTCAACTTTTAACAGTATTTCACCATCTGTTTTGAAACTGTTTGATACATGTATATATATTCTAATGGACTAAGTCAACACAATACTTCTCTCATTATTATTAATATTATAACTTTTACTAAAAAAGTTTTAGGTGTAATTGTTAATATAAACCATTATATTAAAAACAAATCCTGGCATAATCACCAATGTGTATGCAAATAAAACAGCATAATTTGTTTTTATATATCACACAAATTATCTGAAATAGTTTAAATAGTTCTTGTAAACTTAACAATAGTTTACATCTACAATCACTGTTGAGGTGAAAAAAAAAAGAGTCACTTAAGATTCTATTTCATAAACATTCTGGTACTGGTTGATACAGTTTTACTACTCAAAACAAATCCATATGATAATTGTACATGTGTATATTTTGCTAAACGGATTTGTAAGTACATACATATAAAAACATGTAAGTAGCCCTTTCAAATAATATTGCTAACCAAACCACTAAAGATTAAACTTCTTGACTTGTGTTTTATTAAAATGTATTACTATATATTAGATAACAAAAATAATCTGGCAAATTGTGTAAGAGACATAAGAAATTTGAGTTGTCCAAAGGATTATATTGGAAACTGTATTTCTGGCCATGCAAAACAGAAGGACTAACATTAACAACAACAAAAACAACAATTGACCAGTATTGAATAATAACAAATTATGACGAAATAACACCATGATGATGATGCCCATGATGTGATGACACTGACGACAGTGGTGATAATAATGATGACGATGGTGCCAACGACAAAGTTGATAATAATGATGACAACGACGACTTTGATAAGGGAGAACAAATTAATTATACAAACAAGTACAACAAGCACTTCTCATTGTAGATCTAAAACAAAAGGAAAAAACGATGATGAGAATATAACACAAAACATTGAATTGTGAAACATTTTTGATATGATGGGATTTTAGTGAGCTTAACCAGTGTTCCCGATTAGGCACAGTTGTGCTTCAATTACGAACAAAAGGACTATCAAATGGACTCTTAAATTTTGATAACTCAGAGTCCCGTGGACTCTTTTTTTTTTTTTTTTTTTTGGGGGGGGGGGGGGGGGAGGGGGGCACTGTTAATTTTAGATATGTCCAGTAGATCAATGCGCAAGGGTATACTTACGGGAGTGCCAGGGAATGTAGTCATGAAAGAGAGAGAGATAGAGTTAGAAAGAGCATTAGAAAGAGAGAGAGAGAGGGGGGGGGGGGAGAGAGAGAGAGAGATTGCAATATATTTTTTTTTTAAACATCGACATTGTCAACATTTTAATCAGACAGCAAGGTAACTATTATTGGAAGAATAACAAGCCACACTGCCAACAGCAAATTGCTAATAGTAATACGGTAAAAGTTTATTAAGATTTAGTGGGTGTGTATTTGTGTATTGAAAAGGCAAACCATTATGTTCCTATGAAAAAGTTTTTTTTTTTAATCCAAAACACTCTCTACTTGAAGTACTTTTTTAATATATCCGGTAAATTCAAATTTCAACCGGTAAAATACTGGAAATTACCAGTTGAGTTATACTACATGTAAGCTTTGTTACCCAATTTCCAGATAACAATATCTAAAGCAGCTGATAATGCCAGGCCCTTAAGAAAAAAAAGTAAGCTGAATTAGGGAAATAGTTCAACAAGTTATCTACCTATCAGTAGTTTACACACACACAAAATATATATAAAAAACTATAAACCAACTTTTGCTGATTATTCAACTGCATTTCTCCACTACCTCTGTCACTACTGTGTTACCATATAAATGAATAATTAATGTTATGATAACCAAGATAACGTATTATGTCAAGCAGATTGGTAAAGGCCTATCATGTAAGAAGAAATAATTGGGGGAGTAGGGACAGGGAGGAAGAGGGGAAGACGGGGTTATTTTTTTGTTAATATATTTTGCCAATCATTGAATCAGTAATTAAATTTAAAATAATTGTTGGCATTTCATATCAACACTGCACTAGGACAAGGACCTCATCATGATCATGTGAACGTAAGTGTGAAGATTAAGGGCAGCACAACTGTTACTGTTATGTTAACCCAGGCAAAGAAAAATAAGCCCTACACTAAATCTATGTAAGGAGGTACACTCAACCACAAATATCAAGATCATAATAAGTTCACAATAGGCCTCTGACTACTGTTTACTTTGTGGTTGGGATGCAAGTCTGCCATCTGAAACAGTTAAAATAGTCAAACAACCATGCATTTATTGATCTAGGTAACGACACACGTGGTTTGATTCAACTTTGAATCAGATGTGCACAGCCTCAAGCCCACTAGGTTGTATTACAATTACTGAATTAGTAACACTGGCCTGTGTCAAAAAAGTAACTACCAGTAATAAGCAACGCCCCGCCACGTGCTCTTTCGTACACAGCACCACTGTTGTAGTGGTTACTTTACTACAGGACCACAAGCGCGCCTTATAGACAGGCCACAACATATTCACAAAACAAAACATTTTGTCAAGTTTAAGACATGCGCGTCGTCTGCTTACCCCCTGTCAACACAACTTTGTAGAATTTGAATTTCTCCTGCCTCGTGTCCTCTGCCATGATGCTACTATTCACAGTCCTAATATTCTTTCTCAGGGTCAAAGACTGCAATACTTGCGGGAGCCGGCGTGCGACTGGATTGGCATTTCGTCGCACGGCTGCGATCATACAGTCCATTCACCTAACCACAACATGTGCTCGTTTTTGGCAGTAAAGACCTAACGAGACACGACTGGCTAATTTTATTGACCCGAAAATAACAAAATGTTACAACCTCATAATACACAATATTTTAATTTTTTTCATACTTGAAGTATCTTTACTTACTGTATTTTCTTCGTCAATATATATTGTATTGCCAGAAAGTTTGTTATTACAATTTGTTTTCCTCGAATCAATTAACACAGGAAGTGTTTCACTGCGGTTCTGCAAGAGGGAAAAGTTGACTGTTGGATGCCTATGGAAAAAAATCGTCTGTTTGATATTTTGTGTTAAAAAAAATCGAATGTTCGAAATGATCAAGACCCAGTCGCAGTGATTCAAGCGTTGATCCAACTCCAGACATGGCCAGTGGTGGAGGAGAAAGGCGACTTGAGGAGCACACAGTAGAGGTATTTTGAGAGAATGAGTTGGAGTTCACACATTCTGCTTTTTTAGATCAAGCACTGTCATGTTTACATCTTGATCTTCATATTGATTACGACTTCGCCGGAGCAAATCTGGCTGTTTTGCAAAGGTCTTACTACTTATAGATGTGTTCCTCCTCTAAGGCCCATAGCACACACATTCTTTTCGTTTCAAATCATTCACTGGTTCATCCATAGCAACACTAATGATTCTGAATTCAATAGAAACTCAAAGTTCGAATTGAACTGCAATCAAAGGCCCAGAGCACTTACTCGTACGCCTCAATACAGTACTCATACTCTATTAGTAGTGGTATTGACATTTACAAAGACGAAAGAAAAGACTTCCGAGCCTTTGGTTCAATAAGCTGATTGTTGCTAGTATTTCATTGGAGTTGCTTTAGTTTTTTCATTGACATCTAAGTACTGCTCTGACTAACTACTTGTGCTTTAACTCCACAGAAATCCGCCATCGCAGTTTGCACGAGCGTATCGATAAAATAAATATTATTCAAAATCATGTATAATTCATGCGTGTGTGAGCGAGAGAGAGAGAGAGAGAAATGTGTGTGTATGTGAATTTTTTTTAAACAGTCCTGTTTGGCTAATCATGTGATGATCCTGTCTGCATGGGTTGTGTGTGTTGTACGCTTTTGGTTGATGTTTGTGAGTGATGGCGTTGGTTTGTGATCGTGTATGAGTGTATGCTGGAGTGTACAGCACAAGTATGTTGGACAGTAGTTGTTTTATTAGGCCACCTCCCCAAAAAAAAGTCTTGGGGAAAAAAGGGGGTTGGTAGGTTGGCAGGGTGAAGTACCACTGAACAGATTTTCAACCTCAGAATAATCTGCCAGAAATACCTACAGCACCAATAACATCAATATCATGTGTTCGTAGATTTCAAAAAGGCGTTTGACCGAGTGTGGCATGCAGCTCTGTGGGCAACCATGAAAGTGTACATACATCAGCCCTAAAATTATTGAAGTCATCAAAAGCCTGTATGACAAGGCTACCAATGCAGTCCTCCACAACAGCGCCATCGGAAACTGGTTCAGAACAACAATTGGTGTGCGTCAGGGATGCCTACTCTCTCCAACACTCTTCAACATCTTCCTAGAGTGCATCATGTCAGATGCCCTTGCAGATCACAAAGGCACAGTCAGCATAGGGGGAAGAGCAATCTCCAACCTTCGTTTTGCGGATGACATTGATGGATTGGCTGGAGAGGAACAAGAACTTGAACAGCTGGTACAGAGGCTTGACACCACCTCCAGAGCCTATGGAATGGAAAAAAGTGCAGAGAAGACCAAAATGATGACCAACAACACCAATGGCATCAACACGGACATCAAAGTGCAAGGCCAATCCCTCAACACAGTCCTATCCTATCCCATAACTCGGAGGTCGTAGGGGCACCACAGATGATCGTTCAACCAGCATACTCAATCTTTCCCTGTCATCAGCAACCCTGATTGTTTCACTCAGTGTCAAACCAGTCCATTCTCGAATGTTGTCCTCACACCTCTTTTTCGGTCTCCCTCTTCTTCTACCTTCTTGCACTGTGCCTTGCAGGATGGCCTTTGCAAAACCTGATGATCTGGTGACATGGCCATACCATCGGAGTTTCAGTGCATAGCTTCAAATATTTAGAGGCCATTGTATCAGACCATGGATCACAACAGGAAGTCCTCTCCAGGATCGCACTTAAAACCTTTGCTGCCATGGCGAGGTTGAAGCCAATTTGGAAAGACCGGACCATCAGTCTACATTCCAAGGTAAGGCTGCTGCACTCCCTTGTCATCTCCATCTTCCTATTCGCTTGCGAAACAGGAATATAAAGCATGGAGATGAGGTGCTACGGAAGACTTCTGGGCATTTCCTATACCCAGCACATCACCAACGACAAAGTCCGACAGACCATCAGGCAAGACACTGGACAATATGATGACCTGATCGCAGTGGTGAAGAAACGGAAACTCCGATGGTATGGCCACATGACCAGATCATCAGGCCTTGCAAAGACCGTCCTGCAAGGCACAGTGCAAGGAGGTAGAAGAAGAGGGAGACCGAAAAAGAGGTGGGAGGACAACATTCGATAATGGACTGGTTTGGAAACTGAGCCAAACGTTGAGGGTTGCTGAGGACAGGGAAAGATGGAGTACGCTGGTTAAACTATCATCTGTGGTGCCCCTACGACACCCGCCCGCGTTACGAGATAGGATATAATAAGATAGAAACGTTTTTCACCGTGGTTATGATTTTTTGGGCTTTTTTCTTCTTTTTTTTTCCAGACAATCCCCCCCCAAAATTAGGTTCAGTCGTGATATCGTAAACAGACTCTTTTTTTTTTGCCTTATATTTTATGTGTGGCATTATTTATTTTTTGTTTGTACATGTCATTCTTTTAAAGATATTCTACATCTTACATATGATATACTATGTGCATCCGAAAGGCGTATTACATGTACTGGACAGGTCTATGTCAGCAGCATGGTTGCACAACTTCTAAAACTAAGGGAGTAAAGGGTATTCATACCTCTAGGGAATTTTGTGACTCACATGCGTGCAATAATGTTATTTATTTATTTGTAAAAATAATGTTCCTATTCATGAGAGAGAGAGAGAGAGAGAGAGAGAGAGAGAGAGAGAGAGAGAGAGAGAGAGAGAGAGAGAGCATAATGATCTCCGCTAGATGATCTTAATTAAAACTTAAAATTAATTAAATCCCCCACCCCCCTCCGCTCACTCTTCATCACCCCTTCCTCACTATTCTCAACTGAGTGCTTATACGTAGTCATTGTTAACAGCACTTGCCAGTATTGAACTCAAGATTACTGAACTAAGAAATGTTAACAAGTAGAGCATGATGCTTGATGATTTCGTAGCTCGAGCTTAAGTTTGCTTTGTCAAACTAGGGCACAATCAGAGTATTAATAATGAGCAAGCTAAGAACGATGCACTCATCCATTGTGCTCTTAGCTTGCTCATTTTTAATCAGCCTAGCACAGGACAAGATCACCACGTCACCAGATCATCAGGCCTTGCAAAGACCATTCTGCAAGGCACAGTGCAAGGAGGTAGAAGAAGAGGAGACCGAAAAAGAGGTGGGAGGACAACATTCGAGAATGGACTGGTTTGACACTGAGCGAAGCCATGAGGGCTGCTGAGGACAGAGAAAGATGGAGTATGCTGGTTAAACGATCATCTGTGGTGCCCCTACGACCTTCGGGTTATGGGACAGGATAGGATAGGATAGGGACAGGACAAGATATCAGGATGAAACACATAGTTTTACTTATGTGACAGATGTTGACGATAAAGGCCATAACCCTAGTCAGAATATCTGCGATAGTGCCACAACTGTTGTATTTGTAGTTCAAAACAACCAGACGACTGCTCACAAAGTCAATGATGGTCAGTGCGTTACCATAGGACATATTTGTGTGTGTGTACACATGCGTGCGCACATGAGGGAACCTGCACCCATTATGGTCCAGCACTTGGTTCAATTTGGTGTGCGTGTATCATTTGGTGGTGGCCTCCCAAGTGTGGTCTTTCATCGAAATACTAATCCTTTGTGACATTGCTTAACATGAAATATTGCTAGCGTTTGCCCAAAACCACTCTACTACTGCACCATCAAAACTGGTAAAAACCTACTTAAGTGACCCAAACTAAAGGCTAAACCTTGTAAGCAGCTGACTTGCTCAGGTGGTGATGTTTCCTTGCTGCATCTGGCCCCTCTGCTCATTTCAAACTGGTGTTCTGTTACTTTCTCAGTTTATGTGAAAGTTGTTTATGCCTTCTGGACTAGGGAGAAATGCTGCAGCCAAGAACCATTGCCTGAGTCACTAGCCCATGGGCAAGTTCAAATGTTTGGATTTCAGCATCCTACCCACAAGTGGTGCTGAAAGTCAGGAATATCCACTGGCCCACCTGGGTAATAGCTCAAGCAAAGCGACTCGCTCTGAAAATTTTTCACTACTAGTACTAGATTTGTTTTGTGTTACTTTTGTGAAAGCTGTCCGTGGACTAGTGACACTAGTCCACGGACAGCTTTCACAAAAGTAACACAAAACAAATCTCTAAAACTTTGATATTGGAAAGAGTGGAGGGATCGGGCTGAAGCAAATAAAGGTAGCTTGTCAGGCAAGTAAGTTACAACAAGGTTTTTATCGCCAGATAGAATGTTAACTTGCATTGACCATGATTAGGTGAATTGACAAGCACTTGTTGTTAACTTGTTAAAGAGGACACAGTTCTCAGTAATCAGTTGGTCACACAGCTAAAGCAAACGCTAAGGAAGTGTGACTTTAGAACCCCCTCTAATGACACATTAAATATGTGAAGACATCCTCTGCAAATTTGTCTGTATATCGCTTTAGTGTTGACACACTTTAAACTGATTTAAATTTTTATTGCGTGATTTTGAGTTTCGTTTTGTGATACATTATACCCCCATTTGTCGTAGCAAGCCTGTATACTCCTATTTGTACCCTTTGTACAGCCCTGAATAGCCAAGTCAGATCACCATTCCAGTCATAGAACATGTTTGCATATATTAGTTTATTACATAGGCAGTAGTATTAGCATGTATGCTGAGATTTATAATAGAGGTTTTGTGGCTACATTTCTTATTCATTCTTTCATTTCTTTGTTAATATATTCAGAACCAGTTTTGCTAGTCTGCATTTTTGCACACACAAAAAAAAGATCAAATTTGCTCACTTGACAGTGGTTTCCTCACTTCTCCTCTCCACTTCCTCTCCAACACACCCTGTTACCCTCCTCCCCCTATCCAAACCACCCTCTTTCCCATTGCATCAGTTTGAGTGATCAATTCATGATTCTTTCAAGAGGCGATGCACATAACTTTCTAATAACTGAACAGGCTATGTGAGTGTCCAACGCCAACATTTTGTTGTGGGAATCGCATGGTCTCCGCTCTTTTTCTGTCTATAGACCTCAGCTCTGGAACTCTCTTCCCTCCAATGTCAGACACTCTCCTTCAATTCAAAGTTTTAAAAGCAACATGAAAACCTTTCTCTTTCAGCAGCATTTTACATAATTTACATTCTTAGTTCATTTAGTATTCTTGTTTCGTGTTGTGTGTGTGCGTGCGTTTGTATGCTGTCTAGTATTATATACAAAACATGAATGTATGATTAGATGAATGTTGGTGTGTGCGCTCCTAGATCCGCCGGGTAGGCACCCCCGTTGGGGTGCCGGGGGTTTCAGTATAAATAGTATCCCCACTTTCTGGAAATTTAGTGCTTTAAATTCCCACTGTCGTTGTCTTTCTCATTTGCTCTTTCTCATTCCTGCTCTGTTCTATCAATCTGCTATACTATCGTCTCCTTCGCTAGACCAGTCTCCTACCTTTTTTCTTGAAAACTCTTCCGGGACAAGACTCCTTGTTTGTGTATGAGGTCTGTTGGATCAGCATGGGAATATTGGACGCTTTCTGCCAGGTGGTCACTAGGGCTTCCTATGATGTTATTATTTAGCAATGTAGGCATTTTATATGTATGTGTTTTGTTGATAATTTATAATGATGTTTGTATTCTATTTTGTTTTTGTAAACGGGGGTTCGATAAGTTGGGGTGAAGCCTCAGCCGTCCCCTGCGTGGGATGTCTTTATTGTAAAGTGACTGGCTGGTGGAGGGCATTCAGTTTTCCCACTAGGTTGTTTCAGCAGATCTTTTATGCAGGTTGGGGGTTGTCCGGTCCGGATTTGGCTCGGAAGAGTCCGCTGGACCTAAAGCAACAATTATGTAATGTAATGCCAGGCAAATGACAAATGCTAATTATTATTTTTTTTTTTTTTTTTTTTCAAGGTTTATTTCATTTTAATTTTAAAAATAAGTTTTGCAGTAATGTATTTTAATGAATTTTTAAAAATTATACATCACTGGGATCATCACAAATCATTTCAATTATTAGATAGATAAATACACAGTGCTTATAAGGTCCAGCGGACTGCCAAGAGCCGAATCAGGACCTTTTTCAATTATTGCAATCCTTACCATCGTACTGTAGTCATTACATGTACATTTTAATGAATTACGAAGTACATTTGGCAAAATAGTCTCGTTACATAACAGTATTTACATCTTTTTTTTTTTAAATCCCCCAACTAAGCTTACCCTCTTTCTTTTTCAATTTCTGTTTGGAATAAACATGTACACACATTACAAACATTGGCGCAGCCTGTGTTTTTGTTTATTTTATTTTATTAATATTTTTATAACGAATTTGTTGTTGTTTTGCTTTGTGTATTGTTGTCATGGTTTTAAATCATTATAAATAATTTCAGTCATGCACTTAAGTCATTACAAATCATTGTAAAAATTACCTGGTACATGTTACACAAGTCTCTATATTAACAATTTTGTAGCCCACAAATCCCATTTGTCACTTTCTCTTTGAAATACTTAGTATGTACAAATATTATTACAACACCCTATTAACTATGAAATTTCACTCATAACAAATCGATCCATGAATTACCAGGTACATTTAACACAAGTGTTTATTACCGTTTCAATATCTTTTTGTT
Organism: Oncomelania hupensis; assembly: GCA_036898135.1. Lineage (NCBI taxonomy): Eukaryota > Metazoa > Mollusca > Gastropoda > Littorinimorpha > Pomatiopsidae > Oncomelania > Oncomelania hupensis. The sequence goes on from CM072521.1 coordinate 51,712,085, forward strand.
TTTACCAACTCCCCCTTTTTTTTAAAAAATTCTGTTCAAAAACCCGTACCTGTGTGGGACGAACTTACGTACAAGACTTTTCAGAACACCGAGGATTTCTCCAGGTACTCCGGTTTCCTCCCTCACTTTAATAATGGTATTGAATGCGGTCAATATAAACCGTCAAAAAATAAAAATTGATGTTCTACTCCGACTGTAATATTGATCTCTTCAGATCGCCACGTTTTGGGGTTCGATTGAAGAAAAAGCGCGTGATACCTGTATTATTGTGTTTTTTTTTTTTTAAACAATTGTAACTGCATTACTATTACTATTACCATCATCAAGCATTATCATCACACATTCACTAGCACAAAAACAATTGTAACTGCATTACTATTACTATTACCACCATCAAGCATTATCATCACACATTCACTAGCACAAAAACAATTGTAACTGTATTACTATTACCATCATCAAGCATTATCATCACACATTCACTAGCACAAAAACAATTGTAACTGCATTACTATTACTATTACCATCATCAAGCATTATCATCACACATTCACTAGCACAAAAACAATTGCAACTGCATTACTATTACTATTACCATCATCAAGCATTATCATCACACATTCACTAGCACAAAAACAATTGCAACTGCATTACTATTACTATTACCAAGCACAAAAACAATTGCAACTGCATTACTATTACTATTACCATCATCAAGCAACAAAAACAATTGTAACTGCATTATTATTACTATTACCATCATCAAGAATTTTTTTTACATTTTATTTTAAATAATTATATTCTGTATTACCTATCACACCTACGTTAAATGCAAACCAGCTTTTGTTAAAGACAAAACATATAGCATAATGTTGATATTAAATTGGGGTGTGTAACAATTTGCATAGGGATAATAAGGCATGTTCAGAAACAGTTGTATCAATTGACTAATCCAATCGTACTGGTCGCACCCTCCACCCTGCCATCCTTACAAAACTCAAGATACAAGACCTTAAGGCGAAATCGAAAAAAAGCAAGGGCAGCTGTAGGAAAGTGCGATCAGCGATTGTGTGTATGTAACACTATCTGTGTGGGTTTCGTTGGTATAGACTCTGTGTGTGTGTGTGTTTGTATGTTTGTGTGTGTGTAAGTATGTGTGTGTGTGTTTGTATGTTTGTGTGTGTGTGTGTGTGAGTGTGCGTGTGCATTGGCCTAGGTGTGTGCGAGGAAAAGGTGATTGTTACAAACCTTCACAACAAACTATCAAGGTATCAGAACATAATCATCAGAACGTAATCAACACTCAATAAACAACACAAGTCTAATAATAGATTTACCCAACGTGCTGTGCCACAAAATCTGCACACTGAGTATGCCAAGTTTGTTCATTTGCTTGCTTTAGTTTGTTAGTTAGTTTCGTTTTCTTTAGTATTTATATCCCCGTAACTTCATTTCAAAATCAAAGATGTTTTCCGCATTCAATCGTTCGCCATACCTGAATTTACTAATAGACATTTTGGCTATCAGCAATATATGATTCACACTCTGAGCACTTTTCTGTTTTATGCTGTTGACATTGTATCCCAGTAAAATGTTTTCTTCAGTAAGAGTTACATTTTCACCGGTAAATACAGTAATTTGTTTAATAACATGTTCCCAAAATGTCCTTAATTTTGCACATTTCCAAAAGAAGTGTTCAATAAAATCAATTTCATGACAAAAATCGCATTTGTTAGAATCTTTTATACCCATTTTTTGTAATAAGATGTTTGTTGGATAGATATTGTGAAGCAGTTTCCAATGTAGCAAACGTAAGCGTTCTTCTGTTGTGCAGAGGTGTGCAAGTAACCAGTGAGAGTTTTCAATATATACATTATATTTACTTCTCCAAAAATTAACAGAATTGGGCGTGCATGCCTTGTCCCTGGTTATCAAGTGACGAAAGTCTCGTGGTGTAATTTTACTTGGATTGCTAGCTTCACTGTACACTACAGTGTGAGATTCTGGTTTCTGAGGCTGGCCCGCCTCTCTCTCTTGTCGCCGCCATGCCGCATGCAACGCCGAGCGCAAAGCCCCGTACTCCAACGCGAGCGACGGACTAGAACCGACTGTCCGAGTAATATCGTTAATCGGTCGCATATCATCGTTTATCCACACATCTTTCACCAAATTAATACCCGCTCTCGCCCACTTACCGAAAAACAGCGATTTTTTTTTGTATTGTATCTCTGTGTTATTCCAAAGATACCCATTCAAAATAGCGTTTTTACCATTTATCCATAAATGTTTGTTGTTCAACCATTTTGAATAAGCCTCTTTCCAGAAGGACAATTTCAATTTTTCTAACCCAACAAATGCCTTTGATTTAACTGACGCATTCAAGCAGAGCAAGCTGTGCCCTAGAGTGTTGAAGTCACTAACTGGTATTAGTTTCCATTTCCCGCTGCTGTGCTCATTGAGTCTTGCCACCCAGTTAAGCAAAAAGGAGGTCTGCATGTCTACTACATTGATCATCTGAAGCCCACCTTCTTCCCTACTACTGCACACAACGCGTCTCTTTACTTTTTCAAACGCTTTTCTGTTGGAATATTTTTTCTTCCACAAGAAGCGGAAAAGTATTGTGTTAATTTTGTTTAGCATTGGTTCTGGAATGATCAGGGCTTGCATTGGATACACAAACTGAGATATTAGATATGATTTTATTATACATAGTTTTCCCGACATACTAAGGTTTCGTTTTGTCCATTGATAAATTATTCTTTCTGTGTTTTTAATACGTTTTTTCCAATTGTCTTCAATCTGTGATGCTGGCGTGTCACTTTTAAAAATAATGCCTAAAATTTTAAGTTGTTTTTTCGCCTGGATTTCACCAAAATTATCGTTGTTATATTTTGAAGATCCTATCCACATGCCTTCAGTTTTCTTTTTATTCATTTGTAATCCAGATATTTCTGTAAAGTTTTCAATAATGTTTAGTGCAGCCTTCAAGCCCTCCATATCGGCCAAAAATAATGTAATGTCATCCGCATACATTGCCAATTTCAGTATTTCATTTGTGTTACATGGACCGAGGTACACTTTAGGCAATTTTAATCCTTTAACTCTGTCACTGCTACGAATTTTACACGCTAATATCTCTACTCCTAGCACGAAGGCCATCGGCGAGAACGGGCATCCTTGGCTAATTATTATTGTTATTATTACAAGTTTTTAAACTGAAACCTGTGCCTCTTCAGTGTTCTGCTTGTTACATCACTGAATGCAGCTATGAAGTTGGAGCAGTGGCACATTTTTGTTTAGCCCACCGTCATCCTTAACAGACAACTCCTACCTTTCTGCAAACCCATCGTTTATTTTCATTTTTCAGGGGTACCAGTGCTGAAAGCACTTGCCCTGATCACCATGATGCAAGTAACAAGAAATCCTCTCAGGTGGTCTATAGTATTTATTATATAGTAATAGTAATAATAATTTATTTTTTAATAGCGCATTTCCAAACTTAGTACCTTACAACTGGCTCACACAACTGCCGATCTTTTTTTAGGCCACCCAATCAATGCACCTATCCTGTTCCAATGATTTTTTTCAAGTTTCACGGAATTACAAACAGTGAACATGGTATTACTTTTTGAGAAGGTTGTTTATAATGCAGCCTGGTGGGCAATATGACATTTTTAAGTTTCAGCACCTTTTCTGTTCTTGTTTCCATATATATTTTTCTGTTGTTTTCTTGAATTATCTCAGAGGATGCTGTTCAATATTTTCATCTCTTAATATAACTATAAGACTAATTCAGTTATTGCAATAATTCTTAGAGGACATTGTTCTGCTGTGATTTCTTTTCTTTTCCATCAGTATTTCCAGTATAGTTGGGGAAGGGGGGGAAGGGGGTAAAACAGAACGAGCCAAATGTCTGTCAGTCTGTCCATCTGTGGGTCGGTTGGTCCAATGGAAGCCATATTTCAAGAACCGCTGAACAGATTTTGACCAAATGTTGAGGAACTTTACGGTTAGTGGCTTACCTCCCATGCATATATTATTAGCTCTACCACAAAGGTTAAGGTCACTGGAGTCATTTTTTGCTCATCTTAAAAGTGCTCAAGCAAGCTTTGGTATACAGGTATTTTGAATCATAGGACATTCTTCAGTAAAGTCTGGCTGTCAGTTGGTCTGTTGCTCAGAATTTCACTTTATTTTCCCCCAAAACACTGGTTCTCTTATCTCAAGAATAAATGAACCGAACTTCATCGTTTTTACTTAGCGGAAACTTTAACTACTGCTAAGCATGTTAGATCATTTGTATTTGTACTCAAAGGTCAGGGTCATTTGTGCTTCACTATTTTTGACTCGCGTGCATAGCAGTGTGAGGCTATTCTAAGCATGTTTGGCGCTGTATCTAAAGTTGGCTGGGCCAGTTTGGATAATTCCTGGTTTGTAGATAGATGAGATAATGGCCTATCGTTCCATGCTTTCCTTTTGCTTTGGTAGGATAAAGCTGAGTCACAACAACGCTAGACAATGATCAGTTTTGAAAATGCTTATTTTTCGGCTGCTGTTTGCGAGTTTCTGGAAATACATTTGAATGACTTGCCAGCTTGTTTCTTTCTGAAGAGTTATTGTTTATCAAAAATGCTGCTTGGGTTGATATTTTGTGAGAGCCATTATTCCACTTCTAAGTGCCTTGTTTTGTTGTCAATAATTATTATTGTTGTTGAATCCTGCTCGTCCCTTTCCTTTTTCTGTTTCCTTCTTATTTCTCTCGGGAGCCTTGTTGTCGATAATTCTTGCCTGGCAGGGTTTCTTGCCGAGTGATTTGCTGAAGAACTCGGACCCAGCATGACCTCCCCATGATTACATGGCGGAGGGTGGCTGGGTAGATGTTCTGGTATTGATCTGGCTCACAGAGAGTGGCTACAACGCTACATCACCATAGATGTGGGCAAATCACACACAAGTTGTCCTTCCATCATTTTTTGTGGATGATTCCTTCCCCTCTTCCTTCTCCTACCTCCTCCTCTTTCTACTCCTTCCTTTTCACCCTTTCTCTCCTTCCCTTCACCCATCAACTGATTGGCAGAAGGGGTTTGAGCTCATTCATGGATTAACCAAATTGCAATTATGTAGTACTTATCATAAGCAAACTGCTTATTTCGCTGTTGCTCAAACTCTTGTAATATCATTAAATATGATTTGGAAGTGGGTAATTTGGTGAACAACTTTTAAGGTTATATATATTATATCCCAGCAATTGGCACTCAGACACACACCAGTAGTAAGAAGCATTTGGAAGTGGGTAAACAGCTTTTCAGACCAGGTTTGTTCCCGGCTGGATTTTGTATGACAGTTGTTTGAATGATGGCTTATGGAAAGTGTACATTTAGAGTAAACTCCCTTGCTCTGGTTGGCTGTAGTCTATATTCACATATATTACTTACGGGCTATTGGCTGCATCAGACTATTATGAGATGGGAGAACAGGCTGGGATGCCCCATGAATGCCATCCCTGCAGGGACATCCTCGCTGAAAGTTTATATTATGGATGAATGCAAATCCATAAGGGAGTATGAGCGACATTTAGTGTCCAATGCAATGGGGTGTGTGATGCAGCTTAACGGGCTTTTGGTGATCGAGGTGACGGGGCAGCCGGGCTTGTGAAGCAAACTCACCGAGCTAACTCAGTGGTTATAGACATCGCCCAACTCCTTCCTTTAGTTCAGTAGATTGGGTTTAAATCGTGGGAGTTACCGGTTATTTATTGTGATTGTTCTTATAATTAAATAGCGCTTTTACCAGCTCAAGAGCCGCTTGAGGCGCTGGCCGAAACTGGATCTAGCTCAATCCTCTGGAGGTGCCAACTTTCAACCTTAGGCACATTGCCCAATGCCCAACGCCCCCTGACAAATGAGCACAATCCTGGGCGACCGGCATTGGGATGAAGGTGCAGAACGCAAGTGATAAAGGTGTCCCTCCTCAAAACATGGGACGGGAGTTTAATGATATTATCTTGGACAGAGTCCTGCTGTTCTCTGTGGAATGACAGAACGATGGGAAATTCTCCATCTCCCCTTTTCTGCTGCCAATGGTTTGCATGGGTGGATTTGTGCCATTGATACAGATTGGTCATTTGGCTGTATGCTCAGCTCATCAGTATATCAGCCAGGGCTTGCTGAAAATCAAGGGACTGATTTTCTAATACATGAGACGATGCCTGAATGAAGTCCTGAGAAAAAACATCTTCATGCGAGAAAAGTACCCACAATTTGGCTGTTTGGCAACGGGAAATGGAAAAGAACCTAATTGTGTGTGTGTGTGTGAATTCATTTCCATGACTCAGCATGGAAGGAACCTAACGTTTGCTGGGTGTATTTACTTCCCTAGCGCTTAACCGTCTAGGATATGAGTGTCAGGATTTTAAAGTCCGTGCGATGGAATGCATGCATGCACAGACTAGATCTTGGTTCATACACTCATCAAAAGCTAAAATGAGTAGAGTGTGTGCTTGCCTGGGCATCAGGGTTGTTATTTTTTCGGCCTTCAAGATCGTTTATTTTGAAATTTCAAACCCCTTCCTGCAATGTTAGCACTAGTCTCAACCATTTTAATGCTTGAAAAGGTTTGCACTCCCTCTCATCACTGAGCCAACACACCCTCAGATTTTCAGTGTTGGCCATCTTACTGCTTCAGTGTATTTAGTAACGATTTTAAAGATAGTTGACTGGAAATATAAAGAATTACTATTGTTTTCCTCATAACACTTGATAAATAACGATACGTTTACGTTTTTAGTAAATATACAGTTTCAAGGTTTTTAATAAGAAAAAACAGTTGTATGTTGCTGATTCTATAAGCTCGTAGTGACTCAGCATGGAACTGTAACTGCTACATGTATTTGACATCTCCAATTGAGTTGTATACTAGATTACTGGGATAGTTCAGGTCTGCGTGATTACAGAAATAACTTCTCTTAATTTAAAGGCTCTGACCTCACAGACCTGCATAGAAAGAACTTACAAAAGACATGAAATCCTACTTGTTGCTTTCTATTTGAGGTGATTGTTCAGAATACTTTGTTCAACAATGTTAAACACTAAAGTAATTGCAGGAAGATCAGTGCTTAAATAGAGATCTTTCAGCTTTCCTTTAAGTTACAGACAAGACATCATAGAAAGGTGATTCCGTTACCTGTGCACCATCATTATAAAAAAGAACAAAGTATTTTGGAAATTTGAGAGAACAAGGATGTTTTCGGGACTTTCCCTCTTTAACACTCTTCGGAAATGTCAGGAGGCAACACTTTCCGCATCTGCACATAATTGCTGATATTTGGGCAGTGTGTATGATCGATGTTCGACATTTAGGGTTTCTGGGAATCAGGCTTTTTTTTTACGGTGGCTGCAGCTATGTGGTTTCTGTGTTATTATTTCATGGGCACTTGAAGGGTGTTCTGGGAAGTGACCGCTCCAGGAACCATACAAGTTCTATAGAACTGCAATGATTGTTTGAATAAATAAATGAATGAGATAGTCAACATTGAGTGTTGTGTTGCTTTTGTTTCAATACTATAATATGTGAGTGTGTTGCTGTATTGTGCTTACTGTATGATTGTGATCAGTGATATGTTAAGAACTGTGTTATGTAGCCAGACAGTGCAAATTTGTAAGTCTTAGGGTATTCTTCAAGGAATACACCAGAAAATCAAGAATGTGTACCAGAAACTCTGTATAATCGCCTCCAAATAGCCAGGATTGTATGTCTGAGAGGGGCCAATACGGGATGTGATGGTTGTCTAGTCTGTGACGCATTTGAGCACTTCGCTAAAAATTTGTGAGAGGGAGCTTCACAGAAGTGGAGCGTGCATACACGTTTCTAAGGTCAATCAGCCACCCCAGATACAGTCCAGCGTGTGTACACATTTCTATTTCTAAGTTCAATAAACCACCCCAGAACTTGTTGACACCCCTTATACACTCGGCATCACTGGCAGATGGAGAGGGTGGGAGAGAGAGATGGGGTTGGAGGGAAAGGGAAACGGGGACCGTGACAGTGGGTACTCTATCTTCATGTCAATGCCCCCCCCCCCTCCCCCCTTTCCCCCCCCCCACGCTTCATTGACTGCAGAAGAATTAAGAAGCTAAAGAAAAGTTATCCTAACTTTTTCATTTCAGCATGGCCTGTCTGATGAAGGCCTGACAAGATTTGGCACGAGATGAATGTGTTTGTGTGAGGGGATGATGGAGGCAGATTAGATGGTGTGTATGTTGTGCTGGCCGTGGTGCCAGGATCACTGATGCCCTCTTGGGAGAAGGGGAAGAGTGGGGGGAAAGGCCCAGTTTGTATGCACAAATCAGGCTGATGGACAGGAGGGGCATCAAGAGGGAATCCGGGGCGGGGTGTGCCCCGTTCTCGTCCTGCCTCTGACCCTGTTGCCTCGTTGCTGGCTTACTGCTGTCTTTCTGTCCCACTCCCTCTTGCTTTTTATTTGTGTCCCTCTCACCCACACTGGGGAGCTCCTGACTTCTTACTACGCTAAAGGTTTTCCTTCATTTCTAAAACGACTGTGGTTGTGGAAAGTGTGAACAGGCAAAACTGTAAAGTGGTGCTACCTAAATTTTGATACTGCGACTGTGGAGATCCTGGAAGTAAGGCTGGTGCCTTCATTGTGAACGTTCCAGAGAAGACGTCAGATTGAATATTCTGTGCATCCTGATTATCATACACCTGTTGTTGGTATTGTTGGCAGTGGTAGTGATTTTAAAATGATACACATTGATGTTAGGAAGAGCATTATGCATGATCGATGACTTTTCATGATGAGTGATAGGACTAATAATATATAAATCTTATATACATTAGATTTATTCTGCAGATTTTTTGACAAATTTTATGATGCATGATGTTAACAGCGGATCTTATGAACCATCGTTGTGTCTTCCAGAAATCACCAGAGTAATCACTGTATTTATCTTCTATGTTTGTCTGATTTGTTTTGCATAAAATTGACTACGAGTCTCCATAGTGCAGTTGTACAGATATGTTAGATCTATTTTAAGAACATAGTCAGAGATCATCGGAGTTACTTCTATTATTTATTTATGATTGAAATCTTACAAAAGAGAGATTTGCCTGCTACTCTAGATATGACACTAACATGGACAGTAGTATTGAAACTCTTAGATTCAGTTGAGTGACTAGAATCAAGGATCGATCAGAAAGCTGGGTTGTAAAGTGTCAGCGAGCATCGCCGCTACGCTGGATCCTGTGCCGACACTGGAGAGACACAAGATGCCCAAGTCAAAGCACAAAGCGGTGTGCAGCATGGCAGTGTACAATGCTCAGCACCACACCACAATGCAGTGGTTGGACGAAGAGATGCCCTCGGTGCCCTCCCCTATCAGCATCCTGGAGGACAAGCTGATCAGCAACATCGTGCAGAACGCCACTGTGGATATGTCGGAGGTGGGGCTGATACACAGCATCAAGAAAGTGCGGTTCAAGGACAGCAACGAGGTGCGCTGGATCACCAGCCCAAACGCCAACACCGAGTACGCCATCTGCGAACATGAGGGCAAGAAAGTGCTGAGCATCTTCGAAGAGAGCAACGTGGCCTTTATATCGGTTGAGGAAATCCTCAACGCCAACAAGGAATATGTGCGCACCAAGATCAAGACCGGGAAAGAGGTTGTCATCACCAAGGTGATTTTAGCAGTCTTCTTAACAGTGTTATACATTGGCTGCAGGATTGATACGCTAGCCGATGGTTTATTTAGTCCATTGTAGGTGCTCAGGCCTTTCGTGCAGGTACTCAGGCCATGTGCAAGTGCAGCGCTACGGCCATTTGCAGTTGCTTTGGTCATTTGTGGGTTTTCAGATGGATTTGCTGTTGTTTGGATTAATGGGGGCTACTTCTTTCTTTTTCCTGTTAAAAAAAAAAAAAATTAATAAGGTTTACTCAATTGGCGTTGTGTTCTGTTGCAATGATCTGCTGCAGTTACAGGCTACTTAATGTCTTTATGAAGCAAATGCTGTTGTATTTTGTGAAGAAGGGAATTATCAATGTATTTGGTTATGATTCCATGTTTGTATTAAACACTGGCAACAACAACAAAAACAACAACAATATTATTAAAAGGAGCAGTGAGTCAGTCAGTCCCACTTTTCCCATGGATAACTCATAAACCGTTCATCCGATCATGATGCTATTTTGTACATCTATTTATCTCAGACTCTGTTTCCAGTTATCTTAAAAATAATGGGTTTCAATTTCAAACCGTTGGGGTGCCACTGGTTCAAATCTGAAATGGAAAACCATTGAGGAAATACATATTACTCTAAAGTTAAGAACACAACCCACTCTTGAGCTTACCAATAGTAATAATAAGAATAATAATGGACGCGGCAAACAAACGTTTCTTCAGTAGAGCTCAAAGCCCGGTGATCTGCATCAAAATACATTCTCATGGGTTTTTTTTGGGCTTTTACCACATGGCCTGACATATCCACAAACATCCATCATAATTCATTTAAACATATGGCATTTAGGTAGGGAGATCATCTTAGAGTAGCTTAATATTTGGAATACAGTTTGTTAGTATTTCAGCCAGTCACAGCTCATTAGTATTTTAGCCAGTCGGCATGCTCTGTGGTCTATATGTCCGCCTCTTTTTGGCCAGTGTCTCTCATTCTTTCTCCTTCCCATAATTGCCCTGCCTCTTCTTTCAGATTCTCTTTTATATTTTGTAACGTTGTAGAACTGTATTTGAATGTATTGCAAATTGTCAACATTGTTGCGGAGTTTTGTGTAGATTTGATCCATGCCTCAAGAACGTTTTTGTGACAAGTTGTGTGTTGCTTGGTTATTTTGCAGAGCTTGGCAGAGGTGTTTCGATGTTTCATTTGTATGGAAAAGCTGCGGGATGCCCGCCTCTGCCCACACTGCTCCAAGCTTTGCTGCTTCACTTGTATCAGGGTGAGTGGATTTTATTGCTGTGCTAGTCTGCGATTTACTATGTCATATCTCATTGCCGGACCAAAAAGAGCATGCAGGACCTAGAAGTTTTATGACCATGTTCGCCTGATGTGTTTCTCGTAGCCCTCCACCATTATTTATTGTAAAACATCGTTAAATGTGGATTCTGGAAGGAGACATTATAATTGTAGTGTTGTTACAGCTTTTGCTTAGCACTTGATTTTTGTATTTCCAGACCTATTTATTTATTTATTTAATCGTTCTTTTATAGTGCTTTTCCAGCTCAAGGCCGGGCTGATACAGCCGCTTGAGGCACCCACTTGCAGCCTTTGGGCGCATCGTCTGACGCCCAGACAACTGAGCACAATCCTGGGTGACTGCTTAAGGGGGAAGATGGGACCTAGTGTATTTGTGTATCTGGCACTACCAGTCTGTAACATGAGCGTCAGGATCTTTACAGACTGTGTGATGGAAGGCATGCAGGCCCAGACTAGACCTGGGTCTATACTCTCATCCAAGGGAGTAGTGGAATGCGGCCTCTCAAGGTCACTTCACATGCCTTGCTTCAATCGGTTTTGCCCTTGAGTACCCCTCTGAGCCAACGCTTTTGATTAAAATGACTGGAGAGAGTTGGAGCTGGTAGTGACTTCACACACCCCTGTAATTATTGTAAAACAGCTCTTTTCACTTCAGTTCCAATACTAGTTTTTTAGTTATTGAACAGTGTTGTCTGCTGCAGACAACCACACCAGAAAGGGTCCAGCATTAGATTGATTTTCTTGGCATTATCCGTTTCAGTACGTAGGGCAGCCGTGTCACGCAGGAAGATTTATTGTCCTTCTTGAGCGGCTTTGCTGCCTCAAATTTCACTGCTGATTGCTTTAAAAAAAAAAAAAATTTCAAACATATCTGAAAATACTTTGAAATAGCTGGGGGACAAAAGTTAGTTGGTGGATTGGTCCGTCCGTTGGAAGTCATATCCTAAGAACCACTAAACAGATTTTGTACAAACTTCATAGGAACATTACCTAGGCGGACATATCTATTACGTAAAATCAATAAAATAAACAGAACGTTCCGAAATACGGATTCAATTCGCTTGTTCCGGTCAGCAAATTTCGCTCCAAAGATAAAAGCGAAAGTCGCTGATTTTGCGTTTCAGTTACAGCACACATAGCACATTTCCCTCCCAGTTTGCAAAGGAGTGGTTCTCCACTTCTGTTGAAGTTAATTCATGTTATTGTGCATGCACGAATTCAGAATGGATATGCCTGTGCAAAGCGGCTTCTCCAAACTTCCAGAGTAGGCCTACTAGTCGCGAAGAGGGAGGGTACCAAATGGCCAGTTTTTGTGGAAGAACAAGAAGTGAAAGAGAACAAACACCTCCAAAAGTGAAAAACATGAAAAGGATTGAAAAGTTTAAATGTACTACACTTAAAAGTGGCCATGTCTTGTGGTGGGCGACGAAGGGTAAAAAGGTTTCAGTTTTTGCACCACATGTGAAGCTCTTACTCATTGCCAAATCCAGGCCAGTGGATGTCTTTCCAGGGAGCTAAAAAGAAGAGAACTACAGAGTTCTGAAGAGTGCCTATTATAGGAAATGAATCGGAAACGATCAAGGCCAGTGGATGTTTTTCGAGGGAGCTAAAAAGAAGAGAACTACAGAGTTCTGAAGAGTGCCTATTATAGGAAATGAATCGGAAACGTGACATCATTTATTATCATCAAGTCGCCATCATCTTCATCGTCATCATCAACACTCGTCCGCATCATCATCATCTCTCGTCATCGTCATCATAATCATTTTCGTTGTCATCATCATTGCTGTCGCCATACAGTCGTTTATGTATCATCGTTATCATTGTCAGCATCTTATTATTATTGTTTTGCATGGCTGGAAGCAATTTGTTCAATTTAAACTCTTGGACGAAGAAATCCCTTGTGTCTTATGTCACTTCAGAAACAACAGTAACCGAAGAAGTCATTTCAGCATGTACATAGTGTAAATACAAGGTACTTTTCTGACGTATCAGTGTCCCGGAAAATCATAGCCTATTCCGGAAATGTTTGCTGTTGTTGATGAAACTGACTTTTTGGGGTCGGTATGTCTGCCTAGGGAAGTGGCCTGCCATCGTGCCTTCTTATTTGCTCTACCGCCACAAAGGTCAAGGTCACTGAAGTCCTTTTTGTTGCTAATCACGTTTTGCTCAACGTCTCAAAACCGCTAAAGTGATTTGGTTGAGGTTTGGTATAGAGGTGGTACCTCAGGCCATCAATAGCAATCCCGTTGTTGGTCAGGCCGTCGGACCGAATTTCAATTTTTTTGTTTAAAACACTTTTTGCATTATCTCAAGAATAACTGAACCCAAATCTTAATTTTTACTTTTGCGTATACTTTACTACTAAGCATGTTGCATTATTTGAATGTGTACTTTTTCCAAAATCAGTGTCTTTATGCTTCATCATTTTATAAAAACATTTTGCGCTCTGTCTTCTAAGAATTGGCTGATCCAATTTGGATAATGTTTGATTTGCAGATTCTTCAGAGCATGGCCTTATTATTACATATTTTTCTTTGGTTTCGTTTGTTTGTTTCGATAAAGCTGAGTCACTACACTGTCAAAAAAATGAACACTTTTGAAAATGCTGATTTTGTGGCTGTCTGAAAATACATTTGAATGTCTTGCCATCTTGTTTCTTTTTTCTGTTTTTCTTTCTTTCTTGTGTAAGGCAGTTTTACCTCAAAATCAATGACTGCATTAGGCTTGTGAACTTTTATTTCTTGCTGAAGTTCCTGTTTGTGTATTGCTTGTTCCTCTTGTTCTTGTTCTTCGTTGTTCACTTTTACTTCTTGTTCTTGCTGCACTTTTTGTTCTTCTTCTTCTTCTCTCTCTCTCTCTCTCTCTCTCTCTCTCTCTCTCTCTCTCTCCCTCTCTCTTCTCTCTTTCTCTCTCTCTCTCTCTCTCTCTCTCTCTCTCTCTCTCTCTCTCTCTCTCTCTCCATCTCCCTCTCTCTCTCCCTATCCCCTCACCAACTCCCCCCTCTCTTTTTCACACTCTCTCTCTCTCTCGTATAAGGCTGAGATTTTCCTAAAATCAATGAAGACTACATTTGTGCACAAGGCTTACAAGTTTGTTTTTTGTATTTGTTTGGAAGCTAGTACAAAAAGATCAACTGCTCATTTTAAGGTTGAATGTTTTTTCAAGGCAACTGAAATAATTTCCTTATGCATGTCTGAAGCACTAGCAAAGCTCAATGCACATCAGCATGGAATAATTATCAGTTTGCTTAGCGCATTTCTTGCTCAAAATCAATGAAGCTTGTGAACTTTTCATTTTGTTTCTCTCTCTTTTGGACCTCTCAATGTGGGGTTGAAATTTTCTATTACTATCAAAGAAGATTGTACATTACTTGGGTTAGGTTGCCATGTTTGGCATCCTAAGGACCATGTTTATCCAGCCTTGAATCGTGAATGGCCTGTCTTAATTGGGAGGTTCAAGAACCTTTGTTGTTGTTGAGGTTCTTAGATCCAGAACCCTGGGGGAAAAAAGGTTCAGAAACCTAGGTTTGGGATCTAAGAACCTCAAAAAAAAAGGTTTGTGAACCTCCACCAACCTTCCAGTTAAAACCGGCCATAACGTTTAGACATGTTCCTGTTCTAAATCATTGTCTTCTTCTTCTTCTTCTTCTTCTCACCCGATACACATTGGTCGAACGCTACCAGAAGCATGTTTTACTTGTCGCCTCAACAGGCTATAAAGCATGCTCCCATGCTTCAGAGCACTGCTTTCTATACGCTTCAAGCTCTATAGTCACGGAAAAAGCGCAATTTCACTGCAGTGAACTCATGAAAATAGAAAAATGTAAGTTTCGTCTCCTCTAAGGGACGAATTAGGTCAAACTGTATTAGTTTTACGAACCGTTTGACAATGTTTTTGAATCGTTTGTTGACGCCGGATAGTGTCCTCACTTGGTTTCATGCAATTTAAGAATCCAACAAGGCAATTGGGTTTTTGAGACGGAAAGAGAGGAATGTTGTAGAGCAACATTCTGTATATATTTACAGTGAAATTGCGCTTTTTCCGTCACTATAGCGCTTGAAGCGTGTAGGAAGCAGTGCTCTGAAGCATGAGAGCATGCTTTATCACCTGTTGAGGCGACAATTAAAACATGCTTCTGGCAGCCTTCGACCAATGTGTTTCGGGTGTTCTTCTTCTTCTTCTTCTTCTTCTTCTTCTTCTTCTTCTTCTTCTTCTTCTTCTTCTTCGTCTTCTTCTTCTTCTTCTTCTTCTTCTTCTTCTTCTTCTTCTTCTTCTTCTTCTTCTTCTTCTTCTTCTTCTTCTTCTTCTTCTTCTTCTTCTTCTTCCTCTTCTGCTTCTTCTTCTTTGTCTGATTATTATCATTATTATTTTTATTATCATTATCATCATTAATATTGTTATTATTATTATTATTATTATTATTATTATTATTATTATTATTATTATTGAACTTCATTTAGTGCATCAACTTGAATCCTGGCTCTGAGAAACAAAGCTTTGCCATTATATTGTTTACTGAGATACTGACCACCATAAAAAAATGCATGAGGCTTTTTGAATGTTGCTGTTTCTGTTCTGTTAGGATATGACTTTTTACAGATACCTCTTTGGATTGAGTGAATGCGTTGTTGATGTTTTATTTGATTTTATTTAAACTTTTTTTTTTTAAAAATGTTTCAGAGATGGCTTACAGAGCAAAGATCACAATGTCCACACTGCAGGTAAAAATATTTGTAAAAGTTCACTTCCTCAAAAATTGCTGATATTTGTTATTTATATGATATAATGTGTGTGTGCGCATGCATTTGTGTGGGTGCCTGTGTGTGCGCTTGCTTGCACAGGTGTTTGTGCATATGTGTGTGTGTGGAGTAGTATTTTAACTCTTTCCCTGCCAGGCATGTTTCCACGTTTGTGCCAGACATTTCTCTGGCACCGGAAATAAAGTTCAGTACCTTAGGCATTTAAGCTACTGTTCTTTCAATAATAGTTGTCAAATAGACATATTTCATATCAAATTAAAGGTAAAAGAGTGAAGAATAAGAAAACAAATCACAAAAATGTTAATTTGATTATGTTATTGAAATATGTGTTTTGAAAGCATGTTGATCTTTTTGAAATGATAAAATAAAATAAAAATATTTCTACATACCACAGTGATAAAACAAATCTGGAGGAATAATTCCAATCACTGAATCAGCTTCACACACCAGAAAGAAAATTTATTTAGGATCAAAATACACTTTACAGTTTGAAATTATATTGATTATTAGCACAGAGTTTGACACACTGTCGATTGTGCCCATCACTATGCTTAGTAAAATGCACAATAAACACTCTAAAAACGAATCAATTTGAAGAAAAAACGCGCCTGTCGATCGCGAACGAAAGTAGAAAGAGTTATCTCTCTTTGGTTAAAATAAAACTTGGATTGGACTGCGCAAAAAACCGGAACGAAACGGAATACTGCAATCGACGATATATCGTCGATTGGCACAAACATGGCGGCTCAGATCGACGATATATCGTCGATTGGCAGGGAAAGAGTTAAAGTTTAAACTCATAAAATCTATTTCATTTTCCCTAAAGTCTTATCATGTTTAGCACAGCAAGGCTTATTCAGAGGTGCCAACCAGTAGGGATTGACCGTATTTAATTCCGGCGAAGTGAATTAAATACGCAAATACGGTAGCTTTTATAAGAATACGGAGGAGAAGTTGCCAATCGTTTATCTTTGCCTGCGGTGCTTCTGTACCAGTTTCTGGTCTCAGAATAGTACCCACGCACTCACTGAACGTCGCTGTGTGCCTGCGGTATTTTCCGACACGCTTTTCAATTCATGACTCTACCAGTACTCCTTGGACTGTACCCTAATCAATCACGTGATGAAAGTCGAATCAAGCAAGCGCAACCCGAATCAAACACGTGTCCAATGAAAACACTCGTTCTTAGCCTTTCGGGGTGAAGACTACAATGGAGGGAACTCGTACAGATCTATTTTTAGACTGACGTAAACTGGGGTTGGGGTAGGGTTGGGTTAGGGTTACCCTACCCAACCCTACCCGTACCCTACCCCTAGTCTAAAAATAGACCTGTACGAGTTCTCTCCATAATAGTCTTCACCGCCTTTCAGAGTGTTTCTAAATCGCGAAAATGGCAGGACGTGGTAGACCCAGAAAAAAGAAAAGCTGCTAAGTCTGATGACGAAGCCCATTCCTCATCAAAGAAAACAAAGCCTGCAACTAAACAACTGCAAGATTTTATGCATTCATACACAGAAACACATCCATGCATCATTGCGTCGAAACTGTCAACAAAGTACGCACTCTGTACTGTCTGTGGCTTCGATTTTTTTATAAGTCATGGTGGCTTTGACGATGTTGCCAGGCATGTTGCATCTGCTAGACACAAAGCTTACTTACTGTCCAAGATCATACTGAGGATTATCTTGATCCCTGTGTCCAACTGTTCATGTGAAAGGATCTTTTCTCTGGTTAGAAAAAATAAAACTGACTTTAGAGGGACTATGGGAAGTAAGACACTGAATGCAATGCTGCAGTTGAAATCAAGAAATTCAAATACTGACTGCTACAAAACAAAACTCTCTCCAACACTTCTGAAAAAGGCAACTGCTAAGTCCTTGAAACAATAGAACTGTTTTGTTGCTGACATTGCTTTTATTGGAAAGACTATCAGTATTATTCATTTTAAGTAAAACAAGTGTAGTGTTCAACAAGCTGATTTTCATGGTGATTTTAGAGGACTGAAAATAGCCTGCTATTTTATAGGTAAGCCTGTCGTTATAATGTCGTAGGCTGGGTTTTGCGAGAAAAAAAAATACTGACAAGTGTTAACAAATACTGACAAACGGGTCCGGAAATACTGACAAGAAGATTAGGAGGTTGGCACCTCTCAACTTTTCACCACATAGGTGTAAAACAAATTGTGGGGACTTCCTAATGGCCTCCTGTAATTGGAACGTTCGTGGAATGTTCTTGTAGATTCACAAACCTTTTTTCAAGGTTCTCCAATACTGAACCTAAGTTCCTAAACCTTTCCAATGAAGTGAGTCCATTAAACTTGCAGTTAAGGCGATCTGTTTTTTTCTGGCTGCCTTCCCTCCCATTTTCATAGCTGATGATGCTTTTTGACAATGTTCACTGCCTTGTACACTTTGTCGTCTCATGTGCTAACAAATTGCTGTTTCGTTATGTGTGAAAATGGTTAGCGAGCTTAGTTAGCAGTGCGGTGGACTTCTGGCTTTGGCTTGGTCACCGTTTTCTGGCAGGCCAGCAGAAATCCTGGGGTTCAATACCCACCTGATCATCTTCGCTGGTGAGCGATAATTCCCAAGGGCAAATGAAGACGTGTGTGGCAATGTTGCTTGTTGCAGAGCGTCGCTACACATCCACGAGCTGGTGAACTGTCGGTGGGCGGAGGAGGTTACACAGCAACTGGATACGCTGCAGCAGTGCACCCCATCACAGCGATCTGAAACCGGCGACAAAGACCAGTGAGTTTGTGTTTTTTTTTTTTTTCAATCCAATCCAATATTCCTTCTTTTTCAGCTTGTTCAGCGGTTGCCATTTTTCTGTGTAGCTGCATACAAGTGTGCAAGACTGCCAGTGCTAGTGCAAAAACTGTGGATCGGGAAAATTGTTAGGGGTAGGCGGTGTGACCTATTTATCAATCTTTGGTACAGGTGTTCCCCTAACCTTTCAGTCGTTGGGGAGAGAGGCGTTTGGGACCTTCCTTTTCTCTGGGCCAGCTTTATGAAGATGGTGGCCATCTCATCTCTCTCTCTCACTGTCTTACCTTCCCCAGTTCTAAACAGGGTGGAATAATGCTCCTATGGCAGTAAGTGGGCACCTCAAGCAGCTTAAGTTAGATCCTGAATTGGCCGACACCTTGAGCAGCTTTTGAGCTGGAAAAGTTCTATAGAAGAATAACACACTATAGGAATGATAAAATAGCTTTAGCGAGTGCTTGTTGAAAACTTATGCATTCTTGAGGCGCACTGAAAGGTTTTCAGCAAAAAATTGAGAATGGAAAAGAAAAATTGAGAGGTCAGAGAAAGATCGTCGACGTAAGCAGGAGGAGAATGTAAACTGAGGTCTAGTCTCTGCACGCACACATTTTAGCGCAGGGGTTTTAATGATACTGATGCTCATGTCCTAGACGGGTCAGTGCCAGCTACACAAATACATTTAGCAAGCACTAGGTTCCTTCTCCCCTATCCCCGGTCGCCCAGGGTTGGCTTAGTTGTGTGGGGTGTCGGACGAGGCAGCTAAGGCAGCCAGTGGGCGCCTCAGGGGGCTTGAGTTGGATCCAGGATCAGTCAGCGCCTTGAGCAGCTCTTGATCTGTAGAAGCGCTATATAAGAACAATATAATACATTAAATAAGGAGAAGAAGAAATCGGAAAGAAAGAAGACAAAAAGAAAAAAATTTGGGCAAAGTGAGAAATTACCTTCGAAGTCTTCTGTCGGCAAATCAAAAGTTGTGAACAATGAAGAGACAAAAAATTCAAATATTCAAATCCTTCATCTGTAAAAGTCTTTAATCAAAATGATTTGCACAGATGCCAATGTGGACAGGGACGCCGTCATCATGTTCTGACTGCAAAATTAGTGCAAGTCATGTTGAAATTACTTCTTTTCTCTTATTAAACAGATCCTTTTTATCCGAGTGATTTACTAGAGCATTGTCTTGGGCCAAGCTAGAAGGCACTTTCATAACGTTCTGACAGGAAAAATTGATGAAAGTCTTGTGGAAATTACTTCTATCCTTTATTAAACAGACTTCTATCCCTTTTTATCCAAGTGATTTACTAGAGCATCAACTTGAGCTAAACTAGAAGGTGCATTCATAGCGTTCTGACAGCAAATTAGGGAATGTCATTTGAAATTACTTCTTTTTCTTTTTTCAACAGACTTCTGTCCCATTTATCAAAGTAATTATAGAATCAACTTGGGCCAAACTAGAAGGCACATTCATAACGTTCTGCCAGCAAAATTAGGGACAGTTGTGTTGAAGTTACTTTCTTATTTTTCTTTTTCAACAGACTTCTATCCATCCCATTTATCAAAGTGATTTGCAGAGCGTTGACTTGAGCCAAGGCAGAAGGCGTGTGCATCACGTTCTGACAGCATCGTGTCTTGATCCCCATGCTGCCACAGACATTGAAGTGATGGGCTGACTGTTTGCCAGATCAATACTCCTGCACCCCTCGGCTTGCTAGAGCACATCCCTAACCTCAGAACTTTTTATTTTCCTTGTTTGCTTTCTCTCTCTACCTCTCTTTAGACAAACCATCATTTTTCTTTCTCTCTTTCTCTCTCTCTCTCTCTCTCTCTCTCTCTCTCTCTCTCTCTCTCTCTCTCTCTCACTTTCTCTCTCTCTCTCTCTCTCTCTTTCTCTCTCTCTCTCTCTCTCTCTCTCTCTCTCTCTCTCTCTCTCTCTCTCTCTCTCTCTCTCTCTCTCTCTCTCTCTCTCTCTCTCTCTTTCTCTGTGCACTCCTGCTTTTTGTATTTCCACCAGACTTATCTGGAAACACATTGGTTCAGTCAAGAATCAGAACGAGCCAAATTTCAGTTGGTCTATCAGTTTGTTGCTCGCTATATCTCAAGAACCACTGATCAGATTTTGACCAAGCTTATTAGGAACATGACCTGGATTAGTGGCCAGCCTCCCATGCCATCATATTTGCATAGAAGGTCAAGGTCAGTGGAGTCATTGTGTTGCAAAACACGTTTTGCTGAATATTTCAAAAACGGCTGAAGCGATTTTGATAATATTGGGTATGCAGGTACAACAATTCATGGCTAATCATTCAATGGCAGTCTGTTTGTTGGTCAGTTGTTTCATCCTTCGTTCTGTGTTACGTTTGAGACACACACGATAGTACCTGTGAGCGGCTCACGATAGTACGTGTGAGACGCGCACGATAGGTCCGATCGTTTTGTTTTGCAAAGCATGCAATAACAGAGTGTATTTACCTTTGATTTGGTTTTGCGTTGTAGTTGGGAGAAGCTTTGTATAATGTTGATAATTTTCGTGGGTCGATGTTATTGGATAATTTTCTAGGGTTGCTTGTTTATTATCGATCGAAGCGTGTGGATAGGTCTGGTGGTGGCTGCTAGATGATTCTGGACTAGGCGAGGTTATATGACGTAAGACAGTTCTTATGACGAATTTCATTGTGATTGGCTGTAACTTTGTCACGTGGGAATGTGTGAACGTTCTCTAGATTATAGAAAAACTCTATAATTGATGCACTGTGTCTGAAAAGGGAGAAAGTGGAAAAAGCGATTGAGCGATTGTAGGCAGTTGTTGATGTATGCTGAATAAAGTTGGAAAACTTCATATGACGACTCCTGCCTTGTTGCTGAGTGAACAGGTTGCGTGGATAAACGTATCTGAGTTACACTTATCAGGATTCAAGCATTTGGGCAGAATCAACTACTGATAAAAAACCAACAACTGTGTAACACTCTGAATTTCACTTTTTAGTTCAAAACACTTTTTTTTTTTTTTTTGCCTTATCTCAAGTAAGGCTGAACCGATTTTGACCACCACTCAGCCTTCTGTGTCATTCCTCTTTGCCTTGTCTAAAAGGCCAAGGTCACTGAGGCTGCTTATAGTTCATGTAGCTAGAGGCCCATCATTTCTTGTTTTTATTTTGCTGCTTTAGGATAAAGCCACGCCACAACATCACCACGAAAATGAACACTGCCGATTTTCAGCCACCAGTGCGAGTGTCTGGAAATACATTTGAATGCTCTGCCATCTTGTTTTTCTTTCTCTGCATGTGGATCTAACGGAGCCTGGGATCCCCTACAAGATCAATCCCTGCTCCATGTAACGCCCCATTCAGCTCTTTTGCCTAAAGTTTTTCTGCTTGGACAGCTGGATAGAGGGTCCACAAAAATCCATCCCTGCCCTATTAAATACCATTCAGCTCTCTGTCTGTGTCTACCCAAGTCTTCTTGATTTTGATATGGATCTTTTCTGAAAGCGTTGGATCCAATTCATTATCGAAGTTTTCTGGATCTGTCTGGGGGTGTTCTGGGGATGTTTCACACTTCACCGAAGGAAAGTCTCTACGCTGAGGCTGGCAAACCTCCCTTGGAGATCCGCAGGCTTCAGCTCGCCATGAATTATTTTCTCAAACTTAAAGCAAACCCTGAAAATCCCTCTTATGATTGTGTTCTAAACCCGTTATTTACACTTAAATACTCCAACAAACCGACAGAAAATCTTCCTTTTGGTATCAGAATACGTCCTCACTTTCACACTGCAGGCATAGATGTTGACTCTGTTAATGATGATCAATTGATAACTGTACTTCCACCTTGGAACCTCCTTAACCCCATTATCAACTTCACTCTGAGTCTTACATCCTTCAGAAAGACCAAAACTTCCGAAAATGTTTATAAGCATCTTTATCTCGAACATTGTTCATTGTATATAAGATAATTACGAAAAACGTTTTACAGACGGGTCGAAGAAAGGGGACTCAGTTGCTGCTGCGTCGGTCGCTGGGAGACACCTAGACCAGCCTTTGCAACAGCGCCTACCTGATTTTTGTTCTTTTTATACAGCTGAGCTTAAGGCAATTCATCTAGCTCTGAAACAGGCATATCAATCCAAAAGAACCTCGTTTTTAATCATGTCTGATTCACTGTCAGCACTTCAGGCTCTTTCCATGAGTAAGATATCGCACCCTTTTCTGGCAGAGATCCATGTCCTCCACACAGAACTTGTTTCTGAGGATAAAAAGATAGTTATTATGTGGGTACCTAGTCAAATGGGCATCCGCGGCAATATTGCAGTATACAAAGCGGCTAAAGAAGCTCTGCATCTAGATTTCCCTTCAGACCTTCAGAGATTTTCTAATTTGTTCCATACTCTGACCTGCGTTGTATGACTGGATCTTATTGTAAACGGCTGTGGCAGACTGAATGGTCTAATCAAATCAATAACAAATTATTTCAAATTTTTCCAGATTTGTCTGCTTCTTTGCCTAACTTTGCATCTACCCGCAAAGAAGAAACTGTTTTGGCTTGCCTTCATATTAGACATACTTATGTCACCCATAGTTTCCTTTTTTAAAAGGAGAAGAATCACCATGGTGCTTTGCATGTGACAAATCCTTTTCCGTTCGCCATTTTATGTCTGAATGGGCTGATCTGGTTGATGAAAGAGAAAGATAGTTTGGTTCAATACCTTTTAATGAGATTTTTAAAGTATGCAATAGTCAACACCTGTTTCAGTTTTTACATCATGCTGGTTTGTTTTATCGCATATAAATCATATAATCTTGTTTGGTATGCTTGGTTGGATTTTATTAGTTAGACTAATTTTATTTACATCTTTTATCATATTTAAATATTAACAGTTTAGTCTGATTTTACTTAATTTTGTGTGGTCCTGATTCGGCTCTTGGCAGTCCGCTGGACCCTATAAGCACTGAATATCTATCTGTCTATCTTGTCCTCCAGTAACCTAACATAAAGCTTCATTTGCCATTCTTTGAAAGCCGACAGAAGAAATCGCTATTACAGAAGGCGGAAGAGAAACCAATGCTTATTTTTTGAAATTTAGATTGCATCTAAAAGCTTTATTGAAGGGAGGGAGGAAACTGGAGTACCCAGAGAAAACCCTGGGTGTCCTGAAAAGTGTCGCACCTAAGTCACGTCAGTTCTTCCCATGCTGGGTTCTAACCCGCAACCTTCGGAATAGGAAACCAGCTTTTTGTAAGCTGTGCTAAGCGGCCATCCTCCATGTTGTTTCAACATATAAATACTATAGAACTGATTTTCTAGTAACATCAAAAACGTTCAGTATAGCGAACATCAATATTTTTCTTCCTAGAAGAAGGAGGCAGAAAGTTGTAACGGAAAAATCGTGTATGTCGGACCCAGAGAGGTGAGGTGAAGAGGGAAGGGGGGGGGGGGGGGAGGTGAGAGGGGAAGAGAGGGGCAGAAACGTTTAGCTGTGTCTATGAGGTTTAGCCAGTAACCAGTATGTTGTTTGGTATGCATGTTTGGTCAGCGTACTTTTGTTTGTAAGTGCTTCTGGATATTTCTGATGAAGTACAATACAATACAATACAATACAATACAATATAACTTTATTGTCTGATGTTCATCACATACAGAAATTTGTCTTTGGCTCGTCGTCCGCAAGAAGCATGCAATATATCCATTGTATATACACAACTAGCAGAGACACGTTCATTTCTAATGACACAGCAGCAACCTTAAATTCCAATCAAATACAGACATTCACAACCTAAATTCCACATCACTAATAACTAATAATTTTTACATTCATGCAGAAAAAGCACACTCACACACACCCACACACACAATAACCTAATGACAGCACAAGTTAAGTGTTGTCATAAACTATACATATCGCGGCCTAAACATGATTATAATGGCAGTGCTTAAAAGGTAGAGGCATGACTAGAACATTCTACATTTACCTATACATAGACAGTCAACAATCAATTACATAATACAATGCAGTAAAAACATGCTTAGAACATTAGAATTTTTGAAATAAAAAAGAAACACAGCAAAGACACAACTGACCAGTTTGCCTATCTCATAACTAGATTACATTTAAGAGTACCATAACAATGGTTAGGATCATTAAAATAACAAGTATCGAAAATGGTTGCTATGTGACGGCACATTTTATGACTGCTTGTTTCATAAATGAATTAGAAATAACTGTCACAGCTGTAGGCAGAATATTATTATACGTAACATCAGGTGGAATGCAGCATTTGCATCTGTTTGAATATTATTAGTTTTTTGTGTCTCCGGTCAGGATTTTCGCTTTCGTGTGACGTGAGAGTGTAAACCGAGGTCTCGTTTGTGCCCTCATGCACACATTCCATCGCACTGAGTTTAAAGATCCTGATGCTCATGTCTTAGATAGGCGAGTGCCCTCTACTTAAGTACAAGTGTCAGGTCCCTTCTCCTCCATCCCCGGTCAACCAGGGTGGTGCTCAGTAGCCTGGGACGTTCAACGAGGCACCTGTGGCAGCAAGTGGGTGCCCCAGGCGGCTTGGAGTTAGATCCTGTATCGGCCAGTGCTTTGGAACAGCTCTTCAACTGGGAAACCTCTATATAACAAAGTTAAACTTCAAATGAATAAAATAGGCTAGTGTGCTAAGGTTGCTCAGTTTGAGAGGAATAAAGTTGTGTTGTAAGGTGTAATGTATTGTTGTATGCCAGTAAAGTTGTGTTGTAATGTATAATTTGTATGCCGTTGAAGTTGTGTTGTAATGTATTGTTGTAGGCCATTATGTTGTATAGTTGTATTAGGAGGGCTAGTAGCTCAGCTGCTTAGAAGCACTGATTTCCAATGCCCAAGGTTGTGGGTTGAATCCCCCATCCCACCCCACCCCCAGCTAGTGATTAAATTCTGTACTTAGGTTTTTAGACTTATCAGGTCACGAAGGTTTGGGTCTCCTGCAGTTCTGGTTTCTTGGTTTCCTCCCTCCTGTAATGCTAGTACTGGGTCTAAATTTCAGAAATGAAAACTTTGTTTGCCTTTTGAGCTTTGTCTATAGGGAGGCTGTATTATTGAAGAAGTACGCCAGTTGTATGGCATCCTGTATTGTTTTTTTAGTGTGGGGCGGGCTATATTTGGTGCAACACTAGTAGTGATAATACGACGTAACACATCCATTAAGCTGAACATTCCACAACAAAAGTCACTGGTGCTGACAGAGTTTATGCGCATTGTAATGAGACAAACATCCCCACGCAGGCCTGGCGATGTTTCTGCTAATTGTGTCACCACACAGGCGATTTCCTGGATCAATGGCTTGGCACCGCGTGTGGGTAATCAGCATTGCAGAGGATTTGTCATGGGTGTCCTGTAGGGGCTCGTCACTGTTAGGGATTGTTGCAACAACCGGACTAGACCAATCTAGAAATTTTCATGAATAAATGTTTGCGTTCTGCTGGTTGCACCATTGTAGGCCTCTAATGCCTACTATTTCTAGTAACTTTTTTTTTTTTCACTTCAGAATGAGCAAAACATTTTCTGAAAATCTGACTATTCCCTCCCTTGATGAGTTGACTATTCCATCCCTTGGTTGTTTAGAATCGCTCAGTTGTATGTGGTGTTAGACAGTGCAGGCAAAGCAGCAAGTTGGGCAGCATAACTTAAGCCTAGTCCTATGCCATTCGTATTATCAGGTTGACCAACTTGAAAACCCAAATCAGATCAGATTCTCTTTTTAATTTTGTTGGAGAGTATACCTGTACTCTTTGCTAAAAAATGTATGAATGAATGAATTAAAATATATTAAATTTCTATACCTAAAGTATGATCACAGCGCTGTTAAAGTATAATTTAGGTGCTGTATTGGCAGCAGCTAAAATTAGCTCGCAATCCTCTGGTAGCTTTACAAGACTATGCGCCCAAATGTTGCAGGTTGGCGCCTCAGGCGGGTTGAGTTAGATCCTGTATTGACCAGAGCCTTGAGCAGCTCTTGAGCTGGAAAAGCGCTATAGCAGATTGATTAAATAAATAAATAAAAACAAGACAAATTCTTTACAAAATAAATTACTGCACTTTATATATAAACCTTATATTATGCCTCTTACAATACATTGCACATACTGAGTGGCTAAGACCTGTCTGAAAATAATCAGGATTCATGTGCCACAAGAAAAATTCTCTTGTGCATCTCATAGCATACTGCGTCTTATGTATGGATGAAACTGGATTTTTAAAAAAATAAAAGAAAAAATTTGGAAGGGACGTACGGTTTTAATGTTTCATCTTGTAGTCTGTAGAATACAATATTATGTGCTTGGCTTGAAATAGTACTAGATTCTGTTTAACCTTTAGGCTGCGCTGTCAACGTACGTAGCACGGGGTGTCTAGCGCCATCGTAATGCGATGTAACCGTACGTTGTACGGAAGGGAGGTAAAAGCGTTTATAAAATAAATCCTTGGTCATGATTATGAAACAAAAGTTGTTTCCCTTCAAATGTGATGTTTTGGAAAGAAAAATCTTTCGCTTTAGAGGTAATTTTCAAACAAGAAGCCACAGTCGAAGCAGTTTTTGCGGGTTGCTGGCGAAATTTTCCGCCTCGTTCGTCGCCATTATGGCACGCAGAACATAGATCTACACGGCAGAAGAGGTGGCGCAAATGCTTCAGGAAGAAAACTTTGATGATAATAGTGGGGATGAAGATTTTGATGCGGGTGATGATGTTTATTTGACGGAGGCTGGAGGGAGGGATTAGGGGCCTATGATTCGGACGAAGAAGAAGATCGCCGTCTACAATCTTTAGCAGACGACGGTAGGTGAAAAAAAAACTTTATTTTCACTAGATCTATAATAATATTATTTGCCTTTTACACAGACTATTTCTGTATTTATCAGTCTTTGATTACAGTCCATTTTGGTTGTCAGAATTTTTGGTAATAAATCTTATTTCTATTCTGCAATTCTTTGCGTATGACTTCAAGAATGGGTGTGCAGTTGAGTGAGCGTGAATTTGTTTGCTCATGCCCCTAACTTTCCATCCCATAATTGTACAAACCAACAATCTTACACTTTTTTGTGTCTGTTCTTTGGAATCTTTATTCAATTTCCTTTCATTTGATGTATACTTTTATATATCTAGGTGTAATAGTTTAGCAACAATGGCATATATAATAAGTCATGTGTGTTTTTAATCGTAAGTCAAAATTTTCTTTAGCACAGAGCAGGAAAAACATGTCAGCAGGCTAAGGGTTAACAGTGTTTTGGGTGTGCCTGTTATGGTAAGTGATCCTCCTCTTGCCGTCACCTGCATAAAAGTGATTGTAATGCAAACAACCTCAGGCATCACATCCCCGCTACTGCACACACAGCCTTTACTTTGTCCACACAATCATGTAAAACACTACTTTTATCCTCATCCTAGCAACAGCACATTTCCCGCTGTTTGTTTTGCCAAATGTTGTTAACAGTCTGGTCACTCTGAAGTGCTGGACCTTTGGAGTGGACTCCCATCCTCATCCTCACCCTTCATACACAAACACCATTACCTTTCTCCCACCCCCGTCCTGCACTCCTTATCCCTAGCATATTATATTTTCACCT
Source organism: Oncomelania hupensis (assembly GCA_036898135.1). Lineage (NCBI taxonomy): Eukaryota > Metazoa > Mollusca > Gastropoda > Littorinimorpha > Pomatiopsidae > Oncomelania > Oncomelania hupensis. The sequence goes on from CM072521.1 coordinate 51,740,216, forward strand.
TCATGGGCGTAGCCACAACTCCTTTCCAATTGAAGTATTACTGGAATGTGTGGTCACTCTGACTTATCACCCCCACTGTGGGTGTGCTGGGTGTTCCTGTATAAATACTATCCCCATTGTCTGGAAATGCAGTGCTTTAAATTCCCACTGTCACTGTCTTTCTCCTTTGTTCTTTCTCATTCCTACTCTGTTCTATCTACTATACTATCTTCTTCGCTAGACCAGTCACTAACCTTTTTTTCTTGAAAACTTTTCCAAAACTCCTCATTTGAGTATGAGTTCTGTTGGGTCAGCCTGGGAATATTGGACGCTTTCTGCCAAAATGGTCACTAGGGCTTCTTTTGATATTAATATTTAGCATTGTAGGCATTTTATATGTATGTGTTTTGGTGCTATTTTATAATGATGTTTATATTCTATTTTGTTTTTGTAAACGGGAGTTCGATAAATTAGAGTATAGCCTTAGCGTGCCCTGCGTGGGATGCCGTTATTGTAAAGTGACTTACTGGGGTTGTTTCAGCAGATCTTTTATACGGATCAGAAGTGAGTCCTCTTTCAACCTGTGGTCCTGATTCGGCTCTTTGCAGTCCACTGGATCCTGTAAGCAATGAATAACTAACTAACCTCTTTCAACCAAGTTGTGGTCTTGATTTTGTGGTCCTGATTCAGCTCTTTGCAGTCCGCTGGACCCTGTAAACAATGAATAACTAACTAACTCTGACTTTTCAGGCCAGAGAAGTGGAGGTCCACTTGTTTTGTTTCCTCTTTCGCACACCCAGATACATAAGTATAACTAACGGCATACAGACACATATACAAACTCCCTCAGGTACACTGACACACTCAGATGCTTGGATACAACACCCACCATGTCTTGGAGCTTTGAACACCTGCAAGTCACCCCAGGAAAAAAATCATTATATTATACCGGACAGTTGTTAAATCCATTCTTTTAAAGGACGGGTGGTACATTTAAACAAGAGAAGTATTGGCATTTGATTTAGGACTATAAGCTAAGTGGGAAGCAATAAGCCTGCTGAATTGAAAATGTTCATTTGCCTTGCTAATTCAGTTGCTCCCCCATCTGTCTGGGAAGGTTTCTTGTTATTGTTCTATGCTAGTAGAGGCAGTTTGTGGAGCTGTATTATAATTACTTCCACACAGGTGACTGCACCGAGGATCACGACTGTAACATGCTTTATGCCGCTAGCCCATCTGTTGGGAAGGTTTCTTGTCGTTTTAAAACCAGGATTTGTTTTTAATGGCCAATAAAAAGGATTTTGATCAACATTTTTTATTCAGTGTTTGTCGCAGCTGCTGTGCTCATCGTTATTACAGCGGTGACGGTGGTGATGAGGAGGTTGGGGATGATGATTGATGATGATGAGGAGGAGGAGGATGGCTTTTTATGCCACATCAACATCACTCTTGCCATCGGCAGTAACAATTGATTACGTTAGTTTTTCATTTTCACCAACCCTGCAGGCCTGTTCCATTTAAAAAAGAGTTATGTCCTGTAATGATTACCGGATTCAAGATTCGTATTTAGTCTGAGGATTTTGGTCAGTGCCGGATTTAATCCATACTGCCATGATGACCAATTATTAGCTTTTTCTCTTGTTTCGATTGCGGTTTCTCCTTCGGATGAGAGTATAAACCAAGGTCTAGTCTGTGTACGCTGGGACTTTCAAGATCCTGACGCTCATGTCCTTGATGGGTGAGTGCCAGCTACATAGAGTTTGTCAGTCAGATAGTGAATCACTCAATCAGTCAGTGAATCAATCAATCAGTCAGTGAATAAATCAATCAGTCAGTGAATCACTCAATCAATCAGTCAGTGAATCACTCAATCAGTCAGTGAATCACTCAATCAGTCAGTGAATCACTCAGTCAGTGAATCAATAAATGAATCAATCACTCAGTGAATCACTCAATCAATGAATCTGTCAATCACTCAGTGAATCACTCAATCAAACAATCATGAATCTCATGCCTACTTGGTGGATCAGCCAGTTTGTTGGTCAGTCAGTCAGTAATACATCAGCTATCTAGTAAAGCGAGCGTTGTGGCCAAGTGGGCTAAGGCGGGACTAACTTGCCTTGTCCACAGGCCAGAAACCAATGGCGCCTGACAGGTGTGGGTTCGATCCAGCATTTGGGCGTTAATGTTTCTCCGAATACTATTTACTTTCGACTCGGGCAACGTATCTGGGGTTTTCTCCATGTACTCCGGTTTGCTCCCCCAGCAAAATATCAAAATCACAACTAATGTTAGGTAGGTTGGGTTTGGGCGCGCCACAGGCTGCGACTACGCATTCCCCAATGGAGGCGGCCCAGAATTTCCGTATGAAAAAGGGACAGTAAGGTAAATAAAATAAATAAAAAACTAAAAACGAATTTTTAAAAAAAAGTTAAGTCAAGAAATCTTTATTCACCAAGAGACAGTGACTGTCTAGCTTAGTCTACATATTATTCAGCTGTCATTTACAGGTTAATTTACCAGATATTTAGAACTGTCGTAATACATAGGAGGGTCCGTTTTGTTCAGATCTAAATGTCCCCATATTTTGCCCAAATGTGTCTATCAGCATGAGCCTGTCTATCAGCATGAGCCTGTCTATCAGCATGAGCCTGTCTATCAGCATGAGCCTGCAAATCTTGTTACCTGTCAGCATCTTAGCCCACTAGGAGTTTTCTCAAAATGCCAGGCTTTATAGACCTACGTTCCTCAAGCCATTTGACCCCATTACAACCTTTTTTAAAATACCAGTTTTAGCCTTTGATTTGCTTTGTCTTCAAACTAACGAGCCCCAACAATGCCTCCCAGACTGAATGAACCACGTCATTGCCTGATAACTCAAGACATGTGCTGGTGTAGGTGTCCATTTGTCCAACGTTTGTGAGGCCAGTACAGCAGGCATGGTAGGGGAAAGTCTGGTGTTTCAATATGAAAAGCTGGTATCTGTTTGCTCTGGCTGTGAGAAAGCAAAGCGAACGTGCTGACTCATCGCCTGTAAAACTGGACATACATGGGAGTCCCTATCATCAGACAGACATCATGGCGGCCGCAGGTCTGGCCTCTGTTGTTTGTGTCGCAGGCTCCTTCTCTCCCATCCTCCCCACCTACCCTCACCTCCCTTGAGACCCGTGTATAGCATCAGTTTCCCTTTTGGGCTTCCTGTGGCAGGCATGTATCGGACAGTCGTTCTATTTTGGCATGCTGAGTGTTGTCCACCATGCACTCATGGTTCGTACCATTTTTCATCTGGCTTGTGCCGTTGGGCTAGTAGGCAGTAGATGCAGGATGAACTACAGAGTTGATAGAATAATGGGCTTTGATGAGGTTTTAGGCTTGTTTTACCTCAAGGAAACTTTGTAAATAAAGGCCAAAATTTGGACATTTGATTCCCCTCTTTGTATTGATTTATTTTACACTTACGTTGCTGATTATGGACTTAGATTTTTTTTTTTCCAGCTCTTGTTTCACCTGTGGGTGCAGCTTAGGAGCGATAAATGCTAGAATCGAATAGCATGTTGTTTTGTTGGTGGTGGTGTTGTTGAGAGTTTGCTGTGAAAGTTATTTAATCTTGCGTTTGATTCCTTGGTGATGCATGGAGGAATGAACTTTGAAATGTCTGTTCATAGGAAGTGTCGTTGGCTAGTTCGTTTTACTTGAACTGTTTGGCTTATAGGTTGTGTTCGTTGCAAAGGAAACAGTGAAGTTTATAAACACTTAGATTTATGCTTTCAGCTGAGCATTTCTCTCTATTTCTCTTGCAGATGAGAGTTTAAACTGAGGCCTGGTCTGCGTGCACATGCATGCATTCCATCATACTGACTTTTAAAGCTCCTGACACTCATGTCCCAGTTGGGTTAGTGCCGGCTACACAAAATATACCCAGCAAGTGCAAGTGCTAGGTCCCTTCTCCACCCTGCCCTGGTAGGAAAAAGTAGTGAGTTCTTGTAGCAGGTAAATGGCGTAGGAGGTGAAACTCTTCAAATGGTGATAAAAGTCAATCAACAAATGAAACTCCTTTACTTCGTCTACAAGAAGTCCAGCTGTCATCTATCTTCAAGTCAATAGAGAGAGAGGGAGAGCTTGTTTGATCCAAGGAAATCAGACTGGGTTTTTGGACGGTTAGCGTGTTCATTAATGTAGAATGTGGTGACTTGTGTGTTTCAGATGCACGGAGCACCAGGAAAAGCTGACGGTGTACTGCTGGACCTGCAAGGAGTGCATCTGCCACCAATGTGCTCTGTGGGGAGGAACGGTAAGCTTAGTTCACCCTCTTTACCTGTACTGTGATACAGTGACCTGGGGTACTTTCATGTGCTTCTGAGGTGACAGTTGGGATGGCGGGTGTGTTAGTGGGGGAGTGAAAAACACTATAGAAAGAGTCATTACAGAAAGTCGACTCCTGTGAAACGAATCAACAAAAAGGTCTTCTAAACACTAGATGAGTGCTCTACTGTTTGAAGAATTTGAGAATGTGACATCATGTTTTTGTCAAATAAAGAATATTACTTGTATTAATTTTTTTTTTTAAAGTTTAATTATTGAATTAAATCCATGTAACCATCGCCGCTTTCTCATCATTTCTTGAACATTGTATAATAGGCCAGTTTCCACTAATCAGGCTAACCTTTGGTGTTAGCCGAGTGTCAGAGATCTATCAAGAACAGGCCGTGTGTTGGTGCATTATGCCTTGACAGCATTTCACACTCAGATTAGGGTCAGCGTCATTTTTTAGGCCATTTAGACTGATTGCCTCTATATGCTAGCAGCAGCTCTACACAGCTTGTCACACAGCAAAGGTTGGTTCAGCCCCGGTACGCGGTATACTTAAATCTTGTGTAACTCCAAGTTGTTATCCGTGCAGCCCATTCACTGAACAACAAGGCAGGAGTCTTTATAAAGTTTTCCAACTGTATTCAGAATCAAACTTTCTTCCCCCCACCCCTCCCTCATCTCCCAAAATGTCCAGAATTGCAGACAACACTTTTTACGTAGTCTATCACAATATTAAAAAAAATACAGAAAGTTCCAGAATGACGCAATCAACAACCAATCAAAATAAAAAGCGTCACCGGAATTACACACTGTCTTACATCATAGAATGTTCTTCAGTCTTCAAAAAATGTGATCATCTGTTGCAAGATTGATCTGGAATCTTCGGTCAGTCATGAACAGAAAGTTCTCAAAATTGCTACAGCAATATTGACTGACGGAAACAAACAAACAAACAAACACTATTGCAAGTCTTTTCTAGCAACTGCATAGAATCCAAGGTAAATATTATCTCTGCACGCATTGGGTCTAAACACAACATTCGTAATTGTCGTACGCATCCCAATCGTAACACAGCCCGGTAGCAGCAAACGTTCTGTGTCATGAAACATATGTGTGTAAGGAAACGTATCTACCCCATTGGCCTGTGACTGGTGCATGCATGTTGTATGGGCCTGTTTTGCAGCACTCTGGCCACACGTTCAAGCCCTTGCAAGGGATTTACGAGGAGCATGCCAAGAAAGTGGTGGACGAGTTGGGTCAGCTCCGGCGGCGACATGTGGAACTCATCAGCTTGGTCCAAGATGTGGTATGTGTACTGTAGGAACCCTGCACAATTGTTAACGTTTTAGTGTTGCTTTTGATCTATCTTTTCGTTGTCTCTTTGTGGCTAAAATATTGGAGTGAACATTATTGAAAGTAGACTACTTGCAGTTAAAACCATTTTATTTGTAGTGATGCTTCAGTTTTTTTTTTTTTTACACAACTAATATTATTACAAAAACTTTTCAAAACTGCATTCTGCAGCAAAACCGTTTTTTAAAAAAGTGTTGTTTCTGTGGATTTATAAATGTAGAGAGGGTTGTGTGCCTGTGGTATCGGGTGATGCTTGATGACTTTGATGAATGAACCCTTTTGCTAAACTGATTGAGGTGATGTTGTGGAGGAACCGGATGTCTGTTTTAGGTGCTGATAAACTTATTTTGACAGCCTTTACATCATTAATGGGGAGTAATAAGCATTTCTGTGATCAATACTAGTGTGTAAACAACAACAACACAAAAGTATTTTGTTGGGTTTCAGGAGCGAAACATTGAGAGTGTGAAGAACGCCAAGGATGAACGCGTGCGGGAGATCCGGAATGCCGTGGAACTGATGATCGCTCGCTTGGAGTCTCAGCTCAAGAGCAAGCTACTCACTCTCATGGGTGAGTTATTTCCCTTTTGAGGCTTCATTGCCTTTTAAATGGATGGGTTTCAGTTGCATGGAAACAGTGAAGTCATCAAACAGAAAAAAATAATGAGAAACAAATGTGTACCGAAAAAAGAAAAAAACAACCCAAAAAAAGTACTATTGTTTTGGAACTTTGTCAGATCGTTACTCATGGAATGAAAGTATGAACCGAGATCTGGTCTGTGGTAAGCATGCATTCCATTGCACAGACTTTAAAGATCCTGACACTCAGGCTCTAGACTGGTGAGTGCCAGATACACCGATGCACTCGGCCTGCACTATAGGTCCTGGTCCCCCCTGTCCTGGGCAGTGCTGCTCGTGCAGCTGCCAAGCTTCCGCTGAAAAGGCAAGCCCGGATTTTGGCCATGAGGTGGCAAAAAAATTTTTTTTTTAATTCCATAACATTTTTTTTTAGATTCCATATACTTTGCTAATTTTAATAAACAAACATCAAGTGCAAAATGGAACACTGCAATTTCATTTCCACTGAGGGCAGAATTTAATTGTGAAACTCTTTTTCTCTTTCCTATGTTGTGGACAGGCCAGCGCAATCGCCTGACGCAGGAGGCGGAACTGTGGCAGTCGGTGCTGGACAAAGTGGGTGGGGAGCTTGGCACCTGCAGCAGGGCAGAGCTGATCCGACGCAGCAACGAGATGATGGAGCTCTTCCGACAGCTCCACCTCCGACCCATGGCCTCCTTTGTCACTGCCCCGGTACCTGCCGACTTTACGAGGTGAGTTCTTCTTCCTGGTTCTTCTTCTTGTCATCTTCGTTGTTATTGTTGTTGTTGTTCTTCTTCTTTATGTTGTTGTTGTTGTTGTCTTCTTCTTTTTCTGCCAGCTCTTCTTCTTCTTCTTCTTCTTCTTCTTCTTTTTCTTCTTCTTCTTCTTCTTCTTCTTCTTCTTCTTCTTCTTCTTCTTCTTCTTCTTCTTCTTCTCTTCCTTCTTCATCTCTTCCTTCTTTATCTCCTTCTAATTATGTGTGTGTGTGTGTGCATGTTTTATCTGGCTTCCGAGGCGCATGCCTTGTCTTTAAACTTCGGCAGTACAATGATTTGACTTGACTTTTGACTTGACTTGACTGCTGCTTGGTGTGTGTTCCAGTGAAATTGTCCCCCAGTATGATACCAGCACGTTCGTCATGAAGAACTTCAGCGGGCTGAGGCAGAGGGCGGACCCTGTCTATAGCCCTCCTCTCAACGTGTCTGGGCTGAGCTGGAGGCTCAAAGTCTATCCTGTAAGTTCTCTTTATCCCTGTACCTGGGATTAACCCTATACCCTGTGTGGGTCTATCTGACTCTAAGCCACAGCATAATCTGCTCTATAGAACATAGTTGGTATAAATGTATTACAAATGGTTTTTTAACTATGCTTTTTTGGTACATGCATTTTTAACTCACATGCATAGCAGTGTGAGTCTATGTACTCACACCCTTCCTTCCATACCCTACCCCCTCCACCCCACCCCACCTAACCTCTCCAAAAACATTTTAAATTAAAATAATAATAATAATAATAATAATAATAATAATAATAATAATAATTAATAATAGTAGTAGTAGTAGTAGTAGTAGTAATAATAATAATAATAATAATAATAATAATAATAATAATAATAATAATAATAAAATCAATTTAAAAAGTTGATTGACTATAAATAAAAGAATGTATTATTATTATTATGAATTTATTATTATTATTATTATCAGCATCAGCATCATCACTATTATCATCTTCATCATTATTATTATTAGTAGTAGTAGTAGTAGTATTGCTGCTGCTGCTGCTGCTGCTGCTGCTGTTGTTGTATTGCCATTGTTGATGTTATTTGTTGTGTGCGCAGGATGGCAATGGTGTGGTTAGAGGGAACTATTTGTCTGTCTTTTTGGAGCTGTCTGCCGGCCTGCCTGAAACTTCCAAGTAAGCCATGGTGAACCTGGTCTTTTATCTGCATGTCTGTACAGTTCATGAGCGTTTTCCTAGTGCTGTGAAAACAAACAGTTGTGGAAACTGGGGAAGTGGTCAATTTGTAATGCAGCCATATGTTTTATTACAAAATATTTAGGAGATGCTTCAACATTAGTTGTTCTTTCTTTTACACTTTTGTTGCCCATTATGTCTTTTGAAAACTACTTGTAGAATTTTTTTTTAAAAGGTATACGATTATTAGTGGTGGTTATGGGGGGTTGTTTCACTTTTCATCATCACCATGATCATCACAATCACCATCATTATTATCACCATCACCAACATCATCATTATCGTTATTGTCATCATCATCATCATCGTCTTCAACATCTTCATCACGATCAATATCATCACCGTCATCATTGTCAATAATTCTCATCTCCGTCAACACCACTACCACCTCTTATCTTCTTCATTACCATGCTTATGACTTTTTTTAAGTTTTGCCTTCGGGTGTCATTACGCAACATGCATTGTTCAAATAATTCTAAACAAGGAATGACCTTCTGGAAAACGTTCAAATCCAAGTTCAGGGTCCCCAAAGACTCACATTGTTATTTCCCTTCCCTAGAAGAAGTCTGTGTGTGCAATGGGGTGAAATGAAGCCCACCTGCAAACCACCCACAACAAATGAATGATGGTAGGCTAATAAGCTTTCTTAGATAACTGGAAAAGTCAAACACTCAATGATATTACCACAAACTACTTGCACAAACTGACTATGGTAACAAGATAGAGCTGCAATTTTTGGCGGTTATGATCCAAGAAAAACGGCGGCAGTAAGTACAACTAAAGAGAATTGTATAGCGTCTCACGACCCACGTCCAGCTTGACCAGCACTTCAGCTGAGGATGATGGTTTGTTTTAATTTGTCTGTCAGGTACGAGTACCGCGTGGAGATGGTGCACCAGGCATCTCGCGACGCCAGCAAGAACATCGTGCGTGAGTTTGCCTCGGACTTTGAGGTGGGCGAGTGCTGGGGCTACAACCGCTTCTTCCGCTTGGACCTCCTTGCCAGCGAAGGCTACCTTGACCTCTCCAACGGCAGGGACACCTTGACCTTGAGGTTCCAGGTGCGACCGCCAACCTTCTACCAGAAGTCACGGGACCAGCAGTGGTGAGTTTTAGGGTTGTGTAAGAGATAGAGAGAGATGATGATGCTAGTTGTCTTGATTCAAAATTAGTTGACTTTCACTCAGTATTTCCCTATTCTGTAGCAGAATTATTTGACTTTTTGTCTTGTTTCTATAAAGTGAGAATTCCACTCAGTAGTTGCCTTGGTTTAGAACTATTTGACTTTGTCTTATTCCTGTGAATGCATGTAATGGAGAAAATGATTGAATGGTAATAATACTTGATGCAAAGGTATATTTAGGGTCAAGTGCCCTTTCTTCTTGGTATCATTGGTTTATTTGACTGCTGATGGCTACCATGTTGACCAACGGTTTAATCTGCCATTACCCCCACATGATTGACTGATGACTGTGTGTGTGTTGTGTAGGTTAGAGTGTGTTGTATGTTGGATTCAGATCACTGCATGCTGTGAGTCTTGATTTAGGAGGACATCCTCCACAGTTACTATTGTTGTTGTTATCATTATTATTATTCTCACCAGGTACATTGGTCATCTAGAGGCAGCCAACGCGCAGTACGTTCAGCAAATCAACGATCTCAAAGAGGTGAGTTGCATATTCTGGACACTATTTTCAGCGTTTTGTAAGCTGTTGGACACTGTCGTATAGCATTGTGAATGAGTGACAGCAGACCTCCAGGGTTTACAGAAAGCACTCACTAGGTGGCCAAATACTCTCGGGCCATCCAAACCTTATAGCTGACTCTCCCAACTTTTGACCTTTTTTGACTCGCATGCCTAGCAATGTGAGTCTATGTACTCACACCCTGCCCCCACCCCAACTTTTTTTCCTGATTTTTGCAAATCTGTGCGAGATGAGTCCCAAATAGTTTAAAAAAATGACATATTTAAAATAAATGTCCGCCTGTCCATTTGTCTGTCGTCCATTTGTCTACGTCTGTCTGTGCAAGAACTTTAAAGTGGCTAAGTACTCAGAGCCTATTTCCGCTATTACAACCAAACTTGGTGAGATGGTCTATACCCATAAGACCTCACAAATGATCAGTGAATGAATAACCTCACTTCAAGGTCAGGGTCTTGGGGTCATCGAATGTTAGTTTTTAAAAATGAAAATTGTTCACAAAATTTCGCTTCTTTTCTAGGTTATTAATATTGAACTTATGATTCTTTTATGCATGATAGATATCAATGAGACACGTATACTTTTCAAATTTGGTCAACCCCATTCTAAGGTCAAGGTCACTGGAGCTGCTAAAAGTTAGTTTGTATAGGTACTTTGAAGTGACCTTGACCCTATGAGAGGTATAAAGTCCAAACTTGTTGTATTTAGAGATGATAGATTGATCTTTCATATATGCAGAGCTGCCAACCACTACGGAATTTCCGTAGTTTACTCCGGAAATGAATACGCGGCTACGGAGCTACGCAAATCGAAAATTTACTACGGAAAGTCAATTTTTGACGATAGTATTACAGTTTTAACGAGTTTTATTGAGCGCCTGTGCCTCCCATAGCACCTCAAGGTCACGGTCATTCGGTTTACGTGCACGGAGTAATAGATCACGCTCCCAGTGCATGTTAGGAAATTCGACCAATCACCGTGAAGTGGTTTTGCAAACGGCCAATCGCTGCACAAAACCTCGACCTTTCTGTGACACTTTCGTTTACGGGTCACTTTCTACACTGCGAGAAAAGTTTGTGTGTGGCGTATTTTGAATCCGTGATGCCAAAAAGAAATAAAACTAGCGATGAAGGCCCAGAAAAAAAGAAGAGGACAGCAAATCAAGAGTACAGGAAAGAGTATTCTGAAAAATTTCCGTGCATCACTGCGTCATCGAGATCAAAACACAGCGTGTATTGTACAGCGTGCTTGGCAGATTTTAGCATACAACATGGCGGCTTCCACGATGTGACGCGACACGTGAATGGCAATCGTCACAAAAGTCGTTGCCCTGATCCAGAAAAGTTAGTCCCTGTTCAGTCGGTAGCCACCTTCTTCCAGCCCGATATAGATCTCTCAATAATTCGTGAGGAAACACTCTTCACGACCTTCGTTGCAGAGCACAATTTGCCTGCGTCGGTAGCAGATCACTTCAGTAAGTTAGTGAAGGCAATGTTCCCGGACTCCCAAGTTGCCAAGAGCTTTGCATGTGGGCGAACAAAAACTGGACATATAATACGAACGCTATGAGAAGAGGCGGTTAAGGAGGCAAGCACTGCCATGGAATCTAGTCCATTTGTGCTAGCCACTGACGGCAGCCAGGAAGGGGGGGGGGGGGGGAAGTTTTTCCCCAATTGTCGCCAGGTAAGACTTCTCTCTCTCTCTCTCTCTCTCTCTCTCTCTCTCTCTCTCTCTCTCTCTCTCTCTCTCTCTCTCTCTCTCTCTCTCTCTTTCCAGTAATGTGTCTGTCTTTTCCCATCTTGCTGTTTCCAATCAGCAACTGTGCCTGTGAAAGGATCTTCAGCCAAGTTAGAAAAAATAGAACAGATTTCAGGTCCTCGCTCAGCCCAGAGCAACTGGAGGCTGTTCTTGTGCTGAAAACAAAACTGCAAGGCACTCCATGCTATGACTCAAACAGGGTGGAGAATTTTCCGCGAATCCGCGGATTTCCGCGGAAGGCATTTGCATTTCCGAGAAAAAAAATATTGAGTTCCGAGTGTGAGAAGCTGAGGGGCTACCCTTTTTTGGGCATAACGGCCAAAAGCGGCCGTAGGTCTAAACTGGCAAAACGTCCAAAAGCGTCCGTATCAACCATGTGGTTATATTCTCGCATTGTTTGAAAGATTGCAAGACTTCCGGCAATTGACTTCCGGTTTATTCTGTTGTGAAAACATTCTACTGCATTTCCACAAGTTTTCTCTGTGATGCGTTCGTTTTTTCAATTTATGCCGGTTCGTTTTGCATTTTATTTCATTTAAATGTATACACTAGTCACTAATACCTAAGATGTGGTGTTTTTACTAACGTACTCCTAAATATCTCTAAAATTTTAAAAATTCTTGCCTGTTTACAGCTAAAAAATAGACAAACGTGTGCCCAGTAAAATTGGAAATGTGGAGGTTTTGTGTAACAGTGATGGACCTAAACTTTGTTAGGCCTACAAATCAAGATTCTTAACGTTTTTGAAAGACATGTGCATAAAACATTCTTTTTTTTTGTTTGATTCTATTCATGTCTACTTTTTGCTTTTTGCTTTCAGGAGAGGCCCTAAATTACTTTCAAAATTGCATAAATTCATTTTCTTCCAGGGGGCGAATACCGGGGCTTGGCCCCTGGGCCCCGGCCGGATTTAAGAGATTTCTTGATTCAGTTGTTCTCCACCCTGCTCAAAGCTATCTGACAATTTGCTGAGAAAGTGCAAGACTGCCACCAGATTGGGCCTTGCTAAAGACTAGACATGTTCCCAGAGAGAGAATAGAGCAAGTTCAATAAATGTGGAGTATTGTATGAAGTGTGTCATCTTTCCTTGCAACAGTGCTTGTTTAGTAGTGTGTGTGTATATGCATGTTTTCGTTAAAAAAAAAAAAAAAAGCGAGGACGTATGGCTACTGAAAATGTCATAAAACTACTGAAATTCAGAATTTTTGCTACTGAAAACTTTTTTGGGGGTTGGCAGCTCTGTATATGTTCTGTTTTTGCGTTGATCTTGAAGGCAAGGTCATTTTAGGCTTTGTAAAATCATACCAAAGAATAGGTCATTGTACAGTGAAAATGGCATAGTATGCAACAACGTTGGGTTATTTGATTAGACGTGCATGAGAAATCACATGAGGGTCAAGGTCATCCCAAGGTCAAGGTCACTGAAGGTCAAGGTTATTCCAAGGTCACTGTTTTTTTTTGGCATTGTACAACTTTTGTTGTACTTTATTTGATAATACATGGATGTATTTGGAGCCCAAGGTCAATGCCATCTCAAGGTCAAGAGAATAGAAAGATCAAAGTCGTTATTATTTTGCATTTTAATGCCACCATTTCATTTGTTTTTTTCTGGTCATTCATTTTCATGTTAGTTTCATGTTTTCATGTTAAATATTTATACTGTTTTCCTTTCCTGGGTCTATCCGGGCATATAAATAGCTGTGAATAAGTTTTTGCTATTTTATTTTTGTCTTTTTTGTCATTTTTGTACATAGTTGTAAATAGTTCTTACTTTTACTGTTCCGTCTTTTGGTGTATTGTAACAAAAGCGATGTTGATCGAGTGCATGTATTTTTATGTAACGACTATGTAAAGCGCGGTGAGTCTGGTCATAGGCTGGAGTACCCGCTATATAAAAACCCGTTATTATTATTATTATTATTATTATTATTATTAAATATTGAGAGTTCCATAAGGAGCATGTAAGTCCTATGAGTTTGCCCTTCAAGATTTTTTGCTGCTGTCTGGTCCACACATTCCATTCTGTTTCCAAAGATCCTTTCAAATTTTATTGAAAAACATAGACATTATGGGCTAGGGAGAAATGCTGCTGGTGAGAAACTTTGCCCGAGTTGCTAGCCCATGGGGGTGGTAAAAAAAAGGTAAAGGTAGTCCCATAGCCTTGTGGCCGTAGGGGAGCGTGATGTTGGAGATCACACTTATCTTGGGCCAGCGTAATGAGGGTGATGCCCAACTCTCTCCCTCGCTGCTTTACCTTCCCCACCCTCAAGAGAGTAGGTACTCAATCACAGTTGAGTCAACTGGGGGCGTTGTTGTTTGTCGCTTCACACCTTAGCGGTCACCCATCCAAGTGCTAACCGCACCGGACAGTGCTTCACTTTCGACACAGTAGCGAGTGCTCCAACCACTGCACTATCCGACACCACCATGGGGGTGACAAGCGTGAAATACTTCTGGCGCTCAGCTCCCCTGATCTGGGAAGAGTTGCTTGTTAAGTGGTACAAGCAGGGGCGACGCAGTAGTGGTGGAGTGGTTTGTGAGCATGCTAGCAATGTGTCATGTTAAGCAACTTTGGGAGGGGCTAGTTACTTGAATAGGTAGCCACACTTAGAAGTCCATCACAAAGCCACACAAAAAGATGTAAACAAGCGCACGATACCCCGCCCCCAGCTCACCCAGTTGTGAATGGGTGCCTGGACCTGTTTGGAACCAGTGAAGGTAAAGCAGCGAGGGAGAGGATATATGTCCCGCCCTCACTAAGCTGGCCTAGAGAAAAGAGAGGTCCCAACCGACAGGTTATGGGACACCTTTACCTAGTACAAGCGTCTTCAGCAGCTCTGGAGCTGAAAAAAGCGGTCTTTTAAGAGCGATAAAATAAATAAATAAATAAGCAGTTGCGATGTGAGCTGTCTCTCCACCCCTCCCTCTTGCCCTTCCCTTCGCTGTCTTTGGCGTGGCCTTGTAAGGCGCAGGCCATGCTCAGGGCACAGGTTCAGGGGCCTGTCATGAGTGTTTAGCCCTTTTTGTTTAGTGGCTCCATTGTGGTTCTGTTTCAGCGTCTGCACCTGGAGGTGTCCCGTAACAAGTGCAGCAAGAAAGGCAATGCACCAGGTTAGTGCTTTGACTGTTGTTTAGTGCCTGTGTCTTTTGTATTTCCAGCCTTTTCAACAAATTCTTTGAAATAGTCAGGGCTTTGAAACAGTTGAGTGGTTGGAAGGGTGGGGAAGGGGGGGCGGATCGGAACAAGCCAACATGTTGGTCTGTATGTTGGTCGGTCCATTGGACGCCCTATCTCAAGACCCACTGAACGGATTTTGAACAAAGCTTCATAGGAACATTACCTATGTTAGTGGCCGGCTGGGAATACTTACGATGTATTGAAGGTAACATTCCTAACTATGGACATGTAACCTGTTTTGATAGAATGACAAAGTACAGCGGGGGTGATTGCTCGGTATAAATTAGTTCAGACTGTATGCTTATCTTTAGGAATATTCCCTTTCATTGTAACATTTGGTCCATTAGTTATGTTTAATTTCAAGGACTGCGTGAAACATTTTCTTTACTTCTTCAGTTTTTATCCTTAGAAAGTTCAGGAGCATCCTTTTAACTGAAAGAAAAGATAAAAATATATATTAATTAATTAATTAATCAATTAAATAAAATGGTTATATAAATAGTTATTTAAATAAAAAATAAAGTAAAGTTGCAGTTTTGAAAGTGAACCATTTTCGTTGACGTTTCCTTCCAGTGCCGGAGGTGCAGTCCTTGCTGGACACCCAGTCGGCAGACGGCGCCTCCGGCCCCAGCAGCCATGCCCTGTTCCACCACAGCAGCAAGGGCAGCAGACGGCAGCACAGCAGCGAGGGGCAGGAGGAGGGGGAGGAGGAGGAAGGGGACAACAACGAGGATTCCGGCTCCAGCGACACCAGCGACACTACAGACTTCAACGACGTGAGTCCGTATTGAGTGAACCTTGTCGCACTGTTGAGCACCATAGCAGACGCCTTTCGGGTAATGCTGTGTACAGGGACCAAGGCTTAATGTTATTTTCTTCAATAGGTTTACCTGTTTGCTGCTCAAACATTTACTGAAATAGCTCTTAAAGATTTTATTCCAAATCTTGAATGAATCAATATTGAAGTTTAACGTCTATGCCCACCATGGGCGATACGGCAGACAGGGATAACCATCCCAGGGAACAGGGGGTAGGGAACTACATCAACACTGAACCATCAGAGCAATCACACTGCTAAGATGGACAGTGAAAATGGACAGTGAAAATTGCCAGTTTTGTAATATTTTTTTTATTATCTTGCCCACCAGGGGTTTGGAACCTGGGTCATCTGTGTACCACTGAGTACGGCGGGGGTCTGAATCAGCGACTTTCGGCATAGAAAACCAGGTCCCTATCAACTGATCTACCAGGCCGTCCCAGTCATAAACAAAGATACCTTTTACCATTCACAGATAGATTTTGTTCTCTCTGTAACAACTGCTGCAAGATGAATGACTCTACAAGTATGTTGTGAAATGCCTAGAGACAGCGCATCGGGAAGTAAGAAGAAAGATTTTCCTTTGGTGTTAGCATTGTGTCGTGAAGAGGTCATGCTGAATTGCAGGGTCTGAGCGAACACGACCTGGATGACCTGGAAGAGAGGTCCATCGGCAATGAGCAGAGCGCTTTAGCCCTGGCCACCAGCAACGACAACGGCAATGATGAGAATGATATTGATGAAGAAACCATGTAAGTTTGCCTGTTTTTGGGTCATGGAAACAACACTCTGTTTTGTTGTTGTTGTGTGCTTATAATATTGTCTCTTTCACAATACAACACAATATCTCTTTATGGTTCTACCCTCTTATGTTCATTATTAGCCAGTTCTTTTTGTCGTTGCTAGTTGTGTTGAGTTTGCGTTGAGCCAAATAGGTAAATGCTAGACATGTTGGAGATTGGGATGTGTAAGTATGGAAGCGCAGTTGGCTCAGTGGTGTATGCAGTGTATTCAAATGTCAGGCAGTAACATTGCAGCCTGTAGAGGGAATGGTTCAAGGCCACCACAAAAGACAAAAAAAAAAATTACTCCTACTCCTACTCTGACGCTCATGTCATCCTAGACGAATGAGTGCCGGCTACACAACTACACCCAGCACACACTAGGTCCTTTATCCCCAACCCCGGTCACTTAAGGATTGTGCTCAGTCATCTGGGCGGAAGACAGTGCGCCCAAAGGCTGCAAGTGGGCGGCTTGAGTTAGATCCTGTATCGGCCAGCACTTTGAGTTGCAAAAGTGCGCTATAAAAGAGACAGAGTTACAGCATATGTGTGAATGATTTGTTTGCAGGTCAGTAGATAATGACGTGGGAGACAGCCTGCTGTGGGAGGAGAATGATCTAGATCAGCTTGGAATGGGCGCTCCCTGTGGCCTCCCTCGCATGACCAACAACCTCTCTCAGCCTGAAACATCAGGGTAAGTTCTGCCACCTATCGACAACACAGTTGACAGTAAAGCCACATTAAGAAAATCATAAAATAGAAGGGATTTTTTTAAGAGGTGTTAGAAATGTATGTGCCTTGCTCTGTCAATCCTGACGGGCGTTATGAAATCGCTTGAACAATCAATGGATTTCTATCTTTCTCTATCAAGTCTGAAGGATATTAATAAATTGCTGCAACAATCAATGGATTTCCATCTTTCAGTAAAAATATGCCGTCTGCTTGGTGAGGGAAGTAATAAAAAGCACACGGACGACTGTGTGCTAGATACAAAAATGCAACCTATTATTCCTCCTTGTCCTGGATGATGTTGCTATGTTTTCCCGGAGAAGGCAACCTAAAATTTCACCCCATATAGGCGACAAATATTAGCCGCAATTTAAAAATAAATTAAAATAACAATCTTTCTGTATCATGCATATGCACGAATTTTACAATGTAAACTAAACCACAGTATGGATGAAGCAGCATGGCGATGCAGGACAAGAATGAGTTAAAAGTGTTCAGGATGATAAACTTGCATTTCCATTGTTTATGTATTTATTTATTTTGTGTTGTCGACTGTGCAGGAAAGATGAGGAGGCCATGTTGATGCGGCTGTTGGATCAACACTCGTGTGACTCGGACCAACACTGGCCTCTGGCCCCTCGTCCCGTCACTTTGAGAGACTACCTGCCTTGTCACTCTCCT
The DNA here is from genome assembly GCA_036898135.1 of Oncomelania hupensis. Taxonomy (NCBI): domain Eukaryota; kingdom Metazoa; phylum Mollusca; class Gastropoda; order Littorinimorpha; family Pomatiopsidae; genus Oncomelania; species Oncomelania hupensis. Next base: position 51,758,084 of record CM072521.1, read on the forward strand.
AGCGGTATGCCTTCAAAATAAATTAGGCCTAATATTTACAAGATGGCGTGATAAAACCAAATATTCCTTTCTCACAGACAAAGACTGTTAGCTACGTGTAGCTCGTCATGCTCACTGTTATTGTCATTATCCGTACAACTTAAAATTAATCCGATGAATAAAAATTGATACAACAACATGTTCATCAGACTCCCATCTTTAGCAAAGGCGCTGGTATGATTGTAGACATTAAGCGCGCACAATCAAGGAAAGAAGCCTTACATTTTGGGACTTGAGCTATTACGTTTGTGTTGCAGATGAGGCGAGCGACGCAACTGCACGCCTGCTGACCCAGCGTTGGCTGGAGAGCCTGGAGACGGATCTGAACCTGGCCACATCCGATGCCAACTCGGGCGCAGCGGCCAAGCGGCCCCTGGACGTGAAGAACCTGCTAGGGCAGTCTTCCGGAAGCAGCAACCCTTCCTCCAATACGCCTCGCTTCCCTCCATCATCTTCCTCCTCCTCGTCCCCAGGGTGTGCGGGTGCAGGAGACCTGGTCAGCTCTGTGAGGAGGCCCTCTGCTCCCACGCCATCTGATGTCTTGGAGCACATCCATGCCAGGTTCGTCTTTCGTCTTTCATTCCCAAATTAGCTTCCTTGCCCCCAAACCTTGTTCGTAACGCTCAACCTTTGGTGCGATGTGTTGCACTGCATCCTTGCTAAGTTTTGGCTTTCACTAGCTTCCCATCACAGGTATACTGTTTCCAGCCAGCATCTGATTCCGCGATTATAAAACTGTGTGTCGTCCTGGGTGAAAGCTGTCTATCATAGTCCATCCTCTGACATCTTTGCTTCAAACTGAAAGAGAATAAATCATGGCTCTCTTTGCATTTTCCAATCCATTTACGCAACAAATCGCGCAAAAGCTGCGTTGAGCACGATGATGACAGGAAATAAAGCCAGAAGTACTTCTCTTCGAATTTGCTTGCGAACCGAAATCAAAATGAACTCGCCTGCTGAATCAGACAAGATTACTCTTCTGCTGTCAAGAAAGGGTTCAAGCCTGCCAGCTATTTATGTAGTTTGTGTATGTGTGTGTGTGTGTGGCAAAATGCCTTTCATCGGGAATTGCCCTTGGTTTGTTGCAGGTTCAGTGAGTTGGCAGCCACCACCATCGCTGTGGCAAACTCGGCTGTCACAAGTGAAACAGAGGCAAGGCGGTTCAGAGGGTCTGGAAGCACCACCAGCAGGGACAGAGAAGGTACCTAGTATTTCCTTTTTATTTCAGCTGTACATTGGAGGTTTCAGTGTTTTAGTTTTATTTCAACTATGTGAATTATTATAGTTGGGCATTTTGCGCAGATCGTTTAGTATTCTTTTAATGCATTATGTACAGCAACTCTGAGACTTTATGAAGCCTTCATCCCACTAACCCGTCTCTGCAGATGGTGATGAGCAACTGCACGTTTGCTTGAAGTTGCTAGCCATGTGATGCGGCATCAGCATGGTGGGGTTCAGCCTTCCCTCTCCTGGTAACAAAGAGAATACATGTTGAAGACTGACTGCCTGCCTGGCCTAGTGGCCACTTCTAGCTTAGTGAAAATAGGCTTCATCACAGTCTGCTGAAAGGGAGCAGCTCTCGCCAAGTCTCTGCTATGCTGTGTGCTTAGTACCTGTTAGAAGACAGGCATGCTACTTTTCCGCGATTTCGCGGATTTCCGCGACAACCATTTTTGGTTTCCGCTTAAGTTAAAATTTTTCAGAGAAAGTGAAAAATTTTCAATGAAAAAAAAAATCGAGATCAAATTTTTAAATCGCGCAACGCATTCGTGGGCCAGTCAACCTTAGGCTAGTCCCTGTGAGATACCGCGGATCCAGTTTAATCAGTGCGCATGCGCGTCACGATATTCGACTTCCGCATTCTTTTCCGTGCCGCCATAGTAAGAATATGTTCGTTTAGACTCCGCTTGCTTTCGCCTCGAAATGTATCGCAATGACATTGTGGAGAAAGGCAGTCTTGAAGACTGGTATAAGGGAGAAAAAAACAAGTGGCTCTGGAAATGGCTTGAGAAAAAACACGAGGATGTCGAGTACGTACATCTGCAAAATCAAACAGCCTGGAAAGGCCTACTGCACGCTCTGCCGATGCGAATTAAATTACAAATCGGCGTTTTTGCATTCTAAGAACTGAAGTATAAAGAAGTTTTTCACCGCTTTTTCTTTTCTTATTTTATTAGAAACCAAGTTACGATCATTTTTTTGTTTTTGAAGCATTCCCTTGCCAATCAAGTTTATTGCAATCCTCTGATGTCATGTCAGTTACCACATGAGAATTTTTTTTATACTGAAACGTGATTTTTTTTTTAAAAATGTGTCCAAATGTCAATTACAATGAAATGGCCCATGTTCATTTTTATTCTGTTGCATAAACAGTTTGATTTACTTTAATGATTGCTGACTACTACTGAAATAAACCTACCAAGAACAAGAACAACTAAATGTTTATCGGTTTCATTTTTTTTCCTGAGGCTTGTCTCACACAAATATGCTTTCAGTTAGAAAAAGTAAACATGCATTTTTCATTCTACCCTTTTGACTATAAATTAGTAAAGGTACAACTCTGTTTTGGACCATATGTGCATTGGTAAAGCCTTGTCTTGTCATTGTAATTAAACCATTCTTGTCTGCAGTCAATAGGAATGTTTGATTAATACAAGGCTTAACTGATGTTTAAAATAAATTCATTATGTGTTGAACTGTGGAGAGCTAACAACAGCATTTTAGTACCAAAAAAGCAACTGATCTGACCCCATAAAATAAGGCTCAGAATACACCAGAATGCATAGATTTTAACCATCTTTTCGAAAATTTTCCGGGGGGGGGCCCCCCTAGCATCACATCTCTGCTTCGCAGGAACGCGCACTCGTGGCTGCGCCACTCGACAAAATTTCAGAGAAATCTTAATTTTGCCTGTAGCATGCCTGGAAGAGGAGGAGTAAGGACATCAAATAAAGTACGGACCTATTTGAAGTTCACATTCTCCTGTGAGAGGCGTTGACTGTGTCTTGTCTTGCATTATCATGAATTACGAAAGAGTAGCTGGCAATTGGAAGTAATGTATGAAGTAATGTATTACCTTCAATGAGAAGCACATTGAATGTTAAACATACCTCTTTTTTCTTTTTTTGTTAATCAGGAAAGTCCCATAAGACTGCCCTGAGCACAATCCTGCAGCCGCTGCGCAGTTCCTTGGAAGACCGTCAGCATGTCAGCAGTGACGGCAGCAGCAAGAAGCAGACCCACTCGGACCTACCTCAGCTCGGGTCTGGTAAGTTTGTCCTTCGGATGAGGTCTGCTCGGTGCACCCAGGCATTCCGTCACATGGACTCTGATGCTCATGTCTTAGACGGGTGTGTGTCGGCTACACAAACTCACCCAGCAAGCAATAGAACCCTTCTCCCCCAACTCACAACCCCTCTCCTAACGTCCCCCAGGCTCCCAGGATTATGCTGGGTCATCTGGGTGATGTGCGTAAGGCAGGAAGTGGGCGTCTCAAGTGGCTTGAGTTAGATCTTGTATCGGCCAGCGCCTTGGACAGCTCTTGACATGGCTTGAGTTAGATCTTGTATCGGCCAGCGCCTTGGACAGCTCTTGACTTGGAAACCTGTGTTTAATGTATGTGTATGTGGATACAAATCTACAGGCTTGGAATGTGATTGGTGATTTGGGCAAAAATAGGCCTACCTTCCATTCTTTATCGCTGTTGCTGGCTTTTTTCTGTAAATTATTATTATTATTATTATTATTATTATTATTATTATTATTATTATTACATAATTACTATTGTTGTTGTTGCAGCAGTCAGCGCAGCGGAACTACTGTTTGGCAGCATGTCACTGGAAGAATACAGCATTGATGAGCATTCTGTGGATGATCCAGTGGTCTCCCCTGCGCCTATTGTTCTGTCTTCTCCTGCCTCGTGAGTAGTCCCCCCTCCTCACCCTCACCTCTCTCGCTTTCCATTTTTGGATTTTCCTGAGACACTACCCAATGTGGTCAAATGTGTAGGAAGTATAGTTTTAAAACCTCTGATCGCTGTTGTATTAAATGGAATAAACAGAACTGGTAGAAGGTTGACCATGATTGACAGTCTTGAGTAAGTTTGAGATTGAATTATATTGTCTTCTTATAGAACTAGTCCAAGTACCCAGAAAGATAAATAGCAGTGTAATAGTTGTAGAGATGTGTTGTGTTGTATTGTACTGTGTTGTGTTGTAATGTGTTGTGTTGTATTATATTCTTTTGGTTTGTATAGTGTTGGGTTCTTTTGTATTGTACTGTGTTGAATTGTATTATATTCTTTTGAATTGTAATGTGTTGTATTATATTCTTTTGTATTTTCCTGTTGTATTGTATTTTATTCTTTTTTGTTGTACTGTTTTGTATTGTATTATATTCTTTTGTATTGTACTGTGTTGTATTCTTCTGAATGACTGTGTTGTAGTATATTCTTTTGTATTGTACTGTGTTGTATTGTACTGTATTCTTTTGCATTGTATTGTGTTGTATTATATTCTTTTGTATTGTACTGTGTTTGTATTATCTTCTTCTTTTTTTTATTGCGTCAGATTCTTTTGTATTGTGCTGTGTTGTATTTTTTTTTTTTGGGTGGGGTGGGTGGGTGGGGATGGTATTATGTTTAGTTGTGTTGAATTGTATTGCATTGTACTTACTGAATTGTGTTGTATTGTATTGTGTTTTATTGCCTTGTATTAATGGTATTGTATTTGCATTGGATTGGATTGTAATGGAACGCTAACAATACAAAACGCTTTGTTCAGGAAGCCTGACGTTAGCCAGGAAAGCAGCGGCAGGCAGCCAGGTAGTGCCAAATCCGGCAGCAAGAAAGATTCAGGTGAGAAATAGCCGTTCCTGTATGGCCTGGAAGGATACCAGTTATACAGGGTGGTTGAAAAGTAGCTCCCTATTGAAAATAGCGTATAACTTTTTATCTTGCCAAAAGAATGGCATCTGCATGAAACAGCATGTATTGCCCGTCCTTATAAAAGTCATCCACCAACTGTATTTGCATTGATAAGAACGGAATAGGCCAGTTCCCTTTGTCTGTGGGCATCCATGTTTGGAAAGATCCGTCAAGGATTAACTGTGTGAAGGGTGTAGGCCTTAACAGCCCCTGATACTAACCATTCTCTGCCTGCCATGTCCCAGCACAGGTAAACGTGTATGGTAAGTGTTACGCTGGTGTGGTCGTGTGGACAGTCGTTTTGTTGGGTGGGAAGCTGTACTAAGCTGCGACTGTTCTGCCCGGTGCATTTTAGATTTAGGATAAACACTGCCTTTTGTTAGCTGTAGTGTGCGATGTTGGTAACAACGAGGATAGAAGTTTACCTGGCAATAGTGATGTTGAAAATGATGATGATGGTTAATATGGATGTTGATGATGATTATTGTGACTGTGAAATGTGATAGGGGAGTTAACAATGCAAGTTATTCCCAACATTATAGCTACAGTTGTTGTTGTTCTGCTGGCAGTATATAGAGCCGTCATTTGCTGTGATTTAGTATATTTACATTTATGCAACATTCGCCTTTGATTTGTGATATTATTGCAATGTATGTGTGCAGATAAGTGATATTGATGTAATGAACTGATGCGCTTTGAACTGATCTGTTATTATTATTATTATTATTATTATTATTATTATTATTTTTATTTTTATTATTGTTGTTGTTATTATTGTTATTAAAATTGTTTTTTTAATGTGAAACAATAATAGTTTATTTATTTTAAATGTTTTTGTATGCTGTGTCCTGTAATTTGCGCTTGGAACCACAAGGTAATTTCTCAGCAAGATAATAGAGTATACGTATTCATTTTTGTATTATTTTTTAATTGCTTATTTTTTGTTGATTTTGGACACTTTGTTGTTCTTTTTTATTGGGAAATTCTGGGATGCCTCCTCGGGGGAAGGCGTAGTTGCAGCCTGTGGTGCGCCCAAACCCAACCTACCTAATATTAGATGTGTTTTTGAAGTATTTGCTGGGGGAGCAAACCAGAGTACCCAGAGAAAACCCCTGACGTTGCCCGAGTCGAAAGTAAATAATATTTGGAGAAACCTAACTCCCAGAGGCAGGATCGATCCCATGCATATCAGGTGCCATTGGTTTGTGGCCTGTGTACACGGCAAATAAGTCTGTATTTGTGCATCATGTTGTGTTTTCAAAAGAAAATTAACACGAGACTGATGCACAGACCTATATAGATGTACCAGATCCCCAAGCTGACTCTCTTGCACAGGACATGGTTCAGTGACTCAGCACTTGTGTCTCAAGAAGGCCTGTGCAAGAATTCAGCTGGATTTAAAACGTAGACATTGTGATGAAGTAGCTTGCTTGGGAAGTAGAGGGGTACAACTCCAGGCATTCGGTCTCTTGTAATGTCCCCTATTGATAACATTACTTTAAAAAAATTTTTTAATAAACAGTGATAAATATTTTCTTTTTCTAAAAGGTGATACTGCACAATGCCTGACACTCATGCGTTTAGTTTTTGTTCCTTACTGCTGACTGCGGCTGTTTTCCAGGTTTAACTTGGTTCAACTTTCTGAAGGCTCCCAAAAGCATTGGCAGCAGCTACACCACCACCCACACTACTTCTAACTCTTCCACCACTGCCACTTCCACCACCACTGCTGCTAGAAATAAACCAACGGCCAGCCAGCAACAGCCATCCAAGCCCTCTCATCCGTGAGTACTTGTTCATCGTTTAAAAGATTTTGCCTCCTTCTTTTCGTTGTATTGACTCGCATGCATAGCAATGTATGTACTGACCACCCCCCACCCCACCACCCACCCCTCACACCCACCCACCCACACCCACCGCCCTCCCTCAAAAAAAAAATTTTTTTTAAAGAATTTTGCAAATCTGTGCGAGATAAGACCTAAGTAGTCCAAAAATTAGATTTGTTAAAAAGTCAGTCTGTCCGCCGTCTGTCTTTGCAAAAACTGTACAGTGGCTAAGTACTCAGAGCCTATTTCAACTATCATAACCAAACTTGGTAAGATGGTCTATACCCATGAAAATGATCAGTGAATAAATGACTTCACTTCAAGGTCAAGGTCACAGGTTCATCAAATGTTAGTTAAAAAATGAAAATGTTTCACACAATTTCACTTTTTTTTTCTAGGTTATTAATAGTGAACTTATGATTCTTTGGTGCATGATAGATATCAATGAGACATACATACTTTGCAACTTTGGTCAACCTCACTTCAAGATCAAGGTCACTGGAGTGTCCAAAGTCAGTTTATAAAGGTACTTTGAAGTGACCTCTACTATGAGAGATATAAAATCATAACTTATTGTATTTAGAGTTGATAAATTGATCTTTCAACTTTGTTTCGTTTTTGCATTGAACTTGAAGGTCAAGGTCATTTTAAGCCTTGGAAAAACATACACGAAATAGGTCATCGTACAGTGGAATGGCTGTTTATTTAACCCATAGCATGCAACAACATGAGAGTGTACAACATCAGCCCTAACATAATTGATGTCATCCAAAGCCTGTATGACAAGGCTACCAGGGCAGTCTTCCACAACAGCGCCATCAGGAACTGGTTCAGAACAAAAATCGGTTTGCATCAAGGATGCCTGCTCTCTCCGGCACTCTTCAACATCTTCCTGGAGCGCATCATGTCAGATGCCCCTGCAGATCACAAAGGTACAGTCAGAATAGGGATTAGAGCAATCTCTAACCTCCGTTTTGCGGATGACATTGATGGATTGGCTGGAGAGGAAAAAGAACTTGAACAGTTGGTACAGAGGCTTGACACCACCTCCAGAGCCTATGGAATGGAAATGAGTGCAGAGAAGACCAAAATGATGACCAACTACACCAATGGCATCAACATGGACATCAAGTCCAAGGCCAATCCCTCAACATGGTGTATAGCTTCAAATATTTGCTTTGAACCGATGTCATTAGGAAAAGGCGCTATAAAAATACCCTTATTATTATATTTAGGAGCAATTGTATCAGACAACAGGGCCCTTTAAGGAAATCCTCTCCAGGATCGCACAAGCAACTACTGCCCTGACACGGTTGAAGCCCATTTGGAAAGATAAGTCTACACTCAGAGGTAAGGCTCCTTTGTCATCTCCATCTTCCTATACGCTTGCGAAACATGGACCCTCAAAGCAGACCTACAATGAAGAATACAAAGCATGAAGATGAGGTGCAGGTGCTACAGAAGACTTCCTGGGCATTTCCTATACCCAGCACATCACCAGCGACAAAGTCCGACAGACCATCACACAAGCCATTGGACAAAACGATAACATGCTCAAAGTAGTGAAGAAACGGAAACTCTGATTGCAAAGACCGTCCTGCACTGCAAGGCACGGCGCAAGGAGGCAGAAGAAGAGGGAGACCGAAAAAGAGGTGGGAGGACAAAATTGAAGAATGGACTAGCTTGACACTTTGCAAAGCCATGAGGGATGATGAGGACAGAGAAAGCTGGAGTACACTGGTTAAACGATCATCTGTGGTGCCCCAGCGAATTTTGAGTTACGGATAGGATAGGATGCAACAACATTGGATTATTTGATCAGGCATGCATGAGCGATCCTGTGAGAGTCAAGGTCATCCCAAAGTCAAGGTCACTAAAGGTCATGGTCATGGTTATCCCAAGGTCACAGTTTTTGGGCTTAATACAACTTTTGCTGTACTTCATTTGATAGTACATGAGTGTATTTTGATTCGGAGGTCAATGTCATCTCAAGGTCAAGAGCATAGAAAGATAAAAGTCCGTATTATTTTGCATTGTAATGTCACCATTTCTTTTTTTTTTCTGAGCTCTAATTTTCATGTTAAATATTGTGAGTTTCATAAGGAGCATGTGAGTCATATGGGCTTTGCCCTTCTCGTTGAAATATAACATCGAAGCTTGTTGCAAAGTGATAGTAATCCATGTCCGAATTTTATTTTCCATTAAATGATAGAGGGATGTCTCTTTCTTTTCTTTTAACCATTGGTAAGGAGAGCTCTAGCAGTTTCGTCAGTAGCGTCAGAGTTTCTGTAGTTTTGTTTTTAATTCTGTTACAATTTGGGTGGCATTTTTTGGGAACAGAAGTGTAAAAATTGTCATAGAGCACAGTTCACCACACTATTCAGTTCTCACTGACACAAGACAGCCATTTTGTTATCCGTTAAAAAGTATTCGAACGATCAGTTCTCATTCTTTGTATTGTGCAGGAGTGCCCAAGAGCAGTCGTCCATGGCTCCAGCAGCGGAAGGGGCATCGGCAGCAGCCGTGGAAAGTGGAGGAGGAGACGGAGCCACCTCACCCAACGGCAACACTGCTGCCACTAACCCCAGCGCTGGCGGCCCCAAGGTCGAATTTTCCTCCAAAGACAAGTGAGTTACATTGAAAGGGAAGGGGGCACAGATGTTTGGGCTGACCCTTTCCTAAGATTCTGTTGCTAAGTTCCTATCTAGAAATGCTTTATTGCTTTAGATGAGTTATTGGTACTAATGGTATTGAATGTAGTGTATCGAACATTTCAAAATGAAATTCTATTTTGATACGTCTTCTAATAGCAACTTGCCGTTACACCACAGGTTTGAGTTATGACTATGTGTTTGTCCTGTATGTAGGAGTGTCTGTAACATGTGAGCGTGTAGGTTGGTTACAGATCACTGAGTTTTGAGTGATTTAGGTATAAGGCGCATATAACATCCATTATTATTATTATTATTATTATTATTATTATTATTATTATTATTATTATTATTATTATTATTATTACTATTATTATTATTATTATTATTATTATTGTTGTTGTTGTTGTTGTTGTTAAGGGTATGTTTCCAAACTCAGCCATAAGTCTTGGCTAACAACCCTGAGAGGGCTGAAGGTGTGAAGAAAAAGCAATTTTTACTTTTGGGTTTTATTTGATTCTGTGGTGCCTGTTCTCGCATATGCTAGAGAAATACAACTCGCTGTCATTTCATTGAATTTGATGCCTCTCGACAAACCGTCACCAGTCTGTATTCCATGTCAGTGAAATGGCGGTAAAATATCGATACAAACATTAAGTATCTGTGTAATAAAGGTCTGGTTTTTGCTGTATCATCCCAGCAGCAGTTGCTACAGTTTGTCTTTCTTTTTTTCAGGCCTGATTCTCCCGATGATCCCTCTGTAGTGTAGTGGACCGGCGTATCTCCACGACAGTATTACCTCAGCACTTTCTGCACTTGTGTGCATTACAGTCAGCGACCAGCAACAAACAAACAATCAACATGGGGAATCTGGAACTTTTTTTTCTTTTTTGACTTTGGATTTAGATTTTTTGGGGGGCTTTCTGTCAACAATGTTTTAGGGATAGGGGCAAAGCTGCCGTGTATAAACCAGTATTTTGGCTTTTGAGTTCAGAGATATGAGATTGTTGCTTTATTTTGCCACCCTTGCTCTGTTTGAGTGTGAATGATTCAGCAAACATTGTGCCCTTTTGATGTCCAAATCTCCAGAAAACCTTTAAAAGTTTCAATCTGGTATGTTTAGAAGGTTGGTTGGAAACCTTCGTTGAAAAAGATGGCGGTAATTTTTGCAAGTTTGCAATCTCGCTACAGCCAGAAGTGGCTTGGGATCGTCATGAAGAATGTTGTCTACAGCAAAGGTTAGCCTACCCTCTCAGCCCCTTATTGAGGATTGAGGTTCTTACATCAGATGCCAAGAACTTGTGGGTGGAACCAAATTTTCGCATTACACATCAGACGCTCTGTGATAAACGTACTCCTAGTGCTTTGCTACTGTTCTGTATATGTTTGTTTGTTTTTTGTGTGTGCGAGTGGCTTCTGACATTGTTTGGTTGGCCATAGGCGGCCTCTGAAAATGCTTTCTATTTTTGAACGGGTTGGAATCTTTTCATTTGACGTAATGTGGTTGACATGTGTGCTAGCTGTACCCATGTTACCAGTTGTTTGTGGCCCACAAGATATACTTGAGCAAGGTATTAGTTTTTTAATAAGATAAAACATCATTTATTATCAATTTTTTTCAAAATGTTGAAGTGTACCACTGGTATTTTTAAATATTATTTATTTTATTTTGTCGTATTTATATATTTATTTTTGTTTTTAATTTATCTATTTATTTACCTCAGTAGATGCATAAACTAGTTTGTAGAGCAACACAGGTTGCTGCTTCATTATTTATTGATAACACTATCAAACATTGTGTGAACAGTGAAATACAGTGACGATTGCATATTGTATTCAAATGTCTCCTATAGTCAAATTCTGCCATGACCACAGCTTTTTCCTGTGTAAAAAAAATGGTGTTGTAAATTTTAAAAAACTATGATAGAACAACATAACTATAATAGAACATTTGAATACAGTGAGGATTGCATACACTAAAAATGGCTTTGTGTTCATTTGTCTCCAGTATTCAAAACCTGTACTGACTTCAGCTTTTTCTTATGTAAAAACGTCGTTAATATTTGTTAAAAAAAATAAAATAAAATAAGGAGGATATATTGTGCACCCAGGTCTTCAGTTGCATGAACGCATCAGGTCTTCATTGTATATGATTACCAGTTAGTTATCTGCTGAAACATCCAGCGTAGCTGAGTCTTTGAGGTCTACTTCCTGTGGGTTTTGCCAGACTACTGCAGATTTGCCTGAAGTTTTTACTTGCCCGGTCTTTTTAGAGAGTTGCATGGTTACCCTCCCATTCTTCTTGTAACGGAAAGAAAGAATTTGGAGATGCTGACTGCCTCACTTCACATGTCGTCGAAAGTGTAGACTTCATGGTGATTGGCTGAGATTGAAAAGGGAGTAGACTCTGAAGGCTTGGCCAAGCTTTAAACTGGTGGCATTGATATATTTCATGCTTGACTTACGTAATATTAATAATGTGTTTTTTCTCCCCTTTCTCAGAAATATTGGCGCATCTTGATCGAGCTTTAAGCTAAGATCAGTATTCTCAAATAAAGCCATATTTTCTTGGCTGGAACGTTGTCAACTTGCATCGCTGTGGGGATTTTCGTAGCTACGTTTTCACTCCAAATGTTTGTTCATTCAGTTCTCTGTTGACATGTTGGTAGCGTTGTGGAAAATGGAGTTCATTTGTTATAGAATAGCTAGTGTGAGTTTCTTGTCATGTTCAATCTGTGTGTGTGTACGTGTGTGCATATGTACGTTTGAATTGTGGGTGTATGCTGCTATTATTATTTTGTTATTATTATGAAAGGTGGTTGGGATTGGAGAGTATGATGCTGTATTGTCTTCATTATTTATTAATGAAATATTTAGTTATTCTTATATCAATGGTAGCTCTGTGGCTCAGGATTCAAACCCTGATTTCAACAAACTATAATGTTCATGCTGGATATTATTATTATTACTATTATTATTATTACTATTATTATTATTATTATTATTATTCCCCCTCCCCCCCCCCCCTGTTGGGGTGCCAGGGGTTTCAGTATAAATAGTATCCCCACTTTCTGGAAATTTAGTGCTTTAAATTCCTACTGTCGCTGTCTTTCTCATTTGCTCTCTCTCATTCCTGCTCTGTTCTTTCAATCTGCTATACTATCTTCTTCTTCGCTTGACCAGTCACCTACCTTTTTTCTTGAAAACTCTTCCGGGACAAGACTCCTTATTTGTGTATGAGGTCTGTTGGATCAGCTTGGGAATATTGGATGCTTTCTGCCAGGTGGTCACTAGGGCTTCCTATGGTGTTATTATTTAGCAATTTAGGCATTTTATATGTATGTGTTTTGTTGATAATATATAATGTTTGTATTCTATTTTGTTTTTGTAAACGGGGGTTCGATAAATTAGAGTACAGCCTCAGAGCCCCCTGCTTGGGATGTTTTTATTGTAAAGTGACTGGCTGGTGGAGAGCTTTCAGTTTTACCACTAGGGTTGTTTCAGCAGATCTTTTATGCGGATCAGGGGTTGTCTGGTCCTGATTTGGCTCAGAAGAGTCCGCTGGACCTAAAGCAATAATGATGTAATGTAATGTTATGTAATTCTTCTTCTTCTTATTATTATTATTAACATTTTGAAACTCAGAAGTGTGTCCAATAAATATGCAATAACACACACAAAGTCAAAAAAATTTTATAATGACAATTATAAAGATTCAAGCAGATACAAAGTATATAAATTTGTAAACATCTTGAGAAACTTTATGAGCTTGTATAAATGCTATATAAGATTTTTTTTTTTCAAATTTATGTATTTCTATTTTTTTATTATAATTTTTAATCTTCGTTATTTTGATTTTTATATTTATTTAATATGATTTTTATATAATTTTTTGGTTTCTTGTCTATTTTGACATGTTTAATAACAGTAATGTGTGATGAATTCAATGATCTTTTTTTTTTCGAGAGGATGTTTTTCTTTAAATAAATTGAAACACTCCTGTTATATTGATATATGTGTGCACTTAGTTCGGAACAAACAATACAAGTTTTGAGAAAATTACAAGTGATTTGGAATGCGGGATAAATTAATTAATATGCTTGTTATTAAAGTCATTTTCTTATTTTAGTTAGCGAGCGCGATTTATGTAGTGAAATTATTACTTTGGTTTGTTTTATTTTTCCCCAGCAACTGTTGGAAGTACTGACACGGGGGTTGGTTTATTGTGTCACTTGTTGCATCATTTTCTCATTATCACATTGGTTTGTGCGCGTGTGTGTTTGTGTGTGTGCGAATTTTCTCCTCATTATCATTAATTTTACAGTGATTTTAATACTACACTGTGACTATTTTGTCATCATTGTCATTTCTTTACTCTTTCCTTACTATGTTCCTTCCTGCCAATCTGTCTCTACTCCCTTTTTTTACGTTTTTTCTCCCTTCCTCCTTCCTGTTCATCTCAAAATCAGGAAATGAAAATCAGCTGAAAGGGTTTTCAATGCATGAAACACAACAAACCCAGGGGTGTAATAACATACTGTCAACTTGGCAGAGGTTGTCATGGAATAAACATTTCAGACACAGTACCGTACTTTACAGACTACAGGTGGAGACTGGATTTTTCTCTTCCATTTGTACGTCCTATAATGTGTGGCAAATATCTGTACATAAGTCCAGAATCACAATATTTGAAACAAATCTCAAACAATCCACATTCCAGCATAGTAGGTGCATCAGGCAGCCTGAGTTAGATGCTGTTTCAGCCAACACCTTGAGCATCTCTTGAGCTGGAAAAGCGCTATATAAGAACGATTAAATAAAATAAAGAAGTAACTCAACATCAAAACCAACAAGTCACATTTGAGGAAACGGGGATCTTAATTTGTGTGTCTTAAACCAGTGCTGTATTTTCGTAGGCGTCTTATAATAATTATGCTACGTCTTACGTGTAAGAAGGAAATTGGATTTGTATTAAAATTGGTGGGGATGTGCCTTAATAAATTGCTTTTCCTTGTCGTCCGTAACGTACGGTAAACTTCGCAGAGGGTGGCACGCCTCTTAGCATGTCGCTGCTAAAATCACACTTTATTAGCGTTTGTCTTCATAGAAGATTAAAAATTTAAGTTGTTCATCTTGTTGAAACGCTGAACACAAATGTAGTGAAATTGTGTTTACTTCTATGACAGCTTACAGACCACTATATATTCTTTGCGGAAAAGAATATACTGGCATACCCCTAAAAAAAATGTTGGTGGTATGAATACTTCTAAAAGTGTTAGGGTTAAAGTATGAAACCCCCCAATAATTTTCATTGCAGAAAGAATAACTCTTTTACTTTCTGTTTAGAAATGTACGACTCTGCATGTAGTCGTCTCTTGGTTACTCCAAACGTTTTGTCATCTTGGCCTCACTTTGTTAGATAAAATAAAGATTTGTGTTGGTAGTCGTCATTTTATGTTTGGTGAGACTGCTGATGTGTTGCCATCGTGTTAATCCCTGCACTGAATGTGTGTGACTGTAATTTGCATGGCCGTTTGAATAAGTAAATGAATAAACAATATTTGAAAGCACATGCATGCCTGAGTCTTTCTATTGGTTTCAATACTGAACAAACATTTCTCGTTGTTTTTATTTGTTCTTCTTACTGGAAAATGTGGTCTGTTCTTTTGTGATGTAACATACATATCATAGAGTTTTGAGAGGGCTCTCATGTCTTTTGAACTCCTTAAATCATTTCAAAACTGTTGTGTGCGTGCTATGGTATCCAACCACATGTACTTGATTTCTTATTTATGTGGCTATTAATTTTCATTTTGTTTGGTGTAAAATGAAAACACGTGCACGTTAACAGTTATCTTCATTATTATTATTATTATTACTACGAGTACATATTTTTAGATATTATACCATTTGTGTACTTACAAATATTTTCTTATACTAGTAATAGGCCTTATTCGGAAATGGGAGGTAACTTGTCTTTTTGTTTTTCTTTTAAGTTAACCCTCCCCCCTCTCCTTCCCATCGCTTCCCGTTGGCGCTGCCACACCGGGTGTTTCTGTATAAATAGTATAAAGTGTAACTGTAGATTATAGTCACACGACACCGAAGCGTATAGGCGACTACTGGTCACATTATTCTGACACCAGCGAACACCCCTTGGGGTCATGAGCAATTTTGCCACTGTAGATTGTTCAAACCTATAAAGGGAAAAGTGAAAGCCACAGTTGAAAACCTGTCTTTCCTTTGTAGGCAAGACAAATTCACTGCGGCAACAGTACCCCCGTTGGAGAGCCGGGGGTTTTCAGTATAAATAGTATCCCCACTTTATGGAAATTTAGTGCTTTAAATTCCCACTGTCGCTGTCTTCCTCATTTACTCTTTCCCATTCCTGCTCTGTCCTATCACTCTGCTATACTATCTTCTTCTTCGCTAGATCAATGACCTACCTTTTTTCTTGAAAACTCTTCCTGGACAAGACTCCTTGTTTGTGTATGAGGTCTGTTGGATCAGCTTGGGAGTGTTGGACGCTTTCTGCCGGGTGGTCACTAGGGCTTCCTATGATTGTATTAGTTAGCAATATAGGCATTTTATATGTATGTGTTTTGTTGATGATTTATAATGATGTTTGTATTCTATTTTGTTTTTGTAACCGGGGGTTCGCGTAGTTGAGGTCAACCCTCAGCCGTCCCCCGCGTGGGATGTCTTTATTGTAAAGTGACTGGCCGGTGGAGGGCATTCAATTTTTCCACTGGGGTTGTTTCAGCAGATCTTTTATGCGGATCGGGGGTTGTCCGGTCCTGATTTGGCTCGGAAGAGTCCGCTGGACCTAAAGCAACAATTAATCAATCAATCAACACCAGCGAACCAGTTGATGGTAAGGGGAAAATAATATGGTCACACATTGGCCAATCCGGGATTCGAACCAGGTACCTTTCGGTTACTAGTAAGACGCTCTACCAACTGAGCTACCCGGCCCCTCTATAAATAGTATTGGAGTAAAATTTACGTCCCCGGACACATTAAGCGTTTTGGGGACATAAATAGTATATCCATATTGTGGAAATTTATACTCAGTCCCCTATACGCTACTGTGTCTGGGGACTTTGATCTAACCAACGAAACGAATGGAAATTTATTGCTTTAAATTACCACTGTTTCTGTCATTCTCATTTGTTTTATCACGTTCTTAATCTTTTCTATTAATCTATTTTATTTGCTAGACCAATCACCTACCATTTTATTATATATACGATAAAAAGAAGGAAACGAAACTATATCGATATATATCACTAACATAGCCAAACATTATTTAAAACAAATTTATGGTAAGGGGTAGACGCAAACAAGCTGATTTTTCAGTGAGCAAACCATGTTTTGAGATGCATTAGACTTCTTTTTAATCCCTTTTGCTTCTTTTCGCTCTTTTATTTCCCTTTTCACTCCTTTATTTCATTTTTTCCTCGTCTTGGCGACTCTTTAATGGAAATTCCCGAATCGAACCGTTTACCTGATGTTTCAGTGATACGTAATCCAATTTACCCATTAAACGCATCTTTTGATAGGCATTGAACTCCTTTTGAATCTCTTTTGCCTATTTAGGGTCCTTTTCGCTCTCTTTTTTTCCATTTTCGCTCATTTTATTCCCGGGTTTGTCAAACTGAGAGAGGCACGGTAATCTAATGGTAGTGCTTTGGCTTGCGGATCTGAAGGTCCTGGGTTCGAGCCCTGTCCGGGCCATTGTGTTGTGTCCCTGGGAAAGACATTTTACTCTCGTTTCCTACTCCTTCGGATGAGAGTATAAACCGAGGTCTAGTTTGTGTCGCATGCACTCCATCATAACGGACTTTAAAGATCCTGACGCTCATGTCCTAGACGGGTGAGTGCCGGTAACAAGAACATACCCAGCATTTGGTTGCAGAGTCCTCAATAAGCTGAGGGTGGCAGCCCCCAAAGAAAGAAGAAGAAAATATTTAGGGTCCTTTTCGCTCTCTTATTTCCATTTTCGCTCATTTCATTTTGTCAAACTGGCTTGTATTTTCTGTCTCGGAGTAGTGTCCCTTCACATAATCCGGTCCTGATTTGGCTCGGAAGAGTCCGCTTTGATTGATTGTTGCTTTAGGTCCAGCGGACTCTACCGAGCCAAATCATTACCGGACAACCCCCGATCCGCATAAAAGATCTGCTGAAACAACCCTAGTGGGAAAACTGAATGCCCTCCACCGGCCAGTCATTTTACAATAAAGACATCCCACGCAGGGGACGGCTGAGGCTTTACCCCAACTAATCGAACCCCCGGTTACAAAAACAAAATAGAATACAAACATCATTATAAATTATCAACAAAACACATACATATAAAATGCCTATATTGCTAAATAATAACATCATAGGAAGCCCTAGTGACCACCCGGCAGAAAGCGTCCAATACTCCCAAGCTGATCCAACAGACCTCATACACAAACAAGGAGTCTTGTCCAGGAAGAGTTTTCAAGAAAAAAGGTAGGTCATTGATCTAGCGAAGAAGAAGATAGTATAGCAGAGTGATAGGACAGAGCAGGAATGGGAAAGAGCAAATGAGGAAGACAGCGACAGTGGAAATTTAAAGCACTAAATTTCCAGAAAGTGGGGATACTATTTATACTGAAACCCCTGGCACTCCAACCTAAAGCAACAATTACATAATGTAATGTAATGCCTCCAAATCTGATTTATCAGTGATATGCAATCCAATGTACCAATTAAAACCATGTTTTGATATTCATTGAAAGCCTTTTTAATCCATTTTGCTTAGTACGTTTCATTTTTGCTTTTTTAATCCCCTATTCGCGCTTTACATTCCTCTTTTCGCTGTTCTTGGATCGATAGGTTCCATTACAAAGGGAAATCCCCGAATAAATCGAGCGTAATTTTACATAAAAATTCACCATTTAACTGCTTCTTTTATTATGGGTTGAGCTAAATTAAGCTCATGTTTCCTATTTTGGAGCCATTCTCGCGTATTTTTGCCCTTTTCGTCCCCTTTTCGCTGTCCTTTTTCGCTCTTTTCGTAATTTCTGTACACCGGCGAAAAGTCGGTACATTGGATTGCATATCACTGATAAATCGATCAGCTTGATTGTCCCTTATACCACTGATCTATTTAGTTCAGTGCCCTTATACGCACTGTGTCCGGGGACGTTAATCTACTCAATGAATGAATGAATGATGCGTCAAATTTGGAGTCAAATTATGTGAAGGGACACTACTCCGAGACAGAAAATGCGAACCGGTGGGGTGTACAGAAATTACGAAAAGAGCGAAAAGGAAAGCGAAAATGTTAGTCCTCAGAGAGTAGCTCTTTTGTAATCAGAAGACGCGTTAATTGCAGCTGCCGTGTCCCCTATAGGCAACGTGTCCGTGGACGTTAATCTACACACCGACCTGTTACAGGTCCGTGATCTACACAAGTCAAGTCAAGCTGCCGTGTGATTTCGATTGTGACCAGCCATCGCTTCCAAGAGATTTATTTCATTTTGATCAATCCGGAGAGCAACATTTTACGAGTTAACGAACACAGACAAGTAAGTGTCCCTGCAGGTTGAATTGAATTATGCTTAAATTATGTATAAATAATTTTTGGGTGTCGGATAGCGCAGTGGTTGGAGCACTCCCTACAGTGTCGCAAGTTAAGCACCGTCCAGTGCGGTTAGCACTGGGATGGGTGACCGCAAAACGTGAAGCGACAAATAACAACGCCCTCAGTTGACTCGATCAACTGTGACTGAGTACCTACTCTTTTAAGAGTGGGGAAGGTAAAGCAGCGAAGGAGAGAGATGGGCATCACCATCATTATGCTGGCCCAAGATAAGTGTGATATCTCCAACATGATGCTCCTCCCCACCCTCCATGCACCCTCTCACCCCCTATCCCCACTCCCCACCTATCCCCCTCCCCTGACCCACCCCAACCCCCCAGCCACCGATTCTCCCCTCCCCCAATCACCCCTGTACCCTTCCCTCTTCCTGTTATTATTTAAGTAAATATTCATAGCCTCTAGTATTCTTAAAGTACACCCGACCTATAATACAAAGCTTGTCTTAGCATCCAAAAAGCGACAAAATCATCTAAATACTGATGTTGGTCGTCTAAAGGAAGAAGAAGACATCATGCTCCCCTACGGCCACAAGGCTATGGGACCACCTTTACCTTTACCTTTAATTTATGTATTTAAGAATCACTTGCTTCCTGTAACAATTCTGACTACATGTATTTCTTCTACTTTCAGTTTCTTCTTCCTCGTTTTGAAACAGAAAGTGAGAAACTTTAATTTTTATTCTAAGAATCGGTTGGTTATATTTTGTTTGTTCTAGGGCTAGCAGACATAATGGCCGAAGCAGCAGCAACAAATTCCAGTCCTACTGAGAATGATACTGAGTGCTCTGTGTGCCATGAACTGTTCATTGAACCGAAACTGCTCCCCTGTGCACATGTTTTGTGTCGACAGTGTCTCTTGTCTTGGCTGTCAGCAAATCAAGAAACTGTGTGCCCTCTCTGTCGCTGCCCAGTTTGTGATGGAAAACCAGATGACTGGTCAGTTGTTGTTGATGCATTGCCAAATGATTTGGTAATGACAGCCTTGGTTGAGAGTGCTCAGAAATTGAAGAAGGATTATGTGTGTGGTGGCTGTCATAAGTCTGCTGCTGTGTCAATCTGTCTGGATTGTGCAGATATGATGTGCCAGAATTGTGCAGATGTGCACACAAATTTTAGCATGTTAAGACATCACAAGATAGAACCCGTGTCCAATGCTACTGCTGAAAGTCTAGCAGCTAGCCAACCCATCTATTGCATTGTGCATGATGGTAAACCATCTGAGCTATTCTGTGCCAGCCATCAAGCTGCCATCTGTCATGTGTGTGCTTCCACCAAGCATCGCTCTTGCACAAACATCACTGAGCTGTCCGAAATGGTGGACAAGTGTCACTCAGAGCTGGATGACATAATGAAATCCTTGCAGAAGGGAGAAGACTTGCTGGAGAAAGTGATAAAAAAGCTGGATTCGCTTTTGGAACAAAACGAGAAGAAGTATGAAGAGACGGTTGCAGACATTGATGACAAGTTCAACAGCATGGAGAAGGCGCTGAAATTGTGCAGGCAGCGATTGAAGGATCTGGCGCTGGACGGCAAACTGAAATTCAGGGACTCCATGGTGAGCGCCAAAAACTGGACTTCAGCTCAGCGTGGGATGCTCACCTCCAACCGTCTTGTGACTCACAGGGTGAGCAGGTCATCCTCTTCTGCCTCCATCACTGACATGACGTGCGTGCTGAAACAAAGAGCTGCAGACTTAGACCCAGAATCCAAACTGTCCACCATTCTTGGCAGCATCACCCAAGTGACAGTAACCATTGATCAGCTGGCTGTGGCTGAGATAGAGAAGAAACTGGCAGAACTGGGAAGTATTGCATCCTCTATCATGCCTGTTCCAAACATTGAGGTATGCTGAACTAAGGCATTTTACTTTTGTTTCTTTGTTTGTTTGTTTCTTTCTTTCTTTCTTCCTTCCTTCATCAACCATAAATGTTGATCTATTCAGTGCAGCTGTATAAGCCGCATCCACTCAATTTGACAAAAATCTGAGTTTTATTTACAAATAAGCCGCACGGGTTTATAAGTCACACTGTTCTCTTAGCTCACATCGCTTTTAGCTCACCCGGCTATCAAGAGCCCTGATACTTCTTTGGTGAGTTACACTTACAGAGAAGATAAGAATAGACGAAGGTCATCTGAATGGTTCATTGTGTGCGGAGTTGCTTTTAAAATGTGAACAGCTAACAATGTAACAACATAAACAGTTGACACTTTAACATGGAGTTCATCGAAAAACTAATTAGATCTAACAATAAATGTAATGTGACGAGTTGCAAAGCTCGAATAGACGAGGGTGTGATGCTCTGGGAACCGGAAAAATCCTAAAAACAAGCTGCACCGTTGTTTAAGCCGCAGGTTTAACACTGGGGGAAAAATTTGCGGTTTATAGTCCGAAATTTACTGTATTGTACTGAAATTGTAGCATACAAAATATTATGAAAGTTACTGAGAATATATCTCTGTGTGTCTAGCCCAACGCCAAGAGGAATTGGAACACTAGAGATAGTTCATTTCATTACACAGTAGAGAAAGTCAGGCGTTATGCTGACTGACAAAATATATAATTAAATATTACTTAACACTTCAAATCCTATCCTATACAGATATCCTTCAACCAGCTCACTCCATGTTTCTCTGTCCTTGGCTCTGTGTCAAGCAAGTCCAATCTCCACGGTTGTCCTCCCACCTCTTTTTCTGTCTCCCTCTTCTTCTGCCTCCTTGCACCATGCCTCATCCATTTCCATATAATTAGTAATTATAAGAAAATATTTTCTTTTCATCATACATCTTGGGCAAGAAATTACTGTCTGGGCCCAATCATCTCCAGGCTGTTGGCCACATCCGAAATCCACGAGTACAGTGTGGCTCGCCTTGGCCACAAGTAGGTGGTCATTGAACCTATAGTAACAGAGGTTCCTCCATCCTGGCTGGTGACTTCTGTGTAGAAGACTTTTGCCCAGTGATGCCATGCTGACATCACCTGTGTTCAGTCACCTCTTACGACACACAGGGAAACATTGGGTCTACTCTAATCAGTGCCCGAACGCACAGGACTCTTCTGATGATGGTAGCAAATATTTGACTGTGACAATGTTCCCTATGCCTGCATACAGGAACACAACACTGCTTTAGCTTGATGACCTAGTTAATGTACATGCTGATGTTTACATTTTCTGACAAAACCTTAAAGATTGTGGTTGATTGTGGTTTGCTTGCAGGGTCTGAGGTGGTGGTTTCATTCCAATCATGGGAAAAAAGTTTCTTTGAGTCAAGATGGACTGATTGCACAACGATCTGATAATAATCCAGGAGATGGCATTGTGATTTCAGCTGTCCCCATGAACGTCAACACACTGTATGAGGTAATTAGCTGAATGATACAGTGGTGATGTTTGTGTACAGTCAGTAACAGTGAAGTTCTTTGTCTGTGTACATGGAATAATGTTAAAGTACTTTTTGTCTTACAGTATGGAGAATTTGATAGTTCAATTCGTCCTTAACTTGCAATAGGTCTTTAAACCCTGTTCTTCTGTCAGCCTTACAATGCACATTTGTTTTACATAAAGTGAAGTCCAAAGGTTGGTGGAGATAAACACAGCAAAAGAAGGATTCTCTCTACATGTAGTTTTCTAAAACGCTGTGTCAAAAGTAACAAGCCAACAATTTCAGTTTGTCTTGTTTGAATGACTTTTGAAGATCTAGTGTGTATGAATGAATTTATGAATTTCAGGTTGATATAATTATTTCACATTGTCATGATTTCAGACTTACACTACATCTAAATACGTAATAACAAGTCCTGTACTCAAATTTAATTCCCCTAAATGTTAAAATAATATTTTTGTAAATACTATTACATACTACAACTAAATTGCTTGAATAAAGTGATTTACAATAATCGATTTCTTATATCAGATGTGTTCAAGATGTTTGCTTTGAACAGGGAATCAAATATGTCTGCATCATATTAAAATATTATAAACTTTGATAAATTAGCCTGTATGACAAGGCTACCAGTGCAGTCCTCCATAACAGCGTCACCGGAAACTAGTTCAGAACAACAATCGGTGTGCGTCAAGGATGCCTACTCTCTCCAACACTCTTCAACATCTTCCTAGAGCACATCTTGTCAGATGCCCTTGCAGATCACGAAGGCACAATCAGCATAGGGGGTAGAGCAATCTCCAATCTTCGTTTTGCGGATGACATCAATTTGATGGATTGGCTGGAGAGGAACAAGAACTTGATCAGCTGGTACAGAGGCTTGACACCACTCCAGAGCTTATGGAATGGAAATAAGTGCAGAGAAGACCAATATGATGACCAACAACATCAATGGCATCAACACGGACATCAAAGTCCAAGGCCAATCCCTCAACACAGTGCATAGCTTCAAATATTTAGGAGCCATTGTATCAGACAATGGGTCCCGACAGGAAGTCCTCTCCAGGATCGCACAAACAACTGCTGCCCTGACAAGGTTGAAGCCCATTTGGAAAGACAGGACCATCAGTCTACATTCCAAAGTAAGACTGCTGCGCTCCCTTGTCATCTCCATCTTCCTATATGCTTGCAAAGCATGGACCCTCACAGCAGATCTACAACGAAGAATACAAAGCATGGAGATGAGGTGCTACAGAAGACTTCTGGGCATTTCTTATAACCAACACATCACCAACGACGAAGTCCGACAGACCATCACACAAGCCATTGGACAATATGATGACCTCCTCACAGTGGTGAAGAAACAGAAACTCCGATGGTATGGCCACATCACCAGATCATCAGGCATTGCAAAGACCATTCTGCAAGGCACAGTGCAAGGAGGTAGAAGAGGGAGACCGAAAAAGAGGTGGGAGGACAACATTCGAGAATGGACTGGTTTGACACTGAGTGAAGCCATCAGGGCTGCTGAGGACAGAGAAAGATGGAGTATGCTGGTTAAACGATCATCTGTGGTGCCCCTACGACCTCCGAGTTACGGGACAGGATAGAATAGGATAGGATGATAAATTACCGGCGTGTTGTAGGAGGCGACTAACAGGGGTGATGTCAGCACGGCATCACTGGGCGAAAGTCTTCAACACAGAAGTCACCGGCCAGTACGGAGGAAATTCATGTTACTACAGGTTCAATGACCACGTGCTCGGGGATAAGGCGAGCCACACTGTATTGTGGATATCGGCTGTGGCCAACAGCCTGGAGAGGATTGGACCCTGCCAGGTCTTTCTTGCCCAAGGCACACTGCCTGATGAATGGAATCATTCACTCCATACCGGATCAGTCGTCGCCCGTTGGCCACCAGGTCAGAGGTGATAAGTGTGCTACTGATGAACAACTTAGCAAGATTTGCATGAGAAACAACAACGTCATAGGAACCTGGAATGTTAGGACCCTAACTGCAGAAGGAAAATTAGAAGAACTGGCCCACGAGCTGGACCACTATCGATGGAACATTTTAGGTATTAGCAAACTGTGCTGGAAAGGCCTAGGTAAAACAACGACCGACAAATGTCACAAGCTTTATTTCAGTGGTAGAGATGACAGGCACAAACACGGCGTTGGATTCTTGGTCCACAAGAACATTCTAGCCACTGTCATTGGTTGCCGCCCTGTCTCCAGTAGACTCATTACCATCCGACTGAGAGCAGCCCTTTTCAACACCACCATCATAATAATAATAATAATTTATTTCATTTAAAATTCTACGCCTTTCCCTCAGGAGAAGCTCAAAGCGCAGTTACAACCAGCCATAAATAAATACTCTAAGAACATAAAAATATAAAAGCATCAAACACAAAACCAAACACCACAGTATTAAAATATAGTCAAACACACCCACTCACTCTATAACTCCCACGCACGCACACATACACACACATACATGCACACAACCACACACACAATAAAATACAAAGCACAATAAAATTGTCTATCTCTATAATCACATTATTAAAACATAGTCAAACACACCCACTCACCCTATGTCTCCCACACACACATACATACACACACACAATAAAATACAAAGCACAGTAAAAATTGTCTATCTCTATCACCACAGTATTCAAACATAGTCAAACACACCCACTCACTCTATGTCTCCCACGCACACACACACATACACACATACACACACACACACACACACACACACACACACACACACACACACACAATAAAATACAAAGCACAATAAAATTGTCTATCTCTAACAGTATACGTGCATTTCACACAGAAACAGAAACGAGCAGTTTACTTAAAAAAATGCCATGGAACAACTACTATGATCACCACAAAAAGACACCACAACACAACAGACACTCAAGCAGCCAAGCACACCTGGACCACGACGAAGATGAGGAAAACAGCGACGATGACGACGACGATGATGACGACACCGAGAAAGAAGATGACAACGACGAATGGATGATGATGATATGATGAGGCTGATGACGACGATGATGATGATGATGACCGTGATGACGACGATGATGAAGGTACGATGACCACAAAAGAGGTTGAGGACGGCTGGTGGGCAGGAAATTATTTCAAGAGGTGTTCATGGAAAAGATGTGTTTTAAGTCTAGATTTGAATGCAGATAGAGTAGGGGTGTCACGGAGAGGCTGAGGCAAGGAATTCCAAAGTGTAGGAGCAGCAAAAGAGAAAGAACGACGACCATACGTCTCCAGCTTGATGCGTGGCACAGAAAGGTGACCAGCGTCAGCGGAACGGAGAGATCTGGATGGACGATATGGCGTTAAGAGCTCAGACAGATAAGAAGGTGCTAGACCGTGCAGACTGCGGTAACAAAGCATCGCAACTTTGTATTCGACACGCGCGCGTACTGGCAACCAATGGAGTTCCTGAAGAAGCGGTTTCGCGCTGTCGAATTTGCGCTTCTTGAGCACGATACGGGCTGCGTTGTTCTGTGCTTTTTGAAGTTTGTCCAGTAGAGTGTTGGGAAGACCTACAAACAGGGAGTTGCAGTAGTCCATTCTTGACAGTACAAAAGCAGACATCAACTTCTTTGTAGCGCCCACTGTCAAAAAGGGTCTTATATGGCTAATCCTGCGGAGTTCCAGGAAAATGGCCTTGCAGAGAGTGTTAATGTGGAGATCCATTGAAAGTGCCCTATCAAGGTGGACTCCCAGATTTCTGACAGTCTGAGAGAATTCAATCTGCGTGCCTGAGAGTGTGATGGTAGCTGAGTCAGAGAGAGATTTTAGTTTATGATCAGTAGCTATGGGAATAATTTCAGTTTTGTCATCGTTTAATTTGAGTTTGTTTACGTTCATCCAGGTCTTGACAGATTCAATGGTTTGTTGGGTGGTGTTCAGTATTATAGGAAGTTGAGAGGGGGGACCAAACTTTTGGAGTTGTGTGTCATCCGCAAACATCTGATAATGCATTTCAAATTGGCGGATGATAGAGCTCAGGGGTTGAATGTATGCGGTAAAAAGTACGGGACCCAGGACCGAACCCTGAGGGACTCCGAAAGCTAGTGTGGTTGGCTCTGAAAATGAGCTCCCGATCACCACAGACTGCGTCCGATCAGCCAAGTATGACCTGAACCAGCGGAGGACCGTTCCGGAAAGACCGAAGGTCACATGCAGTCGTTGAAGCAGAATGGCGTGGTCAAGCGTATCAAACGCAGCCGATAGATCTAGCATAGACAGTACGGAAACATGACCACGGTCACAGGCGGACAACAAGTCATTTACAACTCGCACCAGAGCCGTTTCTGTGGAGTGGTTCTGGCGGTAAGCGGACTGAAAACGGCTCGAGGAGATCGGATTTTTATTATTATTATTATTATTATTATTATTATTACTCATTACCATCCGACTGAGAGCAGCCCTTTTCAACACCACCATCATCCAGGCCTATGCCCCAACATCAGACTATAACGACAGCGAAGTGGAGGATTTCTGTGAACATCTAAAGGCTGTCCTTGACCAAATGCCGAAGAAGGATATAGTCATATTGCAAGGCAACTGGAATGCCAAGGTTGGCCAAGATGCGCACCACAACTGGGGAAACACATGTGGACCACACTGCAACGAGACAAATGACATGGGTCTATGACTCTTGGAGTTTGCCAGATACAACAATCTGATACTGGCAAACACGCTTGGAATCCACAAAAAATCCAGACGATGGACATTTCACAGTCCCGGCGGGGAGCATAACAACCAGATCGACTACATCATAGTCAAGAAACGCTTCAGATCAAGCATCAACATTGGCAGAAAACGCACTTTTCCAGGAGCAGACATTGGAAGTGACCACGATCTTGTGATGATGTCTTTCTGTCTCCACTTGAAGAGAGTAAACACAGCAAAGTGCACTAGACTGAAGTTCGACCTGGACAAACAGCAAGACCCGGAGGTGGCAGAAATATTTCAGGCCACAATTGGAGGGAAATTTGCACCACTGCTCATTTTGGGAGCTGGTGAAGTAGATGTCAAACTCATGACCACCACCTTCAACTCAGATGCCACCACAGAGATCCTTGGCAAGCACCGGCCAAAGAAAAAGCCGTGTATCACACCTGAACTTTTGGATCTATGTGATAAACGAAGAGAGATGAAAAAGAAAAAGAACACCTCACAGGGAGCTGATGCCTACCGAAAAATCAACAATGACATCCGAAAAGGCATGCGCACAGTAAAGGAGAACTGGATAGAAGATCAATGCCAGGAAATAGAGAACAGTCTGAACAAGAACAATGGCAAGAAGTCAAAGTCAAGTCAAGTCAAGTCAATAATTTTATTGCCAAGATAAAACACAAGGAATATGTCTCTAGGCCTACCAGACTGTGAAACGGCTGACAAGCGTTAAACAGTCCAAGGTCTCCACAATATGCACAACTCTCTTCAACATCTTCCTAGAGCGCATCATGTCATAGGCACTTGCAGATCACGAAGGCACAGTCAGCATAGGGGGTAGAGCAATCTCCAACCTTTGTTTTGCGGATGACATGGGTGGATTGACTGGAGAGGAACAAGAACTTGAACAGCTAGTACAGAGGCCTGAAACCACCGCCTGAGCCTATGGAATGGAAATAAGTGCAGAGAAGACCAAAATGATGACCAACAACACCAATGGCATCAGCACTGACATCAAAGTCCAAGGCCAATCCCTCAACACAGTGCATAGCTTCAAATATTTAGGAGCCATTGACCCTCACAGCAGATCTACAATGAAGAATACGAAGCATGGAGATGAGGTGTTACAGAAGACTTCTGGACATTTCCTATACCCAGCACATCACCAACGACGATATCCGACAGACCATCACACAAGTCATTGGACAACACAATGACCTGCTCACAGCGGTGAAGAAACGGAAACTCCAATGGTATGGCCATGTCACCAGATCATCAGGCCCTGCAAAGACCATCCTGCAAGGCACAGTGCAAGGCGGTAGAAGAAGAGGGAGACCGAAAAAGAGGTGGGATGACAACATTCGAGAATGGACTGGTTTGACACTGAGTGAAGCCATGAGGATTGCTGAGGACAGAAAAAGATGGAGTACGCTGGTTAAACGATCATCTGTGGTGCCCCTATGACCTCCGAGTTATGGGATAAGATAGGATATATATTATATAATGTATTTAGAAACAATGAATGTACAATGTCTGATCAGAAGAGGTGCACGGAACATTTACATCAACAAACAAATGTAGTCTACAAACAAATCATTCCTGATGTAATCAATATTGGCAATATGATGACGAGATTATAAATAGTCCATGGTGAATAAACACTGTTTATAACAGCTGCAAGGGGAGCTAAAGTGACTGTGTACTGACATTGAAAGCTTTGGTTTTTTGCTATTTTTAGAAACAGAAAGCTTTGGTATTGTACTCTTTTAAAAAACAGAAAGCTTTGGTATTGTGCTATTTTTTAAAAACAGAAATCTTTGGTATTGTGTTATTTTGTTAAACAGAACGCTTTGTTATTGTGCTATTTTTTAGAAACTTTCTTATTTGTTCAGGAATTCAATTTGTTTATTCATGTTTAAAAAACAAAACACAATATTTTTGAAAGAGATTATATATTTTGTTTCGGAGTTGGATTTTTTCAGAGGGGCAACACTTGGTGTGAATATTAGAGGGCTGTATGTGTGACACTGACTTGAGACCAGCAACTTTAATATGATATTTCATTATGACGTTCAGTATCACAATAGATCTGTGAATGCTTTATTCTTCTTGTTGCTGAAATGAAACTTTGTTGATGTCTAATGTTGAACAGGTTGAACTAGGGACAGGTGGAAGTACACATTATCTTCTGCATTGTGGGGTGACTCTTCAGCCCCCAGATAACCTGAAAGTGCCGAACACAGCCGTCCATGGGTGGACTGAAGCTGTGGTTATCGGGGAGTATGTAACCAAGAGCAAAATCAAAGTAAGAACTTTACTAGTAATCTTGCAACATTAAATCAACAACTTCATTTAGACATTGTGTGTGGGTGTGTGTGTGTGTGTGTGTGTGTGTGTGTGTGTGTGTGTGGGTGTGTGTGTGTGTGTGTGTGTGTGTGTGTGTGGATGGGTGTGTTTGACTGTTGTTGTTTGGAAGTGGGGAGTAGTGATGGGTATAATGTAAGCTACAAAGACCAAGAAGTGTCAGTGATGGGTATAGTGTAAGCTTTTAATACAAATTTCATGTACTTCCAGGTCAAAGAGCTGAGCTCAAAGCATGTACCACAGACACTGGCATGTACAATGAATTGTTTTAGTTGGACTTCATCAGGAAAATGGCTTTATGGTACCATGGACATGACATTGTGTTAAACAGGACAATTTCCAGCTGACAGAGTTGTGGAGAGAAGCTGGCTACAACTACAGCCATGCTTACACAATAACACCACGGCTGGCTTTGGACATGAAGATGAACTTTCCACAAGTGCCAAGCCTTAAGCCTCAGATCACTGCATCACAGTGACCCACACACTGGGACCAGACGTTTACTGAGAGTGCTTTTTGTTTTTGCAGGTGAAAAGTATAGGAGGTCTTTTGTATAATTTAAAACCAGGCCAGAGCGTTGGAGTGTTGGTAGATCATAACGGAGCTCTACACCTGTACAAGGATGGGATAGACCAGGGAATGATGGTGGATGATGTCCCTTCTCCATGTTATCCTTTCTTTGAACTTCCCAGGTGCTACACAAAGGTTCACACCATTAATATTATTGTTATATTTAATGTTATGTTATATTTCAGTTTATTTCTGTGTTGTAATATCTTGTACCCTAAAATTTAAATTTGTGTGTTTATTTATAAAAACTGCTACTTCTACTCCTCCTAATTCTAATACTGCTGCCATTGCTGCTATTTTTTATATGGTCATTAGTCAATATGTAGCAGAGTAGCTCAGTATACAAAACAGGGCAGTGTGTAAGTAAGGAGGGTATGATTTGCACAATGCTGACAGTGTTTAACAATGAATGTTTTACTCTTTGATTTCAGATCACTGCTCTACCCATTCCACCACAGTGTGGCCAGGCTTCAGCTGTAGCCAGTGATGACCAGAAGTGTTAGATTGGCAAATCATAGATGATGGTTGTCATGATTAACCAGTGAACATGGACCAGCTGTGTTGACCTGTAGCAGACTTGGTTTTGACATGTAAATGTAGCGCTGCTGGTTTTATTGCTGCTAGTACTGGTGCTATAGTGATTGCTGATGAACCAGTAAAGTTGGTCATGCTAGGTTTATAAGCTTTGGACATTTAATTGTGTGATGTTCTAGAGGTAGCACTGCAAATATAAATGATTACTACAAATGTAATAATAATGGTAATAGTGTTAATATTGATTGTATTTACAGTGCCGATTGATGATTCTGATGAGTAACCAGTTAAATCAGCTATGCTATGTTAAACCAGTTAAATCAGCTATGCTATGTTAAACCAGTTAAATCAGCTATGCTATGTTAAACCAGTTAAATCAGCTATGCTATGTTAAACCAGTTAAATCAGCTATGCTATGTAAAGGCTACATAGCAAGAATGTTAACATCTTGTTCTGAAAGTGTTACTGCTACTAGTGATGTTGCTACTGTTATTCTGATTGAATACTGTTTTCTTTGGTAGATTATGATTCTAATGGGTTAACCATTGAAATCGGTCATGCTGTGTTCAGCTGTATCATATATATTCATTTGAATTTGAACTCCCACACCTCAAGTACTTGTACTGCCAGAATGTTGAAATCTAGCGCTACAAGAGTCGTTGCTACTGGTAGTGGCGCTAATGTTACCATGCTTGTATTATAATGTAATGTTTAGATTGTGATTGTAATGGTGAACCAGTGAAAATGGACATGTTGTGATCACCTGTTTTAGACTTTCAGACAATTAGAAATGAAACCCTGCAATTCTTTTACTAGTCTTACAATGATTGTATTGTAATGTAATGTTTTTATTGTGATTCTAATGATGAACCAATGAAAATGGACATGTTGTGATCACTTGTTTCAGACTTTCATTAAAAATGTAACCCGGCGAGTATTGTTCTATTACTACTGGTGTCAACCCCATATTGTTATTGCTCTTTGAAAGTATCATCTGTGCTAAAGAAGACCCAGTGGACATCTTTGTTGATGTCATTTCTTTTACAAGTTTCTCTTTGTTTTGAATGTTGTGTGATCTGTTGGTACAAGTTGTTGTCATTGTTGGTTTTTTTGGAAATTGGTAACCCTAACACTTTCACCCCCATAAAGAAAAAAAAAGGTCAAATTTGTTTTTGTCCTCACTAATCTTTATGTTTGTTAAACTATACCTTGTAAATGTTATGTCATTGAATAAGTGACCATGATGTACATGGAATAGATTGGTCAGCTATGCTGTGTTGTGGCTGTGAGTGCCAGTACTGTCTGTGGACATGAGAACTCTATGAGGATACATTGATGTATGGAAGTGATGTGCATGGGTGCATTAGGTAGTTAGTGCTCAGGCAGAATGTGTGCTTTGTTTGAAGTTTGACTATTTGCTGACTTGTTGGGTTGTCAGTGTCTGTGATGGGCCACAATGTAACCCCTGACCACAGTGTATTCCCACTTGGCAAATAAAGCATCCCTTTTCCTCCTTCCTCTCTCCATTGCACTTTCAGTACACAGGATAGTGCTGGATAAGAACACTTGTAATGATAATAATAAGCAATGATAGTGATAGCTAGAAGGGGAAAATGTCCATTGCATGTTTCATGGTTGGCTGGGCTGTCACAAACTGTAGCGCAGTAACACAAAACCTACTGGAGGGTTTTAAGCCATCTTTGGTAGACTGAGGGCTTCAGCTCCTGATGGAAGTGATGACACAGGGTTGGTACAGTGTATAAACTGTCACAGCATTTCCCCATCATCACAATTCACATTGTTGTTGGTTCTGGTTTTCTTCATTATTGTTTACTTTGCTGTGACTGCAGTTTTTGTATAGTGATTTTTTTTTTTTTTGTTCTCTTTATCTTCTTCCTTCCAATATTTCTGTACTGTTGACTTTGTCGGTCTCTTTTAAATTTTCTCTTTCTCTTTTTTCATTCTCACATCTTTGTTTTTTTCAGGCTCTTTGTTAGGCCAAACGTTTTGTCATCTTGGTCTCATTTTGTGAGATAAATGTGTTGTTAGTAGGCTAGTTGTTACATTTTCTACGTTTGTCATTGTATGCCTCAAATCGCTATGTACTTCGCATTATGAATTCTTGTATTATTACTATTATTATCATTATGGTTTTGGCGGGACAGCTGTTTTAAGTGGTCATTACATTTTTACATTTGTCACTGTGTGGTTTTGGTGGGAGTGCTGATGTGCGTGTTCCCATTGTGTTAATCACTGAAGGGAATGTGTGTGGCTGCCATTGGCATGGATATTTAGATAAATAAATGAATCAATAATGTCTGAAAGCATGCACACAATATTTGTTTGTTTGAAAGCATGCACATAATTTGTGTTTGTTTGAATGCTGAGCAACCATTTCCTTTTTTTTTTTTTAAATTTATTGTTTGGATTTTTGACACTTTATTGTTTTTTTTAATCGGGACATTCTGGGGAAGGCATAGTCTCAGCCTGTGGTGTGCCCAAACCAAACCTACCTATTATTAGTTGTGATTTTGAAATTATGAAAGTCTGAAACCCTAATAATTTTAATTGGTAAAGGTAAAGGTAGTCCCATAGCCTTGTGGCTGTAGGGGAGCGTGATGTTGGCAAGGGCGGATCAGCAGGTTCACGCGGGAGGGTGCACTTTTTTTTTTTATTTTTTTTTTTTGGGGGGGGGGGGGGGGGGGGGGGGTTAGAGAGAAGTTTTTGTATCTTACCTCAGATTCATAGCAAAGAACAGTTATTCTTTCAAAACAACAGTTTATGGGCAAAACGCCCTGACATACATGTGTTACACTTTCTTTTGTTGTTGAGTTGCTACCTAATTGTACTTAGATCAAGCTGTTGCTATAACTGCTGTAAATATGCATTTTAGGAATAAACAGGATTAGAATAATATTAACAAGAATAAAGGACAAATAAAATAAATTATAAATATCTTTATCTCTATCCCTATCATCATTATCAAACAAAATATGTACATACCACTTCAGTGTGAGGTAGGTCACAAAATGGTTCAGCACAATATAAAATGTCTTTTCACAAAATAGAAATACTCCTAAAAACTGGTAACTAACACTAATGCTGTGCAACAACGCTAGGCTGTTGCTTCTTTGACGTCTATCTAAATAAAGAGTGACACAATATAAAATGAACTCTTCTACATAGAGCTGGAATGAGAGGAGTGTAATTAAACGAAATAAGCAGAGGTATTCTCGCCCAATTTCCGGTCTTGTCATCATGCGCTAATCATTGACACTGTGCTTGTTTAGTCTACAGGCTGGACAGTCCCTGCTTCTATCAACAATGAGCCCAGCGCACAAGGAAATAAATGTTTTACATTGAAAATAAACCTCTTACATAAACGCAAAGCGGCATATGATGTTTTAGCGGATGTTACACGTCATAATTGGCCGGCGTTCTTTGAAGTTGAGCTGTTACATGTCTAACATGTGTAGGCCGATTGGTGAGTGCGAGTAAACGAAAGAAGAAAGGAGGGAGGGGGTGGGGGTAACAGGAGATTGAGGCGTGAAGAGGGCAGGGATTGATATGGGAAAGAAAATAGGAGAGAATGCATTATTATTATTATTATTATTATTATTATTATTATTATTTATCATTCTTATATAGCGCTTTTTCAGCATCTTTGAGTTAAATGACGATTATTATTATTATTATTATTATTATTATTATTATTATTATTATTATTATTATTATTGTATCACTTTGGTGGAAAGACTTTAAATAAATTATTATTGTATCATTTTGGTGGAAAGACTTTAAATACATTAAACAACTTCTTCTTCTTCTTCTTCTTCTTCTTCTTATTATTATTATTATTATTATTATTATTATTATTATTATTATTATTATTATTATTTTTATTATTATTATTATTATTATTATTATTATTATTATTATTATTATTATTATTATTATTATTATTATTATTATTACTGTCCTTTATTATTATTATTATTATTATTATTATTATTATAATTATTATTATTATTATTATTATTATTATTGTCCTCTATTCTTCTTCTTCTTCTTCTTCTTTTTATTATTATTATTATTATTATTATTATTATTATTATTATTATTATTATTATTATTATTATTATTATCATTATGCTGCTGTTGCTGCTGCTGCTGCTGATGATGATGATTAGCATGATTATTAGCATGATGATTATTATGAATATTATGGATATTATGAATATTCTTCTTCCTCTTCTTTTTCTCCTTCCTCTTCTTTCTTCTTCTTCTTTTCCTTCTTCTTCTTCTTTTTTTTTTTTGGTCGTCCGCGGGGGGGTGCACGTGCACCCGGTGCACCCCCCCCAGATCCGCCCCTGGTTGGAGATCACACTTATCTTGGGCCAGCGTAATGAGGGTGATGCCCATCTCTCTCCCTCACTGCTTTATCTTCCCCACCCTTAAGAGAGTAGGTACTCCGTCACAGTTGAGTCAACTGGGGGCGTTGTTATTTGTCGCATCATGTTTTGCGGTCACCCATCCAAGTGCTAACCACACTGGATGGTGCTTAACTTGCAACACAGTAGCGAGTGCTATTTTAATTGGGGACCGAATAACTCTAGCTTCCTCTTTAAAAGTGTACGACTCTGCATGTAGTCATCTCTTACTTGGTTACTCCAAACGTTTTGTCATCTTGACATCACTTTGTTAGATAAATAATGATTTTGGTTGACTGCTATTGGGTTTCCATTGTGATAATCCCTGCGCTGAATTTGTGTGATTGTCATCTGCATGGCTGGTTGAATAAGTAAATGAATAAACAATATTTGAAAGCACATGCCCGAGTCTTTCTCTTGGAATTTTCCAGTACTAAAGCAGCAATTTCATGTTATTCTTCTCGTTTTTGTCACTCTCACTGGAAAATGTATGCTTTTAGTGCTGTACACACAAAACAAGACGTATGCGAGGAACAACCGAGTTGCTTCCTTTACCATGTCCTTTTGCGCTCCATAGAGCGTCGTTTAAATCACTTTTTTTAGAATCTTCAAAACCCAAGGGGCAATTGTGGGATCAGAAATCCCATTTCTGAAATGAACGTATCGGCTAAAGCCTTCTTTAGTTCTTTTGCTATTTACGAGCTGCAACCCCACCAAGGTATGGACACTCAGTTCGACCAATATAACTCCAGCTGAGATTTTTCTTCTGCCTTTATACACTACCTGAAAATATGCAGATCCTCTCCCCAACTTTTCCGTATCATTTCAGCGAGCACAATCGTAGTGCTTTAATTACCCCAGATATTTTCTACATTCTCATTTTAGGTTTGGGATTATCACCCGACACATCATGTCCTAATCTGTTCTAATCTACTATATTCTTCTTTGCTAGACCAGTCCACCTACCTTTTTACATGAAAACTTTCCCATCACAGTACGTCTCTTTTGTGTATGGGGTCTATTGGGTCACTTGGGGATATTGATGCTTTCTAATGCCATTCTTATTTGTTTTTGTAAATGGGGTTGAAAAATTAGAGTACAGCCTCAGTGTTTCCTGCATAGGATGCGTCTTTATTGTAAAGTGCTGGCTGAAGGAGTGGCCTTCAGTAAATAGTATCCCCACTTTGTGGAAATGTAGTGCTTTAATTTACCACTATTTCTATCATACCCATTTGTTATTTCTCATTCCTAATCTGTTCTAATCTACTATATCTATCTATATATACCAGTCACCTATACCTTTTTACTTGAAAACTCTCCCAAAACAGTACGTCTCATTTGTGTATGGGGTCTGTTGGGTCAGCTTGGGGATATTGGATGCTTTCTGCCATTCTCATTTGTTTTTGTAAATGGGGGTTTGAAAAATTAGAGTACAGCCTCAGTGTTCCCTGCATAGGATGTCTTTATTGTAAAGTGGCTGGCTGATGGAGTGCCTTCAGTATTACCGTTAGAGTTGTTTCAGCAGATCTTTTATAGAGATCAGGGGTACGTGAGTCCTCTTTCAACCCTCCCCATGGGGGTTGCTGGGGGTTTCTGTATAAATAGTATCCCCACTTTATGAAAATTTTGTGCATTAAATTCCCACTGTTTCTGTCATTCTCATTTGTTCTTACTCATTAGTAATCTGTCCTATCAATCTAATATCTTCTTTGCTAGACCAGGCACCTACCTTTTTCCCTATCCTATCCCGTAACTTAAGGTGGTATAGATTCGAAGCTCCACAGATGATCGTTTATCCAGCGTACTCCATCTTTCTCTGTCCTCAGCAACCCTCATGGCTTCACAGTGTCAAGCCAGTGCATTCTCGAAAGGATAGGATAGGAATTTGTCCTATCAATCTACTATCTTCTTTGCTAGACCAGTCACCTACCTTTTTTCTTGAAAACTCTCCCAAAACTACTTATTTGTGTATCGTGTCTGTTGGGTCAGCTTGGGGCTATTGGACGCTTTCTGCCAAATGGTCACTTGTGTTTTATATGGCGATGTAGGCATTTTCTAGGTATGTGTTTTATTAATATTTAATAATGATGTTTATATTCTATTTTATTTGTGTAAACAGGGGTTCGATATATTAGAGTAAAGCCTCAGTCAGTGTCCTCTGCATGGGATGCTTTTAGTGTAAAATGACTGGCTGATGGCATGCCTTCAGTGTTACCATTGCCGAAACAAGGGGGAGGGAGGGGGAGGAATGGGGGTTACGTCCTATTATAAAAATGTTAAGGACAATCATCAGACAGCAAAAGCTGTCTTTAAAATAAAAAGCCAAATCGGGTTTGGCATTGTCATGCCAAGAGGCCCAGGGTACCAGGATCTGGACAGCCCCACCCGGCCACCGATCCGGCCGCGGGTGGGACAGACCAGCAATGAGTAATAGGGTTGAGACACGTCGACGGTACTGCCCAAGGCCATCGGGGGGACCAGGTCACCCCCGACGTGGCCCAGCAGCGTGCAGCGATTACGAGACACTTGGGTCATGAGTGCAAAGGGGGACCAGGTCTCCCAATGCAGCAAGCTATGGAGATCGACAGGGTAAAATTACACCTAAGAGGGAGGGGGAGGAGGGACCAGCTAGGTCCCTCACCATACAGGCGGGAGCACCACCAACCATAGGCCAGGCGACGCGTCAGCTCAACCGCCGCCGCGGATACGCGTGAGAAAACTTACATAGGATAATAATACGGTGAAGCGAGTCGCCCGCCGTGAGGGTCAGGTCTGGTCCCCACAGCGTTGCGGCTCTCCAAGGCGATGGAATATACTCAGTCGGGTGCTCGCTAGGTGGGTACCAGGTCGCCCACCCTAGCGAGATGCCGGGGCAGGGGGAGGTCAACCAGCAAGAAGTGGCCCTAGAGGTGTGCGGCCACACCCGAGCGGTAGACACACGCTGCGGTCAGGAGTAAAATACCAAAGTCGCAAGAAAGAGAATAGGCCACCAAGTCGGCCAGCTCGCCAAGCTGAAGAGCGCGGCAGTCGGTCTTAACCATGGAAAAGTCGACCTCAAGGGCCGCGCAATGGAAAATGCAGTGGTCGTAATTGACCTCACCGCCACATACACATTGTACCTGAACGTAGGAGTGGCGGCACAGTCCCGAACAAATTCGGAGAATAATGGTTTTTAAATTAGGAGGGCAGGCGGAGTAGAGGGGTGCGGGACGAGGTGAGGGACGAGGTCCGTGGAGAAGGACAAGTTCCCACCTGTCCGCGCACCATGTGAGGAAGTCAAAATCCCACCTGCTCCATAACTTGCTTTTTGTCCGTGAGTTAATCTCAGAGGGGGAAGGGGGCACGAGCAGAGAAGCGCAGGAAAGACTGGCGGAACCAACTGCGGCCGCCCGATCCGCCCTCCCATTGCCCCTAAGTCCGACGTGGGAGGGTATCCAAAAGAAATGAACCTGGACACCACGCTCAGCTAAAGTGGAGATAGAGTCAAGGATGGCGTGAACCACGCCAGGTCTAGAATGGCCACCCATGCCCTCCACGCAGCGCAGGGCACCCCTGGAGTCAGAGAGGATGGAAACGCGTGAGTGATGAGGCAGGACCCCATCCTCCAGCCCACGCAACGCCTATCTAATAGCGACCATCTCGCAAGTGAGCACCGATGACCTCAGCGGCAGTCCCCTGGAAGTGGAGGCGCCGCCGTCGACATAGACGCCATAACCGGCGGCACCATCTGGGAGCACGGAGCCGTCAGTAAAAACCCGGACCGTGTCGGAAAGGGAGTCAATGAGCTCCCGCGCCACAATGGTAAGAACGGGCAGGTCGCCAGAGCGCGACAGTAGTCCTTCACCAATGATGGAGACCGTGGGGGTGGGAGGGAGGGGCTGGGGGGAGGGACCGACTCCACTCGAACTCCCCTCAAGAAAGGTTCCCCCAGGGATCTAAAGAACGCATCGGCAATCCCGACTAAAGGGCGGGCGGAAATAGGACACATGAATTGAGGTCGAAGTTCCTCAGCCGTTGTATTAGCCACGAGACAGGCTCTGACAATATAAGAGGAGCATGCATAAGTGTGTATCTAAGAGGGAGAAGGCCGGCTAATCTGTAAACCAGAGCCAAAGGGGTGGTAGAGGAGAGGGAAAGTGCAATACGGGAGCCCTGCACTCCAGACCCTCCATCCTGGCTATGTGGTGGGCCAGCAAGTCGTAGAGAAGTTCGGCGCCAAAAACGAGGCGGGAGCGGACCAAGGATAGATCTACCACCAAAGAGACAAGTGCCCTAGGGTCACTGCCCCACGCCTCGCTGCGCACAGCCAAAATGACGGAAATGGCTCGAGAAGCACTCGACATAGGAGCCGTACTTGCCATTTTGCTGGAAGACAAAGCCAAGATAGCGGACCTTTTTGGGGGGGGCCTGACCGGGGTATCAGCCACCCGGACAGACAAGGAGTTGAAAACAGGATGCCAGTGAGTGTAGAAGGGGATGAATACGGTCTTGGAGGGAGCAAAGAAGAGGCCCACGTCTCTCAAGGCAGAAGAGATAAAGTCGATATCCGTCTGTAACGAATCAAGGTCCCTATGTAGCGCTGGGGGCGCAGAGAGCGACTACTAGTGGAACGCCACAGGGCAATGTCGTCGGCGTACATAGTGACTACCGAGGCATGCGGGAGGGGGGGGCAAAGGCCCAAACCCAGACAAGGCAATAGAAAATAGTAACGGAGTGATCACCGAGCCCTGGAGGACTCCCATAAGAAGAGAGCCCTACCGAGAAAAAGCACCACCCCAGCGGACCCGGATCCTCCTGTTGCGGAGGAACTCCGCAACGAAGGCCCGGATGGATGGGTCCACCCCCAGCGACCCAAGCCTAGAGAGGAGAGCGGCGTGCCAAACCGAATCAAAGACTCGGGACACATCGAAGAAGCGCGCCAGGGCGATCCTCCGCCGCTGGAGAGCCCTCCTGACGTGCTCGTTGAGTTTGACCAGGTGATCAGTGATACCCCTCCCGCGGCGGAAGCCCGCCTGCAGAGTGGGGATCACATCGTTATGAGAGCAAAAGAATTCAAGATGCAGCTTAACCAAGCGCTCGTAGACCTTGCTAGTGTGTGAAGTAAGGAAAATCGGTCGATAGTTTTCCATGGAATTGCGGGGCTTCCCTGGTTTGAGTACAGGCACCACGGTGGCCTCCCGCCAAGAATCCGAGATGGCCCCAGTAGCGAAACAGGAATTGAAATGAGATAGAAGCAGATGTTTAAAGGAAGCCGGGGCCCTCGATAGCATAAGATAGTGAATGCCGTCGGGACCGGCGTTTTTTTTTGGTGGGGCAAGACCTCAACGCCCGGGCCAATTCGCGCAAGGTGAAGGGGCGAATGGGCGGCCTCAATGGGGGGTTCCTGGTCGAGGGACGCCTCGAAGGTACGCCGGCCATGGGCAGCAGATGCAGAGCGGGCAAGAGAAAAGGTTATAGCATCTCGGAGGCAGGCCTCCGTCTCATCGACTGAAAGCCCAATGGGCAAGACAAAGGATTCAAGACAAGTAGCGTAACCGTCCCAGCCCACCCGCTCCCAGTTAACGCGGGCGGGAGGGAGATGGGCCTGCCATCCAACCGGATGAGAATCGGAAATGATCGGAAAAGGCCGGGTCACAAGAGACGGACCAAGAGGCACAGGGAACCAGGTCCGGAGACGCCAGGCACAGGTCGATGGCCGTCCTAGAATGGTCGGCCCTGTCCGGCCCTCTAGTAAAGGACCCGTCATTAAGGACAGTCAAATTGGCTTCAGATAGCGCATCGCCGACGGCAAAGGAAAAGGTGGGATAACCTTCCTCCCATCTACCGTCACGTTTGTTAAAATCGCCAAGAACGATCCAACTACCGTCAGCCACCACCGGGGCCAGCCAACTGAAATCGCGGGACCCGGTGGGATTATAGAAATTAAGAATTTGCACTGGGCCAGAAAAGCCATGGCCCCCCAGAGTGAGACGAAGCGCGGCGGTGAAGCCCCCGCCTTCATCTTCGTCCACTGGGCCAAGGTCGACCGCCGTCAATCCCCAAACAGACATAAGTGGCCACATAAATCTTATCAGTCTCATCGGTAGTAAAGGAAGGCGGGTAGTGAAAATCGGAAATAAAGGGCAAGTCATTTCGTCTGCAATTCAGGGACTGGTATGTGACTTTGATCAATCTCCCTGGAAAGCAAGGGGAGAGATTCCCGAAGAGTCCCTATGGACCTGCAATTATAGTATTGAAGTAGATATATTTGTAATGCGCTGATGCTGTATAGGAGCAGACCCAGAAAAGGGAGCTATTGGGGAGCAGAGAAAGGCTAGAGCTGTGCAGCATTGTGGGCGATTAATGGACAGATTGATTTCAGGAGTACAAACAACGTGGAAAAAATAACGCGGGTAGGA
The DNA here is from genome assembly GCA_036898135.1 of Oncomelania hupensis. Taxonomy (NCBI): domain Eukaryota; kingdom Metazoa; phylum Mollusca; class Gastropoda; order Littorinimorpha; family Pomatiopsidae; genus Oncomelania; species Oncomelania hupensis. The sequence goes on from CM072521.1 coordinate 51,799,562, forward strand.
GCCAGATCCGCCTGGCAGCCTTCTTGTTTAACTAATTAGTTGAGACCACTGGCTTAGGGTCGGTCGCTAGAAAATCGCTTTTAGCATGAGCCGATTTCTTTTTTTGGTCGCGCACCGCCGAGGGCGCTGGCCCACTACCGGTGGGGCTCGGATAAAAGTCGAGCCAATCTGGGCAGACTAGATCATGGTTACCATTAGGGTTTCAGGAAATCTTTTACACGGATCGGGTGTAACATTACGGATTGGATCGCATTATACTCCGTCCGCGTGCGCAAGGGAAGTAATAAAAGTACTAATGACTAAAATAACCAAAATGATGACCAAACAAAATGATGACCAAGTTAATGATGAACAACACCAAATTTTCTATGATGTCCAAGGCCAATCCCTCAACACAGTGCATAGCTTCAAATTTTAGGAGCCATTGTATCAGACAATGCTGTATTTAGGCCTACAACTATGTGGCTGTTAAGCTTTCATTTGGAATGACAAAAAATGAAAACTGCGTGCAATTTAGCTATTATATTATTATTATTACATTACAAATACATTTAATTATTATTATTATTATTATTTTTAATTATTATTATATATTATTATTATTAAGACTTATTATTATTATACAACACATCATGATTACGACGTACCGATTTCCAGATATAAGCCTACAACAGTTATGAAACCCAATGACCATATACTACTGTGTAGTAGTCCTTGGTATTTCCAAATATTAATTATAACTGGAAAGAGTGGGGCCGGGTAGCTCAGAGGTAAGAAGCGAACTTGCTAGTAACCGAAAGGTCGCTGGACGAATGGATTGGTCAACGTGTGATCATATTATTTTCCCCTACCAACAACTGGCCCGCTTGTAGGATAAATCTATATACCATATCTAAAGTGTCTATCTATCTAATCTACATATCTATCTAACAACTATAATATCTATAATATATATAAAAAATTCCTACTATATAGTAAACAAGTTAAAACATGTATGTTGTACAATTATTGTTATTATAAATTAAAATTTTTAAATGTTAATTTGTGTTTATTTTTACACGTTTTAAAACTGCACACTGCAAAGATTTGTCTATCAAGGGAGATAATTAAATAAATGCTATTTTGATTTTTAAAAACATTGAATACGACAAAAGAAGCAGAGAAACAAACTATGTCACAGACGTAGTCAAACATCATTTAAAACAAACAATTCACAAACACATAGTCGATTGTTGTGATTTGTTATGACACGCAAAAAAAAAAAAAAAAAAAATTCCCCAGAGAGTAGCTCTTTTGCTGGGAGGAGACTAACTCGAGATACCGCGAACTTCGATTGTGAAAAGATCGTTCACAATATTATTTATTTCAATTTGCGTAGTCCAGAGAGCACCATTTTACGAGTAGGAGTTAACTGTCACAAACAAGTAAGTGTCTCTATAGATTTCACTGAATGATGCTTACATTATGTATTTGAATATGCTAATGACAATTGAATCGTCAGCGATTGAAAAAGTACAGCGAAGGCCGAAGACGAAGTGCGACAAAATTGTTTAAATCCTTGAAAAATGTGCCTATGCGATTACGAGGCTACGTAATCCAGATAGATTAAAGAAATTATGCCTCCAGTTTTGAAATTTTAGAATTTAGAGAGTGAGGAGGTGGATCTTAAGCAAACCTATATTAATATTAAATAACATCGACATAGTTAATACATTCTTTGAATTTCATTCTGGACGAACTAGGCATGCGTAAAGGGAAAAACTCACAAACTGACAAAGGCTGTGATAATTCTCTGACGAATTTTGGCGAATTTTTTGAATGTTTGTAATTCACAGTCCTCGGCAGTGTTGAAATTGGCTGTAATTGAAGCCCACTTCCAGATTTGATATTTGGTTGCGATTATAAAATTTTCAGAAGGTTATTTGTTTTATTTTAGAAGTTCTTTTTCTTCGTACTCACAGACGTTCACAAACTGAAAGTGTACTCTACTAACTTTTAGTTATTATTGCACTATTAAACAAGTTGATTGAGGTGAGTACAAACTGTTGATATTTTTACAGTTTGCATCCTTGTATTATTGATTTTGATTGCTGTTTGTTGTTGGTTAGCTGTTTGGTTTGTTCAGTTTTCATTGAACATTTCGATTATGGGAAAACCAAGGCAGGGAGGGAGAAAGGGGCAGGGCCAGTCAAGTGACAATGAGAGAGAAAAGGCTTCATTGTTTATTTGCCCAAAGTGCAAAGATCAGATTACTGAGCACGATTTTGTGCAGTGATATATCATGATTGCAAATACTGGTTTCACTATAAATGCACTAGTTTAAGCTAACTTGAGATTTTTTTCCTGGTCGATAGCGGCGAGAACATTCAGTGGCTATGTCACACTTATGAAGAGGGAAAAGGACAGAACAATTGTAACCTAGAGGTGAAAATCGATGCTTTGATCAAAAAGATTGAAAGCATGGAGCAGAGGCTGATAAAGTTGGAGTCGAGATACACAGGCGTTTCTCTTGAAGAGAAGATAAACAAAGCAGTTTGAGAGTAAGTTGGTAGAGGTACTGGATGAGCACGCTGAGGTGGAGAACAGAAAGCTCAACGTGATGGTGGTGGGGTTGCCAGAAAGCGATAAGGAGGGGTAAGAAAATAATTTAAATGATCTGATCAGGCTGAAGAGCATAATACATTAATAGCGAAGATGGATTCAAGTCTCGCGGATGAGACGCTTGTAGACGTAGTCCGTCTGTGCTCAAACGTTCCTGGCAGGCCACGCCGGTTAAAATTTAAAGTAAAAAATGAGGCAGCAAAATCAAGCATTTTGAGAGGTTCCTTCAACCTGAACAAAGGGGTTGAACATAACAAGAGGGTTTTTCTTTAATCAAGACTTCACTCCAAAACAAAGACAAAAACATAGAGAACTGAAAGAACAGCTTGAACAGAAAAAGAAAGACACAGGGGAACGACTGGATGATTAGAAATGGAAGGATAGTGAAGAGGAATCAGCTGCAAGGCAAAGACATAGGGCATGGAAGGGGAGAAGGGGAGTGGAGATGCAAATTATACAAAACATTGACCTGACAGTCACACTGTACATAGTTTTACACAACACAAAGATTGCATAGATTGTAAGGATTTTAATTGTAGTGTTAAGCTCAACTGTGTTCAAAACTGCACTGTCCTGTATTCAAATCTTGACAATTCTAATTCCCAGAACAACTGCAAAACTAACCGGAAAATTTAATGTTGTATAAAAACAGGGACATAAAAAAGCTGCGAAGCTTAACATAGTCTCCTGAACTGAACTGAAAATATAATTTTTATCAAGCACTGTCATACTATGATACTAACAAAAGAAAGCAGTGCTTCAGCAATAGAACTGCATCATTCTGAAACAAACTACCATTACATTTTTTTTTAAAAAGCTAACAACCTAAACACTATTTAAAAAAAAAAAAAAAAACTTCTGGAAAAAGGTATGTTTTATTGTGGATTCAAAATTTGAGTTCGATGACAGATTGTCATTTTAAATTTTTTTAAATTCCCTGAACAAATACAAAACAAACCAGAACAGTTTCATTTTATAAAGAAACAGGGATTTTTTTTTTTATGCAGCGAGGCTTAACGTAGTTCTTTTGAACAGAACTGAACTTAAAAAAGAATCGATTGCTATGTTCTGTGACAGTGTAAGGTGCACACAGGGTCTCCATTCTCACCACTGCCAAGATTGTTGCACTGTCTTTCATACTCATTCACTCCAGATGATATAAACCATACTTGTAATGCATTCGGGCTTTAACATTATTGAACCTGTCTAACCTAACTATCTAGCCTTTGTCAGCTGTCAGTTTATGCAGTCATTCTGGGAGAGAATTCCAACATGCACCTCACACAGCACGTCGCCCACGGACAAAGACGTCACTTCCTAAGCAGAGCTCGTGCGCTCATTCTGATTCACCCTTACCTAACAATGCGGAATATTTCTCCTACTTTTTTTTTTCGTTTTGAAACAGATACTTGAACTTTATTCTAAGAAGTGGCTTTGTTATGTTTGTTTCAGAGCTAGCAGACATAATGGCTGAAGCAGCAGCAACAACTCCCAGTTCTACTGAGAACGATACTGAGTGCTCAGTGTGCCATGAACTGTTCGTTGAACCGAAACTGCTCCCCTGTGCACATGTTTTGTGCCGACAGTGTCTCTTGTCTTGGCTGTCAGCAAATCAAGAAACCGTGTGCCCTCTCTGTCGCTGCCCAGTTTGTGATGGAAAACCAGATGACTGGTCAGTTGTTGTTGATGCATTGCCAAATGATTTGGTAATGACAGCCTTGGTTGAGAGTGCTCAGAAATTGAAGAAGGATTATGTGTGTGGTGGCTGTCATAAGTCTGCTGCTGTGTCAATCTGCCTGGATTGTGCAGATATGATGTGCCAGAATTGTGCAGATGTGCACACAAATTTTAGCATGTTAAGACATCACAAGATAGAACCCATGTCCAATGCTACTGCTGAAAATCTAGCAGCTAGCCAACCCATCTATTGCATTGTGCATGCTGGTAAACCATCTGAGCTATTCTGTGCCAGCCATCAAGCTGCCATCTGTCATGTGTGTGCTTCCACCAAGCATCGGTCTTGCACAAACATCACTGAACTGTCCAAAATGGTGGACAAGTGTCGCTCAGAGCTGGATGACATAGTGAAATCTTTGCAGAAGGGAGAGGACTTGATGGAGAAAGTGATCAAAAAGCTGGACTCGCTTTTGGTACAAAACGAGAAGAAGTATGAAGAGACGGTTGCAGACATTGATGCCAAGTTTGACAGCATGGAGAAGGCGCTGAAATTGTGCAGGCATCGATTGAAGGATCTGGCGCTCTACGGCAAACTGAAATCCAGGGATTCCATGGTGAGTGCCAAGAACTGGACTTCAGCTCAGCGTGGGATGCTCACCTCCCACCGTCTTGTGACTCACAGGGTGAGCAGGTCCTCCTCTTCTGCCTCCATCACTGACATGACGTGCGTGCTGAAACAAAGAGCTGCAGACTTAGACCCAGTATCCAAACTGTCCACCATTTTTGGCAGCATCACCCAAGTGACAGTAACCATTGATCAGCTGGCTGTGGCTGAGATAGAGAAGAAACTGGCAGAACTGGGAAGTATTGCATCCTCTGTCATGCCTGTTCCAAACATTGAGGTATGCTGAACTAAGGCATTTTACTTTTGTTTGTTTGTTTCTTTGTTTCTTTCTTTCTTTGTTTCTTTCTTTCTCCTTCCTTCATCAACCATAAATGTTGATCTATTCAGTGCAGCTGTATAAGCCGCATCCTCTCATTTTGACAAAAATCTGAGTTTTATTTACAAATAAGCCGTTCGAGTTTATAAGCCACACTGTTCTCTTAGCTCACATCGCTTTTAGCTCACCCGGCTATCAAGAGCCCTGATACTTCTTTGATGAGTTACAGAGAAGATAAGAATAGACGAAGGTCATCTGAATGGTTCATTGTGTGCGGAGTTGCTTTTAAAATGTGAATAGCTAACAATGTAACAACATAAACAGTTAACACTTTAACATGGAGTTCATCGAAAAACTAATTAGATCTAACAATAAATGTGATGTGACGAGTTGCAAAGCTCGAATAGACGAGGGTGTGATGCTCTGGGAACCGGAAAAATCCTTAAAACAAGCTGCACCGTTGTTTAAGCCACAGGTTTAACACTGGGGGAAAAAGTTGCGGTTTATAGTCCGAAATTTACTGTATTGTATTTGTAGCATACAAAATATTATGAAAGTTACTGAGATAGTGAGAATATATCTCTGTGTGTCTACTCTAGCCCAACGCCAAGAGGAATTGGAACACTAGAGATAGTTCATTTCATTAGTGATTACACAGTAGAGAAAGTCAGGCGTTATGCTGACTGATAAAATATATATGTATTATATAATTAAATATTACTTAACACTTCAAATCCTATCCTATACAGATATCCTTCAACCAGCGCACTCCATGTTTCTCTGTCCTTGGCTCTGTGTCAAGCAAGTCCAATCTCCACGGTTGTCCTCCCACCTCTTTTTCTGTCTCCCTCTTCTTCTGCCTCCTTGCACCATGCCTCATCCATTTCCATATAATTACTAGTATAAGAAAATATTTTCTTTTCATCATACATCTTGGGCAAGAAAGTCCTGGCTGGGCCCAATCATCTCCAGGCTGTTGGCCACATCCGAAATCCATCAGTACAGTGTGGCTCGCCTTGGCCCCAAGTACGTGGTCATTGAACCTATAGTAATAGAGGTTCCTCCATCCTGGCTGGTGACTTCTGTGTAGAAGACTTTTGCCCAGTGATGCCATGCTGACATCACCTGTGTTAGTCACCCCTTACGACACACAGGGAAACATTGGGTCTACTCTAATCAGTGCCCGAACGCACAGGACTCTTCTGATGATGGTAGCAAATATTTGACTGTGACAATGTTCCCTATGCCTGCATACAGGAACACAACACTGCTTTAGCTTGATGACCTAGTTAATGTACATGCTGATGTTTACATTTTCTGACAAAACCTTAAAGATTGTGGTTGATTGTGGTTTGCTTGCAGGGTTTGAGGTGGTGGTTTCATTCCAATCATGGGAAAAAAGTTTCTTTGAGTCAAGATGGACTGATTGCACAACGACCTGATTATGAAAATGAAGATGGCATTGTGATTTCAGCTGTCCCCATGAACGTCAACACACTGTATGAGGTAATTAGCTGAATTATACAGTGGTGATGTTTGTGTACAGTCAGTGACAGTGAAGTTCTTTGTGTACATGGAATAATGTTAAAGTACTTTTTGTCTTACAGTATGGAGAATTTGATACATGTTCAATTCGTCCTTAACTTGCAATAGGTCTTTAAACCCTGTTCTTCTGTCAGCCTTACAATGCACATTTGTTTTAGCATAAAGTGAAGTCCAAAGGTTGGTGGAGATAAACACAGCAAAAGAAGGATTCTCTCTACATGTAGTTTTCTAAAACGCTGTGTCAAAAGTAACAAGCCAACAATTTCAGTTTGTCTTGTTTGAATGACTTTTGAAGATCTAGTGTGTATGAATGAATTTATGAATTTCAGGTTGATATAATTATTTCACATTGTCATGATTTCAGACTTACACTACATCTAAATACGTAATAACAAGTCCTGTACTCAAATTTAATTCCCCTAAATGTTAAAATAATATTTTTGTAAATACTATTACATACTACAACTAAATTGCTTGAATAAAGTGATTTACAATAATCGATTTCTCATATCAGATGTGTTCAAGATTTTTGCTTTGAACAGGGAATCAAATATGTCTGCATCATATTAAAATATTATAAACTTTGATAAATTAGCCTTTATGACAAGGCTACCAGTGCAGTCCTCCATAACAGCGTCACTGGAAACTAGTTCAGAACAACAATCGGTGTGCGTCAAGGATGCCTACTCTCTCCAACACTCTTCAACATCTTCCTAGAGCACATCTTGTCAGATGCCCTTGCAGATCACGAAGGCACAATCAGCATAGGGGGTAGAGCAATCTCCAATCTTCGTTTTGCGGATGACATCAATTTGATGGATTGGCTGGAGAGGAACAAGAACTTGATCAGCTGGTACAGAGGCTTGACACCACTCCAGAGCTTATGGAATGGAAATAAGTGCAGAGAAGACCAATATGATGACCAACAACACCAATGGCATCAACACGGACATCAAAGTCCAAGGCCAATCCCTCAACACAGTGCATAGCTTCATATATTTAGGAGCCATTGTATCAGACAATGGGTCCCGACAGGAAGTCCTCTCCAGGATCGCACAAACAACTGCTGCCCTGACAAGGTTGAAGCCCATTTGGAAAGACAGGACCATCAGTCTACATTCCAAAGTAAGACTGCTGCGCTCCCTTGTCATCTCCATCTTCCTATATGCTTGCAAAGCATGGACCCTCACAGCAGATCTACAACGAAGAATACAAAGCATGGAGATGAGGTGCTACAGAAGACTTCTGGGCATTTCTTATAACCAACACATCACCAACGACGAAGTCCGACAGACCATCACACAAGCCATTGGACAATATGATGACCTCCTCACAGTGGTGAAGAAACAGAAACTCCGATGGTATGGCCACGTCACCAGATCATCAGGCATTGCAAAGACCATTCTGCAAGGCACAGTGCAAGGAGGTAGAAGAGGGAGACCGAAAAAGAGGTGGGAGGACAACATTCGAGAATGGACTGGTTTGACACTGAGTGAAGCCATCAGGGCTGCTGAGGACAGAGAAAGATGGAGTATGCTGGTTAAACGATCATCTGTGGTGCCCCTACGACCTCCGAGTTACGGGACAGGATAGAATAGGATAGGATGATAAATTACCGGCGTGTTGTAGGAGGCGACTAACAGGGGTGATGTCAGCACGGTATCACTGGGCGAAAGTCTTCTACACAGAAGTCACCGGCCAGTACGGAGGAAATTCATGTTACTACTGGTTCAATGACCACGTGCTCGGGGATAAGGCGAGCCACACTGTATTCGTTGATATCGGCTGTGGCCAACAGCCTGGAGAGGATTGGACCCTGCCAGGTCTTTCTTGCCCAAGGCACACTGCCTGATGAATGGAATCATTCACTCCATATCGGATCGATCGTCGCCCGTTGGCCACCAGGTCAGAGGTGATAAGTGTGCTACTGATGAACAACTTAGCAAGATTTGCATGAGAAACAACAACGTCATAGGAACCTGGAATGTTAGGACCCTAACTGCAGAAGGAAAATTAGAAGAACTGGCCCACGAGCTGGACCACTATCGATGGAACATTTTAGGTATTAGCAAACTGTGCTGGAAAGGCCTAGGTAAAACAACGACCGACAAATGTCACAAGCTTTATTTCAGTGGTAGAGATGACAGGCACAAACACGGCGTTGGATTCTTGGTCCACAAGAACATTCTAGCCACTGTCATTGGTTGCCGCCCTGTCTCCAGTAGACTCATTACCATCCGACTGAGAGCAGCCCCTTTCAACATCACCATCATCCAGGCCTATGCCCCAACATCAGACTATAACGACAGCGAAGTGGAGGATTTCTATGAACATCTAAAGGCTGTCCTTGACCAAATGCCGAAGAAGGATATAGTCATATTGCAAGGCAACTGGAATGCCAAGGTTGGCCAAGATGCGCACCACAACTGGGGAAACACATGTGGACCCCACTGCAACGAGACAAATGACATGGGTCTATGACTCTTGGAGTTTGCCAGATACAACAATCTGATACTGGCAAACACGCTTGGTCTCCACAAAAAATCCAGACGATGGACATTTCACAGTCCCGGCGGGGAGCATAACAACCAGATCGACTACATCATAGTCAAGAAACGCTTCAGATCAAGCATCAACATTGGCAGAAAACGCACTTTTCCAGGAGCAGACATTGGAAGTGACCACGATCTTGTGATGATGTCTTTCTGTCTCCACTTGAAGAGAGTAAACACAGCAAAGTGCACTAGACTGAAGTTCGACCTGGACAAACGGCAAGACCCGGAGGTGGCAGAAATATTTCAGGCCACAATTGGAGGGAAATTTGCACCACTGCTCATTTTGGGAGCTGGTGAAGTAGATGTCAAACTCATGACCACCACCTTCAACTCAGATGCCACCACAGAGATCCTTGGCAAGCACCGGCCAAAGAAAAAGCCGTGTATCACACCTGAACTTTTGGATCTATGTGATAAACGAAGAGAGATGAAAAAGAAAAAGAACACCTCACAGGGAGCTGATGCCTACCGAAAAATCAACAATGACATCCGAAAAGGCATGCGCACAGTAAAGGAGAACTGGATAGAAGATCAATGCCAGGAAATAGAGAACAGTCTGAACAAGAACAATGGCAAGAAGTCAAAGTTAAGTCAAGTCAAGTCAATAATTTTATTGCCAAGATAAAACACAAGGAATATGTCTCTAGGCCTACCAGACTGTGAAACGGCTGACAAGCATTAAACAGTCCAAGGTCTCCACAATCCAAAGCAAGTCTGGCATATGCCTTACAGAAGACAGATGGACAGAATACTGCTCTGACCTTTACAACCACACACCAAATGGAGACCCATCAGTTCTAGCATGTCCCCAGAACAGAAGAAGAAGAAGAAATCCTCCCAATTCTCTGAGAAGAAGTTGAGGTAGCAGTGCAATCGCTGAAGAAAGGGAAGTCTGCTGGAGTGGACAACATACCCGCGGAACTGCTTCAAGCAGGAGGAGAATCGATGATTGACGCCCGCAACATTATCTGTAACAAGATCCGGCAGAGTGGGGAGTTGCCTACACCATGGACCCAGTCACTTGTCATCACTCTTCCCAAAATAGGTAACATACAGGAGTGTGAAAATTACCGCAGCATCAGCCTCATCAGCCATCCCAGCAAGGTCCTCCTGAAAATAATACTCAACAGGTTGAAACCCCAAGCTGAAAAAATCATAGCTGAAGAACAAGCAGGATTCATGGCAGGGCAAAGTACCACTGAACAGATTTTCAACCTCAGAATAATCTGCGAGAAATACCTACAGCACCAACAACATCTATATCATGTGTTCGTATACTTCAAGAAAGCGTTTGACCAAGCCTGGCATGCAGCTCTGTGGGTAACCATGAAAGTGTACAACTTCAGCCCTAAAATTATTGAAGTCATCAAAAGCCTGTATGACAAGGCTACCAGTGCAGTTCTCCATAGCAGCGCCATTGGAAACTGGTTCAGAACAACAGTCGGTGTTCGTCAAAGATGCCTACTCCCTCCAACTCCAACTCTCTTCAACATCTTCCTAGAGCGCATCATGTCATAGGCACTTGCAGATCACGAAGGCACAGTCAGCATAGGGGGTAGAGCAATCTCCAACCTTTGTTTTGCGGATGACATGGGTGGATTGACTGGAGAGGAACAAGAACTTGAACAGCTAGTACAGAGGCCTGAAACCACCGCCTGAGCCTATGGAATGGAAATACGTGCAGAGAAGACCAAAATGATGACCAACAACACCAATGGCATCAGCACGGACATCAAAGTCCAAGGCCAATCCCTCAACACAGTGCATAGCTTCAAATATTTAGGAGCCATTGACCCTCACAGCAGATCTACAATGAAGAATACGAAGCATGGAGATGAGGTGTTACAGAAGACTTCTGGACATTTCCTATACCCAGCACATCACCAACGACGATATCCGACAGACCATCACACAAGTCATTGGACAACACAATGACCTGCTCACAGCGGTGAAGAAACGGAAACTCCAATGGTATGGCCACGTCACCAGATCATCAGGCCCTGCAAAGACCATCCTGCAAGGCACAGTGCAAGGTGGTAGAAGAAGAGGGAGACCGAAAAAGAGGTGGGAGGACAACATTCGAGAATGGACTGGTTTGACACTGAGTGAAGCCATGAGGATTGCTGAGGACAGAAAAAGATGGAGTACGCTGGTTAAACGATCATCTGTGGTGCCCCTATGACCTCCGAGTTATGGGATAAGATAGGATATATATTATATAATGTATTTAGAAACAATGAATGTACAATGTCTGATCAGAAGAGGTGCACGGAACATTTACATCAACAAACAAATGTAGTCTACAAACAAATCATTCCTGATGTAATCAATATTGGCAATATGATGACGAGATTATAAATAGTCCATGGTAAATAAACACTGTTTATAACAGCTGCAAGGGGAGCTAAAGTGACTGTGTACTGACATTGAAAGCTTTGGTTTTTTGCTATTTTTAGAAACAGAAAGCTTTGGTATTGTACTTCTTTAAAAAACAGAAAGCTTTGGTATTGTGCTATTTTTTAAAAACAGAAATCTTTGGTATTGTGTTATTTTGTTAAACAGAACGCTTTGTTATTGTGCTATTTTTTAGAAACTTTATTTGTTCAGGAATTCAATTTGTTTATTCATGTTTAAAAAACAAAACACAATACTTTTGAAAGAGATTATATATTTTGTTTCGGAGTTGGATTTTTTCAGAGGGGCAACACTTGGTGTGAATATTAGAGGGCTGTATGTGTGACACTGACTTGAGACCAGCAACTTTAATATCGTCGTCCGGAAATACAAGTGTCGTAACTCAAAAAACCCAACTTTTCAGGAGACGAAAAAAACTGATTATTTTCGTCCCCGTTGATCAAATTGAGTCAAACTTTCGTACATTAGATCTGTTCGACGAGATACATGACCCGGTTATTTTTTCTTTAGGGAAAAATATGTCTTTCTATGTAATCTCAACAATGTGTAGATTTTTTGCCAAAAAGAAGGAAATACAAGTGGCGTATGTCGACTTACGACTATTGTATTTTGAATTAGGTGAAATAAAATTGACGTAAGTCGACTTACGACACTTGTATCCGGATTGAGATGAAAACTCTTATCAGGAATTGCAAGTTACGACATTTGTATTGCAGAATTTTAGTAATAGATGCGTTGCCACCGTTTAGTTTTCCTTTGTAATTACAGTTATGGAAGTATGGTTATTGTTTGCCGTTGCTTTGTTTTGTGCATTAGAATTTGTGTGAAGCGGGGTGAGTGAGAGAGAGAGAGGAGGAGGAGGAGAGGAAGAAGAAGAAGAAGAAATAATAACAAAAACAACAACACAATTATGACGGAGAAATGGGTTGAGAGAGAAAAGGAGAGGGGGGAGGGAGAGAGGGAGAGAGAGAGAAATAGAGGGGAGAGGGGAGGAGGGCATTGCAGTTGAAACACTTTATGTAAATCGATAGTGTAAATCAGCAACACCACCTTATTAAGGCACCGATCATCGTTCTCTGGCTCATTAAACAATTTAAAACAAAAATCAAATTTTAATATAATTTCATTGAGTCCCAAATAAACATAAAACCACTGTGCATGTGCCCTTCAGAGTCCCTTTCGATTTCAACATCAAGACAAGTTATACCTCGTGGGGCAATGATTTAAAGAAGGTGTGATGAGACTTTGGGATGATGCAGCTTTGACACAGATTGCTTAGGTCTTCATACTTTTCCTTGCTGATGGGATATGGGGTCGTCGACACATTTTGCAGTTCAATCTCGGCAGGGTTGGGAATATTGTGTGCTGCTCTGACTTTTTGTACCAGGTTAAGCTGACAGAAGGGACCAGTATAGTCGTACCCGATGAAGACCAGGTTGGGTTCTTCAGAGGTAAGCAGAAAGCGTTTTATGTCTAGCCATCTCACCTTCTCCTTCTGGGTGTCAAGCTGAAAATTTTTCTACAAGCTTGCAACTTTCTTGAAATCGAAAAAATCTGATTGGACAAGCTCCTCAACAATGTACGACGGTGCGTGGCGTTTCGCTGTCTTCATAGTCTGAGCCCACTGGCTGGTTGTGTACACGGAAATGTTTTTGCTACTTCGTTCAATCACGGAATGCATGCTATCCACTTCATTCTGACTATGACCAGATACAAAAAGATGTGGTGTATTTCTGCCAGCTCAAACTTTCGCAACGCATACCAAAGCATGGACAGAAAGTTTCTGTTTCGATTTTGACCCCCACAACTATCAGAGAACAAAATGACCTTCTTAATTCCCTCTTTGCTTTGTGAATGCGTTGGAGATACCTGTAAACGCAGCTCCCAATTTCATTAGAGCCCCGGAGCGCTGTCGTCTCAGACCATACGTTGCAGTATCCTTGACCGTTCCGGTAATCATAGATGGTCAAGTTGTAGGTGTTCAGTTTTCGTTTGTAATACAAACAAGATTCTGCACTATGATGTGTGGGTAACACTTCCTCGAGGTCAAACACAGCTGCTGCCATTGATGGGTGTTACGTTGAAACGCGAATGGTAGTACGTCGGAAACGTGTACGATAGATCTAATCGTTTCGTTTTGCAAAGTATTCAATAATGGAGTTTATTTACCTTTGATTTGAGTTTGCATTGTTGTTAGGAGAGGCTTTGTATAACGTTGATGATTTGCGTTAGTCGATATTGTTGGAGAATCTTCTGGATCCGTTTGTTTACTAACGATCGAAGCTTCTTGATGGACGTAGATACTGGAGAACATTCTTTTGACATGTATGACGTAAGTCAGTGATGACGATCTTTTATTCGATTGGTGGCAGTGCGTCATTTCTACGGTATTCGAAATCTTTCCGGAAAAGAGAGAGGTTATTTAATCGTGTGCAGAGTTGCTGTTGAGAGATAGTAAAGTTGTTGATAGTGATTTGGAAAGTTGCTGTGAAAGTTGTTGAGTTGAATTGAGAATTGTATGCAGTTGTTGGTGTGTGCTGAATAAAAGTGGAAAACTTCATACGTCGACTTTGTGACTTGTATGCTGTTTGGACGGGCTGTGTGAATAAACGAATCTGAGTTACACAACTATCAGGAATTCAAGCATCGGGGCTGAATCAGATACTGATAGAAAACACCATCATCAAACAGAGTGTAACATTTTGGGGGTCAAGCCGCGATTCACGCCATAGCCAAGGGTTCAACTGCTACAACAAGCGAGTCAACGTTACGAGAAGCAGTCATCGAGGGTAGCCGCCGAGTTGCGTCGAGAGGGGCCAACATACTGGGACTACATCACCGATAGGTTCGGGTTGACTGCAAGGGCGTGTAGTCGCTGAAGAGTTGCTTCGTGAGCGAACAACAGATCGGGACTACGTAGCTGCCGTAAGACTACGTCGAGGGACAGTCTCGGAGCTACATCGCCAGTGTTACAGAGAGCGGCGAGCGGACGTCGCGTCTACTTCAGCACAGGAGCGTATACATCAACACCAGCGTGGTGCAGCGTCGCATACGACGAGGACAGCGGGGCCTGCGTCAGCGAAGGCGACTAGTGACAAGCATCAGCGCTACTGCAGAAAGCGTGCTGTTCTAGAACAGTCTAGAAAGGTACAGCACAGTCAAGAACATTCAAGAAAAAGAACTCTACAGTCAAGAACTTTCTAGAAAAAGAACTTTCCAGAAAAGAACTTTCCAGAAGCATCAAGATGGCTGACTTCTGGCAGAAAGGGGTTGAACTGAATCTAAAAGGGAAACAGTTGACGGAGTACGTCAAATCCCAGGAGAGAATACAAGAACGAGAATTAGAAGAGCAGCGTCGCCGAGAAGAAAGAGAATTGGAAGAGAAGCGTCTAGAAAAAGAAATAGAACTAGAACAGAAGCGTCTAGAAGTAGAAGAGCAGCGTCGCCGTGAAGAAAGAGAATTTGAACTGAAGCGTCTGGAAATTGAACAGCAGCGGCAAGAAAGAGAAGATGAGCGCAGGCGTGAGGAAAGAGAAGCTGATCGGCAGTTCCAACTAGAGTTGGCGCGCATCCAGCAACAGCAGCATGCGCCACAAGTTATCAGTGACAACACGGCTCCAAAATTGCCAGCCTTCGTCGACGGGAAGGACCAGATTGACAGTTATCTGGCGAGATTCGAAAGGTTCGCTGAAAGCTCTAACTGGCAACCTCAAGACTGGGCAATTCGACTGAGTGCACTTCTGACGGGGCAAGCTCTCGAAGTTTACACCAGACTGTCGAACGATGACGCCAAAAACTACGACGTCTTGAAAGAGGCCCTGTTGCAGTGCTACAACTTTACAGAGAAGGGCTACCGTAAACGCTTCCGTGAATGCCGGCCTAAGTCAGACGAGACGCCAAAGCAGTTTGTGGAGCGCCTGTCGTCATATCTACACAAGTGGGTGGAGTTATCAGGCGAAATGAAGTCTTACGACAGTCTCCATGACCTGATCGTGAAGGAACAATTTCTTAATGCCTGTCACAAGGACCTAGCGACCCACTTAGAAGAACAAAAGCTGCAGACGCTTAAAGATGTGACTGAGGCTGCTGAAAGATATCTTATCGCTCATGGGAAAACCCTGGGGCCACCCAGCGCGACGAAACATTTTCAGAAGACTGGAAACCATGTGAACCAGATCCAGGGGAGCCAGACGAACCAGAGATAGACGGACTCCACGCCTCCTCCCAGGGAAGGGCATTCAAGAGGCTGTTTCACTTGCAACGCTACAGACCACAGAGCGGCTAACTGTCCTCAAAACAAAAGTAGCGGACAGCGGAGCAGTACGGACAATGCAGCGGCGGGCAACCGACAGAGACGTTTCTCCAATCTACGGCAAACCAGTAGATCTGACCATCAAGTGTGCGGCGGGAGCGTCATTCTTCCGAGTGAGACCGAGCGCGCAGCTACTCCCGCGGACGTGCAAGAGTGCATAACCGATGGCCAACTTCTCCTTGCCAACGGGAAATCCATCCCCGTCGTCGCCAGCGCAGCTGTGACCGTACAGAACATGCCTGTTTCCAAGGGACGCGTCGGAAATCATGAAGTGACTGTTTTAAGAGACTCTGGCTGCAGTGGGGTCATCGTCAGAGAAGACCTAATCGCTAAAGAACAGTTCACTGGCGATTCAAAATGGACACTTATGGCCGACAGCAAATGTGTGAGAGCGCCAGTTGCGAAGATTCATGTCAACACCCCTTTCTACATAGGCGAAGTAGAAGCGGTTTGCCTGAAAAAGCCGCTATACGATTTGATGATCGGGAACATCGACGGCGCGAGACGACCCGACGACCCCGATCTAGAGTGGAGTCCTGCCTCAACCCAACGCGTCGAAGTTGTGGAGGAGGATCCATTGCCATTTCCCGATGGAGACCTTACAGAGCTGCTACGGGACAATGTGGTTACTCCGGCTCAGCCCTGCCGACCAGAGATCGTCGGTGCTGTTACTACCAGGGCCCAGGCTAAGAGAGACAAGACGTCTACGCCACTGAAGGTCGCCGACAACTCTAAAGCTGCCATCGTGGACAGAGATAAGCTGATCCAGCTCCAGGAAGCTGACAGTACTTTAAACAAGTACAGGAACCGCCAAGACCACGTGACCAAGGGCAGTGGCACGGTCTATTTTGAGGTGAAGGCCAAGATCCTGTATCGAATCTTCCAGCACCCGAGGGTCAACGGAGGTAAACCACTACGTCAAGTTTTGGTACCGTTACCCCTAAGGCGCCAAGTGATGGAAGTAGCACATGACTCAATCATGGGAGGTCACCTAGGTATCACGAAGACGTCGGATAGAATCCAGGCGGTGTTCTACTGGCCAGGACTTCATGCGGACGTTAGCCGTTTCTGCCGATCATGTGACATTTGCCAGAAGACCATACCTCGAGGAAGGGTCCCGAAAGTACCTATGCAGAGGATGCCTTTAATCGACCGACCTTTCAAGAGGGTGGCCTTAGACTTAATCGGCGAAATAAGACCTCCGAGTGAAGAAGGTCATCGGTGGGTACTGACTTTAGTGGACTATGCGACTCGGTACCCAGAAGCAGTGCCACTGAAGAAGATTGACACTGAAACTGTAGCAGAGGCACTGGTGGACATGTTCAGTAGACTTGGAGTGCCTGAAGAAATTCTGACAGACCTCGGGACACAGTTCGTCTCTGACTGTATGAAGGAGGTCAACAGACTGCTGAGCATCCGGCATTTGACTACGACACCCTACCATCCGATGTGCAACGGGCTTGTCGAGAAGTTCAATGCTACGCTGAAGTCCACCCTGAAGAAACTGTGCAGCGAGCAGCCCAGACAATGGCATCGCTATATCAACGCCTTACTTTTCGCCTACAGAGAAGTACCGCAGGAGTCCACCGGCTTTTCTCCGTTCGAGCTGCTGTACGGAAGAACCATCCGAGGGCCGATGCACATCCTAAAAGAACTGTGGACGAAAGAAGTAGAGACCCCAGAGGTGAAGAACAGTTACCAGTACGTGTTTGAGCTACGAGAGAAGCTGGAGCAGACTCTCGAGATAGCCAGAGAAAACCTGGAGAAGTCCCAAGACTGTGGAAAGCACTACTACGATCGTAGGGCTGTGAACAGGAAGTTTAAACCTGGCAACAAAGTGCTGGTGCTGCTACCTACTGATCACAATAAATTGCTGATGCAGTGGAAAGGCCCGTACGAAGTGGAGACCGTGGTGGGGATCAACGACTACAAGGTGAAGGTCGGCCAGCACTCCAAGATATACCACGCCAACCTCCTTAAGCTGTACGTGGAAAGGCCATTGGAGACTGTACAGGCAGCGACAGCAGCTGTGACCGACGACAGCTTTGACAGCGAGGAACTGTTGGAACATGGAGACTTCCACAGCAAAGAAGGCATCGATGACGTTAAGCTAGGACCAAGCTTGACAGAAGGTCAAAAGATGGAGCTCAAGGACCTTATGGGCGAGTTTCCCCATAGCTTCAGTGATGTCCTAGGCTCTACGACTTTGGTCGAACATGAAGTCCACACCCAGACCTGGAAGGAGCAGCATCTGCAGACCTTGAGGGAGCTGTTCCACCGTCCCGCAGAAGCCAACCTGACCGTGAGACCCAGCGAATGCATTCTGGGAGCTGACAACGTCGACTGCGTCGGACATCCGACGGAAGAAAAAGAAAACGGAGGACGCACTGATTCCGGGGAAGCCCACGTGATCATCGTCTTTGACCCTGGGCCGATGACGACCGCAACGGACGAGGGCGTCGATTCCTTGCGAACGAAAGAACACTGACTGTGTGGACGAACTAAGAATATTGGTAATGACAGACTTGAAAATGAAAAAACGTTGACTGGGTAAATGATCTGTGAACATTGACAATATCCAGACGGATTTGAAGATGAAAATCATTGACTCTGTGTGAATGAACTGAGAACGTTGATAGTGTTCAGACAGACTGAAATAAGTTTTAATTCTGAACTTTGTTTGTGAATTACGTTTCAACGTTGTTGAAAGAAATTGGGTAAATTTCTTCTTGAGTGGGGGGTTATGTTACGTTGAAACGCGAATGGTAGTACGTCGGAAACGTGTACGATAGATCTAATCGTTTCGTTTTGCAAAGTATTCAATAATGGAGTTTATTTACCTTTGATTTGAGTTTGCATTGTTGTTAGGAGAGGCTTTGTATAACGTTGATGATTTGCGTTAGTCGATATTGTTGGAGAATCTTCCGGATCCGTTTGTTTACTAACGATCGAAGCTTCTTGATGGACGTAGATACTGGAGAACATTCTTTTGACATGTATGACGTAAGTCAGTGATGACGATCTTTTATTCGATTGGTGGCAGTGCGTCATTTCTACGGTATTCGAAATCTTTCCGGAAAAGAGAGAGGTTATTTAATCGTGTGCAGAGTTGCTGTTGAGAGATAGTAAAGTTGTTGATAGTGATTTGGAAAGTTGCTGTGAAAGTTGTTGAGTTGAATTGAGAATTGTATGCAGTTGTTGGTGTGTGCTGAATAAAAGTGGAAAACTTCATACGTCGACTTTGTGACTTGTATGCTGTTTGGACGGGCTGTGTGAATAAACGAATCTGAGTTACACAACTATCAGGAATTCAAGCATCGGGGCTGAATCAGATACTGATAGAAAACACCATCATCAAACAGAGTGTAACAATGGGTCTCATTTGACATGTTCTTTTATTGCATCTTTCACCTTTCTACTTCCTTCCTTTAGCTGGATTTGCTTTTCATACTCGCCGTCGTCTTCCTTGAAGTAACCGTTGTCATGGGCGGAGCACAAATCGCACCTGTCTTTCAAGGGCTTCCAAAAACCTATGTTGAACTCTCGGTTGAAAACATTTCTGTATGTTGTTTCACTGGCAGGCGTCATGCATCCTTCTTTTTGGCGTTTTTCAACGTACAACGAATGCATCTTTAGCAGACTCAAAGAGCTCTCTAAGTATTCTCTTGATGACTCCTTTCGACTGTAGTGGCTCTCGACTCGCGGAAAGCTATCTATGTGTTTCTTGATTTCTTCTCGCTCAGTGCAGTTCGCTTTGCTTCTCTGCTGCCCTCTCGTTTCCTTCTCACTCGTACCCAGACAATTCATCTTTGTCAAAGCTGTGACGACGACGCGTTCTGATACGTCTAAAGTGTCCAAAAGCATTCGTTTACAAACTGGAATAATTCTCTCGTCAACAAGCAGGCAGTACTGATACGATCACCCTCTTCTCGAACAGGATTTGGAGTGTGCATTTTTTTTGTCCACTTTTCGCACGGATTTGCAGAGATACTCTCTCTGCCGTGTGAGACAACCCAGTTTCCAGAAATTGTGAAAAATTTTCTCTCTGTCACCCTCTGAGATTTTAATTCGGCACTTATTTCTACACCTATCTCCACAGCCGACTTGAGCTCTCTCTTTCTTTGGACCTTCCCTACCCTTGAGACGTAAGACTGTCCACTATCTCTTAAACGTTTCCTCTGGCTGATTTTCCAGGAACCCTTGTCTCGGAGTCTTTTCCTTGATTGCCTTGGCTTATCCTGGGCGGGCAAGGGGCATGGGCTTGTTAATGTGGAATCCCCTGCACTGAGTGAGCCTACTGAAGTATTGCAGACTTCGTCGTTGCAACTTGCTTCTCCACTCACTTCTGCCATTGGCCTGCTTTGAGCAACGTCATCAAGGCGGTCGTCACAAATCATCTCTGATGATGACGATGAACAGTCTAGCTCTTCTTTCGATGGAACATACTCATCGTCGCCGTCGCTCAGATCTTCGGTAAAATCCTTCTTCTCCATCTGTGCAAGTGGCAAGTCTTTGAGCGTTGTAGTTTCAAGATCCATTGCACGGAACGAATCGGCATTCCTAAGGCGAATCCGAAGGCTTTCAAGAGGGATGTCATCTTCTTCTGACCGTCTAAGTTGAATGAGAGGTATATCTTCATCTTCCTCAAAACGTTTGAGTTGGATAAGGGGAATGTCTTCATCATTATCTTTCGTCTTTTTGAGTGGGATCAGAGGAATGTCTTCATCATCATCATCGTCCGTCTGTTTGAGGGGCATGTCTTCATCTTCATCTTCATCATCATCATCATCATCATCATCATCATCATCATCGTCTGACTGTGAAAGATCTCTGAGTGTAGTGGGGTCATTGTCACAATTATTTAACACACTTCCCTCATGCTTTTCAGCAGTCGTTCCCGTCATCTCAACACAAGCACGGATATTCGCTACCTCAAACATAGTCGTACAGGTGTCCATCCCAAGGGACAAACACAGAGCATGGACGAATGTCATCAAGTCATGCACGCCATTAATATGCTTTGTTACACAAGAAAGGCCGTCTGGGTGGCACAACCCAATCTCATCCCTGCAATGCGAATCAAAAATGTAAAAGGTTGACATGACTTTTATGATGGCAATAGTAGAAATGTAGAGAAAATATCGAATACATTAGTCGTATGTGAAGAGCAAAAGCAATGGATCTGTCCAGATTCGCAATACAAAAGTCGTAAGTTGAGATACGACACTTGTATTTGCGACGTTACGAGCAAAAATCCCGATACAATCGTCGTAACTCGACTTACGACAGTTGTATTTCCGCATAATATTTAGTGGGTTGACTTACTGCTAATGTATTTTTTGTAATAACGGTCACATTTGGAGGAGATGGGGTCTAAGATTCTCACAGAACATGCGCCTTGGACCCCGATGCTGCATGCCAAAAATCTCAAAAACGCCAAAAATCGAGTTACGACACTTGTATTTCCGGACGACGATATGATACTTCATTATGACGTTCAGCATCACAATATCTCTGTGAATGCTTTCTTCTTCTTGTTGCTGAAATGAAACCTTGTTGATGTCTAATGTTGAACAGGTTGAACTAGGGACAGGTGGAAGTACAAATTATCTTCTGCATTGTGGGGTGACTCTTCAGCCCCCAGATAACCTGAAAGTGCCGAACACAGCCGTCCATGGGTGGACTGAAGCTGTGGTTATCTGGGAGTATGTAACCAAGAGCAAAATCAAAGTAAGAACTTTACTAGTAATCTTGCAACATTAAATCAACAACTTCATTTAGACATTGTGTGTGTGTGTGTGTGTGTGTGTGTGTGTGTGTGTGTGTGTGCGTCTACAAATGGTACAAATTGAGGACCTTCATGTGTAAGCACACCTTTCAAATGGGGACCTAAATCGAACTGGGGACCCAAAAGTGCGTCCTCATTTCGAAAATGGTTTTTTCGAGTCCTTTCGCTATAAATAGAATAAATTCGAATAAATACCGCATATTCTCATTATGTACCAAACTCCTGTTTCTCCACACACAAAGTGTGTGTCTTTGAAAAGATTTTGTGTGTTCACCACAAATACAGAAGAGAGAACGCTGGCTAATAATTATGATGATGCAACAGTTGCATCAGCGCTCTCTTACTGTAATGACGACATCCATTTCCTTTGCAACTGGCGGGTTAAATTTCGAGGTAAGTGCAAACATTGGTATATCTATTTCTTAAAGTTTTTCTATCACCAATCCCATAACTCGCAGATCGTTGGGGCTGTTTTCTTGTTTTTGGGGGTTATGCGGCAGCAGCATTAGGGAAAGCTATCCCATCACCATACCATAACTCGGGGGGTCTTATCCTAACACCCACCCCATGGGGGGCCCCCCATCCCCTCCCCCCACCGAGGTGATGTGTTTTTAACCACCATCTGTCTTGGCATATGCTATACTATACATATAGGGTCGTTGGGGGCCCCTACCTCCCCCCCCCCCCCACAAAGGTGATGGAATTTTTAAACACCATCTGTCTTGCCAGATGCTATACTATATATGTATAGGGTCGTTGGGGGACCCCCACCTCCCCCCACCCCCAACAGATGTGATGTGTTTTTAAACACCATATGTTTGGGCATATGAGATATATACTAAGTCTTCGGGTGGGGCTTGAACATAATTGGTAAGTAGGAACAGACTGGGTGCAGTGGTTCTTGAGTAATTGAATTTATATGACGCAAGTCGCGCAACTATTGTACAGTTTCATCTATCACCAATCTCATAACTCGGGAGCTCTTATCATATCACCCATCTCATATCTCGGGGGTCCTTGGGGCTCGTTTTGTTTCTTGGCGTACTATAGGGTGTGCCTAGGAATCAGCAATGGGGAATACCAGATACAAGATTGCCCTATGGGTTCGGGTTGTTGGAGACGCGTGCGATGGTAGGCTTACGTGTGAAACACGCACGATAGTAGGCTTGCGTGTGTGGCGCGCGCGATAGATCTGTTCGTTTTATTTTGCAAGGCATTCAATGATAGAGTGTATTTATCATTGATTTGATTTTGCGTTGTTATTAGAAGAAGATTTGTATAAGGTTGGTGTTTTTAGTTGCTCGATATTATTTGAGAATTTTCTCGAGTCAGTTGTTTACTATCGATCGAAGCGTATGGATAACATTACATTACATAATTGTTGCTTTAGGTCCAGCGGACTCTTCCGAGCTAAATCAGGACCGGACAACCCCCAATCCGCATAAAAGATCTGCTGAAACAACCCTAGTGGGAAAACTGAATGCCCTCCACCAGCCAGTCACTTTACAATAAAGACATCCCACGCAGGGGACGCTGAGGCTGCACTCTAATTTATCGAACCCCCGTTTACAAAAACAAAATAGAATACAAACATCATTATAAATTATCAACAAAACATATACATATAAAATGCCTACATTGATAAATAATAACATCATAGGAAGCCCTAGTGACCACCTGGCAGAAAGCGTCCAATATTCCCAAGCTGATCCAACAGACCTCATACACAAACAAGGAGTCTTGTCCCGGAAGAGTTTTCAAGAAAAAAGGTAGGTGACTGTTCTAGCGAAGAAGAAGATAGTATTAGCAGATTGATAGAACAGAGCAGGGGCCCTATTCATGAAGGGACTGCAAGTGCGGGAACGGGACTGCAAATTGTCTACGGCCTATAACTGCAATATATTGCTATTCATAGAGGGACAACAGAGCTTATCGGCCGCGGCAAACGGCCTAAAAGTTATCAGCATAAGATTCGGGCCTTTGTGCCGTAAAGGGACTGTAACATCGAGCAAAAATGGCGGGTGCGTTGATTCCAATCTTACTAAGGCGAAGACAGCTGAGGAGAAATAGAATTTTCAGAGACAGGATAGTTATGATGACGTAAAACTGTACACGGATTTTCGTTTTCGTCGTCATGACATATTGACCATAATTGACGATGTTGCAGAGCAACTAGAACACGCAAACCGACTTGGGTCTTTGACACCATCAATGCAAGTATTAGTTGCTTTGAGATTTTACGCGTGTGGTTCTTTCCAAATAGTATGTGCTGATTTGTTTGGAATTTCGCAACCGACAGCCAACAGAGTAATCTCAAAAGTTACTGTTGCTCTGAAATCGATAGTCAGCAATTGGATCCAGTTTCCAGATCAACACGAAGCTGACAGACAAAAATTAAAATTTCAAAGAATCGGCAACATGCCGAACGTGTTTGGGTGCATAGATGGGACACTAATAGGCCTACCAATCCAAGCGCCACCGGAATATGAACACGAGTATGTTTGCAGGAAAAAACCTATGGAAATTACACTAGCCACAGTCATGTAATCAAGTTTCCTGTAGGTCATGACACTAAACAGATTTTTTAAATTGTATGCATAATAAATTGAAAGGTTTTATTAATATGCATTTCTTTTACTGGGTAAACACACACACTCATACATGTGCACATACATTGATCAATTTTATCAAATCAAACACACATACAATTGCATAGATGCAGAATGAGACAGATAAAAGAGAGAGGAATGGGGGGTGGGGGGGGGGTACAATGTTAATGCAGTAACAAATTAGACACAGGGACACCAACTAATAAGTGAGCAAACTGTCAACGTTTTTTTTTGTTAACTCAATCGCCCTTGCAGCAGAAAAAAAATATATATTCGTGAATGTTTGTGTAAGCGTGCACGACAAACTTTTGCCAACAATCACAACTTGCAAAACGCAGCATGCAGCTTACATGCCTATACATGTAGCTCTATTTTTCGTATAAAAACACTAAATTGGCTCTCCAGAGTATGTGTGTGTAATGTTTACAGTGTACAGCAAAGTCTCTAAAATAATGAAGGTGATCACGCACTACACACAAATGATCGCATCCGCTGCAGTACGCGTGCGCAGTAGATATAATTTGGCTGACTTTCCCAATGCTAATATTAGAAAGGACTATAGCCACAATCTCTGCTGTGAGCCCTTCATGAATGCCAGTTCAGATGCCGCATTTATCGGACGAAATCTAAAGTACTTTCAAGGTTTGCAGTCCCTATAACATGTAGTCCCTCTATGAATAGGGCCCCTGGACTGAGAAAGAGCAAATGAGAAAGACAGCGACAGTGGGAATTTAAAGCACTAAATTTCCAGAAAGTGGGGATACTATTTATACTGAAACCCCCGGCACCCCAACGGGGCTGCGTATGGATAGTTCTAGTGGTAACCATGGAAGCTTCCATTCCAAATAGGGTTGTATGACGTGAGACAGTGATGATAAAATTAAATTTGATTGGTTGTGGTTTTTCATGTGGGGTATTCTCGCTTGTTTTGGAGTATGTAGAGACTATCTAAGTGCGGCACTGTTTCAAAAAGAGAGACCCGTCCCCTATACGCATATGTGTCCGGGGACGTTAATCTATAAAACTAAACTAAACAAAAAGAGAGAGTTAAAAGTAAAAAGTTGAGAGTGGAAAAAGCGATTATATGCAGTGTTGATGTATGCTGAAAAAATTTGGAAAACTACATACGAGGACTTTGCCTTGTTGCTGAGTGAGCAGGCTGCGTGGATAAACGAATCTGGGTTACACTTTATCAGGTTTCAAGCATCGGGGCTGAACCAACTGATAAAAAAACAACATCGAGTGTTACACGGGCATTAAATAGAATAGACCAAACGTTTCCCGACGTGTCGTAAGTGGCGACTAACAGGGGTGATGTTAGCACGGCATCACTGGGCGAAAGTCTTCTACACAGAAGTCACCGGCCAGGGCGGAGGAACCTCACGTTGCTACAGGTTCAACGACCACGTGCTCAGGGCCAAGGTGAGCCACACTGTATTCGTGGATTTCGGCTGTGTCCAACAGCCTGGAGAGGATTGGGCACCGCCAGGTCTTTTTTGCCCAAGACATACTACATGATGACACTATCCACTAATTCAATACCGGATCGGTCGTGGTTTCGCTCAGGAACCGCGCCTTCCGTTGGCCCCCAGGACGGAGGTGTTAAGTATGCTACTGATGAACAATTTAGCAAGATCCGCACAAGAAACAACATCGTCATAAGAACCTGGAATGTCAGGACCCTAACTGCGGAAGGAAAATTAGAAGAACTGGCCCACGAGTTGGACCACTATCAATGGAACGTTCTAGGCATCAGCGAACTGCGCTGGAAAGGCCTAGGTGAAACGACGACCGACAAAGGCCACAAGCTCTATTTCAGCGGTAGAGATGACAGGCACGAATACGGCGTTGGATTCTTGGTCCACAAGAACATTCTAGCCACTGCCATGGGTTGCCGCCCAGTCTCCAGTAGACTCATTACCATCCGCCTGAGAGCAGCCCCTTTCAACATCACCATCATCCAGGCCTATGACCCAACGTCAGACTATGACGACTGCGAAGTGGAGGATTTTTATGAAAATCTACAGGCGGTCCTTGACCAAGTGTCGAAGAAGGACATAGTCATAGTGCAAGGCGACTGGAATGCCAAGGTTGGCCAAGATGCGCACCACAACTGGGGAGACACATGTGGACCCCACTGCAACAACGAGACAAATGACAGGGGTTTGAGACTCTTGGAGTTTGCTAGATACAACAATCTGGTACTGGCAAACACGCTTGGTCTCCACAAAAACTCCAGACGATGGACATGGCACAGTCCCGGCGGGGAGCATCACAACCAAATAGACTACATCATGGTCAAAAAAACGCTTCAGATCAAGCATCAACATTGGCCGGACACGCACTTTTCCAGGAGCAGACATCAGAAGTGACCACGATCTCGTGATGATGTCTTTCCGGCTCCACTTGAAGAGAGTAAATACAGCAAAGTGCACTAGACTGAAGTTCGACCTGGACAAACTGCAAGACCCGGAGGTGGCAGAACTATTTTAGGCAACAATTGGAGGGAAATTTGCACCACTGCTCATTTTGGGGGCTGGTGAAGTAGATGTCAACACCATGACCACCACCTTCAACTCAGCTGTGACAGATGCCGCCACTGAGATCCTTGGCAAGCACCGACCAAAGAAGAAGCAGTGGATCACACCTGAACTTTTGGATCTGTATGATAAACAAAGAGAGATAAAAAAAAAAGAAAAAGAACACCTCACAGGAAGCTGATGTCTACCGAAAAATCAACAATGACATCCGAAAAGGCATGCGCACAGCAAATGAGAACTAGATAGAAGATCAATGCCATGAAATAGAGAACAGTCTGAACAAGAACAACAGCAAGAAGGCCTACCAGACTGTGAAGAGGCTGACAAGTGTCAAAGAGCCCAAAGTCTCCACGATCCAAAGCAAGTCTGGCATATGCCTTACAGAAGAACAAGAAGTCTTGGACAGATGGACAGAGTACTGCTCTGACATTTACAACCATACACCTAATGGAGACCCATCAGTTCTAGCATGTCCCGAGAACAGAGAAGAAGAAGAAATCCTCCCAATTCTCCTGGAAGAAGTTAAGGCAGCAATGCAATCGCTAAAGAAAGGGAAGTCAGCGGGAGTGGACAACATACCCGCGGAACCGCTACAAGCAGGAGGAGAAGCGATGACTGATGCCCTCACCATTATCTGTAACAAGATCTGGCAGAGTGGGGAGTGGCCTATACCATGGACCCAATCGCTTGTCATCACTCTTCCCGAAAAAGGCAACCTTCAGGAGTGTGAAAATTACCGCACCACCAGCCTCATCAGCAATCCCAGCAAGGTCCTCCTGAAAATAATACTCAACAGGTTGAAACCCCAAGCTGAACAAATCATAGCTGAAGAACAAGCAGGATTCAGGGCAGGGCGAAGTACCACTGAACAGATTTTCAACCTCAGAATAATCTGTGAGAAATACCTACAGCACCAACAACATCTATATCATGTGTTCATAGACTTCAAGAAGGCGTTTGACCGAGTCTGGCATGCAGCTCTATGGGCAACAATGAAAGTGTACAACATCAGCCCTCAAATAATTGAAGTCATCAAAAGCTTGTATGACAAGGCTACCAGTGCAGTCCTCCACAACAGCGCCATCCGGAACTGGTTCAGAACAACAATCGGTGTGCGTCAGGAATGCCTACTCTCTCCAACACTCTTCAACATCTTCCTAGAGCGCATCATGTCAGATGCTCTGTCAGATCATGAAGGCACAGTCAGCATAGGGGGTAGAGCAATCTCCAATCTTCGTTTTGCGAATGACATTGATGGATTGGCTGGAGAGGAACAAGAACTTGAACAGCTGGTACAGAGGCTTGACACCACCTGCAGAGCTTATGGAATGGAAATAAGTGCAGAAAAGACCAAAATGATGACTAACAACACCAATGGCATCAACACGGACATCAAAGTCCAAGGCCAATCCCTCAACACAGTGCATAGCTTCAAATATTTAGGAAACATTGTATCAGACAATGGGTCCCGACAGGAAGTCCTCTCCAGGATCGCACAAACAACTGCTGCCATGACAAGGTTGAAGCCCATTTGGAAAGACAGGACCATCAGTCTACATTCCAAAGTAAGACTGCTGCGCTCCCTTGTCATCTCCATCTTCCTATATGCTTGCGAAGCATGGACCCTCACAGCAGATCTCCAACGAAGAATACAAAGCATGGAGATGAGGTGCTACAGAAGACTTCTGGGCATTTCGTATACTCAGCATATCACTAATGACGAAGTCCGACAGACCATCACACAAGCCATTGGACAACACGATGACCTGCTCACAGTGGTGAAGAAACGGAAGCTCCGATGGTATGGCCACGTCACCAGATCATCAGTCCTTGCAAAGACTATTCTGCAAGGCACAGTGCAAGGAGGTAGAAGAAGAGGGAGACCGAAAAAAGAGGTGGGAGGACAATATTCGAGAATGGACTGGTTTGACACTGAGCGAAGCCATCAGGGCTGCTGATGACAGAGAAAGATGGAGTATGCTGGTTAAACGATCATCTGTGGTGCCCCAACGACCTCCGGGTTACGGGACAGGATAGGACAGGATCGGATAGATACAAGATACAACAGAACTTTATTATCTCACTCTGAGAAAGGAACATAATCAATACACAGAAAACATAACATCTGTACCCTACACAGTTTGCACTTTACATTCTTATTGGACATCTATATATCAATATAGATCAAGCTATTCTATCACCAATCCCATTACTGGGGGGTCGTATCCCATCAACCATCTCATAACTATCTCAATCTTAATCAAACAGTCACCTCTCCCCAACCAACAGAGCTAGGCTATAATTGCTTATTTCTAAAAAAAATCATCATTCCCGCCTTTTATACACAAACTGTGTATAAAAGTTTGTAATGAGGACTTGGTGTGTATAACAGTTCCAAATGAGGACGGTGTGCATATATGACGGTGTGTATAAAAGTTTGAAATGAGGACGGTGTGTATAAAAGTTTGAAATGGGGACTTGGTGTGTATGAAAGTTCCAAATGAGGACGGTGTGTATAAAAGTTTGAAATGAGGACGGTGTGTATAAAAGTTTGAAATGAGGACTTGGTGTGTATGAAAGTTCGAAATGAGGACTTACGTCAAGTCCTCATTATGTACCTTTTTTTCATGACGTCCAATTGATTAATCCAGATGGGAAATAACTCGTCTAAAGCTGCTGTGTGATTCCTGCTGGTTTTGTGTTTCTAGCGTAGTTCCTTCCCTGTGTCCCCAAAATGTAGGTGCCTTGTCAAGGTCCCCGTTTGGCACCATATACACGTATGAGTGTGTGTGTGTGTGTGTATGGGTGTGTTTGACTGTTGTTGTTTGGAAGTGGGGAGTAGTGATGGGTATAATGTAAGCTACAAAGACCAAGAAGTGTA